>CM041778.1:193787592-194125729 GCA_023374045.1 Limonium bicolor | reverse complement strand
CCCGTACATAAAAACGTACTACTTAAAAGTCTTGCCCAACTGGATACCCCCATGGTAGTCCTTCCACCTACGCTCCGTCACGTTCCAGATGATCACCTGTAAAAATAAAGGACTCAGCAAACTATGCCGAGTATGAACGTGTGAAGCCCGTATGTTACCGGGCCACACGACTAATTGGTCGAATATTATTAAGTCAATTTTACATGCTATGATAAAGTAGTAAAGCACATCAGTTCATCATGATATCGTACACACTCATCGGAAGCATAGCAATATCAGCAAGTAACCAAGCACATCTTGCAAGTAGCACAGCAATATCAATAAGCAACCAAGCACAACATACCAGTAGCATAACAATGTCAAACACGCAGTCCAGCACAATAAGCTGCTAGTGTAGCAACAACAGTCAAGTAATTATAGGACGTGTGCGTAGGTACATTATACCGTCGATCCTCGCTATGGGATCATTCAAGAGATTGCGTATTGTTATCATGTTCTCATTACATATGTTTTCCTTTCTTCTCTTGCACCGAGTCCGGGGATGTAGGTTAGATCCCGAGACTTTATAATGTAGGTGCTATTCATTCCTTGTTTCTTAGTTGATCACATTTGTGAATTTTCTTACTTGCTTGGTTTCGTTACACATGTTTTCCTCTATTCTCTGGCACCAAGTCAGGGGATATAGATTAGATCCCGAGGCTTTATTGGTAGGTGCTAATCATTCCTTGTTTATTCAAGGGTTACTTGTGAATTCTTTTATCACCGCACGTTGGAGGATGTCTCCTCCATAGCTAGCCCCCATTCCCGACACCCAGGGTCGAGGAAGCGGAATCACCTCTAGACTCCAGGATAAGCTTCACCAATTTGTCACTCCCCCATTCCCGACACCCAGGGTCGAGGAAGCGGAAGTCACCTCTAGACTCCAGGATGTGCTTCACCAACTTGTCACTACCCCATTCCCGACACCCAGGGTCGAGGAAGCGGAAGTCACCTCTGGACTCCGGGATGTGCTCCACACAGAAGGGCGAAGGATCTGATGCAGATACCAACTCCCGAATATTCCATACCGCGCGGCCCGAGATGTCGTCTTCCCGGGTTATCCTCATGTCCCACCATTTGGTACTTCTCGTTTCGTTCTCATTATAGTCTCGACACCATAGTGGGTGTCATTAGCGGTCCTCTATTGTTAGAGAGGAGTTTTCTCTTTGTATAGTTATTTTGTTGTCCACGTGGTTCGTCATGTCCCACCAATTGAGATTTGATCTTCATTATCATTAATGAATAGACACCGTAGTGGGTGTCATGGTACATCCTCCATAGTTAGAGAGGAGTTCCCCTTTATAGCATTTTCTTTGTTTTCATAGTTCGTTGTGGTTCTCGTTTAGTTTTCCCCTTATGTAGTTTCTTTGTTTCCATAGTTCGCTGTGTTTCATCTCAAAGTTCCATAACGCGAAAGGGACTAAACTACTGTGTACGCGCAATGATACTCAACAATGATATAAAAACCATGCAACATGCTAAACAAGCAATCCAATTTCATGCTTTGATCTTAAGGTCATTTTCACACACAAGGCACACAGCACACAAGCCGTGTAACACGGCAACATACGAACCACACATGTCCATACCTTTTTCGAAAGCATGAGTTGTCTTACACTCGAAATCCCGGTCGGAGCTCGCTACGGTCCTAGAGGTAATGCTAACAGAGATTTTAGTAGGTAATATATACACATTTAAGTATAGAATTTAAACAGAAACATAGGGAATAAATCAAGAATGTGCCGGGTGTAACTTACCCGGCACCAAGCACGGCAAAAATAATTATAAAGGAAAACCTACTCAATCTATACGGGTAGCAAACCAAAACCCGGTCAAAAGTAGCAGGGAAGCATATTAAGACCAAGCAAGTCGAACCCTAGGGACTTGTATAGAAAATTAGTCCTAGCCTTGGTAATTACTAAGTAAAGAGGGGGGAAAATGATAGATTTTTCTAATTCTAGTAAAACTAACAAAACTAAATGGTATCTACAATGAATTTATTCTTGATTAAGGGAGTAAAACCATCTAAGCATCAATATGAACTCGAAACATAAACACAAGCCTTCGAATTAACCAACAACTGAACACGCCGGGTGTCCTGCCGGATACCACTTGCACGGCATATTCAAAGACATTGAATATGCCGGACATTGGCCACCCGGCAGTGCATCCGGCATAGTCATATTGCATATTCTTTTTCCAGTTTCCGAGAAGAAAACAGAAAACTCACTACCTATTAACAAACCGAGCATATATCATGCCACGAAATGAACAAAGTAATGGAAATGTGGGTTAATTCTCACTCTTACTACTAACTCTTAATTCTCAAGAAGGAAGTAGGAAGATCATTAAGAGAGTCTAACCTATTCTACTTGGGATTCATCCTCCACAAGTAAAAATTGCATGAAGAGAAAAAGAGATCAACCATTTCTCTTTCAATAAGAACCATACTCTTAATAAACTTGAAAATTATATTTAGAAGATCATCTTGTTTTACAAAAAGAGTTTCATCCCAACCAAGAACAGAAAGAACTACTACTCAATCACCCATGAATTGAAGAAGGAAATACAAGGAGAAGGGAGAGATTTGACATGGCCTTCACCCTCTAAATCTTCTTCCAAATCTTCTTCTTCCTCTCTTGAATGATTGTGCAGCAATTCTTCAGTCGAAATGCGTCTATTCTGTGGAGTAAGTGTGTGGAAATATGGTGGAATGGATAACCCAAAATGCTCAGCCTCTCGCGCCTTTTATAGACAAAAATCCCTCGGATGCCGGGTCTCATGCCGGGTCTATGTCATCCGGCATCTGGATTAAACACGTGCGTCTGCTGTAACGGTCGAAACCGCCCTGGCGCGAAAAGTCACTTATGCCGGACATATCCCATCCGGCATCATACCCGGCACCTAATGTTTGGATAACGGTAAATAACCGACATCTTTTGGTAGACAGGCGCGTCTTTTACTTATGCCGGATACAACATACCCGACACCATGTCCGGTGACGTCCCATTTCTGCTGCGTACTTGTGCCGTGCATGAGCGATCCGGCTTTATATCCGGCAAGGCTTGGTTTTTGATGAAAAACTTGTTCCTTACATGAAAAACATCAAGAGCATTAGTCTGAACATATAAAATGACTTCTTATATAAATTAATGCAAATACTAACTATTCTAACCTTATTTTAACTAATAATACTACAAATCTAGCTTATAAAATATGATAAGTCTACGGCTTATCAAGGCCCTACACTTACCTTTTGCTAGTCCTCGAGCAAAATTAAATCAAGAAAGAGTAACTACTTGTGCACAAAATCAATAAACTTTAGAATGGCAATGAGATATTTCTTTCTAAACAACTTGATTCTCAATCATAAGCATCACTTAATCTTTCTCATTCTATCAATAATATATAAGTGGGTAAGTAGTAAAAACATTCAATCTCAAGAATGGAACAAGAACTCATGGGCTATTTTGTATAAGAGGTTTTTTTGCATCTCTCCTTCTTCCGGTTTCCAACATTCAGCTCTATTTTTCAAGAGTTTCTGAATGTGGCCAAGACTCTCATCATGGTTTTTTTTGTATTATTATTCAGCCCTATTTTTCATGGGTTTCTGAATCTAACCATGATCGTTTTTTTCATTTTAAAGAACAGGGAATTTAGGAGAAAAACAAAAGGAAAAACTCTCGTTTTTTTCTGAGGCAATCTTGCAACCTCACAATGCTTCATATATATTTTTTTGGAAGAGGTTTTCTTCTCTTTTTTTTCGAAGCTTCTTCTTTTTGCTTTTTTTTTCACCCTTTTCTAAGACTTTCACCCATAAGATTTGAACTATTTTGAAAAGGAAAGAAAGATATATTACCCAAAAGTAGATCAAGGACAAAAATAGAAGTAAGGTCATATACTCATGTTAACAGAAGGAATCATGAAGTGAGAAAATAATATCTAAAGGTCATTAGAAAGCTTACCGCTTGAGAGAACAAATATTAAGTCTTTCCTAATGTCAACTTAATCAAGGACATACAAAAAGGTTAAGTAGAAGGTTAATAAACTTAAAACTTACTATATTGCATAAACTAGACATGCTATAAATGTTTTTTTAAGGGGGGTCCCCCTGCCCTACACTAGGCAGGAACACTGTCCCCAGTGTTCAATAATGAAGTAAAGCAATAAATGAATAAAAATAAAAGTTAATAGCAAAGAAAGAACACAACTTCCCTGGAAGGTGTACGTGGGGGTGTGGAAGGCCCTACACTTGGCCTTTGGCAACATAGCAGCACTTCGTAGTTTGCAGTGGCATTAACTTCGCTGAGGTGGAATCGTTGAATATTAGAGCCACGGAGGTTGAAATCTTACATTCAGGGCTTAGATACTTCTTTAAGCGGGAACCGTTGACTTTGAATCTTGCACCCGTAGAATTTTCGAGTTCGAAAGCACCATATTCAGTCATGGAAATGATGGTGAAAGGTCCAGCCCAGTGAGATTTCAACTTTCCCGGAAAAAGTCGAAGGCGAGAATTGTAGAGGAGGACTTGATCACCCACATGAAATTCGCGTGGAAGAATAGCTTGGTCATGAATCTTCTTAGTGCGCTCTTTATAGAGCTGAGCATTCTCATAAGCGTTGTGGCGTAATTCTTCAAGCTCAGATAACTGGAAGTTCCTTTTGACTCCTGCTTTCTCCATGTCAAAGTTGAGTGCTTTGAGAGCCCAGTAAGCCTTATGCTCAAGTTCTAGGGCAAATGACAAGCTTTTCCATACACAAGGCGGAATGGTGTGGTCCCGATAGGAGTTTTAAAGGCAGTTCGATACGCCCATAAAGCATCATCGAGTTTGGGGGACCAATCCTTGCGAGATGAACGAACCGTTTTCTGTAAGATCCATTTCAATTCACGGTTGGAGACTTCGGTCTGTCCATTAGCCTGTGGATGGTAGGGGAGCGTAATCTTATGATGAACTCCATACTTCGTTAAGAGGTTATCAAACTGACGGTTGCAAAAGTGAGAACCACCGTCAGAAATGATAGCTCGTGGGACGCCAAATCTGGTAAAAATGTTTTTCTTTAAGAATTTCAGGACAGTCTTGGCATCGGCAGAAGAGCATGGAATGGCTTCAACCCATTTGGAAACATAGTCGACGGCGACTAAGATGTACTGATGGCCCTGTGATGAGGGGAAGGGACCCATGAAGTCGATGCCCCAAACATCGAATAATTCGACCTCCAGGATATTTGTTAGCGGCATCTCATGACGCCTGGAGATGTTTCCCAATCTTTGACAACTGTCACATTGAGAAACGAACTGATGGGAATCTTTATGCAAGGTTGGCCAATAGAGCCCTGATTCCAATACCTTGGCTGCTGTTCGTGTAGCCCCATGATGTCCGCCGGCTTCCTTAGAGTGACAAAACTACAGAACTGAAGTGACTTCTGTTTCAGGAATGCATCTCCGGATGATCCCATCGGCACAAACTTTGAATAAGTATGGATCATCCCAGAAGAAATGCTTTACTTGAGACAAAAATCTCTTCTTTTGCTGAGAAGAGAGATCATGAGGTAGGATTCCGGAGGCTAAGTAATTGGCCATGTCTGCAAACCATGGCTCCTGTAAGGCTTCACACAATGCAACTAGTTTTGTAAAACTATGTGCAATATCATCTTTTGATGCAGATTCCATCCATGAAAGCTGCTGAACACTGAACACCGTCTCGTCAGGGAAATATTATCTGATGGGGATCCCGTCGTATGGTCGTTCAATGCGGGAGAGGTGATCAGCAACACCATTTAGACAACCCTTCTTGTCAACAACCAAAACATCAAATTCTTGGAGTAGAAGGATCCAGCGCAATAGTCTTGGCTTAGCTTCTGTTGGTGAAGAGGTACTTCAGGGCAGAATGATCCGAATGCACAATAACTTCACTCCCCCATAAGTAAGAGCGAAATTTGTCTAGGGCGAAGACAACTGCAAGAAGCTCCTTTTCCGTGGTTGTGTAATTTTTTTGTGCATTGATAAGTCTGAAATATAGAGCCTTTTAAGGGTTTAATTTGCTGATTATTCATATTGGTTTGGCTAATATTTCTCACTTATCATGTTTTTTCCAATGATTTATGTTTAGATAAGAATTGATGTATTTTATGTATCAAATGCAGGTAAAAGTCATAGAATTGCATTCTTCACTTCACAAGCTTCGCAACGCAACAAACGGGGAGCAAAACGGAGTCCAAACGAAGAATATACGCCCGAAACAAGTTTCACTCGTCAGGATACTGACATGTCCGAACTTATGTCCGAACTTTGATGTTCGGACAGAGGTCGAAACTTCTGAAAATTTGTCCTAACATGCGTCCGAACTTCCAAGTTCGGACGCTGCGTACAGAATTCGAAAATATGCAGTTTTAAGAGTTAAAATGCCTATTTTTGTTATAAAAAGTCACCGAGGGTTGGGAGAACAGAGGTATTCACACCAGATGCCTCAGAGAGGCTCTCACATCACGCCTCCCCTCGCTCCATCACCATCATCATCGATCATCACCATCACCACCATCATCTTCAACCTCTAGCCCGGCGAACTCCAGATCTGGACAGCGGAGCGAATTTAGAAGTTTTCTATTCCAGATGATTTCTCAATCTCTTTTCTTTGTCTGTTTTGTGAATATGTTTGGCTAGTAGGGATAACTCTGGGGAAGGGTTGTTCGCAATGGATACAAGATAGTTAGAATTTCTGTAATTTGGTTATGAGACTGTAACAGATTGTTTCCAGGTTAATGATTATCATTCATCTTCTCTATCAATTTCGCGAGTTTATAGAGTTGTTCTGCGAAACCTATTAGGATCAGACAAGGTGATTAATAGGGAGTTCGAATTAACCTGGAGATTTGGGGAAAGATTAGTCGGATAGATAATCTCTTCTGTAAACGCTAACAGTTCTTCGCACTTATTCCACCTATATGTGTTTTGCCAACTGCTAGATTAGAGTTGACATGTTCTGATAGGTGAGCTCTTCAATGAACTAGGATTTAGCATTGAAGAGATAAAAAGAATTGGCCTGTCCGTTTCTCATAATTAAACTGTAGGTTTGGCTAGATTTATCCAGTAAAGAACAACCCGAACCCGGAGTACCATTCATTTTACTGAACTCATCAAGTTACTTTCATTAATCGTTCATTTAGTTTTTGATTTGCATTTACTAAATTCAGTTACAAAAACAATTCACAACCCCCTAAACTTCTAGTTTTCTTAGGATTAGGCTTATTTCTTCAAGTCCCGTGGATTGATACCCGGTTGCTTCTGTTAGCTATACTATTGTGACCGGGATTTTTGCAACCCGACAGACTTATTGATTTATTATTTTCTAGATTAATTTGTTTAGTTTTAGTAGATCAAATTTCTCTGTTTGCAAAATGTGCAAACAGGGTAATTGATCTACTAAAACTAAACAATTAATCTAGAAAATAATAAATCAATAAGTCTGTCGGGTTGCAAAAATCCCGGTCACTATAGTATAGAAAGTTAAGCAACCAAGTATCGAACCGTGGGACTTGAATAAATAAGCCTAAGTCCTATCCTAAATCCTAATAAAACTGCAAATTCAGGGGGGTTGTGAATTGTTTTTGAATCCGAATCGAATAAATGCAAATCAGAATTGAAATAAGCAATCAGTAAAATGAATGATGAGTTTGATTGTACGAGTGGAACTCCGGGTTCAGGTTGTTCTTTCTTGATTAAATCTAGTAACTTCTACAACTTAATTATGAGAACGGAAAGGCCAATTCTTTATATCTCTTCAATGCTAAATCCTAGTTCATTGAAGAGCTCACCTATCAGGACATGTCAACTCTAATCTAGCAGTTGGCAAACACATACAGGCGGAATAAGCACAAAGAATTGTTAGCGTTTGTAGGAAAGATTATCTATCCGACTAATCCTTCCCCAAATTCCCAGGTTAATTCGAACTCCCTACTAATCACCTTGTCTGATCTTAATAGGTTTCGCAGAACAACTCTATAACTCGCGAAATTAATAGAGAAGAAAATTGATAGTCATTAACCTGAAAACAATCCGTTACAGCCTCATAATCAAATTGCAGAATTCTTAACTACATTGAATCCATCTTGAACAACCCTACCCCAGAGTTAAATCCCTACTAGCCAGACATTGCCAATGAAAAGATAAATACAATCAACATAGAAACTATCTAAAGGAAGAAAAACCCTTTGTTGATTGACTATCCAGAATCGGTGGATGCAGGTGCAAGGTTGAAGATGATAGTCGCACTTCCCTCTGTCGATGCTCCTCCAGAACGATGATGGAATGATTGGTGAATGTGGATGAAGGCGAACCGATGCAATTGGTGTGGATGATTGGAGAGAACCTCGTTTATCAGTGTGGAAGGGAGTGTTGTAATGATCGATGATGCGTGACTGCCTTCTCCCTCTGATTAGGTCATTTAAATAGACCTTTTTTTCTCTCTTTTTCCCTTCAAAATGCCGAGTTTGTGCTGTAATTTTCGTGCCGTCTGAACATTGGTCCGAACTTCAAAGTTCGGACACAATGCTTTGAGCGATTCAATTCAGAAAGTTACGACCTGTGTCCGAACTTTGATGTTCGGACACAAGTTCGGACATGCTCCGTACTTCAGACCTCCGGCTTTTCTCAACTATGTCCGAACTTCGATGTTCGGACTGAAGTTCGGACACCTCATCAGGCGCAGCATACAAACTCTCGACTTGCGTCCGAACTTGGAAGTTCGGACACAAGCTCGGACACACCTTAAAAATCCTCTAACTTCTTCATTTGACTCTGATTCGACCCCCGTTTGTTGCATTACCTCCCTTGTGAGTTAATCTAGTGTTTCCTTGGCTTTTCTCTGCATTTAACATAGAAAAAGTGTATCAAGCCTTAACAAACAACAAACCACAGAAAACGCAAGATAAGTGTGGAATAGTATCAATTCGCGTATACAAATTAGACATTAAAGACCATTAGAACCATTCATATTTCACACTCATCAAACCTCCTCACACTTAACCTTTGCTTGTCCTCAAGCAAAGCAGGAGTAAAATGTCTCAGAATGCCTCAGGGTCAAACCTTGGGATTGCATGAAATAAGGAGCTTAAGACACAATAATCACCCAAGAATCGATCTGCTCTTAACTGCATGTCTCTCAAACAATGAAGTACGCTTTTTAAAACAAAAGACTATGAAGAAGTTAAATCATGAAGTCAAAACGTAGAGTAACCCAGAACCTTCCAACCTTTTCTCTTCTCAAACCCGTGGATGACAAGGGGTGTGAAGTTATGCCATATTCCGCAGAACCTTTCAACACCACGTACTCATGATCTAATTTTAAGGAATTATCATAAACATAAGACTTTAAAGAACTTCCTTTGTTTTTCTTGCATATATATAGAAAAAGTGTATCAAGCCTTAACAAACAACAAACCACAGAAAAACGCAAGATAAGTGTGGAATAGTATCAATTCGCGTATACAAATTAGACATTAAAGACCATTAGAACCATTCATATTTCACACTCATCAACAAGGGTCTTGCTTGCATACGTGATTATTCGCAATACCTTATCCTTTTTCTGACATAATGCAGCCCCCACAGCGTAGTCGCTTGCATCGCACATGATCTCGAAGGGAAGAGACCAATCGGGGAGACGACTACAGGGGCTGAAATTAACTTCTCCTTGATGACTTCAAATGCTTCCAAGCATTCCGTAGTAATTCAAATTTGTATCCTTCCCTAGTAAGTCACTTAAGGGTTTGGCAATCTTGGAAAAGTCTGAAATGAACCGACGGTAGAATCCGGCGTGGCCTAAGAATGCTCGAACCTCTTTGACGGTGGTAGGAGGTGGGAGTTTCTCGATGATTTCGACCTTGGCCCGGTCTACTTCAATACCAGCTTTTGACACTTTGTGTCCCAACACTATGCCCTCCTTCACCATGAAGTGGCATTTTTCCCAATTCAAGACTAAATTTGTATCTTCACACCTGTCTAAAATCAAATCCAGCTGCTGCAAGCAATCGTCAAAAGTGGAACCATATACGCTAAAATCATCCATGAATACTTCTATACTTTTTCTATGAAATCAGAAAATATTGCTTGCATACAACGTTGGAAAGTGGCAGGAGCATTGCAAAGTCCAAATGGCATACGATTATAAGCAAAGGTACCATAAGGACAGGTAAAGGTGGTCTTTTCCTGATCCTCAGGTGCAATTGGAATTTGAAAATAGCCTGAGTATCCATCTAGGAAACAATAAAATTCCTGACCTGCCAATCTTTCTAACATTTGATCTATAAATGGTAAAGGAAAATAATCCTTCCTAGTGGCTGCATTTAATCTTCTATAATCAATGCACATTCGCCACCCCTTGTTTGCCTCTGAGGGATTAATTCTCCTTTTTCATTAGGGACGGCCACTATGCCTCCCTTTTTGGGAACCACTTGGACAGGACTCACCCAAGGGCTGTCGGAAATTGGATAGATTATACCTGCATCTAACAATTTCAAAACCTCCTTTTTCACAACTTCTTTCAAATTTGGGTTTAATCGCCTCTGATTTTGCCTAATTGATTTATGGTGTTCCTCCATAAATATACGATGAGTGCAAAAACTAGGATCAATGCCTTTTAAATCAGCTAGACACCAACCTATTGCTCTCTTATGATTTCCTAAGACTTCTAACAATTTAGTTTCTTGTTCAGCAGTTAGAAGTGAGGAGATGATAACAGGAAGAGCATTGTTACCTGCCAGGAAGGCATATTTGAGATGGGACGGAAGTGCTTTAAGATCTACCTCGGGAGGTTGTTCGATTGATGGGATGGCTTTAAATGGTGAGCGATCTAAGCTCTCTAATGGCGGTTGACATCCATTGGCACTTTTTCGCTTACCGCCATTGAGTTGGTCAATAACCACCTTGATTTCCCTTGTGGGAGACTCTTCGATCGATGAAACCAAGATTTGCTCCAATGCCTCTAATTCGTGTGCTTCGATTGAGGGGATGGAGAATGTTTCTTCATCATCTTGGAATTCATTCTCACCATTATCTGCCAAGAGACCGACACAGCAAACAGTATGAGCATTTACACTTTTTCTTACCATTTTTGCCATATCGAACTCGATCTTTTCGTCCCCAACTCGGAAGATGACTTTGCCCTCCTGGACGTCAATGATCGCGCGTGCGGTACTTAGGAAGGGTCTTCCAAGGATTAAGGGGACTTCGGTATCTTCATCAATGTCTAGAACCACGAAGTCGGCGGGAAAGATGAAATTGTCGACTCCAACTACCAAATTTTCCACCATTCCCATTGGCTTTATTGAAGATCTATCAGCCAATTGTAGGGAAAAGGAAACTGGCTTTAATTGACTGCCATGAATCCTGGTGAAAATTGAGTATGGCATGATATTGATGCTGGCCCCAAGGTCGCATAGACCATGGCCGCAATCAATATCTCCAATGTAATGGTACAATCGGTAGTCCGGGGTCTTTCTGTTTGGGCGGTAGGGCTCGTAGCAATGCTGCGAGCACTCCTCGGTCAAACTATCATCTCAACGTCCTCCATCTGTCTTTTATTGTTAATTAATTCCTTCAGGAACTTGGCATAAGTGGGCATTTGCTTCAATGCATCAATCAGAGGGATATCGATAGTTAAACGCTTAAAGATACCCAGAAACTTTTTAAACTGCTCGTCTAAATGCTTTTTCTTAAGCCTATTAGGAAATGGCAGTTTTTCAGTAGAAATTTGATTTTTATTGGAAGGAGTAGAAGTAGAAGAGGGAGAGAGGAGGACAGGAGCCTGTGTCTCCTGAGATTGTACCTCTGTGGAGATTTCCTCCAAGTCAATAGGATCAATTTGCTTTTCTTTTTCTTTTCTTTGATCCTTACCAACCTCTCTTCCGCTTCTGAGAGTGACCGCGCTTAAATCGTTACTTCCAAAGGTAACTGATTTTGCGTGCTCCCTTGGGTTTATTTGAGTTTGCGAAGGTAATTGGCCGGATGGCCTCTACTGTGTAAGCATTTGCTGGATCTGAGAGTGCAGTGACTTCTGATCTTTCGAAGGGCTGAGATATCTTCCTGTGTATCTCGTGACTTGTTCATCAAGCCTTCATTAAGTCACGCATCTCGGCCATCTCGGCTTCATGATTGTGATGAATATTGGGGTGGTCTACCACCATATGTTGGTTGCTGGAATTGTCTTGGATTTCCTGAAATCCTGGTTGGTTCTGGGAGTTTGGAGAAGTTTGAATATTTCTCTGCCAAGGTTGTCTGAATCCTTGGTTGTTGTTGACATAATTCACTTCCTCGGATGCTTTTAATTCCTGCAACTCAGGGCACTGTTCGAAATCGTGTGGTCCTCCACACTGTGTACAAAACACATCAGAAGGTAAAGGAAACACAGAGGGGTGCGATACCTGAGGTTGTCTTGAATTTACCACTTTTGCATGCTGGGGAAGAGAACTCATGGCCAATTGCTCCACCACTTTCTGCAAGGCACTAACTTTAGTGGATTGCTGTGCGTTACTTTCCATTAATTGTTCATGACTCTTCAACAATTGCTCGATCTTGCTGTCGCTTCCTCCTACTTGGTATAGACCTGGGGTGCTGCCTCTGGAACCACCGGTAGCCCAATCCCTTATTTCTTCACAAAGGGATTCAATTCCATTAAGGAACTGCTCTCCGGGTTTCTTCAGGATATCAGCACCAAGGGACGAGAGTACCATGGTCTTGCATTGGTTCACCAATCCTTTATAAAATAATTGGGAAAGTTGCTCCTTGGTGAGACCATGGTGGGGGCAAGTCAGAAGCAAACCTTTGAATCTATCCCACGTTTCGCCGATGTTCTCTGAGCCTGGTTGCTTGAAGTTATAAATTTCAGCAATCATCTCTAAGGTTCGGCTTGGGGGTAAAAATTTGTCATGGAATTTTGTGGCCATGTCATCCCATGTGTGAATAGTTTGTGGGTTATGCTATGGTACCACTTGCTTGCCTTCCCTGTGAGGCTATGAGGAAATAGGGAGAGTCTAGCGTATTCGAGAACCGTATCTTTGGAAGTAAGGCTATTTACGTGCTGGAGGAACTTTGTAATGTGGAGTAAGGCTTCGTCAGGATTAGTTCCATCGAACATTCCTAACTCTTTTACACAACGGATTTGATGGTAAGGCTTTAATTTCTGCCATTCCTCATAATCTGCTTGGGAAAGAGCGGGAAGGACTATGGCAGGTTGTTGACCTTGGTTTGAAGGCCGGTTAATGTTCCTGACGGTTGCCGGTATGTCAGCCATGGTATGATTTCTGTGCTGCCTTCGTAGGTGATGGAATGTCTTTTCTATTTCTGGATTGTAATCGAGGATGGATCCAGGGAGACTATGTGATCTTGTAAGTGGCATTCACGTTTAAAAATGAATGTACCTAAAAGAAAATACGAAGAGAATGTGATTTAGATGATAATACATGTAACTAGTATTATTATTAAAAGATAGATAATATTGTTCATTACATAGTACACATGCTACGAACATATAAAATACTAGAGAGTACATAACATATAAAATATAAAGTAACTAAAATAAGAAACTACTAAGGTAAACAACTAGTAGATAACCCTAAACCTAGTACGCCTGATTCTACTAGTGAATATCGCATATGAGGGGGGCCTTTGGTGAATCCTATTAGTGAAGATACCCATATTAGGGTATCTTCGCCTAAGTTCATCCACGGGCATCACACTCATGCGAGCAGTAGTCCTAAGGCGGTGATAGGTAAGGGCTGGCCTCATCTTCTTCCTCTTGATGAATATTTCTACCCCTGTACGGGGATAGAGTTCATTAACCACATAAATATGCAGGAAATGGAAAAGGGCTGACTCGTCACTCTGTAACTTAGCGACCCAAATGCTATTAGACATCCTGAGCACAAAGTTGAACAAAGGGTGAGACAATTGTAAGAGGAATAACTGTAGATATCACATATAGAGAAAAAAAAAGGCTAAATTGAAAGAGCCGGGTAGCATGCCGGACAATATGTATCCGGCATAGGACTTCCTCCGCTTGTGCCGGATTACAATTAACCGGCATCCTACACGGCATGTTCCAATTAGCGAAAAATAATATTAACAACTTTTAAAAGTACTCGTGGGGACGAGTTTACAAATTCGTAAGACATGCCGGCTGCACGGCCGGATATATCACACCCGGCTTCAGACTTCCTCTGGTTATGCCGGGTACAACCCGTCCGGCATTGAGTCCGGCACATTCTTAACAATTGGAAAAACAACAGAAAAAAATCAAAGAACGAAAGAATAATATGGCAATTACCAGGTTAAGGACTTGGACTAATTCCAAGTCCCCGGCAACGGCGCCATTTTGCTAACAGAGATTTTAGTAGGTAATATACACATTTAAGTATAGAATTAAACAGAAACATAGGGAATAAATCAAGAATGTGCCGGGTGTAACTTACCCGGCACCAAGCACGGCAATAAATAATTATAAAGGAAAACCTACTCAATCTATACGGGTAGCAAACCAAAACCCGGTCAAAAGTAGCAGGGAAGCATATTAAGACCAAGCAAGTCGAACCCTAGGGACTTGTATAGAAAATTAGTCCTAGCCTTGGTAATTACTAAGTAAAGAGGGGGGAAAATGATAGATTTTTCTAATTCTAGTAAAACTAACAAAACTAAATGGTATCTACAATGAATTTATTCTTGATTAAGGGAGTAAAACCATCTAAGCATCAATATGAACTCGAAACATAAACACAAGCCTTCGAATTAACCAACAACTGAACACGCCGGGTGTCCTGCCGGATACCACTTGCACGGCATATTCAAAGACATTGAATATGCCGGACATTGGCCACCCGGCAGTGCATCCGGCATAGTCATATTGCATATTCTTTTTCCAGTTTCCGAGAAGAAAACAGAAAACTCATCCCTATTAACAAACCGAGCATATATCATGCCACGAAATGAACAAAGTAATGGGAAATGTGGGTTAATTCTCACTCTTACTACTAACTCTTAATTCATAAGGAAGTAGGAAGATCATTAAGAGAGTCTAACCTATTCTACTTGGGATTTCCTCCACAAGTAAAATTGCATGAAGAGAAAAAGAGATCAACCATTCTCTTTCAATAAGAACCATACTCTTAATAAACTTGAAAATTATATTTAGAAGATCATTTGTTTTACAAAAAGAGTTTCATCCCAACCAAGAACAGAAAACTACTACTCAATCACCCATGAATTGAAGAAGGAAATACAAGGAAAGGGAGAGTTTGACATGGCCTTCACCCTCTAAATCTTCTTCCAAATCTTCTTCTTCCTCTCTTGAATGATTGTGCAGCAATTCTTCAGTCGAAATGCGTCTATTCTGTGGAGTAAGTGTGTGGAAATATGGTAGAATGGATAACCCAAAATGCTCAGCCTCTTACGCCTTTTATAGACAAAAATCCCTCGGATGCCGGGTCTCATGCCGGGTCTATGTCATCCGGCATCTGGATTAAACACGTGCGTCTGCTGTAACGGTCGAAACCGCCCTGGCGCGAAAAGTCACTTATGCCGGACATATTCCATCCGGCATCATACCCGGCACCAAATGTTTGGATAACGGTAGATAACCGACATCTTTTGGTAGACAGGCGCGTCTTTTACTTATGCCGGATACAACATACCCGGCACCATGTCCGGCGACGTCCCATTTCTGCTGCGTACTTGTGCCGTGCATGAGCGATCCGGCTTTATATCCGGCAAGGCTTGGTTTTTGTTGAAAAACTTGCTTCCTATGAAAAACATCAAGAGCATTAGTCTGAACATATAAAATGACTTCTTATATAAATTAATGCAAATACTAACTATTCTAACCTTATTTTAACTAATAATACTACAAATCTAGCTTATAAAATATGATAAGTCTACGGCTTATCAGGTAATTAAAACAATGTGTCAGTTCATTATTTTATGTGACGACACTTTATATCGTATGTTACTCCTTAGGTATGTTGTTACATGTTTAGTTTAGATTGACTCTTAGAAGTTCACATGCATTAATCCTAGGCTTAACTTACTCCTAGGATATTTCATATCCTGATTTACATGTTAATCAAGCCCTTTTTCCTTAGTTAATGTCTTAGGGCGTTTTAAGAGGTAATTTATGTAACAAGTTTGTATAACATAGGTATGACTTATCTAATGTATAATCCTTCCTTAGATAAATAGGCGAGTGGTATTTTAAACCTTGTAACGATAATATAGATCATAGGTTACCCCTAAAACCCACTTATACAGAAGTTCAAAGTTTATGAAAACGCAACAATAGTTTAGTGTTTAATCTTACATTAACCTCTCCCTTAGTACGTCACCATGTTTAATTTTTTTCCACCGTTTCTTTACACACTCAGGTGTAATAGATCTGTTTTGGGTTCTTTAATAACTAACATCTCACTCATCACACTCCTGTAATCTAGCTATACAGAAACCGTGTTACAGAACCGAGATACAAACAGAAATCAGAAAGCACTAAATCTGAACCCATGAGACCAATGTCCTCCCCCTTGATTCTTTTCTGTTTAGATGTTATCCTTTTCCTTCAGATCTCTCCCCAGGGTTTACCTATCTAATTGAGTGTGATAACACAAGTTTAAACTCGGGACTACTCCAGTAATATACACACAAAACCTCCTAAACAGAAACAACATGAAATCTGTAATAGAAACTGAAACTGATATTCCCCTTGTCTTTCTTTTCTGTTTCGAATTTTGTTTCCTATTTCCTTCTAAGTACCTGTACTTGGTTAGTGGGTTCATAAGTTTTTAAAGTTCAAGATTAATCCTAACCATAAGGACAACTCAACTGAATGCCATTGTACAGACTGCACAAGACTGGACCGCAACAGGAAAAACCAAATCTGTAACTTAAACCTGAAAGGTTGGTAGCTCTCCTTGTGTTTCTCTTTTATGTTCTGACTCTACATTTTTGTTTGTTTCCTTGTTAAGTATTTACACCCACTTAAGTGTGTTAATAAGCTTTTGAGCCAAAGGAACAGACCAAGACTACCCTAGACAATACCCCCGAGCTTCTCTGCACAACCAAAACCAGAAAACCTGATGTGCAACTTTCTCTTATTGTTGGTTTCTGTCCACTTCAAACTTCTTTTCTGTTTAGTCCCACTTTTGTCTTTCAAATCCCCAAGGTGCTTTCCTGTCTAATTTAGTATTAAGCCACAGTTTAAACTCAAAACCACCCCAACTACACACTCAATTACTCTCTGTACAGAAACAGAAATAACCAGAAATTCGAAACTGATAGGATATAAAACTGAAAACAGATACTGTTATACCTTTCTTCCTTTTCTGTTATTTGCCTTGTTTTTCCCAGTCTTTGTCCATTTTCCTTAACTGCTGTAGTTACCTAAACGTGTGCCTTATTACAGTCCTAGTTCTCAGGCAACCCAAGGCCCTAAATACATGTTACAGAAACCCATCTTTACTGAAATACTGAAAACTGGAACTCTCTTCTGTTTCAGTTTTGATTTGCTCACGCCCCTTTTTTTTTTCTTTTTTTTTCTTCTCACACTCTCATTACTAGTTCAAGTAGTGTAGGGTGTAACAGATTTAAGTTTCACCAACCCCAAGATAGTCTAGTTAACATTTCTGAACAGGTTTTACAGACACAGAACCTAAATCACTAAAGCACTAAAACTGATATCCTTTACCCATCTGTTTTCCTTTCTCTTTTTCTTTTTATCTTGACTTTGTTGTTGTACTTACTTAGTTAGTGTTTGCTAGCTGTTTTAGCCCCTCAATACCTCAGAAACATAAGGACAGTTCTTCTGAAACAGAAGTTTCACACCAGTCTGAAACTAGGAGTTATTTCATACTGATAAGAAAACTGGTGTCTAGTTTGATTCAGTTGTGTCTTCCTTTTCTTCCTAGCCTGACCTTAAATTCTTTTCCAATTCGTGAAGTTTCCTTGTAGATGTATTAGGAATTCCTTATCCTCATTTTAAACCCATACTACACTCAAACCTCCCCACCTGTGACAGAACTCACGACAGTATTTCAAAACTGAATCTGGAAAAACCTGATATACTCTTTCTGTTGTTGTTTCCTTTCTGTTTCTTCAGTTTCTTTTCTATTTATTCCCAACCTGCTCAACTACTTAATTAAGTACTTAGTTACAGTTCTAGCTGTGTCCTAAACTCAGAAGCAACCCCCCTAAAACACTGACTACACTTTGAGTAGTTTACAAAACAGAAGCACTAAGTTTCAGAAACTGTGAAACTGAAAATACAACTCATGTCTTCTCCATCTGTTATTTTGTTGCAATACGCGTGTTCTATTTTATTTTCTTCTTTCACATTCTCATGCATTAGTTCCCAGTCAGAAGCACTTATAACTTTGCAAAAGTGTCACCAACTCAAAACTATACTAGAACAGTATACACATCGAGACTGCATGTTACAGATTTAATGTACTTAACAGTTTTTGACAGGTTAATCTCCTTTCTTTTGTTTTCTGATTCTGAAATCCAGTTCAAGATTACTCACCAGAGATAGTTTAGTTGTTCTTCTTGTTGATCCAGACACTCTAGCAGGCTCTTGCACCCTGGGTTATACGCAGCTGAGGAAAAGAAGAATCTCCTAGGAAATCAGACTGGATAAATCAGAGAAGATAGTACAGAAACTAGGGGGGGGAATTGTTTTCAGGAAGCTCACCCCTTTCTGTGGAGTCTCAGGAGAGTTTTTAGCAGTCCTTCTCAGAGACCTTTTGGACAAAACCGATAGGGACTGCATGAGGGATTCAAGAGTGAAAGGAACCAAGTGTTGAGTTATAAATTTCCAGACAGTAGCATCGGCACAGAGAAGAATAGGCATATAGAGACAACTCTGAATTACCACCTGAGTTGAGTCTAAAATGGAGGTTATAGCAGGTGACAGTGGTTACTTGTTCTGCTGGGTTTTTCCTCTGGTTTCTCCTCTAGCCACGCTTGTACAGACGAGAAGGAAGACAGAGTTAAGCAGCAGTAGAAATCTCAGGTAATTGGAAAACAGAAAAGGATATCTAACTGGGTAGAGCTTACCATGTGCAACCGGGTTAGAGAGACTTGAAGATTGTTCCTGCCCATGTAGAACAATGCAAGGCAGGAGAGTGAAAAGGGCAGTCTATGGGTTATATGAAACAGGTAACAGATGGCACGGTGAGCCAGTGCAGAGGTTGGACCAGACTTCAGTGCTGGCAGTTCCAAGGGAATTTTCTTGAGAGTTTGAAACGGCATGGGGTTGATGCGTGGGAGTTGGTGAAACAAGGCTCTGTCGTATAGAACTTGGAACCATAACAGGAGGTGTCGGCTTGTCTGTTGAGTAGTTTAGGTCGGTCAATTTCCCCCTCTGTTGTTCTCGGACAGAACCGAGAATTATGGGCTCATGGGAGAAAAGAAACCTCTGTCGCATGAGTGGGAATAAGGAAATAACGGGTGGGAGTTTGTTTGCTCGATCCTGCTGTAATGGAGAAGGAGAGATCGACAGTGCTACTGATGCGGGTGATTCTCTTTGTTTCTGTTTTTTTTTGTATAGTTAGTTAGTTGTTCGCTATTAGTTTTAGTCGGTGTGTATAAGCTGCTGAAATTGAGCGCAGCTCACCCGGTTAAGCACTCGGAACACGTACGGGAGGTCTCAGGTTCGAGCCTCAACGGGAGCGTCTTTGCTCCCTTTTTCCTTTCATTTTTTTATTTGAATAAGTTATATATGTTTACTTATATTTATGTGACTATGTATTATTTCGTGTTGTTATTATTATTATTATTATTATTATATTATTTTGTTACGAAGTTACGTGACGACATCGTTACTTATTCACGACGTCTTAATTTCGTAACGTAACATTACGCATATGTTCTTTCGTTTCGTACATATATATATATATATATATATATATATATATATATATATATATATATATATATATATATATATGTACTAGGTTTAATTGTTCGTACGTTATTTTATGTCCATATTATAAAACGTGTTATGATTTTATACGTTCAATATTTAGGGGTATTTCAGCTTACCCCCTTAAAAGAGACTTCGTCCCGAAGTCTTACTTCCTTAACTTATATTTTCCACTCCTAGCAATCTTAGGGATCCAGTCCCGCATTCATTCACGCTACCCAAGGGTTTAAGTCCCATAATTATAATTCTCAGTGCTTCAAGCACCCTACCACATTAGTGGCTTCACACAAATTCTCATAATAGACCAAGATGCTAGCAATGTATATAACATGCTACAATGCAAACCAAGGAACCCACAATCATTCATACAGAGCATATAACATGCTAAAGTGCAACTAAGGCACACAACATTCATTCTTACATAGCGTACATAACATTTTCACACACAATCCAAACACACAAACCTACCAACCAACCACGAGTGGTTGTAGGAATACAACTTAGTAAATCATCACACATCCAAAACAAACCGCGCTTACCCCCCTTAAAAGAGGGGTACGCCCCCGTACCCTACACTAAGCCAAAACATCGATGGGAAGATAGGGGTACATAGTTTTCCTTTTATCCTCCAATTCTCATGTGGCTTCTAGGACTAGCCTCCCGTACCATAGCCGGGCCTGTAACTCTTGCTCTCGGGGTTCGCGAAGCACTCAAAGGCCCTGTGCCCTGTCTTCTTGCAGTAAAAGCACTCTATCGGTTCCCCCTGGCAGTCAACTCCGGGGTGGTTCTTCGAGCATCGTCTACATTTAAATCGGCGCCCGGGCCTTTCGCTCGGGCCGGCTTCAGACCCCTTAGGCTTGTTCCCATGGTATCTCTCACGTTTCCTGCTCGGGTAGCGCTCATTCTTGTCCGTACTCTTCTGTTTACGGTCCTCTGAGTCATCGCCTTTCGCCTTCTTTTTCTTAGCGAATTCCTCATCACGCATCTGAACGGTGATCTCGACCTGGGATGCTGCATGATATCAGTCCTGTGCATACTAGGGTTTAGTGAAACTCTTCACAATATAGTAGTTAATTCAAAGTCATAGTTCAAGTTCAACCTGGATCGTGGCGTAACGACTGGGCCCCATGCCATATCTGATGCGGTGATTCAGTCCACCATAGAAACGCTCCACTAAGATCTCATCTGAATATCGCAAGCCTGGAAGTACTCGAAGTAGAGCAGTGAACGTCGAGTAGTATTTGTCTACGGTCATCCCCTCGGTCTGCCTCAGGGTGTCTAGCTCAACTCGCTTCTTGGTCCGGAGGTGGGCGGGGTAGTACTTAGCCCTCAGCAACGCAGTGTAAGCATCCCATCCAAACGTGGGGTCGGCTAGGTAAGCATCCTTCACAAGTTTCCACCAATCGCTCGCTGACTCTCGTAGGTAATAGGCTGCGAGTTTGACCTTAGCCTCCGCTGGAACATTCAAAGTCTCGAAGGCGGTCTCTAGGAGGCTGATGTAGCTCTCTAGGTAGGTGGGGTCCGTCTCTCCTCGGAACTCAGCTGGTCGAAGGTCTGCTAAGCTCTTCACCCAGTTTGTCTCCCTGGGTGGGTGGGGCTGTGGTGGCGGTGGTGCCTGCTGTGTTCCTGGCTGGAAGCCCATGTGACCTAGGGCTGCTGCTACTATCTCCGCTATGGTCCGCCCTGCAGCCATGCTATCCTGCTCCATGTGGCCACGGCCTCGTCCTCGACGTCCAGACATCTGAGAATGTTATTTGTTAGTCTAAAACAATCACAAGAACTCACTGCAAGTCATTATCGCCCTTGCAAGCGGTTTAGATCAGTAAGTCGTGCCTCACAATACTACCCTTAACCCCGTTCCCCAAATGTAGGTTTTCCTATTCTCGGTACTTCTCTGTTCCAGTCATCAGAGCGCAACTACGCTCTGATACCACTTTCTGTAACACCCCCGAATAACGATCAACAATTCAACGACGAGCCTAACGGTAATACGAGATGTCTACGCAGCGGTTCCTACTCAATTCGGGTGCTACAGACGCCAACCACCCACGTAGTTGACAGTCCACATTACTAACTCCAAGTTACGGTCTGAATGACTGGAAGTCCAACCTTAACGAAGTCCAAATACAACATAAAAGATACAAACCGAGTACCGAGAGTCTACAACATAAGTTCTTAATCCAACAACATAAACCGAAAGTACAACCCGTACATTAAAAACGTACTACTTAAAAGTCTTGCCCAACTGGACTACCCCCATGGTAGTCCTTCCACCTACGCTCCGTCACGTTCCAGATGATCACCTGTAAAAATAAAGGACTCAGCAAACTATGCCGAGTATGAACGTGTGAAGCCCGTATATTACCGGGCCACACGACTAATTGGTCGAATATTATTAAGTCAATTTTACATGCTATGATAAAGCAGTAAAGCACACATCAGTACATCATGATATCGTACACACTCATCGGTAGCATAGCAATATCAGCAAGCAACCAAGCACATCTTGCAAGTAGCACAGCAATATCAATAAGAAACTAAGCCCAACATACCAGTAGCATAACAATGTCAAACACGCAGTCCAGCACAATAAGCTGCTAGTGTAGCAACAACAGTCAAGTAATTATAGGACGTGTGCGTAGGTACATTATACCGTCGATCCTCGCTATGGGATCATTCAAGAGATTGCGTATTGTTATCATGTTCTCATTACATATGTTTTCCTTTCTTCTCTCGCACCGAGTCCGGGGGATGTAGGTTAGATCCCGAGACTTTATAATGTAGGTGCTATTCATTCCTTGTTTCTTAATTGATCACATTTGTGAATTTTCTTACTTGCTTGGTTTTGTTACACATGTTTTCCTCTATTCTCTGGCACCGAGTCAGGGGATATAGATTAGATCCCGAGGCTTTATTGTGTAGGTGCTAATCATTCCTTGTTTATTCAAGGGTTACTTGTGAATTCTTTTATCACCGCACGTTGGAGGACGTCTCCTCCATAGCTAGTCCCCCATTCCCGACACCCAGGGTCGAGGAAGCGGAATCACCTCTAGACTCCAGGATAAGCTTCACCAATTTGTCACTCCCCCATTCCCGACACCCAGGGTCGAGGAAGCGGAAGTCACCTCTAGACTCCGGGATGTGCTTCACCAACTTGTCACTACCCCATTCCCGACACCCAGGGTCGAGGAAGCGGAAGTCACCTCTGGACTCCGCGATGTGCTCCACACAGAAGGGCGAAGGATCTGATGCAGATACCAACTCCTGAATATTCCATACCGCGCGGCCCGAGATGTCGTCTTCCCGGGTTATCCTCATGTCCCACCATTTGGTACTTCTCGTTTCGTTCTCATTATAGTCTCGACACCATAGTGGGTGTCATTAGCGGTCCTCTATTGTTAGAGAGGAGTTTTCTCTTTGTATAGTTATTTTGTTTGTCCACGTGGTTCGTCATGTCCCACCAATTGAGATTTGCTCTTCATTATCATTAATGAATAGACACCGTAGTGGGTGTCATGGTACGTCCTCCATAGTTAGAGAGGAGTTCCCCTTTATAGCATTTTCTTTGTTTTCATAGTTCGTTGTGGTTCTCGTTTAGTTTTCCCCTTATGTAGTTTCTTTGTTTCCATAGTTCGCTGTGTTTCATCTCAAAGTTCCATAACGCGAAAGGGACTAAACTACTGTGTACGCGCAATGATACTCAACAATGATATAAAAACCATGCAACATGCTAAACAAGCAATCCAATTTCATGCTTTGATCTTAAGGTCATTTTCACACACAAGGCACACAGCACACAAGCCGTGTAACACGGCAACATACGAACCACACATGTCCATACCTTTTTCGAAAGCACGAGTTGTCTTACACTCGAAATCCCGGTCGGAGCTCGCTACGGTCCTAGAGGTAATTAAAACAATGTGTCAGTTCATTATTTTATGTGACGACACTTTATATCGTATGTTACTCCTTAGGTATGTTGTTACATGTTTAGTTTAGATTGACTCTTAGAAGTTCACATGCATTAATCCTAGGCTTAACTTACTCCTAGGATATTTCATATCCTGATTTACATGTTAATCAAGCCCCTTTTCCTTAGTTAATGTCTTAGGGCGTTTTAAGAGGTAATTTATGTAACAAGTTTGTATAACATAGGTATGACTTATCTAATGTATAATCCTTCTTAAGATAAATAGGCGAGTGGTATTTTAAACCTTGTAACGATAATATAGATCATAGGTTACCCCTAAAACTCACTTATACAGAAGTTCAAAGTTTATGAAAACGCAACAATAGTTTAGTGTTTAATCTTACATTAACCTCTCCCTTAGTACGTCACCATGTTTAATTTTTTTCCACCGTTTCTTTACACACTCAGGTGTAATAGATCTGTTTTGGGTTCTTTAATAACTAACATCTCACTCATCATACTCCTGTAATCTAGCTATACAGAAACCGTGTTACAGAACCGAGATACAAACAGAAATATGAAAGCACTAAATCTGAACCCATGAGACCAATGTCCTCCCCCTTGATTCTTTTCTGTTTAGATGTTATCCTTTTCCTTCAGATCTCTCCCCAGGGTTTACCTATCTAATTGAGTGTGATAACACAAGTTTAAACTCGGGACTACTCCAGTAATATACACACAAAACCTCCTAAACAGAAACAGCATGAAATCTGTAATAGAAACTGAAACTGATATTCCCCTTGTCTTTCTTTTCTGTTTCGAATTTTGTTTCCTATTTCCTTCTAAGTACCTGTACTTGGTTAGTGGGTTCATAAGTTTTTAAAGTTCAAGATTAATCATAACCATAAGGACAACTCTACTGAATGCCATTGTACAGACTGCACAAGACTGGACTGCAACAGGAAAAACCAAATCTGTAACTTAAACCTGAAAGGTTGGTAGCTCTCCTTGTGTTTCTCTTTTATGTTCTGACTCTATATTTTTGTTTGTTTCCTTGTTAAGTATTTACACCCACTTAAGTGTGTTAATAAGCTTTTGAGCCAAGGAACAGACCAAGACTACCCTAGACAATACCCCCCGCTTCTCTGCACAACCAAAACCAGAAAACCTGATGTGCAACTTTCTCTTATTGTTGGTTTCTGTCCACTTCAAACTTCTTTTCTGTTTAGTCCCACTTTTGTCTTTCAAATCCCCAAGGTGCTTTCCTGTCTAATTTAGTATTAAGCCACAGTTTAAACTCAAAACCACCCCAACTACACACTCAATTACTCTCTGTACAGAAAAAGAAATAACCAGAAATTCGAAACTGATAGGATATAAAACTGAAAACAGATACTGTTATACCTTTCTTCCTTTTCTGTTATTTGCCTTGTTTTTCCCAGTCTTTGTCCATTTTCCTTAACTGTTGTAGTTACCTAAACGTGTGCCTTATTACAGTCCTAGTTCTCAGGCAACCCAAGGCCCTAAATACATGTTACAGAAACCCATCTTTACTGAAATACTGAAAACTGGAACTCTCTTCTGTTTCAGTTTTGATTTGCTCACGCCCCTTTTTTTTCTTTTTTTTCCTTCTTTCACACTCTCATTACTAGTTCAAGTAGTGTAGGGTGTAACAGATTTAAGTTTCACCAACCCCAAGATAGTCTAGTTAACATTTCTGAACAGGTTTTACAGACACAGAACCTAAATCACTAAAGCACTAAAACTGATATCCTTTACCCCTCTGTTTTCCTTTCTCTTTTTCTTTTTATCTCGACTTTGTTGTTGTACTTACTTAGTTAGTGTTTGCTAGCTGTTTTAGCCCCTCAATACCTCAGAAACATAAGGACAGTTCTTCTGAAACAGAAGTTTCACACCAGTCTGAAACTAGGAGTTATTTCATACTAATAAGAAAACTGGTGTCTAGTTTGATTCAGTTGTGTCTTCCTTTTCTTCCTAGCCTGACCTTAAATTCTTTTCTAATTCGTGAAGTTTCCTTGTAGATGTATTAGGAATTCCTTATCCTCATTTTAAACCCATACTACACTCAAACCTCCCCACCTGTGACAGAACCCACGACAGTATTTCAAAACTGAATCTGGAAAAACCTGATATACTCTTTCTGTTGTTGTTTCCTTTCTGTTTCTTCAGTTTCTTTTCTATTTCTTCCCAACCTGCTCAACTACTTAATTAAGTACTTAGTTCAGTTCTAGCTGTGTCCTAAACTCAGAAGCAACCCCCCTAAACACTGACTACACTTTGAGTAGTTTACAAAACAGAAGCACTAAGTTTCAGAAACTGTGAAACTGAAAATACAACTCATGTCTTCTCCATCTGTTATTTTTGTTGCAATACGCGTGTTCTATTTTATTTCTCTCTTTCATTCACATTCTCATGCATTAGTTCCCAGTCAGAAGCACTTATAAGTTTGCAAAAGTGTCACCAACTCAAAACTATACTAGAACAGTATACACATCGAGACTGCATGTTACAGATTTAATGTACTTAACAGTTTTTGACAGGTTGATCTCCTTTCTTTTGTTTTCTGATTCTGAAATCCATTCAAGATTACTCACCAGAGATAGTTTAGTTGTTCTTCTTGTTGATCCAGACACTCTAGCAGGCTCTTGCACCCTGGGTTATACGCAGCTGAGGAAAAGAAGAATCTCCTAGGAAATCAGACTGGATAAATCAGAGAAGATAGTACAGAAACTAGGGGGGGGGAATTGTTTTCAGGAAGCTCACCCCTTTCTGTGGAGTCTCAGGAGAGTTTTTAGCAGTCCTTCTCAGAGACCTTTTGGACAAAACCGATAGGGACTGCATGAGGGATTCAAGAGTGAAAGGAACCAAGTGTTGAGTTATAAATTTCGAGACAGTAGCATCGGCACAAAGAAGAATAGGCATATAGAGACAACTCTGAATTACCACCTGAGTTGAGTCTAAAATGGAGGTTATAGCAGGTGACAATGGTTACTTGTTCTGCTGGGTTTTGTCCTCTGGTTTCTCCTCTAGCCACGCTTGTACAGACGAGAAGGAAGATAGAGTTAAGCAGCAGTAGAAATCTCAGGTAATTGGAAAACAGAAAAGGATATGTAACTGGGTAGAGCTTACCATGTGCAACCGGGTTAGAGAGACTTGAAGATTGTTCCTACCCATGCAGAACAATGCAAGGCAGGAGAGTGAAAAAGGCAGTCTATGGGTTATATGAAACAGGTAACAGATGGCACGGTGATCCAGTGCAGAGGTTGGACCAGACTTCAGTGCTGGCAGTTCCAAGGGAATTTTCTTGAGAGTTTGAAACGGCATGGGGTTGATGCGTGGGAGTTGGTGAAACAAGGCTCTGTCGTATAGAACTTGGAACCATAACAGGAGGTGTCGGTTTGTCTGTTGAGTAGTTTAGGTCGGTCAATTTCCCCCTCTCTGTTGTTCTCGGACAGAACCGAGAATTATGGGCTCATGGAGAAAAGAAACCTCTGTCGCATGAGTGGGAATAAGGAAATAACGGGTGGGAGTTTGTTTGCTCGATCCTGCTGTAATGGAGAAGGAGAGATCGACAATGCTACTGATGCGGGTGATTCTCTTTGTTTCTGTTTTTTTTTGTATAGTTAGTTAGTTGTTCGCTATTAGTTTTAGTCGGTGTGTATAAGCTGCTGAAATTGAGCGCAGCTCACCCGGTTAAGCACTCGGAACACGTACGGGAGGTCTCAGGTTTGAGCCTCAACGGGAGCGTCTTTGCTCCCTTTTTCCTTTCTTTTTTTTATTTGAATAAGTTATATATGTTTACTTATATTTATGTGACTATGTATTATTTCGTGTTGTTATTATTAGTATTATTATTATTTTGTTACGAAGTTACGTAACGACATCGTTACTTATTCACGACGTCTTAATTTCGTAACGTAACGTAACGTTACGCATATGTTCTTTCGTGTTCGTACATATATATGTACTAGGTTTAATTGTTCGTACGTTATTTTATGTCCATATTATAAAACGTGTTATGATTTTATACGTTCAATATTTAGGGGTATTTCAAAAATTGGACATAGTCTCCCCTATAATTCTTACTTTGCTCACACACTATTCCAGCTCACAATTTGCTCATTTTCTCCACCTGTTTATACAACACATTATACTCACATAATAACTCCACTACACACATTAAAATTCCTGCACACATACATATACTACCCAAGGTTTACCCAAGCTTTTTAAACATTCTTTACAAGTTCAAAAACTGTTTGATTCTCTTCTCCATTACACTACTACATTACTACTACTCATTACTCAAATACATTACTCATTTTACTACTCAAAAACTGTTACATTACTCAATACCAACTAGTTCAAGTAAGCACAATTACCTTGTCTTGCTAGTTTTCCTTCCTTTCCTTTCCTTCTCTTCTTTTCCTCTTCCTTTCTCCTTGTTCTCGGTTTTTGCTCAAGGAATGGGCAATGCTACAGCACCCCATGCCAATACACACAACTACTTAGTATACATTTTATACTAACCCTAGAATTTAAATGTTTTAGGGTTTAAAAATGAGTATTACCTTCCAATGGATGAATGAAGTTCTTGACTAGCAAGATAACAAGATTCCTAGCCCAAATAGAAGCCAAAATCGGCTGGAGCAAGAAGAACCAAGAGTTCAAAATATGGAAATTCTATAATGCAACAAGGGCTAGAAATGATGGATTTTCAAATTTCTTTTTACCTCAAGATGATAAGAGGTGAAGGTGCTTCTAATGGTGGTCTTGAATCTTCAAATGGGGAACACCCATGAAATGAAAATGGTGTTTTTGGATTTTGAAAGGAGGAAAGTGTTCTCCTTTGCAAGGGGTTACAATCACTACAAGAAAAAAAGATTTAGCTACCAATGATTTGCTACCACACATATATTGGTAGTTTCTTTCAAAATTGCTACTGATTTTTAATGGTACTACATAGTGGTGTCTATTTTGCTACAACAACGACAATGGTAGCTAGATTTTTTTAAACAGTAGCCAAATCGCTACGCCTGACAAGACTGCTACCATTAGTAGTAGCTAGTTTTTATTTTCATCTTGGTTCTTTTGTAAGAACAATTTAGCTACCAATGTGGTAGCTAAATTACAGAATAGCTACTGTAAGATGCTAACTCAATCATGGTAGCTATTGTGCCGCTATTAAAGCAGCAGTAGCGCAAATATTATAAACTAGTAGCTAAATTGCTACTAAAAGGTGCTACTTACCAAATAGATAAGCTAAGTTAATAAAATTGCTACTAAACTCATCAACGGTTGCCGTTCTGCTACTGTTTGGCGTCAGTAGCGAATATTTTTAGCAACATAAAATTGTTAGTATCTTTTATTTATGAAATTGCTACCGACTAATGAGTGTAATGAGATTATGTCTATATTGTGCTACACTATAAAAATTGATAGCTAATATTTTTAAGTGATAGCAAAATAATAATTCTCTTATAATTTAAATGTGTGATTACGTATAATTCAATAACGAAATTGCAACTGACTAATAATGCTAATAAACTTTAGTTGATATTATGCAGATACAACAATGAATGCGGTAAAAATTATTATCTTATAACTTAAACTTGTGATTACTACATATTGAAAATACTAACCTATACTACTACCACCAGCCATAGTGGACATATTATCTTTTTAATATAAATTATTTTAATTTTTTTAATTTTTTCAATATAGTATATTGGTTACTTTTAGCTATCAAAATTTTGAAAAAGAATAATAAATTAATAAAAATTGTCTAAATTCGTGAAAAATAATAACTATATACTACTATTAGATTTATTTATCATATAAGATATACTCACATAATATTTTTGATATTAACTTTTTAAGTCTCAAAGTATCACACACTATTAATACATTATAAATAGAGTAAAAGTATTAATTATTTAAATTAGTAATATGTTGATTAAAATTTAAAAATAATTACAAAAGTAGTAACAATATTTTAATTAGTTAAGTGTATATATATGTGTGTTTATATATATATATATATATTCAATTTAATACAGTTTTTATTACTATATGATACTTTTATTTACAAAAGCCACATAAACTAATAAAATAACAATTTAAATTAGTTGACTGTAGGTTTAAAATTTGCAAAGTAGTTGAATATAATATGTGTGATAATTTATAAAATGTTAAAAGTATACAAATTAATAAAATGTACATAATATACGATATATTAATGTTTTTAATTTACAAAACAACACACAAATTAATAGAATTTTGAAAATGTAAAGTTAAAACAATTAAATTAGTCATATTATACAGTATTATACTCTATTAAAATTTATAAAAATATTATATTATAAAAATTTACAAACATAATATATTTATTTAAAAGTTTTAATTTTCATGTAATTATGTATATTTATATTAGTATTTGTAACGCTATATAATAAGACTTAATTTATAGTAACTTACATAATATATTAATCTTTTTTGTATAATTTCTGACATTTCCAAGGATTTTAAAAGATATAGATGTATATTTTTTAATTTTTTATAATTTTAAGCGATAATATACTTAAATTTTTATTAGCTTTACTATTTTGGTCGCATTAATTAATTTTTTATATTATATATCGGCCATATTATTTTTATTAATTTTAATATATCCCTGTTTTTCATGTCTCGGCAAAACTTCCATTTATATTTGCAGTATCAAACATTCAATATATCACGTAGTTTCTATATATGATGTGAATAACTATCATGGCACAATGGTTAAGACATTCTATATTCTCCCAAACATCGGGGATCGATTCTTGCCTCTAATGCACATTTTAACACCTAGTTTGAATTAAATATGTCATTGGTATGAGAGGTCTATTTATACTAAGGATAGTCAAGTTACGTGGGCAACATGGCTCCCACTTCTTGTGGGATTGATGGTGGTGGTGCCCGTAGTAGTGTAGAGCTAGCATATATACCATTCTAGTATCGATTTTGTTATTACTATACTAGTAGCAACTTTGATACTGCTTTGCTAGTAGCCATTTGCTACCACTATTTTAGTAGCGATTTTGTTACTGCTACACTAGTATCGATTTTGTTACTGATGTATTAGTAATGATTTCGCACTGTTATACTCGAAGCCATTTGCTACTGTTACACTAGTAGCCATTTGGCTACTACATTCTAAAACGGTAGCAATATCTAGCTATAGGAAAAGTAGTTAGCGAGGCCAAAGCGAAATAGCTACCGCATTCCAAAACGGTAGCTATTTTTAATTTAGCCACTAGGACCTTTGCTACCACTGTATATCAGTAGCTAATTCATAAAATGCAGTAGCCCGTTGTGTTTAGCTACCAAAACTGATGACTTAGCTACTGATATACAGTGGTAGCTAATCTGATTTTTCTTGTAGTGAATGGTTATACTTTTTGTTGAGTTTGGAGAAGGTTTGAGTGCTCAAAGAGCGGAGAGAAGGAGAGTTTTGTGGGGGTTTCTTCAAATCTCCATGTTTGTCGCAGGGAAGAAGAAAGAATAGAGAAGGAGGGAGGTGGATGCGTGAGAGAGAGGTGAGTGGTGAGGAGAGAGAGTTTTATTTTTGCTTTTTGCTTTACTTAATAGGTTTGTCTTTTAGCAAATAAGAAAGTAATAAAGAGAGTGAGGGAGGGGGGGCTGTCGATTCCACTCACACACACACACACTCACATTTTTATTTTTATTTGCAAAGTGGACACACTAACTTTGTTTATTTGTACTCTTACCCCCACAACTTCTCGGTTGTTACGGTTTTTACTAACCGGAACCCGTTTTCTGGAATTTTCTCGTTTAATTAATTTTATTGATTCTAAAGCTTCACTAATATTTATTAGTGACTATTTAGTTGACCAAAATTGTTACGAGTCTATTGACCCGCTTAAAGTCGCGTTTTCCCGGTTTCCTAGAAAAAAGCGCTTTAAGGTTCGTTTATGCTTTTAACCCAATTTAAAGGTCCGTTTTCTTCGGGATTTGTTCCCTCATATTTATTTACGTGTAATTAAGCCTTTAAAAATTATAATTAGCTTAATTAATCACTGTTTTTAATTACGGGGTATTTCAAAATCACTGTAGACACCAAAAATTCTCACCCCACAAAGCAAATTCTGAAATAGTAAATAAAATAAGCGGGGTCGTCGTCTTTCTTCATCAGATGTATTGGTATATATGTCAAAATGAAACCATTTTTTATGACAATATTTTCGTCTATTTATTATTGATTTATTATTCTTTTTTTAAAAAATCAATTTTCAAGGCATAAAAAAAACAAAAACTCAATTCTTATTAGAAAACAAATTTCCTACAATTATCCGGTTTCAAACCCATCCTTTTCGTTTATTTACTTATTTCACTATATTCTTTTAATTTCAGTCTATTTTGATCTACTTATTTATTTATCTTGTCATTTCTTTTTTATTTTATTCATTGCTTGTTTATTCATCTCATTTATTGTTATCTTTACTTGTATTTTGTTTACTAACATTTACTCTTACTTTTACCATTACTATCTTTGTGTTATTTCTATCATTTTATGCATGCTTACTAGTATTATTAACTTCATTTATGTGCTCTTAATTTTCATCTTATTATTTCATGCTTACTTGTATTTTTTTCTCACCTTACCATGCATTCATTTCCTATAGGACTACGCAAGCCCACGTCCAAGAAGGCCCTCTTCTATGACCAGTCCACATTCGCAAATTCTAATACTTCATCCTCACCATCACATATATAGTCACCAACAAAAAAATTCTCTCAATTTTCTAGTCTTCAACAACAATAGCCACCATCCATCTCGGGACTACAAAATTCTCTCAATTCTCTCATCTTCGTGATTGACTGGAGACACTTCACTCTCTTCACTCACAATGATGCTTCTGCCTTCTTCCCTTCATTCTCGCACAATGAACATATATGTAGTTTCCTCTCTTTCACTCTTCACTCTCTCGGTAATTTTGCTCACACCGAACTAGCAAACAGGAAACAGATATGCATCTCTGTTCCTTTTATTTTCATTCTGGCAAACAAGATCGATTTCACCGGCAAACGAGGAACATCGTTCATTTATCTTCATCACCGGTAACTTTGCCCGCCCAACTGACGAACCTGGAACATACGTACTCCCTCTACTTCATTCTCTCCAATCTCGTCTGCAAACCACTGGAAAACATAGAATATACATACCCCCTTTTCATTCTCATCACTATCAGTATTTTTACAACCCATCCTGGCGAGACAAAATACAATGAGCTCTACCCCCTCGTTCCTCCCTTTGAACGGTAATTTTGCAAACCGTCTGGCGAACAAGGAACAAACTCTGCCTTCTCTCCGCCTCCCTCCACCAATGGTAATTCTGCAATCTGCCTGTCGAACAAGGAGAAGCACGCTTCCTCTTACATTCGCCACACCGACGGACAAGGTCAAGCTCAAACGCGAGGATGGAAATTGAACCCAGAACGGGACCTAGGTTTGCGAACTTTCGACTACATGCTCTTCATTCTGTCCTTCTCGGGTATTTACAGGAAGCCATTGTTGTTCTTCAATTGGAGATATTTTTATTGTCTCAGTTGGTGCCATTACCTATCTCGAATAACTTTCACTTGTTACAAAGACAAGTCAATTAATCCCCCTCTTGTGACAAAGCTTAGGTAGTTAATAATTCCCCTTAGTCCCACGATTTGATATCCGGTCGCTTACACTTTACTATACTACTACGACCGGGATTTGTTTGCAGCCCGACTGTTATTTTGAGTTTTAATTTCTTTTATTAGCAGTCAAGATAGTGGAGCTGAATTAATTATCTTTCCCAGATGATTTCTTTTACTTCTTATTCTGTCTTTTTAATTATGTTGGGCTAAGAGGATTTACTCCGGGCGAAGGTTTGGCCGTAATTTGTTTAATTATGTAATCTATATTTCTACCGGTTAAAATAAATACAGTTTGTTACGATTAAAGTTTATCTCTCACCTTTTTAATAGATTTCATGAATTTATTAAAATGCTTTACTAAGTCTATTTTGATCAGACCGGTGATAATAGACAGGTTAATTAAGCCGTAAATCTGGAGAAAGCTTATTATGATTTAATAAGTTAGTATTTTCAGATGCAAATATAATTCCTCGCACTTAACCGCCGTTTACATATGTTTTGCTCGAACCTGGATTAGACCGAGCATTTTCTGGTAAACGAGTTCTTATGAGTCTATGATTTAGTCCTTAAGATAATAACAGGAATTTTGCCAAACTATTATAATAAACCGGTAGAGATAGCATAATTAATCAGATTATACAAACCTGAACCCAGAGTTCCGTTTAATTTATCTTCAACTCAGTTAATTTTATCTGTTGTTTTACTTACAAAGACAAGTCAATTAATCCCCCTCTTGAGACAAAGCTTAGGTACTTAATAATTCCCCTTAGTCCCACGGTTCGATATCCGGCCGCTTACACTTTACTATACTACTACGACCGGGATTTGTTTGCAGCCCGACTGTTATTTTGAGTTTTAATTTCTTTTATTTTGTTTTAATTACACCAGTTCTAACCACTCTTAATATACAGTCTGCAAAATGGCGCCGTTGCCGGGGACTTGATTTATTCTAGTCCCTAAGCCCCGGTTAATTCACCTGTTATATTATAATAATCTGTTAATATTATTTCGTTGTTAATCTAATTTCGGACATTTGACTTCTGACATCTGACTTCTGACTTTGGACATCTGACTTCTGACATCTTAATATTATTATCATTTATTTTCAGTCATTTAATTTCCATTGTCCTTCAAATTTCCAGTATACTAACTACTAACTTTAAATTTCCAGTATACTAACTACTAACCTTTAATTTTCTGTCATTTAAATTTCTGTCATTTCATTTTCTATCATTTTAATTTCAATTGTCTCTAACTACTAACTTTAAATTTCTGTCATTGTAACACCCCAACCGCTAATTCTTCCATTATCCTCTAATCAGTCCCATACCTACCCTTCTCGCAGCGGAATACCTACTTACTCCCGTCGGGTGATACACGCCGTCAACCCTCCAAGGTCAACAAGGCTACTATTACTTACCGTTTCGGTCTGATGATTAGAATGAAATGCATACATACTATTTACTTTACAATACCAAATACTTACTTACATTTGATTACCGAGTATCCAAGTTTTACGAATTACATTCCAAGGTTACTTCCCAAAATGAAGAGTTTATACATCCTCTCCCTACTATCCAATTACGAATTCAATATCCAAAAAGGTGTACCACATGGTACACCAGCTACTCAAAAAGGCCTTAGCCGTGTACAACTCGGTACACCATCCCAATCCTACTAACTACCAAAAAGAATCACATCCGTCCTTACTCTACCTCATGCCTCGCGGGTACCTGTGGAGTAAAAACATTCCCCCGAGGGGTCAGCTTACGCTGATATGATAACCGCATACCCCGCGTACTAGCGAGGGTACGCCAACTAATTGGTCGAATACATGCGGTTCGTTTCATTCATACATACATACATGCTTATTATAATACAATTCAATACGTTCATTCACCGAGCATACATACATACAATACATACAAGCAGTACAATACAGGTCATCCATTCATACTTACCATACTCACCGCATTACGGAGATACAATTTCCAATACATACAAAGGTCTTGTTAGCCTCATTACACACCCGGGTTAATCGGGTGTTCAATACTTTTTACTCCGGGTCAATGACTTACAATAGTCAAGACCAATACAAATACAATACTTCTTACATACTTTACTTCCAGTTAAGTCGGTATGACCTCCGGGCAGGGATTACTACATCCCACCACCGGGCTTTAGGGTGGCCCACTAATCCAGGATGCTACCCATTCAAGGGATTTGGTCCAAGGAAAAGATTATAGCCAGGATTCGGATCCAACCTCTTGTGTTCCTTATCCTCACGCGTGGCCGAAACTATATCGGGCTTCTACTCATTCCATTTTACTCATTACTCATGTTAGGAGTTAGATCGTTAGGAATTAGTAGAAGTCCATACTTACTTCCATACATACATACAATACACAAGTGCACATACTTACACATACTTTCATTTCCATTCATTCATTTCATGAATTATACAAACTAATGTTCAAGAAGATACAACAGAACAAATAGTTCAAACACAGTTAAGTGCAATATAAGTCCGATTCGTGCATTTATCTTATTGGTGATCACATAAGCACCAAATCGGGGTAACCAGTTAGGATACAGGCATGAAGAAATCATACCGTTCACCGTCGTAGGGTACTACCGGTTCCTTTGGAGCTCAACTATGATTCCTATACATACATGATAATCAATGATCTATTATTGATCTACTTACTCCTTCATTGATACTTTCAATGTATACTTACTACTTCATTACTTTCTTACTTGGTTACAAAACCATTCTTTTCCTTATACTTCTTAAGCTTGCTTCCTTACTCATTTACTTACTTTCTTACCATTACTACTTCATTAATGGTGTGTTACTACATATATATGCATGTGTATATAGGCATATATATATGTATATATGATTACTATAACATATAATTAAAACATTTTTTTTTGACTCGACCGGACTTGCGACCGACCTTGCAAGTCCGGTCCATTCCAGTAGGCTACATCGTGTGAAAATTCCAGGGCCGACCGACCTTGCAAGTCCGGTCCCAAGGTCGGTCCATTCCAGTAAGTTTCGCATTGAAAATTTTAGCCCGACCGACCTTGCAAGTCCGGTCGCAAGGTCGGTCCATTCCAGTAGCTTGCATTACGGGAATTTTTCTGGCCGACCGAACTTGCAAGTCCGGTCGCAAGTTTGGTCCATTCCAGAAGCTTTCATCTGCGGAATTTTTCTGGCCGACCGAACTTGCAAGTCCGGTCGCAAGTTCGGTCCATTCCAGAAGGTTTCAGATGGGAGAATTTTTCTGGTCCGACCGAACTTGCAAGTCCGGTCGCAAGGTCGGTCGATTCCAGAAGGTTTCCGTCTTGTAAATCTGGGCTCGACCGACCTTGCAAGTTCAGTCCTAAGGTCGGTCCGGCCCAGTACTTCAGTTTTAAAATCTGTTTTTGGGTGTTTTCTTTACCCATTGTTTCCCCAATCTTTACCAATGTTTCCCCACATGATTTAGCACTATTTCACACTCTAAATCACCTTAATTCATTCTCCAAACTTACTACTCCATTCTACACAACTTACTCAATATTTCCTCATTTCAATTCCAACACTTACATTGGTTTTCTTCACACTAATGCTACAGATTTTGGTTTCCACATTATGCTACAGATTTCTCCCTCAACACTTATCCTCCAATACTTCCTCAACTAATGCTATTCCTAGCATCCAAAATACATTACCTTACCCTCTAGTTTCATCCCATTTACAAACTCATTCCAAATCTTTTCAAGTCCCTAAACACTCCTTTTAAGCTCCCAAGTACTTCCTCTTCTTAAACAACTTAAGTCCTCTTATTCCTACACAAAATTCGACATAGTCTCCCCTATATTTTTAGCTTTCTCCACACATTATTTCAGCTCACGTTTTCTCATTCTCACAACCTGTTTATACAATACATTATACTCACAATTCAAACCACTACACACATTAAAATTCCTGCACATACATATCACCCATGGTTTTCCCAAGCTTTTAAACTTCATTTAAAAACTTCAAAAGTTACATTCTCTTCTCCAATACATTCTACATACTCATTACTCATTACCACACACATTACTTGTTTTTGATACATAAAAACTGTTACAACACAATATACAAAACTAATTCAAGGTAAGGGTATTTACCTTGTTTTGTTAGTTTTTTTCTTTCTTTCCTTTCCTCTTCCTTCCTTCTTTCCTTCTTCTTTGTTCTTCTCACACAATGCACAATACTACAACCACCATACCATACACATTACCATTTAACATTCATTTTTGCACTAACCCTAGAATTTAATGTTTTAGGGTTTAGGAAAGAGCATTACCTTCCAATGGATGAATGAAATTCTTGACTAGCAAGAGAACAATATTCCTAGCCCAAGAAAGAGCCAAAATCGGCTGAAGCAACAAGGAACAAGATTCAAAAACCGAAAATCTTATAATGCCAATGAGAGCTAGGAAGAAGGTTTTCGAATTCTTTTTACCTCAAATGATAAGAGGTGAAGGTGCTTCTAATGGTGGCCTCAATCTTCAAATGGTGAATACCCATAAATCGAAAATGAGCTTTTGGATTTTTGAAAGGAGGAAATGTTCTCCTTTGCAAGGGGATTCCAATGGTACTAATTTTGTAATTTTTGGAGCAAGATTAATGGGTTAACAAGAGAGAGAAGGAGGGAGTTGTGTGAGTTCCTCTAATTCTCCATGGCTGTCGCAAGGTAGAAGAAGAAAAAGAGAAGAAAGAGGGGAAAAACTGAGTGAGAGGAGTGAGGAGAGAGAGTTTTATTTTGCTTTTGCTTTCTTATTAGCTTGTCTTTAGCAATAAGAGAAATAAAGAGAGTGAGAGCTGGCCGCCCCCCTACACACACAATCAATTTCTTTTATTTGCAAAGTGGACACATTATTTTTTATTTGCATTCTTACCCCACAACTTCCGGTTGTTACAGTTTACTAACCGGTACCCGTTTTCCGGAATTTTCTCGTTTAATTAATTTTATTGGTTCTAAAGCTTCCTAATATTTATTAGTGATATTTAGTTGACCAAAATGTTACGAGTCTATTTGACCCGCTTAAAGTCACGTTTTCCCGGTTTCCTCGAAAAACGCGCTTTAAGGTTCGTTTATGCTTTTAACCCATTTTAAAGGTCCGTTTTCTTCGGGATTTGTTCCCTCGTATTTATTTTAGTGTAATTAAGCTTTAAAATATAATTAGCCTAATTAATCACTGTTTTTAATTACGGGGTATTTCAATCTACCCCCCTTAAGAAACTTTGCCCTCAAAGTTGCTCAAGGTTACGGTTTACATTTCTACTTATTTGGCAAACCAATTGCCACAATACATTCTACTACCACCTTACAAGGTGTTCACAATTCTTACACTACCAGCATACACAATGCAAATACCATACATCATACTCAGTTCAATTTCCATACACACTCATTCATACGCATACTCCATTCAAACCATACACAATCACCATTCGTTCATACATTCCAATACACTTCACAATGTCATTCGTGTCATATACCGTACAACACAAATGCATTACTCATTACATACATACCATACTCATCGTACTACATACTGAATACTACTAGCACTACTTTGTGCCAATACAATACAATTAGCACTACATGTGCCAACCAAACTACAATTACAATACATACATACTACGCAATGCTAACCCGAAGCAATGCAAAAGCAAAAAGGCTCTACCCCCCTTAAAAGGGGTACGCCCCGTACCCTCCGTGCTATACGGATACTAGACATCTAGTCTACAAATAGATTCGAGTACTTCGCCTTCATGGCGTCCTCTAATTCCCAAGTCGCTTCCTCGACATCGTGGTTAGACCACAAGACCTTCACCATTCGTACAGATTTATGGCGAGTGTCTCTTGTCTTCGTATCAAGGATTCGCAGTGGAGTCTCGACATATCTCATCGTCGGCTCTAGGGATAGATGTTCGGGTTCTAATACATGAGAGGGATCGGCTATGTATTTCTTGAGTTGTGATACATGAAAGACATCATGAACACGCCCCAATTCTTCAGGCAATGCTAGCCTATAAGCTACGGCTCCAATCCTCTCGGTAATGGCGGGCCTACAAATTTCGGGCTCAGCTTGCCCTTTTGGCCAAATCGAAAGACACCCTTCATAGGTGAGACACGCAAGAACACTTGGTCGCCCACGGCGAACTCAAGGTCGCGTCGTCGCACATCCGCATAGGATTTCTGTCTATCTTGGGCTGCTTTCATATTTGCTCGGATTTGTTGTACCTCAGCTTGTACTTGTTCCAAATACTCCGGTCCTATGATGACCGCTTCGCTTGACTCATCCCAACACAACGGGGTACGGCAAGGTCTACCATACAAAGCTTGGAATGGCGACATCTTAATCGAAGCATGGTAGCTATTGTTATACGAAAACTCGATAAGATGAAGCTTCTCAATCCAGCTCCCCTGGAAGTCTAAGGCACATGCCCTTAGCATATCCTCTAGTGTTTGGATGGTCCTTTCTGTCTGACCGTCGGTCTGTGGATGGAAGGCGGTGCTAAGCTTCAACTCAGTACCAAGCGCTTCCCGTGTTGCTCTCCAGTATCTCGAAAGAAATCTGGTGTCGCGGTCAGATACAATGGTTTTCGGGACTCCGTGGTGTCGGATGATCTCCTTGTCGAATAGCTCCGCGAGCTTCGCCACCTTCCAGGTGTCCTTCATCGGTATGAATCGGGCAACCTTGGTGAGACGATCGACTACTACCCAGATCATGTTGAGTCCTCCCCTAGCAGGTGGGAGTCCAACAACAAAATCCATAGAGATATCGTGGAATTTCCACTCCGGAATGGGCATGGATTGCACCATTCCTCCCGGTCTTCGGTGCTCGAACTTCACCTTCTGGCATGTGAGACACCTCAGAACATACTCAGTCACGTCTGATTTCATTCCTGACCACCAGAAGTACCTCTTCATGTCTTTGTACATTTTAGAGGCTCCCGGATGGACATGCAATGTCGAACAATGTGACTCTCGCAGAATGCGATCCCTTAGCTCAGCATTGCTTCGGGGGACGCATAATCTGCCATTCAAACGGATCAGACCATCTTCATGCAGTTTGAAGTCGTACTTTCGGCTCGAAGGTACCATCTGTGATTTTCTGTCTGATCTCTGTGAAGTAAGGGTCGCTCAACTGAGCGTCTCGCACCTCGTCAACCAAGCTAGAAGAAGCGAGTAGCGAATGGAGCGAGTGTGCTCGACGACTCAGGGCGTCGGCTACTACGTTTGCCTTCCCTTCTTTATACTGGAGGTTGATGTCGTAATCCGAGAGGAACTCCATCCACCTCCTCTGTCTTAGATTCAGTTCTTTCTGGGTAATACATACTGCAAACTTTTGTGGTCGGAGTAGATGGTGATGCTTACCCCATAGAGATAGTGTCGCCATATCTTCAAGGCGAAGACAATGGCTCCTAACTCTAGATCATGTGTCGGGTAATTCTCCTCATGCTTTTTCAGCTGGCGAGAAGCATAGGCTACTACCTTGCCATGCTGCATGAGTACGCATCCCATGCCCTTGCCCGATGCATCACAATACACCTCAAATCCCTCTGTGCCCTCTGGAAGTGTGAGAATTGGCGCTGAGGTCAATGAGTCTTTTAGTTTCTGGAAGGATACCTCGCACTCCTTTGTCCATACAAAGGGTGCATCTTTCTTCATCAATGACGTCATGGGCTTAGCGACTTTTGAGAAGTCCTTTACAAACCTCCGGTAATAACCGGCTAAACCAAGAAAGCTCCGGATGTCGGTAACAGTCTTAGGTCTAGGCCATGATCGCACTGCTTCGATTTTGGATGGATCTACTGAAATGCCCGCGCTCGAGATGACATGACCGAGGAATGATACCTGATCTAGCCAAAACTCGCATTTGGAGAACTTCGCATACAGCTGGTTCTCGCGCAGTGTCTCAAGTACTCTTCTCAAATGGTTTTCATGTTCTTCTGGTGACTTCGAATACACAAGAATGTCGTCAATGAATACTACTACTGAAGTGTCCAGCTGATCACTGAATAACCGATTCATTAGGTCCATGAATTTGGCTGGTGCATTAGACAAACCGAATGGCATCACCGTGAATTCGTAGTGGCCATATCTTGTTCGGAATGCTGTTTTCTCAATGTCTTGCTCTTTGATAGCAATTTGGTGATATCCGGATCGGAGATCAATCTTAGAAAAGACGGATGCTCCCTTCAACTGATCGAACAGGTCGTCGATGCGTGGCAATGGATACTTGTTCTTTACAGTGACCGCATTCAATTCGCGGTAGTCGATGCAGAGGCGGAGACTACCGTCCTTCTTCTTCACGAAGAGGACCGGTGCTCCCCAGGGTGATACGCTCGGGCGTATAAACCCTTTGTCGAGAAGATCATGTAGTTGTTCTTTGAGTTCTGCCATTTCTGCTGGTGCCATACGGTATGGTGCCCTAGCAATGGGACCAGTACCCGGTACAAGGTCGATTTCAAACTCTACTGCTCTCTGTGGTGGCATACCAGGTAGCTCTTTCGGAAATACATCAGGGAATTCTGAGACTACTGCTACCTCTCGTCACTGAACTCTGGATCTCTCTCCAGGTCTTGCACGTGACATAAATACACTTCATGTCCTTTTCTGAGCTCCCGATACATTGCCATAGCGGAGATGACTGTAGTTGAAGGCTCTCTCGGTCTCTGGCGGTATGAAACAGTGACCCCAGATGGACTCTTGAGCAGCAATCGGTGCTCGGCGCATAGGATCCGTCCTTGTGCCGCTCCAACCAGTTCATTCCAATTATCAAGTCGAATCCCAATCCGTTGAATTCAATGAAGGAAATGGGAAACGCTTCACCTTTGATTTGAATGGTGGCGGTGTGGTAATACTTAGTACACTTACCCGCTCCTTCGACGGGAGAGTAACCAAGAAATTTGGTAGCTCATCTGCTCTAGCCCCAACCTTGTAGCGAATGATGGCGATACAAGGTGTGAGAGGCGCCGGAGTCGAATAATACTGAGGCTTCGATGCCGTTTACTGGGAATGTTCCCGTTAGAATGGTGCCGCTCTTGCCGGCTTGTTCTTCGGTGAGGATGCTCAGGTTACCTTCGGTACCGAGTCCACAACCTATTGATTCATGAGATTATAAGTAAAGATGGTGGAACGCAAGTGGAATTTAATAACCAACACTGCTTTTATTGAATAACCAACCATCATACATACTGTGTCTCTAATACACGTTACTACTGGATTACATGCTACTACAAGATTAATACTTTCTAAAGGTAAGGTTCAGGCGTCCTGGTTTCATGTGTGTGGCATTGATTATTGCCGGTGGTGCCGTATTCAACTTGATCTTCTGGATCCCGTGATACAGCAACCTTGATTTTCCACCCATGATTAGAACATCTCCTGATCTCAATACCAATTTCTCTGCGAGGTCCACACGCTTCCGCTCGCTATACAAAAATACGGCGTCATCACCAATGGACCAAGACACTACGGGCACTCCTAGTTCAAGAGATTCCGCTGTCTCGTCCTTGTCTTGGTGTAAGCCAAGTCGTCCTTCTTTCTCATAGAAGTTGACGATACATAGATCTGCTTCAAGTGCAGGGATTGGTTCATCTTCACTGTTGTGCAATTTCTACAGCTTGTGTGACAAGCATTTGGAATTCTGGGGGTATTGCTGGAGGTGTTGCTCCGTCTCCTGCTCGCGTTGTTTGGTATGTCTTGGTATAAGGGTTCCAGTCCTTTCCCAAGCACATCATTTTCAGCTTCATTGTAGCTCCACCGGGGAATTCGGGTGTATAAAATCCTCCTGGACCCATTCCTAACTCGTTGCATCGTCGGATGATTGAAACTTGTGCTTCGGGTGTCAGGTATCCTTTTAATAAGATCATACCTGGGCGGATGACCTGACACTGTTCGTTGTTGAAGTGGTGATTGGCGATGTCGGTCTCTTCATGAGGTGAGTTCGAAGGTATTGGGTAACAGATATGGAATTTCCCTAAGGTGGTAAATTTCATCTAGAGTGAGTTCTAGGCTTACTAATTCATTTCATGCTCAATACATACTTCCATGTTACTTACTCATGCTCAATTTCATACTTCAAGTACTTACGCATTCATGCTTTCATTCATACAATTACTTTAATACTTAGTCATGCTCTTCAAGGATTAAAGGTTACAGTGGTTACCTGGGCCGGACTTAGTCCCGGTCCCATCACGGTCTATGATGTGTAAGGCCGGCTGCCTCTGCGGTGCGCCCTTCTGCGGACCTCGGGACCCTGTCCCTGCGAGGTGTGCTGGGCATGAGCATCGCCAGATGCAACCTCCTTGCCCTCACGCTGCTTGTAGCCCTGGTAGTTGCCCTTGGGCTTAGAGTTTCCGGGCATGCATTGGCACGGTGGCCCGGTTTCTGACAAGTGAAGCAGCGGATCTCCCTTCCTTGGCAATCTGTGCCGGGATGATCCTTGTTGCAGTTACGGCAGATGTAGCTGCGGCCATCAGATTGGTTCTTTCCTTGGCCAAATCCAGAACCTATAGCTTCCAAGTTAGCAAGGTTCGGTATACTTACAATACTCTATATACATACAAATTCACAAGTGTACTAATTCGGTTTCGGTTTTACCCCTGTAGGGCTGAGACCTCAGTGGCTTCGCTGCCACTGGTGCGGTGTAGGCAATCTGTAATGGCTCAGCTGCCTTGCCCTTCTCAGCATGGGCACCGCCGTCTCCGGAAGTGTTCTTCTGATGGGAATGCTTCCCCTTCCTTTCTTCCAAGGTTTGGATTGGTTTTGATCATCGGAGGGGTTACCTTTGCCGCTCACCTTGCGCTTCAGCGCTTGCTCCTCATCTCTTAGCTGGCAGGTGATCTCAACTCGAGATGCAGCGTGGTAACACTCCTGAATTACTTAGGCATTAGGTTACACTTACATACGGGAATACTAATTCACATTACTCATGGCTTTTTAAGGGTTCAACTTGTTTACCTGAAGGGAGGTAAACCGTGTGAAGCCCATGCCATACCGGAGTCGATGGCTCAATCCGCCGTAGAAGCGGTCGACCAAGACTTGGCCGGTATACCCAAGGTCGGGTAGAAGTCGGAGAAGAGAGGTGAAGGTGCGGTAATATTCATCAACCGTCATCTTCTCGGTCATTTTTAGTGCGTCGAGCTCAAGCCTTTTCTTGGTCTTGACATGCTCGGGGTAGTACTTAGATCGGAGGAGAGAGGTGAATGCTTCCCATCCGAATGCGGGATCAGCTATGTGCTCGGCCTTAACGAGCTTCCACCAGTCCATAGCCGCGTCTTGAGGTAGTACGCAGCTATCCTCACTCGAACTCCAGCGGGAGTCTCAAGTGTCTCGAAGGCCGTCTCCATCTCGGAGAGGTAGGCCTCGAGCTTGGCGGGGTCGCTCTCGCCTCTAAAGCATGGAGGTCGAAGGTCGGCGACAGCCTTTACCCAATTCGTTTCTCGGGGTTGAGGCGGGTCGGGCTGCTGTTGTTGCTTTTGTGTTTTGTTGTTGCTACAGCGGTGATTACATCCGGTAGCATCTGTGCTACCGTGGCGGCGACGATTTCAGCTATCGTCTGCGCGCTTGGTCCTTCGGCCCTCCTCTGGGACGACCTGGACCACGTCCTGACATCTGAACAAGTGTGGATTACATTAGATGTCGTGATACTATGACCTCATGGTCTTCATTCAAACAATGGTATCGTCTTTGCAGACGTTAAGGTATCCGTTTTAACAACGGTAGTTCCTAGTTAGGTTTCTAAATATCCGTCTTAAGACGGTTGAAATCCTAACTCAGTAATCACTACTCTTAAGATTCTAATCATCAGAGCGAGACTTCGCTCTGATACCACTTTTTGTAACACCCCAACCGCTAATCCTTCCATTATCCTCTAATCAATCCCATACTTACCCTTCTCGCAGCGGAATACTTACTTACTCCCGGCGGGTGATACAACGCCGTTAACCCTCCAAGGTTAACAAGGCTACTACTACTTACCGTTTCGGTCTGATGATTAGAATGAAATGCATACATACTACTTACTTTACAATACCAAATACTTACTTACATTTGATTACCGAGTATCCAAGTTTTACGAATTACATCCAATACTTCCCAAAATGAAGAGTTTATACATCTCCCTTACTATCCAATAAGATTCAATATCCAAAAAGGTGTACCACATGGTACACCGGCTACTCAAAAGGCCTTAGCCGTGTACAACTCGTACACCATCAATCCTACTCTACCAAAAAGAATCACATCCGTCCTTACTACCTCACGCCTCGCGGGTACCTGTGGAGTAAAAACATTCCCCCTAGGGGGTCAGCTTACGCTGCATATGATAACCGCATACCCCGCGTACTAGCGAGGGTACGCCAACTATTGGTCGAGTACATGCGGTTCGTTTCATTCATACATACATACATGCTTATACAATACAATTCAATTTCATTTCACAAGCATACATACATACAATACATACAAGAATACAATACAAGTCATCCATTCATACTTACCATACTCACCGCATTACGGAGATACAATTCTCCAATACATACAAAGGTCTTGTTAGCCTCATTACACACCCGGGTTAATCGGGTGTTCAATACTTTTACTCCGGGTCAATGACTTACAATAGTCAAGACCAATACAAATACAATACTTCTTCATACTTTACTTCCAGTTAAGTCGGTATGACCTCCGGGCAGGGATTACTACATCCCACCACCGGGCTTTAGGGTGGCCCACTAATCCAGGATGCTACCCATTCAAGGGATTTGGTCCAAGGAAAAGATTATAGCCAGGATTCGGATCCAACCTCTTGTGTTCCTTATCCTCACGCGTGGCCGAAACTATATCGGGCTTCTACTCATTCCATTTTACTCATTACTCATGTTAGGAGTTAGATCGTTAGGAATTAGTAGAAGTCCATACTTACTTTCCATACATACATACAATACACAAGTACATACTTACACATACTTCATTTCCATTCATACATTTCATGAATTATACAAACTAAATGTTCAAGAAGATACAACAAGAACAAATAGTTCAAACACAGTTAAGTGCAATATAAGTCCGATTCGTGCATTTATCTTATTGGTGATCACATAAGCACACAAATCGGGGTAACCAAGTTAGGATACAGGGCATGAAGAAATCATACCGTTCACCGTCGTAGGTACTACCGGTTCCTTTGGAGCTCAACTATGGATTCCTATACATACATGAAGTAGTATGATCAATGATCTATTATTGATCTACTTACTCCTTCATTGATACTTTCAATGTATACTTACTACTTCATTACTTTCTTACTTGGTTATAAAACCATTCTTTTCCTTATACTTCTTAAGCTTGCTTCCTTACTCATTTACTTACTTTCTTACCATTACTACTTCATTAATGGTGTTTACTACATATATGCATATGGTATATAGGCATATATATGTATATATGATTACTATAATCATATAATTAAAACATTTTTTTTGACTCGACCGGACTTGCGACCGACCTTGCAAGTCCGGTCCATTCCAGTAGGCTACATCGTGTAAAATTCCAGGGCCGACCGACCTTGCAAGTCCGGTCCCAAGGTCGGTCCATTCCAGTAAGTTTCGTATTGAAAATTTTAGCCCGACCGACCTTGCAAGTCCGGTCGCAAGGTCGGTCCATTCCAGTAGCTTGCATTACGGGAATTTTTCTGGCCGACCGAACTTGCAAGTCCGGTCGCAAGTTCGGTCCATTCCAGAAGCTTTCATCTGCGGAATTTTTCTGGCCGACCGAACTTGCAAGTCCGGTCGCAAGTTCGGTCCATTCCAGAAGGTTTCAGACGGGAGAATTTTCTGGTCCGACCGAACTTGCAAGTCCGGTCGCAAGGTCGGTCGATTCCAGAAGGTTTCCCGTCTTGTAAATCTGGGCTCGACCGACCTTGCAAGTTCGGTCCTAAGGTCGGTCCGGCCCAGTACTTCAGTTTTAAAATCTGTTTTTGGGTGTTTTCTTTACCCATTGTTTCCCCAATCTTTACCAATGTTTCCCCACATGATTTAGCACTATTTACTCTAAATCACCTTAATTCATTCTCCAAACTTACTACTCATTCTTACACAACTTACTCAATTTCCTCATTTCATTCCAACACTTACATTGTTTTCTCACACTAATGCTACAGATTTTGGTTTCCCTTATGCTACAGATTTTTCCTCAACACTTCCTCCAATACTCCCTCAACTAATGCTATCCTAGCATCCAAAATTATACCTTACCTCTAGTTTCATCCCATTTACAAACTCATTCCAAAATCTGTTTCAAGACTAAACATCCTTTTAACCTCCAAGTACTTCCTCTTCTTAAACCAACTTTGTCCCTCATTCCTACACAAATTCGACATAGTCTCCCCTATATTTTTAGCTTTCTCCCAATTATTTCAGCTCACGTTTTCTCATTCTCACAACCTGTTTATACAATACATTATACTCACAATTCAACACCACTAACACATTAAAATTCCTGCACATATACATATACCCATGGTTTTCCCAAGCTTTAACTTCATTTAAAAACTTCAAAACTGTTACGTTCTCTCTCTCTCCAATACATTACTACAACTCATTACTCATTACTCATAATACACATTACTTGTTTTTGATACACAAAAACTGTTACAACACAATAACAAAACTAATTCAAGGTAAGGGTATTTACCTTGTTTTGTTAGTTTTTTCTTTCTTTCCTTTCCTCTTCCTTCCTTCTTTCCTTCTTCTTTGTTCTTCCTCACACAATGCACAATACTACACCACCATAACCCATACATTACCATTTAACATTCATTTTGCACTAACCCTAGAATTTAATGTTTTAGGGTTTAGGAAAGAGCATTACCTTCCAATGGATGAATGAAATTCTTGACTAGCAAGAGAACAATATTCCTAGCCCAAGAAAGAGCCAAAATCGGCTGAAGCAACAAGGAACAAGACATTCAAAAACCGAAAATCTTTATAATGCCAATGAGAGCTAGGAAGGAAGGGTTTTCGAATTTCTTTTTACCTCAAGATGATAAGAAGGTGAAGGTGCTTCTAATGGTGGCCTCAAATCTTCAAATGGTGAATACCCATAAAATCGAAAATGAAGCTTTTGGATTTTTGAAAGGAGGGAAATGTTCTCCTTTGCAAGGGGATTCCAATGGTACTAATTTTGTAATTTTTGGAGCAAGATTAATGGGTTAACAAGAGGAGAAAGGGTTGTGTGAGTTCCTCTAATTCTCCATGGCTGTCGCAAGGTAGAAGAAGAAGAAATAGAGAGAATAGAAAGGAGGGGAAAAACGTGAGTGAGGGAGGAGTTGTGAGGAGAGAGAGTTTTATTTTTGCTTTTGCTTTACTTATTAGGCTTGTCTTTTAGCTAATAAGAGAGAAATAAAGAGAGTGTGAGAGAGTGAGCTGGCCGCCCCCCCTACACACACAATCAAATTTGCTTTTTATTTGCAAAAGTGGACACATTAATTTTTCTTATTTGCATTCTTACCCCACAACTTACCGGTTGTTACATTCTTACTAACCGGTACCCGTTTTCCGGAATTTTCTCGTTTAATTAATTTTATTGGTTCTAAAGCTTCACTAATATTTATTTAGTTGACCAAAACTGTTACGAGTCTATTTGACCCGCTTAAAGTCACGTTTTCCCGGTTTCCTCGAAAAACGCGCTTTAAGGTTCGTTTATGCTTTTAACCCATTTTAAAGGTCCGTTTTCTTCGGGATTTGTTCCCTCGTATTTATTTTAGTGTAATTAAGCTTTTAAAAATATAATTAGCCTAATTAATCACTGTTTTTAATTATGGGGTATTTCAGTCATTTCATTTTCTGTCATATAATTTCCATTGTCTCTAACTACTAACATTAAATTTGTGTCAACTAATTCCTAACATTTTTATTTATTTAACACATCACGAGTTTCTTTTTTCTGTTTTGAGTGGTGAATGCCTTTTACCAGGTCACACAGCTACCCGAAAATATTAATAATCACACGGTTGGTTACATCCAGAGATCGAGAGAACCTTTCTGCGCACCTAAGGCAGAGACGAACTCAACAAACATTACCACCACAGTGATAGAATCTAACCCGGAAGCTGACATGGCATCTACACCAGCGACAGTTCGAAACATTAACAGGCCGTCTAATCAAGGACAACAGCCTGCCATCATCCTTCCTCACCTTAGCCCATCCGAATACGATGAGTGGCAGAAGCTGAAGCCATATCATCAAATCCGATGTGTAAAGGAGTTGGGCATGTTTGATGGCCCAATCCTGACGAAGCTCTGTTACATGTTACAAGTTCTTGCATGCCAACAGTCTAACTGCGACCGACGCAGTACTCCAGTACGCAAGACTGTCATTATTCCCTCACAGCCTGACGGGAACGAGCAAATGGTATCACAGCCTGACACCAAGTACCATTGGTACTTGGGATGACATGGCCACCAAGTTCTACGACAAATTCCTACCCCCGAGCCGAACGTTGGAAATGATTGCTGAAATCTATAATTTCAAGCAACCTGGGTCGGAGAATATTTGTGAAACTTGGGACCGTTTCAAAGGACTACTACTTACTTGTCCTCACCATGGTCTGACGAAAGAACAAGTATCACAATTGTTCTACAAAGGCTTGATCGGTCCATGCAGAACAATGGTATTATCCTCCTTAGGGGCCGATATTCTGAAAAAGCCAGGAGCACAATTTCTGAATAGCATGGAGTCTCTCTGTGAAGAAATCAGAGACTGGGCCTCCGGTGGATCAAGGAGCGGTACTCCAGGTTTATACCATGTTGGGGAAAGTGATAACAAGTTTGACCTGCTGATGAAAAGCCATGAGCAACTCATGGAGAGCAATGCTCAGCAGGCAACAAAAGTAAGTACTCTGCAGAAAGTGGTTGAGCAGATGGCTATGAACTCCTACCCCCAGCAAGCTAAGTCGATGATTTCCCGATCATCTACAATCCCTCCAGGCTATGCTCCTCTGTCCCAATCATCTCCTGTATTCTTGTACACAATGTGGTGGGCCTCATGACTATGAACAATGCCCCCAACTACAAGAATTAAAGCAGAGGAGCAAACTATCTCACCAACAATTCAGGGTACAGACAACCTTGGCAACGTAACATGCAATCCAACCTTCGCTACTCAAACACCGACAATATCCAAAACCCACATACACTACAACCATCTCAAAATTACAGACCTCAGTCCAATTTCAAGGAGGCCAAAGGCAATATCAGCAACAGCCTTATGGCAATGAAGCTTCTTCGAGTCGACCAACTCAACCTCCTTCGAATCCTGAGTGAAATGTCTCAAATGCAAGAGATGTTTAAAGCAATGATGGGTAAGTCCCGAGACACGCAAGAGGAGGTCGCAGCCCTGCGCAAAGACCAAAAAGCCTTGCAATCTCAGATTCAACAGTTACTACCCAACAAAGACCACCTGGTCAATTCCCTTCACAGACTAACCCAATCCAAGAGAGCAAGCAAATTCAATCCTTATAGACGATGGCACATTCCAATCAACAAACTTGAGTGCAGTCTCCTAAGGAGTGGAAGGGAACTTGCTACCAGAAAAGGAAAAGAAAAAGAAAATCGAAGAGGCCTACATCAATGATGAAGACACAACCAATCCAGCCTCACCTCCCTCAAATCCAAGTTCCTACTCCTGCTACTCTCTCCATCTCAGTACCATCGACATTCCATCTTCACTCCTAAAAACAGTGAACTCCCATTTCCCAACAGGATGAAAAAGAAACACCTAGATGAGCAGTTTCCAAATTCTTGAGCATTTTCAAGAAACTGACTCTCGACATACCTCTAATTGATGCTTTGCAAGAGATGCCTAACTACGCCAAATTTAAGGATCTCTTAACAAAGAAGAAGAAAACCTGGAAAAGAAACAGTGCACCTCACGGAGGAATGCTCTGCTGCCTTCTTCGAGCACTCCCTCCCAAACAAACAGATCCGGGAAATCCCGTTATCCCGTGTTTTATAGGTGGAGTGGACTGTGGAAGCGGTTTATGCGACCTGGGAGCCAGTATTAATATCATGCCCTACGCCACCTTCTTGAAAGTAAAAGGAGGAGAGATGCAACCGGTTCCTTTCAAACTCCAACTAGCTGACAGATCAGAGATCAAGCCAATGGGAATAGTCCGAGATCTGGTAGTTGGAGTGTCTCGCTTTATCTTTCCAGCTGACTTCGTCATTCTAGAAATGGATGACGATGTTGAGGTTCCCCTGATTCTAGGTCGACCGTTTCTAAGTACTGCCAAAGCCATAATTGATGTCCACGATGGAAGATCACTTTGAGATAGATGAAACGATCGAATTCGACATGCAGAAAATGATGAAGAAAAGCTCTAACTTTTCTCCTCACGCTAAGACAGTGGGATTAACAGATGATGAAGAGGAGGAAGATTTTTCTACAGATGAGGACATGTATTCACTATCTTCCGTCCTGAAGGCTGAAACTGAACCGCTAGAGCAAGTATTAGTTACTTCTCTAAAGAAAAGGTGGAGGATCCGGAAGTTAACGCCATGCTGGCGTACGTAGAAAAAGGAAAGCAGGTTATCAAGCCTACCGGCCACCAATCGAAAGACTTGACCGAGAACCTCAAAAATCATTCCCTCAATAGAGCACAGCCACCAGAGCTCGAGTTTAAGGAGCTGCCTTCTAAACTCAAGTATGCCTTCTTAGCTGAAAATGACCATTTGCCTGTCATTATTTCCTCTTCTCTGAATTCCGGGGAGGAAACAAGGCTACTCGAGTGCTAAAAACACAGACAGCGATCGGGTGGACTATTGCTGATATAAAAGGAATTGATCCCTCCTACTGCACGCATCATCTCTTATGGAGGAAAACTACAAGTCTATCAGGCAACCCCAACGTCGGCTAAACCCTAACCTAAAGGAGGTAGTTAAAAAGGAGGTTCTGAAACTCCTAGACGCGAACATTATTTATCCTATCTCTGACAGTCCATGGGTAAGTCCTGTACAAGTTGTCCCGAAGAAGGGGGGCATCGAGGCTGTTGTAAATGATAAGGGAGAGGCTATCCCTCAAAGAAAAATCACTGGTTGGCGCATGTGTATCGACTACAGGCGCTTAAATTGGCAACCAGGAAAGATCACTTCCCTCTCCCCTTTATCGATCAGATGTTAGAGAGACTAGCAGGGCAAGAGTACTACTGCTTTTTAGATGGGTTCTCAGGGTACTTCCAAATACCAATCGCACCAGAGGACCAGGACAAGACCACTTTCACTTGTCCATACGGCACCTTTGCGTACAGACGAATGCCCTTCGGACTATGCAATGCCCCTGCTACCTTCCAGCGATGCATGCAAGCTATATTCGCTGATTTCATCGAACAGAGCATAGAGGTATTCATGGATGACTTCTCTGTCTATGGCTCTAGTTTTGATAAATGCTTGGCACAACTTGATTTGATCCTAGGACGGTGTGAGGATACAAATCTCGTTTTAAACTGGGAAAAATGTCACTTTATGGTCAAGGACGGGATTGTCCTTGGACATAAAATATCGGCTGAAGGAATAGAGGTGGATAAGGCCAAGGTGGAGGTTATAGAGAAATTACCGGCACCAACCTCTGTTAAAGATATTCGAGCGTTTCTCGGGCATGCAGGATTCTATCGACGGTTTATACAAGACTTCTCAAAAATCACTAAACCGTTGACCGACCTGCTACAGAAAGATGCCCCGTTTCATTTTGATGATAAGTGTTCAGCTGCTTTCAAAAATAACACAAAAACTGGCATCTGCACCTGTTGTCATATCACCCGACTGGTCTCTCCCGTTTGAGATCATGTGTGATGCAAGTGACTATGCAGTGGGGGCAGCTCTATGCCAGAAAAAGAGAAGATTCTAAGAGTGATTGCTTATGCCAGCAGGACACTAAACGATGCCCAGAAGAACTATACTACCACTGAAAAAGAGCTTCTGGCTATAGTATTCTCCCTTGATAAGTTCAGGTCGTACTTATGGGGAAGCAAAGTCATAGTGCACACAGACCACTCTGCTCTCAAATACCTATTTGCAAAACAAGAAGCCAAGCCTCGCTTGTTGCGCTGGATTCTTCTACTGCAGGAGTTTGACATAGAAGTCAAAGACAAGAGCGGAAAATTAAATGTCGTCGCTGACCATCTCTCCGGTTAGTAACTCCTACGGATAGTGTGCCTATTAACGAATTCTTCCCCGATGAGACTGTCTTTTCTATCACCAAGGTACAAGAGCCATGGTATGCGGACCTGGCCAATTATCTAGTCTCTGGAACAATACCATATGATCTATCTTACTCCCAGAAGAAGAAATTTCTTTCTGATTCAAAACATTATTTCTGGGAAGATCCATATTTGTTCCGAGTCTGTGCGATGGGTTGATTCGCCGGTGTCTCCCTGAAGATGAGGTTCACAGCGTCATACATTTTTGTCACTCACGGGAAGCCGGTGGTCACCATGGACCCACAAGGACCGCTGCCAAGATCCTGGCCTCAGGATTTTATTGGCCGACTCTTCACAAGGATGTTTACCAATTCTGCACCCAATGTGATAATTGTCAGAGAATGGGTAACACATCTAGGAGACATGAAATGCCACAACAGGGAATACTAGAAGTGGAACTCTTTGATTGTTGGGGCATTGATTTTATGGGACCGTTCCCTTCCTCACAGGGCCACCAATATGTTTAGTGGCAGTGGATTACGTGTCAAAATGGGTAGAAGCCATACCCTGTCATCATGCTGATTCAAAGACCGTAACCAATTCCTTAAGAAGCACATCTTTACCCGTTTTGGCGTGCCTAGAATTATTATCAGTGACGGAGGATCCCACTTCAACACCGTTCATTTGAAGCGCTTATGGGTAAGTACGGGGTACGTCACAAGGTAGCTCTACCTTATCACCCCCAGACAAACGGCCAAGCAGAAGTTTCGAACCGTGAGTTAAAATGGATTCTCCAGAAAACGGTTAACTCATCACGAAAGGATTGGGCTTTGAAGTTAGATGATGCGCTTTGGGCTTACCGCACCACATTCAAGACTCCCATCGGGATGTCTCCTTTTAAGCTTGTCTATGGGAAATCATGCCACCTACCTGTAGAGCTGGAACATAAGGCGTATTGGGCGATCAAGGCCTTGAACTTTGACCTGACTACTGCGGGGAGAAAAGGAATTCCAACTTTCTGAGTTAGAAGAGCTGAGAGATCAGGCTTACCAAAATGCTAAGATTTATAAGGAGCGCACCAAGAAGTTCCATGACAGGATGATCCTCAAGAGACTTCGAAGTTGGTGATTTGGTTCTCCTATATAACTCCAGATTAAGGCTCTTCCCTGGGAAACTCAAATCTCATTGGGTTGGGCCTTTCCAGATTGTTAGTGTGACCCCGTACGGTGCCTTTGAACTCCAAAACAAACAGGGCGAAACTTTCAAAGTTAATGGGGCACGTCTTAAAAGGTATAATTCTCCTTCTGATATTTCAACTGACTTATTTACAATTTATCTTGTCCAGGAACAGCATGACACATTTACTCCAAATGTCGAAACCGGCACTGTCAAAGACGACATCTCTCCCGAAGAAAGTTCACATGCATAATTACGAACAGGCGTCTAGCTAGAGACGTTAAACCCGGGCAGCTTGGTGGGAGGCAACCCACTATCTATCTTTTGTCTTTCCTTTAATTTAATGTTGTTTTCTTTTTTGTACTATATTTCACTTTTTATGTTATAATAAAATGCAGGTTTTACTTGAGTACTTCTGGCTGTGTAGAATATTCTTTACAGGTACATTTCATGACATTCCACAGCTGCACTCAAGTGTGGGGGAGCTCTACACACTCTACGAAATTTGGGAAGTACACTCTTTCCTTTTGCTGTGCCCTATTAATTTAATTCCATCTACACAATGAGGGCATTGCTTCAGCTTAAGTGTGGGGGAGAGCCCTTTTCGGGGCATTTTTGCTTAAAATGTTTAAATCTCTCTGCTTATCTTGCATGTGTTCAAAAATTAAAATTATGGACCCTGCTAATATAGGTTGTTCTCTTTATGAATAAATACTATTATGAATTGTGGGATAAATGGTACAAATTTAAAAATTTTCATTTGATTACTTTTGAGGAGCATTTTTATGCGGTGTGACCAAATGATCTGCAAATGGTTGGATTTTTATTGCTCAGGGGTTCTTTCTGTCTTCTCTCTTAGGGATTGCTAAGGGGTGCTTCTCTGTTAAAAAATATACATAAAATAAAGAAGGGACTTGCGAGACACCATTGGTAACCAACAAGAGAGTTGAGTGTTCTTAAAACAAAAGCTTGATGCTTAAATATTATCTTCTCATCTTTATGCAAAAGTGAAACAAATGCATGAATCTATTTTTCCTTTTGTTTTCTCCTCAATGCCCATTCTTGAGAGAAGTTGGCCGTGGTAAAAGTTCTCAAAGTCACCTTAACAAGAAGCATTGAAGTACTTGGATCATACCCCGAAACTCTATATTTTATTTTTACCCTGAGCACACCTATGCCACCAGCAGTTGATTTTTCACACTCCTCAAAAAGTTTAAAGATCGTGTATTGTTCACCTCTTATCCTACCCTTCATAATAATATTTGTTAGTATTGAGCATTCCCTACTTACTTGGGTACATGGTTTTGCTTGAGGACAAGCAAAAAGATAAGTGTGGGGGTGTGATAAGTGTCCAAATGAGCATGTTTATAGGTGTATTTCATATATTATATTAGCACTTTTCTTGCTCATTTCTCCACTTTGGTTAGTTTTCCTCTAGTTATGTTTTATTGATTATCTCACAAATTTATTGGTTAAACATGAGGAAAACCAAGCTAGGAGCAAAGTACACAAGAGACGAACGCGTAGGCGAAAACGGGGATCAAATCGGAGCTAAAACGAACATTTTAGAGGCAAAAGACCCTTGGTCCGGACCAGTGTCCGATCACCTGGTCCGGACCAACACGCCAGCGCACCAGATAAGAAAATCGACATGGTCCGGACATGGTCGGACATGCCAGCATACAGAGCCAACAGCAGCCGTGTGAAGAGATAAAATCCTTATCTCTTCACACGCAAATACCACCGCCTTACCTCCCCCTTTACCCTATATTTCTCTATAAATACACCTCCAAACCTCCATTAAATCATATCTCATTCCACCCCAAACTTATGCCATTTTCCTCCATAAAATACCATAAAACTCTCCAAAAATCATACATCCATCCACATATTATCCACATAAATTCCATACAACACCTCATTTCATAAAATCATTCCATTTCCATACCGTTGTTCTGTCCAACCTCTGCCCAAAAATTAGCAGTCAAGATAGTGGAGCTGAATTAATTATCTTCCCAGATGATTTCTTTACTTCTTATTCTGTCTTTTTAATTATGTTGGGCTAAGAGGATTTACTCCGGGCGAAGGTTTGGCCGTAATTGTTTAATATGTAATCATTTCTACCGGTTAAAATAAATACAGTTTGTTACGATTAAAGTTTATCTCTCACCTTTTTAATAATTTCATGATTATTAAAATGCTTTACTAAGTCTTATTGATCAGACCGGTGATAAATAGACAGGTTAATTAAGCCGAAATCTGGAGAAAGCTATTATGATTTAATAAGTTAGTATTTCAGATGCAAATTAATTCCTCGCACTTAACCGCCGTTTACATATGTTTGCTGCGAACCTGGATTAGACCGAGCATTTTCGGTAAACGAGTTCTTATGAGTCTATGATTTAGTCCTTAAGATAATAACAGGAACTTTGCCAAACTATTAATAAACCAATAGAGATAAGCATAATTAATCAGATTATACAAACCTGAACCCGGAGTTCCATTTATATTATCTTCAACTCAGTAATTTTATCTGTTGTTTTTACAAGACAAGTCAATTAATCCCCCTCTTGTGACAAAGCTTAGGTACTTAATAATTCCCCTTAGTCCCACGGTTCGATATCCGGTCGCTTACACTTAACTATACTACTATGACCGGGATTTGTTTGCAGCCCGACTGTTATTTTGAGTTTTAATTTCTTTTATTTTGTTTTAATTACACCAGTTCCAACCACTCTTAATATACAGTCTGCACCATCAAGCACACTTCTTCAAGGCATAGGTGAGCCTTCTCATCTTCTAAGATGTCGCTGTCTGAGGTTTGATTATCATCACTCTGTTTAGAATCTCCCCATGCGGCAACGAAGGCTTCCTTCTTTGGTCCTGTGTTGAATGATTGTCGGACAGGATTCTTGACCCTGTCGTTGTCCTCTCGTGATCGCTGATCAGGGCAGTCTTTGATATGATGTCCACGTTTTGAACACTCAAAACACTTGTCATTGCTCTTCCTCTGATCATCCGACTCCTTGGACTCCTTGCCTTTCCTCATTTTATTTCTTATGAATTTTCGAATGTACCTCTTAGCATAAAGAACCATTTCATCATTGTCGTCTCCTGACTCGGACCTTTAGTTTTCAGCTACTTGAAGGGTTATGCCTTTCCCTCTATCTCTTGATGCGCTTTATGAGTTCCTGTGTTGTAGTTTTAACTCAAAAGACATTAGAGATCCTAGCATGTCTGCCAGAGACATCTTGGAGAGATCATGCACTTCTTGCATGGCATTGACTTTGCTGTCAAAGGAGGCGGGAAGAGATCTGAGGAATTTCTGAATTTGATCCTTGTTAGAGATAGTTCTTCCAAGCACCAACATTTCGTTGATCAGCTTAGTGAACCTTGTATGCATTTCAGAAATGCTCTCCTTTTCTTACTTTTTGAATAGCTCCCAGTGAGTGACTAGCAACTCAATGCGAGTCTTTTTTGATCTCATCATTCCCTTTATATGTGACCTCAAGAGTTTTCCAAATCTCTTGGGCTATTTTAGCTGAACCAATCTTGGAGTATTGCTCAGGTAGTATTGCACATTGAAGTATTCTTACAGCTCGAGCTTTGAATACCAGCTTCTTGATTAGATCATCCGTCATGCTGTTGATAGATATGTCTTGTCCTTGAGGATTCTGGAAGGTGTACTCTCCATGTGTTATCACCCTCCACATTCTTGGATCATCATACTTGATATGAAACTCCATCTTGTTTTTCTAGTGAGTGTAGTTGTCTCCATTGAAGAGTGGTGGTCGATTTGGTGCAGAACCATCTTCTACTACTAGAATGCTTACATGAGATATCTTGATCGTCTTCCAAAGCAGTTAGCTTTCTGGAAGAGACCTGCTCTGATACCAATTGAAACCAGCCAGCGCTCGTGATGCGTGACCGGCGTGTCGTGGACGTATCGTGGCCCTAATAAAACTTGATAGTTTAGGAAGAGACGAAAGATAACTTTAAACTGGAAAACACACTTCGATTGAGAATTTACACACACGAAATTCACTCAACCTCCCTTGCCCCACACACGAACTTCCGGGACAGTTTCGACTCTACCCCTAAAGTCGTCAACCCTCTCCTAACTATCGGCCTACGGTTCACCGACCGTTCCCCGACCTGTCATCCTATCAATTACCCAACGTATTGATACTCTTACCCAGTCCTCTCTAGCTCACCAATTCTCTAGCACTTACACACACTCCTAAGTCTGCTCTACACTTGCCCAGATTATCTCTATCTTTTCTCTTGTACAGGGCTTGCTTACATATGAGATAAATGCAAGTATATATACACGGTTGTTAGGATGTAACAACCGTCCTATTAATCCCTAGACTTCTAGGAGTTTACTTATACTTCAATTATTCACACAACAAACACACTAGACTTGTAGAAAGTCTTCAACTTGATCTGGAGGCTTGAGCTACGTGTTGCTTCATGGTTGGTCAAGTTGGTGGCATCCCTCTTGATAGGTCAATCACCACTTGTCTGCCCCACTTGCCTGATTCTGTCTAGTTCATTAAATGCTCATAAATTCTCTCTTCTGAATTCATTACGGCTATGTAATGATGTTCTTTTATAGCTTTGTATCTTGTGCATTAATGAACTTCTTCTTTTGTCGCGAGCTTGTCGAACAAGTTGCTCATGTGGATGTATGTTCTTAATTGAATGTGTCGATCATTTGCAGTCTTCTGTCTTTGATTTTCCTCTTTAAGCATAAGAGATATCTTCGTGCGGTGTCCAACTGGTTGTCTGTGCTAGAAGTCCTCTAGAGCTCTCGTAGACACGTGCCCGACTGGTGAGGCACATGTATGGATTAAGCGCGCTTGCAACCTTGCGTGCAAAGCCGCTTATGACTTAAGTGCGCTTGCAACCTTACGTGCTAAGCCATTATTCACCTGTCAATCTGAATCATGAATGGACAAATGCATTAGATAGACAATACAATGTTTGCTATCATCAAACTAAAGGATCTGTCTTAACAGAGCTAACATTATGGTTTGTCTGTGGTATCTTCTTGGTCCCTTTCCTTCATATGCCTCGCAGAAGAGTCGCCACTCCTCCACGTGCTTCATGCTTTGACAACGAGAAGGATGAGCTCTTGAGCGCGGATGCAGCCCTCGCTGACGCCACTACAGAGGAGGAGGATCCTCCTGCACCTGAGCCACCTCGTCGATCTACCAGACGGGCAGGCAAGGAGCCAGCCTCCAGTAGTGCCGCACCGCCTCCAGCCAAGATGACAAGGCTGGCAAGAGGAAGAAGAGGACATCCCCACAGACTCATAGTGGACCCTGAATCCACTTCTTGCTCTAGAGCATGATGATTTCGGTAGCCCTCCACCCCCCCCCCCCCCCCCGCATTCCTGATGAGCCTAATTTTGATGAGGAAGGATTTGTTCCTCCTTCCGCTGCTCAGTACTTTCATCAGTCCAAGATGAAAGGTAAGTGGGTCCGGGAGAGACGAGTACATCCTGAGGTCTGCCTACTCTCTGAGATTTCGGAGCTCTTTTCGTGATATGGGTGGCTAGGGATATTAGACATCGGCCAAGGACATTTTTACCCCGGATTGTTACGTGAGTTTTACGCCAACTTCGAGTACCGTGGGCCCCCTAGACTTCAGGAGTTCAGATCCGCTCTTTTGTATCCACTCGCTGCATCATCATTACTCCAGAGAGCATCGCACGGATTTTGGGTATCGACACTGATCCTCGATAGTGATCCTTCAGCTGATAGACCCTAGCAGATTCTTAGAGCGCTATCCACTCTCGGTTTGGATCACGTGTCTGTTATATGGACAGAGCTCACACTCGAGAGTGAGATGTGATCCCCCTTACCTACATCACCGACCTCTAGTTGCATATGGCCATGGAGATTATCCACCATAACATTCGGCCGTGCAAGCATGACGAGCTGAATGATATGGACTGCGGATTGCTTCAGTACCTTCTTGGGCCAGCTCAAGGAACAGTTGACTCACGGTTCCCAGTCTAGAGATAGATGTTCGCGCAGTTGGTCCGCGCCATCATGCACCGAGAGGGGCAGCAGCCCATCTTCCCTATGCTCATCCACCAGCACATTATGCAGACACTAAGGGAGACTCGGATTCCTAGAGGCCTACACATTCATCCCGAGTTTGCCCCTATTGATCGTGCTCTCTTGTGACGCTGGTGGTTCAAAGAGTCACCCTTAGGGGAGTTCCTCTATGTTCCCCCCGATCAGAGGTCCAGGACCCCTACTGCACAGGACTACCCCAGCTATCAAGGGGAGGGTACTCGACTATTACTGCCTCCGCTTCCTCCGATCTCCACCGCACCGCCTCATTCCTCTACTTCAGATGCAGATCCTAGAGTCGCTGCAGAGCTCGATCACTTCCGTCAGGAACTCCAGTAGCAGCGCAACTCTATGGAGGCCTTTCACGCCGCTCAGCAAGCCACATGGGGTGATTTTGATACCTTCCTGTAGAGTTTTGAGGGTATGCGCACAGAGTTGACTACAAGAGTAGACTCTGCTGTGCAGTAGCAGTTCGAGGTTGGGTAGAGACATGAGGCCATTGAGGAACGCATATCTCAGCGCCAGGATGAGCAGGAGAGGCGGGTTGATGACCGTATCTTGCTGGCTATGGATCAGATGAACAAGACAATGGCGGCCGACAAAAAGAAGGCCAGAAAGAAGATGAGGCAGAGGGTGTCGTGTTCCATAGCTGCTTTGGTCAAGAGTCTTCTTCGTCGGGACAAAGAGAAGAGGAAGGCGCGTCGAGAAGCGAGGAAGAAGGGGTTCCCTACCCCTAGCTCTTCTAGCCTCTCCGATGTTCCAGATGCTTCCCTTGACTCTTCTTTAGATTCTCCACCACCATCCTTCTCCACGCAGGCAGCAGTTCACTAGTTCTTTCTCTCTTTCTCTGTTTTATTTTATTTTCTTTTCCTTACCTTTCATTTTATTTCCTTTTATTCTAGTTTAGCTTTATTTTAATTTTCGTGTATGACTAATGGTCATTCTCTAACTCTCTTTCTTATTTTATGAAAGCTTTGTACCTTTATGATTTTTTGGTTTCAGTTGCCCTTACTTTTAGTTGACTCATGCTGTGAGCAACTCAGATCCCTTGGCTCATCACAAGTGTAGGGTATTTGTGCCCTCATTCTTCCATAAGGGGATTATTTTTTCTTTTCAATTCTTTTTATCATTCTTTTCATTTTTTTACCAACATTGTTTAATTCTTTTAATTTTTTAATCTTTTGAACACTGGGGACAGTGTTCCTGCCAAGTATAGGGCAGGGGTCCCCCCTTAAAAAACTTATTTTTGTTAAAACTACATGTATATATATATATATTAAAAAACAAGTTAGTATATAAATAATATGTTATAAGTCGAGATCTTATCAATGTTCTACTAAGCTCTTTGCATGTTTTTGATAGAGATGAGATTAGGAATGAATAAATGCTTGTTCTCTCAAGAGGTAAGCTCTCTAATGACTTGTAGAATCCTGTTTTTAACTTCTTGATTCTTTTTATTAACATGAGTATATGACCTTACTCCTATCTTTATCTCTGATTTACTTCTGGGTAATATTTTCCTTTTCTTTTTCAAAATGGTGGGAATTCTTTTGGGTAAATATCTTTAATAGGGATTGTGTGAAAAAAAAGAGAAAAAAAAAGAAAAGAGAAAAAAGCTTTAAAAAGAAGAGAAGAAAAAAGAATCTTCTTTCAAAAAAATGAAGCATTATGAGGTTGCAAAAATTGCCTCAAAATAAAAGAAACAAACGAGAGTTTTCCTTTTGTTTTTCTCCTAAGTTCCTGTTAATGAGAAAAATCATGGTTAATTCAGAAACTCTTGAAAAATAGGGCTGAACCATTGAAACCATAGATGAGGGTCTTGGCCACTTTCAGAAACTCTTGAAAAATAGAGCTGCATGGTGGAATCTGGAAAAAGGAGAGATTACAAACATGCCCTATGCAAAATAGCCCAAAAGTTTTTGATTGATTTTGAATTCTTTTAATTTTATACCCATTAGTATGTTTTTGATAGATAAGGAAGAATAATGCTACTTATGAAATAAAGTCAGTTGAAATTTTTTATTCTAATTGTTATTCTAGATATTATATGTTTTGTGCATAAGCAATTACTCTTTTCTAATCTATTTTGCTCGAGGGCTACAAAAGGAAAGTGTAGGGCCTTGATAAGCCTCAGACTTATCATGTTTTAATAGATATAATTGTAGATTATTAGTCAAATTGGGTTAGAGAATAATTAATATTTGTGTATATTATGTATAAAGTTTTTTATTATTTTTATGTTTCTTTTTTTATGCTTTTTTCTAGCTTCTGAAGTAATGTCGGACATAATGTCGGATGGAATCTGCACGGCACAAGTATGGAGCAGAAAGAAAGTATTGTCGGGCATAGTGCCGGGGTACTCCCTATCCGGCATAAGTAAAGTCGTCACTGTTCATCAAAAGATAGCAGTTATTTACCGTTGACGACTCAACCGATGCCGGGTATGGTGCCGGACATTCCCTGTCTTGCACATACATCGTTTCGCTCCAATTTGGCGGTTTCAACTGTTACCAGTTGGCACGTGTTTATTATTGCCGGGTACTTCTTACCCCATTAATCCGGCACAATGAGAAAATGAAGTCTACAAATAGGCCGTGAGCCTATTCATTTTTCTACACTTTCACATCCCGATACACTCCATTCACAACTTCATTTGCCACTCCACTCATTGTTGTGTCCAAGGAATTCTACAGATCCGTCCACGCGAAGAAGAAGATCTTGTCGGGTTAAGGCTATGACCATTTCCTTCTCCTCTTGTATTCTCTTCTTGTAGTTGTGTGGATGGTGAAGTAGAATTCCTTGTTAGTTGTTGGTTAGGGATGAGTTCCTTCCTTGTAAACACTTTGATCATTCAATATATATTCTTACAAGTTTTGCTAAGATTCAGATCTTCTTATAAGGCAGAATGAGATCACAACTTGTTCTCCTATCTTCTAAATTGTACTCAAGGTTCAAAAGACAAGAGTGCTTTGGTTAAGGAGTCTTAGTGGTCTTTGTTGTTAAATGCATAGGTGTAGATGGCAACACCGAAAGAGTTGAAATTACCTTATCCATTTTCGTTATTCGGTCGAATACGGATGAGAGATTGTTGGGTTCAAATTGGGTAGTGAGTCCTTGTTTTCAGAATTTGAGGCTAGGATAAAAATTCACATTTTCGTTCTTGCCGGATCAAATGTCGGGCTTAGTATGTCCGGCATATTCAATGTCTTTGAATATGCCGTGCGTCACTATCTGGCAGGACATACAGCATGTTCATTTGTTCGAATGATTTCATAAACTTGTTATTTATTGAATGATCATATTGGTACTTAGGGTTGATCTAGTCCCGAACCATGCATTAGAAAGGTTTTAGTTAGTTTCCTTAATTCAGAATTATTATTCAATTTCCCCCTGTTTTAGAATAGGCTATTACCAGGATTAGGAATGATTTTCTAATAAGTCCCTTGGGTTCGATACTCTCGGCCGTAATCTACACACACACTATACTCTGACCGGGATTTTTGCTACCCGTATAGAGTTGTAGGGTTTATTTTATATTTCTTTTATTATTTCATTCTTTTGTATATAGCTTTACCCTGACAAATAATCTGTTAGCAATTATGTTTGCTAATTTTAAGATCAATGAATGATGGGCGATGGAAATAAGTTCCTAGGGTTTATACCAGGAGTTATCCCTACACAACGTTTTAGGGGGCAATGGTAATAAGTCCATATAGGGTCCAACCAGGAGCATTGGCACGGGTTTCGGTCCATAGATGCACCGAGCATCATTTGCATATCATTCTCATTCGCATATCATCTACATATCTTTTTTCATTTGCGTATCCTCTTCATTTGCACGTTATCTATATGTTCATATTATATTCATCCGCACTTTAGTCACTTCAGGTTCCCGAAACCTTAGATGCTCGGTGTAGTTTAGTCATTTCAGGTTCTCGACACCTTAGATGCTTGGCATAGTTTACTCATTTTTCAGGTTTACCTTAAATTCTAGGTGTAGTTCCCGACACCTTTGATGCTCGGCGTATTTTAGTCATTTCAGGTTCCATACACCATAGATGCTTAGCGTAGCTTAGTCATTTTCTAGGTTCTCGACATCTTATATGCTCGACGTAGTTTAGTCATTCATTTACAGGTTCCCGACACCTTAGATTCTCGGTTTAGTGTTTTCTTTCTTTGTTCAGCTCGCTATATACATTTAAGGTGGTTGACATTTCAGAATATCCCAACAAACTCATACTTCTCTTTTAGGTAGCCAGTGCCTCATAATAGCTCAGCATAACCAACGAATTTTTAGTAGAAACTCAAGACAAGGAGCAAATTTTCTAAGGTCGGGCAAAATTTTGGGGTATCACACTAGGATCAACAAGTCTTTTCATCTTCACTACAAAGTCTAGTTAACAGGGGCAATCTGTCATACCCAAAAATTTTACCCACGGGTCTCTTATAACACAGATGCCATAAAAGGGTAAAATGGTCAAAGGGCATGGAATCCCAAGTTGATTAGACATTTTGAGAATTCTCTATCCTAGCATGATTAATTCACTCATCTCAGGATAATTGTGATAGGTTAATCATCACGAGGGACATTTTCATAATTTTTAGGGCTATTAAGCCATCTCGTAAACGTTCTATCTCTTCTGAAAATAACTCAAATAAACTCAAAGTTTCTTGAAATTTTAACACATGATAAAGGGTGAAATTTAGAGCATAATAGCTTTGGAATTTTGAATTTTCAAACTTTCAATAATTTTCTATTTATTTCTGAACAGATCTGATGAAAAATTAATTATAAAAATATCCCTTATCCAAAAATTCTAATTCTTCATTAAAAATGAGAAATACCCTCCTTTACATGATGGTAAAATTTCATGGTTAGATTCTTTCCGGAAGTTACCCGACCAAATCCCGATAAACTTTGGTTGTTTACCTAGTTTACTCTATCTTTTGTGATGTCTATATAAGGGATATTTTCCATTCACCTAATTAGAAATCCAAGAACCATAAGAGATCAAAATATTCAGCCGTCTACCAACTACCACGTTCTTACACACCTGAGCCTCGAATCCGCACCAAAATTCCACCAAAATCCATACAAAAACTAGTTTTTGAACTCCCACTGCTATACAAATCAACAAACATTCACAAAACTATCACCAAAACATGAAGAACACAGTAAACAATCAAGGGTCAGAAGCTTAGGTTGAATACAATCTGGGATTGCCGCCGACGAAGCTTCTGAGGATCCCCGACGTGATGGAACTCCTAAATACCAAAGGCAAAATAAGTTAGGAATCAAATCTCCTGACTCCTCTGGGTTAAACATATTCTCTTTTCAAATTTGAGATTAAAACAACTTTTCCAGTTACGGAACTAAGGTTTGTTTGTGTTTCTGCCCTTTTACTTGTTTATTAAGTTTCACATTAAATTCAAACTCAAATTGGAATCTTTTGATCAATAACATACTTTGAATCTTTCAGGCTACACACCCATAAAATTTGAGCCAAAAACATCACCGAAAACCACTCGAACGCCACCGTCCGAGGGTGGTCCATACCCACGAGCACCATATCCGGGGTCCCGGACGCACTGTCTGCAACCACGGACACCTACGGACGGTGGTGAGATTTCTTAATTTTAAAAATTGTAGGTATTTTGTAACATGTCTGGGCCCACGAGCACCTTGTCTGTGGCCCCGAACTCTTTAAAATTTTGTTTTATCCATAATTTTGATCTTTGTTTCTTACCTAGTTCAATTAGGGTCCGTGGCCACGAACATTTTAAACTTTGACCTAATTCGACTTCTGAAACCCCAGTTTAGGTAATTTCAGTTTTCACTTTTCAATTTTGTCAAAAAATGTTAAAAAAATACAAAAATACAGAAACTTGCACACTTAGGTTATACCAACTTTACAATAGGCCGTTAGAAGCATAAGTAGAGGAAAAACAACCTAGAAGGGTAGTAAAAGTAATGTGAACCTAGAAAAGTTGTATAACAAGCCGCTGAATCCGATCTCTAACTTTTCCAGATTTACCATAGGTTAATATTAGGTGGCGACTCGTAACAGGTTTCATTGAGGTATCTTAGGTTTTTAATAATTAATGTTTTATAACATAGTTATTAAGCTTAGGTTATAAGTGGACCTAGAACCCGATGAAATCCTAATCAGTCTGAATCAACATAGGTTAGAGGTTCAAAACCGAGGCTCACAGACCGGCAACAACCTTCTTATTTTCACACTCACTCCTTTATAAGATCTCTGAACTTCCTTTTTGACAGAGCTACTTCTGCACCAATATGAAGAAACTTGATTCCCATAAAGTAGTGAAGATCTCCCTGGTCTTTATTTTGAAATTCTCGGCAAGCGCCTATTTTATCTTATCCTCACTCTCTTGAGTGTTGGCCACAAGAAGCATATCATCCACATAGACAGTAATGTAAAGTATTTTTTGCTCCCATTTCGGATGAAAAAGGAATAATCGTTCTTGGACTAATGGAAACCAAGAGTTTCAAGAAAATTTGCTAGTTTAGAAAACCACTGTCATGAAGCTTGCTTTAACCCGTACAAGGATTTCTTTGATAAGCAAGCTTTGTTGCGTCCTGCCACCTCAAGACCTGGTGGTATCCTCATATAAACCTCTTCAACCAAATATTCACATAGAAAAGCATTATGACATCGGACTGATTGATGAACCAGCTTCCGTGTAAAGCCACAATGACGAGAGCTCGTATAGTGGTCATTTTTACCACGGAAGAAAAGATTTCATGATAACCCAACTCATCTCGTTGAGTTAACCCTTTAACAATTCTTACCTTGTATCATTCAAGAGAACCATCAAACTTTAATTTTACTTTATACACCCATTTACAACCAATGGTTTTTTTTTCCTTTGGGAAGGGAAACAACTTCCCAAGTTCGATTCTACTCAAGAGTTTGCAGCTCTCGCTGCATGGCTAAATGCCACTCCTCATGATGCACAACTTCATTATAACATTCTGGTTAGGAAAGTATGGAAAAACTATGAGTCTCTTGAACAGCAAAGGCAAAGGACCAGATGGGCCGCACATCAGTCAAGCTTTCACAGTCCTCAATGAAAAAGTTGTTGCGCTTCTTGTTCCTTTCACACACCCTCTCATCCATAATTTCGTAAAACACGGTGTTACAGACGTAGTCATCTAAATGTTTGGGTTTATGAACCTCTCTAGTCGAACTCCGAAGCCAAATATTTGTTAGCTCATCATTAGTTGTTCTTGTTGGGCTAGTGTCTTCAAAAAAGAGCCAAGTCGCTCTCTTTTTGTGGGTATGTTACACACCCATGAGGAACACTATCCTCCCAAATTTCAATAGGATCCGTTTGAGGTTATGCAGAGGAAGTCACTATTCTATATTCCTTATACTCAAAAGGAATTGTAGTCACATGAAAGTTCACATCTTGACAATTCTCGACTTCTTTGTTGTCAAACTAATTACTTTGTATCCTTTCTAGTGTCGACCATTCCCTAGATACTCACAAGATTCTGCATGAAGATTAAACTTCCCTCCTTATGGTCCAGCTATCACCTTGGAACTAAGACACCCAAAAGACTTCATATCATCGTACTTTGGCCTTTTGTTATACAAATTTTTATAAGGAGTTTGCCCATTAAAAGCTTTGGTAAGAAGCCTGTTAGTTAAGTATGTGGCATGTAGAATACATTCTCCCCGGTAATCGATAGGAAATCCTAAGTGGAAATAAACAGCATGCGCCGTCTCCAACAAATACTTGTGCTTCCTCTCAACAACCGCATTTTGTTGTGAACTACAAGCACAACTTGTTTAATGCACGATTCCTTCTTGCTCAAAGAAATGTTTCCCTTCATACAAAGTTCCTAGTTCTTTTGCATTATCACTTTGAACTTTCATGACTTGGGCCTCAAATTGCCTCTCCACCATTCGAATAAAGTTTACAATAGTTTCCCAACTTCTCCTTTGTCTGTTATTAAATGTGTCCACATAACTTGAGTCTTATCATCCAAAAAACACAAAGTATTTATACCCGTTAAATGTGGTTGCATTGAAAGGCCCCCACACATTGACATGTATAAGCTCAAAACTGCATTCAGACTTGATTTCAAAATCACCGAAAGGAAGACGTTGTCCTCCTCATTTATATCATATGTCACACACAAAATCTTGAGGAACATCACCGTAACACCCAAAAAACTAGTCGGTATTTTATTAAGGTCAAAGTTAAATTAGAATCATTTTTTAACCTATCATCTACTCAGCAACGGAAGACAAGACCTAAAGGGTATTACCTCCACTACTGCTTTACAAAAAGAAAACTTCAACCTTAACTGGATAAAAATAAATAAATAGATACATAAAAACTTAAAACACCAACTAAACAAATATGAAACCATCTAAGAAATATAACTAGTCTATGTGAAGCTATAACCGATCTATATATTTTAAATAAATCGAAGTGGAGTCTATGTCAATTTCCAAACCCAACTATCACGCCTCTACATCTAGATCAACTTCGTTACCTGCGGCTAGAAAACATAATAACACACAAAGGGACTACGTAAATTAGAAAAACTGAGTAAACCACTACTTCACCATTTAAAATTCATTTTATTTTTAAGCGTTTGACATATATAAATATAACACAATAATAAGTCAAGCGACAACATCAGTCCATATCAGGAAGAAGATTACAATTTATATCCATCACACAATCCACCAATACACACAATGATAAGGGAGCTTTCAGTCGGCAACCAACGGAAACCTAAACAAGTGAGGCCACAAAATTTAATTCCACCAACAAACACCTATACAAGTGGGGTCACAAAATTAAATTCCACCTCACTCTAAGTCTTTAAGTGTGCACACCCTTCTAAGGGTACTTCTGACCACGAAGAAGTAGATCTATAGAGCTTAAACTACGATATAGTAGTCACAGCACAATATGTTTAATTTTCTATGTACCAATGTTTACAATCATATGAATATCCTAGTGAAAGTCTTCCAGACCAATGTCACACATTCCAAAATATAGCTCACCCCAATAATCAATTCTCTTGATAACATCTTAATCCACCATAATTTATAATAAATCCACCATCAATCCTCAATCAATCTCAACCAAGTAATCCACCAAAATTCATAACAAATACACCATCAATCCTCAATCAATCTCAACCAATTCCATCACCGAATCTCACGCATAATCACCAGATAACAACCTTTTGCGGAGGGTTAATTTAAGTGAACACAATAACCTACCTAGAATCCTTGCTTAAACAGACAATCACAACAATCCACCGTAATCAATCGCTAGCACGACAGTAGACAAGATCCTTCTAGACTAGTTACCCATTGATACCCCAAGGTATCTTAACATCTAATAATTAAAATAAATAATCATGTCAACATCGACCGCTATAATTAATCATGTTTGTAGGTTCTTACAATGGTGTTCTTAGTGAGGTGGTTACTAACAAAGATCTAAGTGCTGAGTAACAGTCTGACAACAAACTCGTTATTCAGGAAACAACAAACAGAGAGTGAAATTGTAGATACACATGAATCTTCACCATATTAGCTCATATCAAAAACAGAATACACCCTCACGTACTAGGAGAGTAGGCTCTTCAATTACAAGCACGTAAAACACTATATCCCTTTCTTTTCTAGTGATTCTACTAGTGTTCAATAAAAAAAACTCTTCCTTTGATAGTTTTTCTCTCTAAAAACGTAACTTGCTTCACCAAGAAATATTACTTATATAGACTATATAATTAAATGCTATCTAAGATATTCTTTGCTAAAGATAAAAAAACTAGGAGCGTAAAGTAATATCAATATATAAAATCTAAACAGATTTTCTATTTGTCAATGTTAAAGATAAAAACTTCCACAGTGTTACTCTAGTAAAAAATCTTCAAAACGCCAAGCCCTCGTGGCTTGGTCGATAGAGGAGTGGTATCCTCGAACTAAAGGTCGTGGGTTCAAAACCTACCCCACTTATCAAAAATAAATCTTCAAAACGTAATCTTCGCATTTCACTTCACTCAGTCTTCAGATTGATGTGTTTATAACTAAGACACAGTATGTAACATAGAGTTACCAAAAAAAACACCAACACTTTCCCCCTTCTTGATTAGGGCAAACTCTGTATAGAGTATATGTGTTGTTCCCCCTGAATAACTACTACAATCTTGAATTGTAGTAATAGCTTCCCCCTAAACATATGCTCCCATGTGAGTACGAGAAGCAATCCAGTAACGAGATCAAAATAGTAATTAGAAATATCATAGATAATGACCAAACAGTAATCCATAGGAATAGTTCCAGACAAACATATCAACTTCCCCCTTTTGTCGAATCAAAAGAGGAGAATCACAAGCCAAAATGCACAACAACAATTCAAAAGAGATATTCTATTACAAAGTAGAAACCACAAGGATTTAGGCAGCTAAGCAGTAAAAAATATGGAAGGAACAGCTAGTTAGAAGCACTCCTCGGGCTCAAAAGAAGAAGAATGAGTAGTTTAAGAAGAAATAAGAGATTCAAGCACCATAATACGCTTTTCGAGGGCATGCTAGTTTGTTGTCAAGGAATTGATCATAGTGAGAAGAGTAGACTCATGAGAGGTGGGTTGTGGGTATGGAGCTAAAGGTTCTTGATGTGTAGAGGGATTTTTAAGCTACCACCCACTCGGAGTATGCTCGATAGACATCTTGGCAAGCGTATCAGTACCCAGATAATGAGAACCCTTCAATGAAACTCCTTCCATTGAATCCAAAGGAACATGATATCACTGAAAAATCTTAGTCAACCAAAGCAGATATGAAATAGCGGGCTCCTGGCCGTTGATGATTTGTTTCCAGTGATCAATCGTTACCCTTGGCAAGGAGATCTCCAACTTGTCTTCGAGACACCACATCAGTGCCAAGTCAACTAGAGTGACACGTTCCCGCATATCATTCCGTGGAGTCATAACCTAATACACAAACAAGTGAATCAACCTTGGAATAGCACCAAAATCACGCTTTAAATAATTTCTCACACGCGTACTAGCAGTCACCAGGCCATAATGCTTCTGAACATCTCAAAGTGGAGTAACATCAACCTTCTGAGGATTAAACTCAAACAACCCTTCCAACGGAATGCTAATAATATTAGCAAGCCAACCCGGAGATAACGTAATAGAAACCCCCGCAACCTCGGATTGTAACTTCGTCTCGGTAATCATGGACATATTAGTGACAAATTGTAATAAAGCTTCAGTATAATACATGGTTTCTGAACTAAAAAGAGTATCCCATTTTTTAAATTCAATAAACTCAGCAACATCAGTCAAATTATGAGCCTGTAAGCACTAACGATCAATAACCTTACCCATTATGAGAGCAGAAAGCTGAACCTTACGGATGAAGAGCGGAAGCTGTGGAAACTTTCAGTTGCTCTTCAAAGATTAGGCCGGAGCACGGGTGCAAGGACGGGCTATAGTGACTTTTCGTTTCTTGATAGCCTTCGAACCAGTACCCGAATTAACTATAGGAGCCGGCTTCACCACAGGAGAAGAATGTACTTCTTTCTAGACCGGCTTTCAACACGCATTGGTCCCATCAGATCCATGTATAGCATCTCAAGGGGACTTGTAGTGCTCACAGTGGTTTTCGCAGAGTGATTTACCCGAACTTGTTTACTCAACGCGCAATCCTTACAAACTGTAGGTGTATCAAGAATTTTCATGGGAAAACCTTTAACTAGTCCTTTCGACCGTAAGCGGTTTATGAGTCGATAATGAGCACGACCAAGTCAACGGTGCCATAGGTGCACATCTTCCACTGTTGCAGTAATGATACGTCATGAATGGATGAATTAACATCAATCATGTACAAGTTCCCTTTTCTTATTCCTTACAGCAGCAATTCTTGAGTTAGTTTATTCCTCACTCAGAAGTCTTCGAGTCAAAAATGACTTGTTATGGGCTTTGTCACAGACTTGGGAGACACTAAGCAAGTCATGTTTTAATCCTTCGACAAGACAGACTTGATCAATGTAAGCATCATAACCTACTGTCCCAATTCCCACAATCTTGCCTTTCCCGTTATTCCCACACTTAACCTTACCACCATTCTGTTCTGTAATATAGATGAATTTTGTTCTGTCACCACTCATATGTACAGCCACTATCCATGAGCCACCAATTTTTTATGTGTGACTCAGGTTGTCCCTGCAAAACTTCAAACAAGGGGATTAGTCTTGGGTACCCAGACTTGCTTGGAACCTGCAGAATGTGAACTTAATCTCTTATTTACATTCATTGAGTTCAAACTAGCACCTTGTACTAGAATTTTTAGCCCTGAGTTTGTAGCATTGTCGAATAGAGTGACCATATCGATGACAATACCTACAAGATGCCTCATATTCCTTGTGATTGTGAACAATTCGATGTTAGAGCTCTTTCACATTTTCCTGTTGATAACCTAGTCCCTTTTTATCAGTACTTTTCTTGCTTAGCATATTACACAAATTATTTTTTCTTGTATACCACACAGGATTTTTCTGAGTTTGTAACTCAATTGGCTAGTTTTTCTTGAGAACTTCTTTAGTAAGAGAATCAACTTCCTTATTTATAGTTTCATTGCAATCAATCAGTGATTCAAACTCAACATGCGCCCAATTTGGTAGTGTAGCTACTCTAGAAATCAGTGGACTAACGAATGTAACATCTACACTCTGTGAACAAACAGTCAATTCAGAACCAGACAAACTCTCAAGTTTTCTTATCTTTTCTTCTAAACTATCAATCTTATCCTCATACTCAATTTTTTGTGATCTTAGTTTTAACACAGTCTAAGATAAGAGATCAAATAATTGTTTCTTCAACATAGAATCAAAAGTCTCTTTCACATGAATTAAACATACCTCATCTTCTGGGAGAGCTTTTTCCACTTTTCCATTGCCATAAAACAGAATTCTGTGTCCAAACACATCTCATCTTCTTGAACAATTGTTGTCATACACGCTTGATCTTCATTCTCAGGTCTCGAGTCTGTACTTGAGCCATCTTCTCCCCAAGCAGCAGCAGCAGCTGCTGTTGAAAATTTCTTAAACTTTTTTCTGAAAGTTATCTCTTTGTGGCAAGGGACAGTTTTTCACCTCATCTCCTGGTTTATTGCACCTAAAACAATTAATCGGCCCTTCTTGGATTTGTTGCGTTGAACTTAGTATTGTTTCCTCTTCGTCCACCAAAGATTCTCCAAATACCATTTGCTATCATGGTAATTTCTTTCTCTTCATTCATCTCCTCTTCATCTGTTTCAGCAGTACTCTTCCGAGCTTTCAAGGCCAAATCTTTGCAAGTTGTTGACGAAGAGATTGCTCCTTTCATCTTACCTTTCTAGACCATCAGCTTAGAGCTTAACTCCTCAAGTGACATTTTTGACAAATCCTTGGTTGTTTCTAGCAAAGTTGTGTAGTGCAGCCAATCTTTTCCAAGACTGTCAAGACATCTTTCATTTATGGTGAGATTATCCAAAGTAACTCCCATAGTTTTCATGTAACTTAGAATCTTGTCGAACTTCTCAAGCGTCTGAGTAATGGACTCACCTTCCAGCATTATGAAATTATCAAATCGCCTTCTGAACGGTTTTCCTTTTGCCTTCCTAATTGAGTCAGTTCCTTCATAAGCAACCATGAGAAAATTCTAAACTTCTTTTGTTGTCTGTATACCAAGCATCTTCTGTTGGTCTCCCTTCGAAAATGAAGACATTATGACTCTCAAGGCCTGTTTGTTCTTGCTGAGTAGCTTCTTATAATTGTCATTCCAGTCCTTCTTCTCCTTTGGCTTGGAGACTTCTCCTTCTGTGATTTGTGGAACGAGATCACCTTCTGTAACAACAGTCCACATATTATAGTCTATCGACATCAGTTGGTGTCCCATTTGTTCACACCAACAGGCGTAATTGAACTTTGTAAGCTTCGGCACTTTGACATTGTAAGAGCTCATGTTGATCACCCTTGGAAGATTTCTCTTCTGATGTTTAAAAAGGGAACCTTTCTCTGATACCAAATGTAGGATCAACACAATGGTGTTCTTAGTGAGGTTGTTACTCACAAAGATCTAAGTGCTGAGTAACAGTCTGACGACAAACTTGTTATTCAAGAAACAGTAAACATAAGGTGAAATTGTAGATACACGTGAATCCTCACTATATTAGCTCATATCAAAAACAGGATACACCCTCACGTACTAGGAGAGCAGGCTCTCCAAGTACAAACAAGTAAAACACTAGATCCCTCTCCTCTCTAGTGATTCTACCAGCGTTCAATAAAAAAACTCTTCCTTTGATAGTTTTTCTCTCTAAAAATGTAACCTGCTTCACCAAACAATATTACATATTGATAACAGATTTTATATTTGTCAATGTTAAAGATAAAAACTTTCATTGTGTTACTCCAGTAAAAAGTCTTCAAAACGTAATCTAGCCTTTCACCTCACTCAGTCTTCAGATTGCTATGTTTGTAACTCAGACACGGTATGTAATACAGAGTTACCAATAAAAAAACACCAACAATGTTTCTAGTAAAATAGTAAATATGTTTATTATACTCATCTTAATTATCGAAAGCTTGAAACCACTGTGATTATTATTCTGTTGACTCCAAAATAATATCCCTAGCCAAAAACGATCATTACACCAAATTACTACTCCAACTTCTCATTTTTACAACTGTAAATTCTAGATCTTCAAAAATTTTAACTTTCACATTTTTTCTCAATTTGGAGACCTTGGAACAATATATCAAATTTCAGATAATTTAATCTTTACAACAAACTAGTTAGCCAAGACTAAATTACTCAAATTACAAAAGGCCAGTATTAAAATATATATATATATACACACACATACTGTACTCCAATTATGAATTGATATAGTAACATAAATCATTAACACAAGGCAACCTTCTTTATGTGGAGTCCACGAGAATAGTGAGACAGAAGTTTAATCAATTCTTAATCATTTTCCAGTGATTATATGTGATTAGGTGGGTTAGCATGTGATTAGATTTTCAGCATTGTTTGGTCGCAAAATATGGTGAGAAGGCTGCAATGCACTATCATTTGCTTGGGACAGAAAGGTTTGGAAGGCTGAGATAGAATTTTGCTAACGTGGAAATTTGAGAAAGGGAAGATTTGAGGCGCAGACCAGAAGAGAATGGGGATGGCCATGAAGAAAGAAGGAGAAAAGAAGAAAGAAGATTGAATAAATTAGGTTAGTTCTCCTTGTTTCTAATTTACCTCCTTACCTCTTATTTACTAATATATCTCTCATAATTAAAATAAAATCTGAATTATTACTATTCTCAATATCTTCTAATAAAACATAAAACTAGCATAGAGTTAGTTAAATAATAAGGACCCACTATAATAATATTAATATACAATAAGTAGTAATTAAATAATCATATATTACCAAATAATGGTATGCTAAAATATAAGGGGGTTTTCACTTTGTAACTTCAAAGAATAACACCGCAAACGGGGAGAAGAATAGAAGCCAAACGAGCCTTAAAACCAAATTCTGAGAGACGTCCGAACTTGTGTTCGAACTTGGATGTTTGGACGCAAGCTGAGACTCAAAATAGGGGTGTTCGTACTTATGTCCAAACTTGGAAGTTCAGACAAGGTCCGAAGAAAATTTTCCTTACGCGGGTCCGAACATGCGTCTGAGCATAGAAGTTCGAACCAATGTCGAGACTTCCGCTCAGACTCGTCCTTGCATGCTGTCCAAACATGCAAGTTCGGACAGATTTTCGGACACAGTGAACACTAGAAAACTAGGGAATGCTTGGGATCTGTCAGGGCATACACATCCGGATGGATGTCTGGACAGAGCCAAATCTTCAAAATTAACATTCAAAGTCCCCTTTGAACATACTCATGTTTGATAATGTCAATGATGATTCAAAAACAAAGAATTCTTAGTAATTATTCAATGATAAACCAATTCATTAGAAGATCACAGCGGAAAACTAATCAAATCTGAGGCATTACGAAAAACAAGTTAATTGACCACAAATTAATATTTTTAAATAGACATATTCTTTTCCGAAAACATATATATACACATCCCTGTTTTATCAAATATATATATACGAATCTTTCAAAAGTTGGTATAATGATAAAATAGCTACTATGATAAAAATATGTTTGATTAGCACCATATTAAATTATCAAACCATAATAAGGGTGTGTTCCCTTCGGGTTAATCAGTAAAAGGAAACGGAATCATTCCCTTTGTGGTTTGATTTGTATTTTTATTGATTCCATTTTCCCCACTTACAGTCTCGAAAGCCCCCATATCCCTCTTTGGTGATTCCCCCCAAAATCCCAGGGAAAAGTTCACTTTCCTCTCTCTTACCCCTATCTTCATCTTTTACATAAACAGATATTAATATATATGGTATATAATCTATATAATACAAATATAGATACATAATTTTTATAAAGATTAATATATAATATTATGTATAATAGAAATATAAATATTTTATTTAAAATTTATATAAATATAAATATGGATATCAATATGAATATAATATAATATATATAATATTTAATACATATCTTTATAATTTAAAATAAATATTAATGTATAATTTAATAATATTAATATATATTGTTATATTTAAAAAATGAACAAATACTTTATATAAATATTATTTATAATTTAACTAAAATGAAATTCTAAAATAATAATATATATTAATAAAGTTAAATAAATATTAATATATATAATCATTTATACATATTAGTTATAATTAAATAAAAATGAACAACCATGATATAATATAATTAATAATAAATACTATTATACTTTAAATGCTATAAAGATAAACAAAAATTATATATATTGTTTATAAAGTTAAATATATACATATATATATATGTATATTAATATATGAAAATATTTATATATATTATTTACAATGTAATTAAATATTTTACAATAATATTAATAATATATTATTTAAAATTTTATACTATAAAATTAAAAATATTAATATATAGTTATATAATTAAATAAATATTTTTTAAATTATTTACAATTTAAATTAATATTATTATATATATATGTTAATAAATATTATTTATAACTTAAATACTACAAAATTTAAAAATTAATATATTATATATAGACAAATTTAAAAAAATGTTATATATTAGATATATAAATCTTAATATATTTCGTATATAATCTATATAAATATTATATATATCATTTATAATTAAAAAACTATTTATATATGCTATATAATTTATAAAGATATTAGTATATGCCACTAAAAATTAGAACAATATTAATATTTATTATTCATAATGTAATTAAGTAACATTTGTATGTTTGGAACCAAACAACAACACAGACAATCATTGAGAATTCTATTCCGTTTTCGTGTTAGAATCAAACAGATTTCTTGATTTAAGGGAATCTCTTTCCTTTCTTTTCTATTCCCTTTCCTGATTTCATTTTGTTTCTTCACCTCGAAGTGAATGCATCCTAAATAAAACAATAATTACAGTTCAAGACGATAAATTTAAATATTGAGTTCACAACAAAAAATAGTAATTAATAATTTAGCATATATAAATGAAATTATATATATATATATATATATATGTGTATGTATATACATGTTAGGGTATTTCAATAACGTTGTTGCTTGACTACCCCTATCTTTTTTAGTTTACTAAACAGAACATGTCCAAGACTAATATGAATTATTTCAACCAAACTACTCGAAGTACTCAAAAGCCCAGCCTTATTTTTCTTTCCTCCTTTGCTATCATCATACTCATCCTTGTAGTAAGGTCCATGGTGCACACGTTGACTTGGAAGGTTAGTGGACTACACATCTGCTCTACTAGTCATCTCACAGATATTAAATTAAACATGAATCTCCTATCTGTACGTCACCAATCATAGTGACTTGTTGTGGGCTTCCACTGAGTAAAACTATCATCCTTTCATGGCTCAATTTTCTCCAATTTTTAAAAATTTCGGGATAACCACTCATAAGTAGTGGCGCCGGTATCAAGGACCCAATTTTCTATTAATCGAGCATGAAATAACGCAAACGTGTATATGGTAATTAATATTAAATTAGATATAATAACATAAACATGTCTTAGAAACATAGTAAACAAGTTAAACCATAGAAAACACAAAATACATTATAAAACAATTTATGTAAATACTTGCCCAGACTTTGGGTAACCTTGATTAGGACCCAAAGTGCATCCCTAGACCTTTTTAACATGCTAAAGAACATGTTAAAACAATTACCAAAGAAAACCAAGCTCAAAAACAAGTTAAAACACAAATTGTGCTTTAAAACTCCTTAAAGCACATTTTTGAAAAATTGTCTTAGAAATGAGTTTTAGTGGCTAAATGACCTAGTATATACCTTAATCACCATGTTTACTACTTAGTATCATATTAGGAATCCTAATTCAAATAATTTACAAAAACCCCAAATTTAGAACTAATTGTCAATAGTACTCAAATAGCGCTAAATTATGTCTTAAGTCTTTCTTGATTAGTCAATGGACAAATGACCCTCCCTAAATCTAAGAGGGCCAGTTTTTAGTGGTGACTCATCACCTAATGCTTCCAGCTTTCATATAAGGAAAAGAGGAAGGAAAAGTTTATTGTACACTTAAGTTAACAAACATCTTATTTTACCTTCCTCCCTCCTCTCTCCTCATTTCTTTCTCTCCTAGCTGGCTACCTCATTCTCTTCTTCTCCCTCACATAAAATCCGGAGCTTTCATGGCTTCTTGAACTTTCTTTCTTGCCCAAGGCACTATAAAGCTCCGAATAAAAAACAAGCTACATATTCTTGCTAGTTGAGTCAAGGCATTCTTTTGTGCCTCTTGAAATCTCCAAAGCTGAAGTTGGACTCCATTGATGGAGCCCATTTGAGATAAAAATACATTTTCTAGAGCTAGACTACCTTCTTTTGGTACAAGGTAAGAAAAAAAACTCTAAGAATTTCATTTTCCCTTCATTCCTTACTTGGCTGAAATTGGCTTCTCAAGGTGCCTTGTTCCTTTCCTTGTATATATAATTCAAGCTTCAAATTCTGAGTGGAGTCCTTTCCTTGATTCCTTACCAAAAACCATTCTAGTGTTTCTAAGGTAAATACTCATTTTAGTGCACTAAGCACTCTCCTTGTAATCTAGAGTTGTTTCCATGAGTTTAAGTGCGTTACTTAGTACTCATTATCTTCATTTGAATATTGGTTAGAAGTTTAGCAAGTGACCAAACTCCCTTGGCTGATTTTCAATCAGAGAACCAAGAAAAGAAAAGAGAAGGGCTTGAAAACTAAAGGTAAATGATCTACCTTAATGTAGTTTAATGCCCTAATAAATTGTGTTTATGTTGATACAAAACAATGTGTCTGAAAATGTATTGTGAAAATACAAGTTGATGACTTTAAATCATGATTAGTTTTAGTGTTTAAATTATGTCATTTAAAGGGCTAAGAACCATGTCATTTAACGGCCTAAGAGCCATGTCATTTAAGGGCCTAAGAGCCATGCCATTTAAGGGCCTAAGAGCCTTGTAATTTAAGGGCCTAAGTGCCAAGTAATTTAAGATTTATGCATTATAATGTGAATTGATATAATTTGAGTGAAACTTGTGTGTTGGGAATATCCACTAAGGATTTAGTTAGCTTGAGTTGATTAGGGAAGAAAAATTATGTATTTGGGCATAACAGTAGAATAGAGAAGCTATGGTGATTTTTGAGTAGAAACTAAGTGTTATATAAGTTACTATGACCTAGGAGTTACTAGGAGCCATTAAAGGTTAATTAGGTATTATAACCACCTTTAAACTATAAGGGAAGAAATATAAAGGTTAGTGTAAATTTTGTAGGAATAATGTAGTATAAATGATTGTAAGTGAAACAATTGGGTTAGTAAAGATTGTGAGCAAATGGAGAGTGAGAATTTGTGTAATATGATCAAAAATTAAGTGATGAGTTGGTCAATGAATTAGGAAGATTTAATGTGCTATAATGGTGTTAGAACATGTTAGGATACATGTGGAAAGAATAGAAAAAAAGTGGGCAAAGAAACAAGTTTAGAATGACAATAAAAACTGTCAAATGTTGCAGAATGATGCATGGTCCGGAACCTAGTCCTTGTATAAAGTCTCGGACCACACAAGAAAATGCCCCGAGAAAAACGTGTAGCCTTGGTCCGGGACCTAGGTCTAGTACATAGTCCCGGACCACTTGTTAAAACTAGCCAAGAATAATCTGTTACATTGGTCCGGGACCCTATCCCTGTATGTAGTCCCAGACCATAGTAAAAAACCACCCAAGTATTGCCAGGACAGATTGGTTCGGGAGTATAGGTCCGGGCCACCCGAAAAATGTGACTGTGAGTTAGAAAATGAAGTTAAATGAATGGGATTGGATGGTATTGGTATTATTTGATTGTTAGGACTTGTTTGGTGACATGTAATGGTCATTAGAGTGTGAACAAGTATAAAATAAAATGAGAAGTAAATAACTTATGTGATTGAGTTTGAACTATAATGAGTTAATAGTCGTTAATCGAGGACCATTAGTGATGAAATGAACTAGGTTAATTAATGGTGATTAACCACCCAATTCAATGGATGTTATAGGGTTTGAATAATTGGACTCCGGAGGAGAGTAGACAATCAACAACGGCGGTGAACGGTATGGTTTTTTTGTAGCTTGCTTGCTAATGAGGTGTCTCTCGGTTTACGTGTTGTTTGTATATATGTTACGACTAAACAAGATAAAGCATGAAACCGGTTTACCGTATTTCGTTTCGTGTTTGTATTATACTAACACGACTTACCTTTGGGCTTACTTGCTAACTTCGGTTAATAAATGAATGTGAAAGAACATGGCACACTCCCTGTTATTGGTTGGTTAATACCTTACAGAAGTTTAACTAACAAACATTGTTTTTGAGACTTCTACTAACTGGAACTTGGGGGGTGAGGAATCCGGGACGGTCCGGTCACATGTGTTTGAAGTAAGAGGTCGGTATCTATATCAGATCCTACTTCCATTAAGACTTCTTCGGACTTGTCGCCTAGAGTCAACAGATAGACTCGGCCACCTCAAATTTCTATTTGAGGTGGGAGGCAAATTAAGATGGTGCAGTGGGATCACCTAAATCCCAATTTAAGAATTATTGTTTATTTTAACAATGAAGTTGATAGCTCATTGACTAGGGTTACTTTTGACCCAACAAAAATAAACAATGGACTAAGGTACAACTAGATCTAATTAAAGAACGGTTGACATATTTGAGATAAGGTTGAATACGAGAATTAAATGATTATCAAACTTAAGGAGTTAAAAAGCTAACTCACTTACTGAATGAACGTCCATTAAGTCGTTCGATCTGTTTGAGCTGTGATTATTTCATATGAATGCGTTGTGTGTTATCGTACTTCTTTTATTGTATGTATGATCAATCAATTGCATGTATACGACAAAATAGTCGTGTGTAGCCTCGTTAGCTTGTGGGTTGCATGTTAATCATAGCAGTGAAGGTGTTGAGCCCCTCGGGGTATCCATGTTATTTTTCAGGTAAGCGACAGAAGACAACCCATCCTGAGAGTAGGAGCGGATAGACGTACTCCATGTTTTACTTTTGTCATACGAGTTGTGTATGTACACTCGTATTGTAAATGACTAGAAAGTTGTAGTAAACCATGTTAGTATGTGAGATACTTGATACTCGGTATATTTATTTTGGTTAGGGCTTTGTACATACTTATGTTCAATATATACAGGTCCATCAGACCATAGCTTGAAACTGGAGAATGTAGTAGGCCTATTTAGTCACGTGGGTGACTAACAGCGGTAACACCGACTTTGTTGAAATTTTCGCTGCGTTGTTATTATAGGTACTTGGAGGTTTATGCGACAATCCCTGTTTTAGGAGTTGGGTGTTACAAAAAGTGGTATTAGAGCGTAGTTATGCTCTGATGACTAGAATTACCGAACTTAGGTAAATAACGCGTTAGAGTATGAGTCATGGGTTAAGGGTGTGAGAGGAGTCAGACGACCACTAATAATTGTGGATCGTCTTTACCGTATAAAAGACGTTATAAATTCTTAAGCCGAGACCCGTGTAATCACAAGCCTAATGTAAGCTTATACTTATTCAAATGTCTGGAAGGAGATAAAGCCGAGGCCGTGGCCGAGGTGAAGAGGCTACTGAGATCCTAGGTGTGCAGATGATAGCTGAGATCGTAGCTTCCTCCTTGGTGCACATGGGTTATCAGCCTGGCGCACCACCGCCTGCTCCACCACCACCACAGCCTCGGGAACCAAACTGGGTGAAGAATCTTGCTGATCTTCGACCCCCACTATTTAGAGGGGAGACCGATCCCACCAAGCTTGAGACGTACATCTCTGAGATGGAGACCGCCTTCGAGACCCTTGACGTTCCTGCTGGAGCCAAAGTTCGACTTGTTGCGTTCTATCTGAAGGGTGCAGCGATCGACTGGTGGAAGTTGGTCAGGGCCAAGCATGTGGCTAACCTCGACTTTGGCTAGGAATATATGGCCTTGCTGTGAGCCAAGTACTATCCTGCCCATATTCAGACGAAGAAGCGTCTACAGTTGGATACGTTGAAGCAGACTGACAAGATGACGGTGGATGACTACTACTCAGAGTTCACCGCGCTTGTCCGTCTTCTGCCGGGACAAGTTACTCGAACCAGATCTTGGTAGACCACTTCTATGGTAGGCTAAGCCACCGACTACGCTATGGCATGGGGCCGACTAGCTACACTACTCTATTGATAAAGAGAGTTAAAACTACTTGCAAGTGATTAAGGTTATACACCATGTGAACTTGTGACTGATATCATGAATATCAGGAGTGCTATCATGCCGCTGCTAGAGTTGAGATTACCGTCCAGCTAAGGAATGAAGACCATGCGCTGAAGAGAAAGGCCGCTGGTAAGGGCACCGACAACCAAGGGCAGGGCGGGTACAAGAAAGGGAAGTACCAACCCCAATCCCAGAAGGGTCCGAAGAGTGACAAGGGTAAGACTACTGAAGAGCCTCTGAAGCTGACTTATGGCATAACAGCGAAGCCTCTACACTCAAAAGCGCCTAAGGGTAATGAATTATTCCTTGATTTGAGTTAGAAAACAGTTAGCAGCCTTGAAATCTAATTACTAACGTTGTAAACAATTAGGTTTTGAGTCCAGAAATGGAACCGGCGAGAGTTACCAACGCCATTATAATTGCACCAAGTGTAACAAGGACCACCCCAGACTCGACTGTGAAGGTAACAAGGTGAAGTCTGTGAGTTGTTGGGACACCGAGCCTATGAATGCTACAAGAACCCCTAGAGCATAGCCTATAGACCTGACATGAAGGGCAAGGGCAAGGCCACTCTGAACACTGGATCCGACAGTCCGAAGGTGTCACAGCCTGCTACTAGCAAGGGACCCCGGGTTGTCTAGAGATCAGGGCCGCCTACACTACATATGGTGGACCGGGAGGATGAGGCTGAACCCTCATTGAGACCAGGTACCACTACAACCCATTAGTGACAAAACTGCATGCATACCACGTTTCATGCATGAATGAGTGAACGTTTGTTTAAGCAAGGTTCTAGTTAGTTAATTAGATCTCATGTAAGATGCGACTTACTACCACCTTAGGAAACTTCAACATTTGTTATCCAATACTTTCAACACCTAACTTAAAAAAGAATGACATTGAAACCCGAGAGATCCCGAGAGATCAGTGTCAGGTTATCTGACCAGGTATGAGGGATACCTGACACCCGAAGCACAAATTGCCATTATCAGGAGATGCAGTTAACTAGGAGTAGGACCAGGAGGTTTATACACACCAGAATACCTTGGAGGATCAAAGATGAAGTTGAGGATGATGAGCCTAGGTAAAGATTGGAACCCTTACACCAAGACATACCAGGATACGAGAGCAAAAGATGGAGCATTACCACCAAAGTTACCTGAAGAATTCCATTCGGTTGTTACACAAGCCATTCACTCAGCAACTTGAAGCTGATCCGATCCCAGACATAGAAGCAGACCTATGCATCGTCAACTTCTATGAAAAAGAAGGGCAACTTGGATTACATCAAGATAAGGACAAATCAGCGAAGTCTCTTGGCAGAGGGATACCCGTAGTGTCTTGGTCCATTGGATGTGACACTGAATTCCTTTATGGCGAGTAGAAGCGTGTGGACCGTGCCAAGAAGTTGGTACTTAAATTAGGCGATGTACTAATCATGGGTGAAGAGTCGAGAATGTTGTATCATGGAATCAAGAAGATCAAGCTGAGTACAGCACCATCGATAGTGATCAATGCCACGCATATGAGACCAAGGCGACTGAACCTAACCTTTAGACAGTATTAACCATGTAATACGTTAAGAATGTTGTAATAAAAGAAGCTCATGATGTAAAAAGATGGTTTTAATAAATAACAGTGTTCATATTGTTGTTACGACTCGTGTTATACCATCAATACTCAAGAAAGCTTGTGAAATACAATAGGTTGTGGACTCGGTACAGAAGGTGCACTAAGCATAGTTACAGAGGCACATGCCGGTGAAAGTGGTACAATCCTCACTGGTACCTTTCCGATCAATGGGGTTGATGCATAAGTGCTATTCGACTCAGGGGCCTCGCATACCTTCATCTCTTCATCATTTGCAAGGAGGTTGAAGCTAGCGCTAACAACCTGCCGGACTTCACGGTTACGCTCCCGTCTAAGGAGAAGGTTTGATGCACTCAATATTACCGAGCAGCCACCATACGGATCAAGGGTGAGGATTTTCCTACCACCTTGATCGAGTTCAAGGGCTTAGGATTTGATGTTATATTCGGGATAAACTTGTTGGAGCGGCACAAGGGTCGTATCCTCTACGCCGAGCACTGACTACTACTCAGGATTCCATCTAGGGTTATAGTGTCATACCGCTAGAGACCTAGAGAGCCTTCGACCAAGTTCATCTCCGCCATGGCTATGTTCAAAGAGCTTAGAAAAAAGAAAGAAGTATACCTTTGCTATGTTCAGGACATAGAAAGGGACCCCGAGTTCAACCCCGGTGTCCTAGTGGTGTCGAAGTTTCCCGACCTCTTTCCTAGGGAACTACCCGGCATGCCACCATCACGGAAGGTAGAGTTCACCATCGAGCTACTACTAGGAACCTGACTGATAGCTAAGGTGCCTTACCACATGGCTCCAGCTAAAATGAACTATTTGAAGGAACAGTTGAGAGACCTTCTTGATAAAGGGTTTTTGCTGCCTAGTGTTTCACCATGGGGAGCGTCAGTACTCTTTGTGAAGAAGAAGGATGGCAGCTTCCGCCTCTACATTGACTACAGAGAGTTGAATGCAGTCACAGTGAAGAACAAGTACCCATTACCACGCATTGATGATTTGTTCGATCAGTTGAAAAGAGCGTCTGAATTCTCCAAGATTGATCTCTGATCAGGGTACCATCAGATTTCCATTAGAGAGGATGATATTGAGAAGACGACATTCCAGACAACATACGGCCACAACGAGTTTACAATGATGCCGTTCGGTTTGTCGAATGCCCCGGCGAAGTTTATGGATCTGATGAACCGTTTGTGCAGAGAGTAACTAGACAAGTCGGTTGTTGTCTTCATCGATGATATATTGATATATTTGAAGTCGAGAGGTGAGCATGAAAGCCACCTAAGGAGAGTTTTGGAGACACTGAGGGAGAACGAGCTATATGCTAAGTTCTCCAAGTGCGAGTTTTGGCTTGACCAGGTCTCTTTCCTTGGTCATGCCATCTCGGATGTTGGGATCTCTGTGAACCCAGCAAAGAGTGATGTTGTACGCACCTGGCCTAGACCGAAGTCGGTTACCAACATCAGGAGCTTCCTCGGTTTGGCAGGTTACTTCCGCAGGTTTGTCAAGAACTTCTCCAAGGTTACAAAGTCGATGACCACTTTGATGAAGAAGGATGCACCGTTCATATGGACGGATGACTGTGAGAGTTCATTCTAGAGCTTGAAGGACTCATTGACTTCTGCACCTATTCTGACTATCCTAGATGGTACGGAGGGATTTGAGGTATATTGTGATGCATCCGGCGGGGGAATGGGTTGTGTACTCATGCAACATGGCAAGGTGGTTGCCTATGCCTCTCGCCAGCTAAAGAAACATGAGGAGAACTACCCCACGCACAATCTGGAGTTGGGAGTTGTAGTCTTCGCCTTGAAGATATGCGCCACTACCTATACGGGGTTAGTTTGATTGTCTACACCGACCATAAGAGTTTGAAGTACATATTCACTCAGAAAGAGTTGAATATGCGACAGAGATGGTTAGAGTTCCTAAAAGATTATGACATTGACCTCCAGTAATAAGAAGGTAAGGCCAATGTTGTAGCTGATGCTTTGAGTCATCGAGCACACTCACTTCACACTATGGTTGCTAGTTCCAGCTTGATTTACGAGGTGCGAGAGGCTCAACAGAACGACCCGTATATGTTAGAGATCACGCAAAAGCTAACATAGGGCACATTCAAGAGTCAGAAGTATGATTTCAGACTACATGATGATGATCTGATCAGGCTGAAGGGCCGTTTATGCATTCCTCGAGGCAACACTGAGCTGAAGGAGTGCATACTACGAGAGTCACATTGTTCCTCAGTTTCTATCCATCCAGGAGCTCTGAAGATGTACAAAGACATGAAGTGTTACTTCTGGTGGACTAGGATAAAGAGTGATGTGACAGAGTTTGTTGTGGGGTGTCTGACTTGCTAGAAGGTACAGTTCGAGCACAGATGACCTGGAGGCATGGTTCAATCAATACCAGTTCCATAGTGGAAGTTTCATGATATCTCCATGGATTACATGGTTGGACTCCCACCTACCAGGGGAGGTCTAAACATGATATGGATAGTGGTTGATCCCTTGACCAAGGTGGCCCGATTCATTCCGATGAAGGACACCTGGAAGGTAACCAGACTTGCAGAGTTGTTTGACAAGGAGATCATGAGACACCACGGAGTACCAAAGACCGTAGTATCTGACAGAGACACCAGATTCCTTTCGAGGTACTAGAGAGCTACACAGGAAGCGCTGGGTACCGAGTTGAAGCTGAGTACCGCGTTCCACCTTCAGATAGATGGTCAGACTGAGAGTACGATTCAGACACTTGAGGACATGTTGTGAGCATGTGCCTTGGACTTCTAGAGCAGTTGGATTAAGAAGTTGCATCTGATCGAGTTCTCCTACAACAATAGCTATCACGCTACAATCAAGATGGCGCCTTTCCAAGCATTGTATGGCAGACCATGTCGTACACCACTCTGCGGGGATGAGTCAAGTGAAGCGGTCATTATAGGACCAAATTCTTTAGAGCAAGTTCAGACTGAGGTTCAGCAGATTTGGGAGAATATGAAGGCTGCCCAAGATAGGCGAAAGTTGTATGCTGATGTTCGACGACGTGACTTGGAGTTCTTTGTGGATGACCAAGTATTTCTACGGGTTTTATCGATGAAGGGTGTGTTTATATTTGGGTAGAAGGGCAAGCTGAGCCCAAAGTTCGTTGGTCCTTATATGATTACGGAGCGGGTGGGCTCAGTTGCTTACAGGTTGAATATACCTACTGAGCTGGGTAAAGTGCATGATGTCTTCCATGTTTCACAGCTTAAGAAGTACATGCACCACCCCTCTCTTGTTTTGCAGCCGGAAAGACTATCTCTAGAGCTGACTATGCGATCAGTGGAGACCCCTCAGAGGATCTTGGATACTAAGACTAGGGACACTCGCCAAAAGTCAGTGCGACTGGTGAAGGTTCTCGGGTCTAACCAGGACGTTGAGAAGGTTACGTGGGAGTTATAGGATAAGATGAGGGCAAAGTAACCTTCACTCTTTACCGACTAGATTGTCTTGTATAGGGTACGGGGTTTATCCCTATTTAAGGGGGGTAGAACCTCCTTGCTTTTGATGTAGTAAGCGAACAATCACATAGTGTTCTTTGTCGTTTGCTTGGTGTTATGTACGATATATGTATGGTAATGTGTGTATTGTACTTGGTGCGCAGACCACATAAGTCTGAATGTTATAGATATGAATACAACCTAGTATTAAGGTACCGTGTATTGTAAATGATATAAGATACATGTGAATTTTTGGGACAAAGTTCTTATAAGGGGGGTATATTGAAATACCCCAAACCTATCTATGATAATTAAATATAAAATTATGATATAATAAGGCTAAAACATGCCTTAGAAACATTGGTAAACAAGATAACCCATAGCAAACACAAAATACAACATAAAGACAATTTATCCAAAATACTTGCCCAAGACTTTGTCTGACCTTTATTAGGATCCAAAGTGCATCTATATACCTTTTTAACATGCTAAATAACATGTTAAATAATTAACAAAGAAAACCAAGCTCAAAAAACAAGTTAAAACACAAATTGTGCTTTAAAACTCCTTAAAGCAATTTTGAAAAATTGTCTTACAAATAAGTTTTTAGTGCCCAAATGACCTAGTATATATACCTAATCATCATTTGTACTACTTAGTATCACATTAGGAAGCATAATTCAAAGAATTTACAAAAATCACAAATTGGGCACTAATTGTGAATAGTACTCAACGAGTGCTAAATTAATATTAAGTCTTCCTTGATTAGTTAATGGTCAAATGACCCTCGCTAAATATCTAGGGGCTGGTTTTTAGTGGTGACTCACCACCTAATGCTGCCAGCTTTCATATAAGGAAAGAGGAAGGAAAGTTACTTTACACTTAAGTTAACAAACATCTTATTTGACCTTCCTCTCTCATCTCTCCTCATTTAATTTTTCTCCCAGCCGGCTACCTCCATTCTATTATTCTCCTTCATGTAAAAGCTGGATCTTGCATGGCGTCTTGAACTTCATTTACCTGCCCAAGCCACTACAAAGCTCCAAATCAAAAACAAACTACATATTCTTGCTAGTTGAGTCAAGGGCATTCTTTTGTGCCTCTTGAAATCTCCAAAGCTGAAGTTGGACTCCATTGCTGGAGCTCCATTTGAGGAGAAAAATACTTTTTCTGGAGCTAGACTACCTTCTCTTTGGTACAAGGTAAGAAAAAAAAACTCGAAAAACTCATTTTCCCTTCATTTCCTTACTTGACCGAAATTGGCTTCTCAAGGTGCCTTGTTCCTCTCCTTGTAATAGCATTTATTCAAGCTTCAAAATCTGAGTGGAATCCTTGCCTTGATTCCTTACCAAAAACCATTCTTGGGTTTCTAAGGTAAATACTCATTTTAGTGCACTAAGCACTCTCCTTGTATTCTAGAGTTGTTTCCAAGAGTCTAAGTGTGGTACTTAGTACTGATTATCTTCATTTGAATATTGGTTAGAAGTTTAGCAAGTGACCAAACTCCATTGGCTGATTTTCAATTAAAGAACCAAGAAAAGAAAGAGAAAGGGCTTAAAAACTAAAGGTAAATGATCTACCTTTTGTAGTTTAATGCCTGAAGAAATTGTGTTTATGTTGATACAAAACAATGTGTCCGAAAATGTATTGTGAAAATACAGGTTAACGACATTAAATGATGATTTTTTAGTGTCCTAATTATTTTATTTAAGGGCCTAAGAGCCATGTCATTTAAGAACCTAAGTGCCAAGCAATTTAAGATTTATGCATTATAATGTGAATTAATGTCATTTGAGTAAATTTGTGTGTTGGGAATATCCAATAAGGATTTGGTTAGCTTGAGTTGATTGAAGAAAAAATGCATTTGGGCATAACAATATAGTAGAGAAGCTATGGCGAATTTTGAGTAGAATCTAAGTGTTAAATGAGTTACTATAACCTAGGAGTTGCTAGGAGTCATTAAAGGTCAATTGGGTATTATAACCACCTTTAAACTATAAGGGAAGAAATATTAAGGTCAGTGTAAAATATATAGGAATAATGTAGTATAAATGATTGTAAGTGAAACAATTGGGTTAGTAATGATTATGAGAAAATGGACATCTTAGAAACCTAGGAACTAAGTTGCACGTGTTAGGAATTAAGCGTGAGAATTTATGCTATATGATCAAAGATTAGGTGTAACACCCCATCCAACAACAACCACATAACAACAATCTACAGCGGAAAATATACTTAATCACATAACTTAACTCGTTGGTGTTACACGCCGTTAACCACCCACGTGGCTAACAAGGCTATTACACATACATTGTACCGGTCTGATGGACTAGATTCCCGAGCAACTGTACATCACTATACTTTTTCATTAACAACCAACATACACATACTTTCCAACTGTACCGAGTATTTACAAACTATTGCCGATAACAATTTCGGTCTTACTACACCTACTGTATATATACAACTTAAATGATTACCCATGTACAACGACTACCCCGTCCTACTCTCGAACGGTTCCAGCTCTTTGTACCTGAAATAGGAAAGAAGAGAAAGGTGGCCCCCAAGGGGCTCAGCACCTTTGCTGGTATGGTAATCCCGCAACCACACATGCTACCGGGCCACGCACAACTAATTGTCGTCTTAGCATGCGGTTGATTTATTTAAATCATGCACGCAACTATAAACACACAACACACAACCTTTCGCCTCGTGGGCTCAACAAACAGATCACACATCCTTACTTGATAAGTCACTCATGGTATTCCACATAGAGTGTTCTCCTCTAATGGAGCTACTTCCTTAATAGACGACACTTACCCATTAATCGGGTTATCCTTAAACGCATCTTATCACAAACTAGGATTCATTTCCATGATCCACATACTCCACATTTTACAACATATAACCTTCATCACATAACAACACATAACAACACTTTCACGTTTCAACGTGCACATAATAACATCGCAATAGATATTGCATCATAACAACATACAAACAAATGGGTACGGTTCCCTTTTATGAACCGGCCCCAAACATAGTCAGTTCACTTGTAGCCTAGAGAATGTTGCCAGTCTCATGATAAGCTCTTTACATAACTCGTTACCGTCTCGTTAAATGAACGGATAACTTAACACAAGGTGTCTCGGATATAGTGATCCAAGCACCACGAACAAACATAACATAGTATGCCCCTGTGACCCGACGTGAGTCAGTAAAATAGCCTTGGTTAAGCTAAAGGGAGGTTGGAAACCAAATTGGAAACAACCATAACATACAGAGAGGATCGAACCTGATATGACAACGACCCCCATACTCACACGCGTGGCCGGAACAGACCGGACTCCTCACTTCCCCCGTTAGCACTTGTTAGAAGTTCAACATTGAAACTTAATTAAACAATCACAAATTGGGTTAAGTCTGTTAGATACACACAAGGGAAGGGAGAGTCATACATTCACCAACAAACATCACACCACAAACATCACATGACTAACTCACACATAGTCGTGGTTAGAACTTCCTTTGGTCGGAATGTTATCACCGGATACCGTCTCTTACGTGTTACCTAATAGTGGTTAACTAGCCCTTCAAGCGCAGCATTCGAGGTTACCGATATCGGCACGTAAACACACCACAACAATAACGACTGTAAACTCGTTTCATGATTTATCTATATAACGTGGCAAACATACAGAAAAACATTGGCATACAAGCTGTGTAATCCGGTAGGACACAGGTTGTAAGAAACCATACCTGTCACCGGAGTCCCACTCTATCACCACTTATGTTCCTCGGCAATTCTCGAACAACTGATAACATTACATGTACTTTTATTAACATGGTGGTAGCATGATTACATGTCTAATGCTTATAACTTTTCCCCGTTAACTTAGTTACATAACTTTACATTTAAACTTGTTTTACTTTTACATTTTGATACAACTTTTCCCTCACCAAATTGTCATTTAACTCACTTAACATGTCCTTAACAGTCTTATAACATCATTACTTAATAATCCCCATCATCCTATAACCTTAAACAATGTTTTTGGTCCATACAACGCCTTGTCCGAACTTGTGTCCGGACTTCCCAAGTTCAGACACTGTTCGAGGCTTAAATGGGTGTAAACAGACGTCCGTCCGTCCGAAATGCGTCCGAACTTCCCAAGTTCGGACGCTGTTCGAGGCCAAAACAGAATGTGGAGATAGGTGTGTCCGAACGTCCATGTTCGGACGTAGTTCGGACACTGGTCGAGGCTTAGAAGACTTACGCCAACAGGGCATGTCCGAACGTCCATGTTCGGACGGTAGTTCGGACGTGCCCAAAACTCCATTTTCTATACCTTAAACACTTTCTCATTTCTTGCCCAAATGCTCAATACTCATAATACTTCCCCCTTAGGTTTATAGCATGTTCCCACACTATATTTAGCCACCAAAAAATACTTCATGTCCTTCCCAGAATTTTCTTCACAAGTTCAAACATCTTCCTTACCTAAACATCATTTCTTCCTTGTACATCAACATTACCTAAACCTTAACAAACTCCTCCAAGACTTTAGTACATCCCAAAACACCCATTGGATTTCTAGAACTTCCAAGATAATGCCTAAATCCTTTTGCCTTCTAAAACACCTTAATGCACCTTTCTTTCCCTAGTAAAACACTTAACCATTCCCAACACTTCCAAACTCACCAAAACTCATTTCAAACACTTAAAACTTCTTATACATCATCTAAATTTTGACATGGGTTATTCTAGCACATTGCTATACCAAAGCACATAGCTTTCACCATTAGACACTCAAGAACACCTAAAATCCATCAAGAGTATTCTCACACACCAACTCCTAGGTTTTCACCCTTTCACAACCCAAAAACTCTTAATCACTTAATACACATTCCTTACACATAAACATATTGTTTTTCCTCCTTTAACCATTCAAGACACTCATCTTCACAAAGAATGTTCTTTACACACATCTAAATCCTTAAACTACACTACATCACAATATGGTGCATAAACTTAATTTGCATGGCACTTAGGCCCTTAAATAGCATGGCTCTTAGGCCCTTAAGATGCATAAATCATAAACACTGAATTTCCCACATTGTATTTGCCTTTGACCTGCAAATACACTCAACAATACATATGCCTTTTACTAAGCCCTTGAGAGCATTCTTCTAAGTCATTTTCCCTTGGCTCCTTAAATCATTTTCATAAGCAATATAAGCTCATTTCTCCTAAGACCTTAAACCACCTTAGGTTAGCATATTTACCTCTTTTCCTCACAACTTCTTTCTTGTTTCCTTATAAAACCGGTAAGGATGTTTGTTTGTTTGTCAACTTCTAAACAATGTACAAACAATATAATGAGCATTCAAGCTTCAAGCTTAATCTCATTGTAAACCCTAGGTACATATATTGTTTTAAAGCATTAAGGTAGTTGTTTTACCTTGGTATTTGAAGAGAGTTTGAATATCTATCAAGAGAGGACTCCACCTAGTCCTTGAAAGGTTGGAATGAGGCTAGAACAAAGCAACATAAGGACTCCATTAAGAGTGATTTTCGGTCAAGATAAAAACATGGAGGAAACATCATTTTTCTTTGAGATTCCTTACCTAGAAGCAAAGGAGATCAATAATATGTAGAAATATAAGCTCAAGCTCCTTCAATGGTGGAACTCCATGGCACCGAAATGGTGGTCTTGAAGTTTTGAGAAGATAGGAATGAAGAGCTTGATGAGACTACGAGAATGGTGGTATTTGTTTTTGATTTGGTTAAGTGAGCTAGGAATTACAAGTGGTCAAAGATAGAGTTTTGATGGTGGTGGTGTATTATCGTGAAAGAGAGCAAGAAGGAAGATTGTGAAGTGTTGGAGACGGTGGGAAATGAAGGAAGAATGAAGCAAATGAGATAAGTTTGCTTTTGTAAGATATTTTAGCTTAAAGTAAATAGTACTTGCTTTATTACTTGTTTATTTACTTAATAGGCTAGCAAGAGTGGTGACTCACCACTCAAGAAACCGGCCCCCATTACGATATAAGGGGTTACTTAGTCTTTATTTGTCAATTTAATTACTTATAATAACATATGTTACAAACTAGCTTATTAAAATTACTATTCAAAAAACCAAGGCACATAGATGTGAAAATTTTGATTTCCCATTGATATAGACTTCCAAATGTGATACTATATAGTACACATGTTAATTAAAGAGTAATAATGGACATTTAGCCATTCAAAACTCATTTACAAGACAATTTTTCAAAAATGTGCTTTAAGACTCCTTAAAGCACATTTTGTGTTTTAACTTGTTTTCAAGCTTGGTTTTCTTTGCTAATTGGTTTAATATGTTCATTAGTATATAAATAAGGTCTTGGTAAGTTCATTAGGTCTTAACCAAGCTTATCCCAAGCTTAGAGCACATTTTGGCTCTTATTGACCTTAAAGCACATTTTGTGTTTTCTATGGTTTAATTTGCTTACTAATGCTTCTAAGACTCTTTTTAGTCTCAATATACCATATTTAAATGTTTAAACAACATACTAAGGTTTGGGGTATTTCAATCTACCCCCCTTAAAAGAACTTTGTCCCCAAAGTTCATACTTCCACATATCCTAAATATAGAACACGGGAACACATATCAACAACACTTCCATAACAACATTAACAACATCTTTACATTACATCGGACAAAAGGTCCAAACAACAAAACATCACAACATCATTCAGACTCAGCGGTCTGTAACATAACAGGGTAACAACATAACAACACAACACAGACAATGTATCTAAATACATGTCATACACACATAAACCGAAACGGCTCTACCCCCCTTAAATAGGGGTACGCCCCGTACCCTATACATACAACAAACGCTAAGAAGTAAACAATGACGGGTACTTCGCCTTCATCTTATCTTCCAGCTCCCAAGTGGCCTCCTCAATGTCCTGGTTAGACCAGAGAACCTTCACCAATCTCACAGAATTATGGCGAGTGTCTCGAGTCTTAGCATCCAGAATCCGTACCGGAGTCTCCACTGATCGCATGGTCGGCTCTAAGGTTAGCCTTTCAGGCTGAAGTACATGAGACAGATGAGACATATATTTCTTCAATTGGGACACATGAAATACATCATGTACCTTGCCCAGCTCTGCGGGTAAATCAAGTCTGTAAGCTACCGGGCTGATCCGTTCCGTCGCAACATATGGCCCCACATATTTCGGGCTCAACTTGCCTTTCTGGCCAAAACGAAACACTCCCTTCATGGGGGATACTCTCAAGAATACCTGATCGCCCACGGCAAACTCCAGGTCACGTCTGCGCACATCTGTGTACGACTTCTGTCTATCCTGAGCTGCCTTCATGTTAGCCCGGATTTGGCGAACTTCTGCCTGAACTTGTTCCAGATACTCTGGTCCTATAATGACCGTCTCACTCGACTCATCCCAGCATAATGGCGTGCGGCATGGTCTACCGTATAATGCCTGGAAGGGAGACATCTTGATCGAAGCATGGTAACTGTTGTTGTAGCTAAACTCGATCAGATGTAACTTGTCAATCCAGCTGGTCAGAAAGTCAAGTGCACATGCACATAACATATCCTCAAGTGTCTGGATGGTGCGCTCACTCTGACCGTCTGTCTGTGGGTGAAACGTTGTACTCAATTTCAGTTCGGTACCCAGTGCTTCTCGCGTAGACTTCCAATACCTCGATAAGAATCTGGTATCTCTGTCAGATACAATTGTTTTCGGTACCCCATGGTGCCGAACGATCTCTCTATCAAAGAGCTCTGCTAGTTTTGCCACTTTCCAGGTGTCCCTCATCGGTATGAATCGAGCCACCTTGGTCAGTCAGTCAACAACAACCCAAATCATATTCAGACCTCCCCTTGTAGGCGGAAGCCCTACTACGAAGTCCATAGAAATGTCATGGAACTTCCACTCAGGCACTGGCATTGGCTGTACCATACCACTAGGCCGTCGGTGCTCAAACTTGACCTTCTGACAAGTGAGACACCTCAACACATAGTCATTTACATCCTTTTTCATTCCAGTCCACCAAAAATATCTTTTCATACCCTTATACATCTTTGAAGCTCCGGGGTGAATCGAAGTAGTAGAACAATGGGATTCACTCAATATGCGCTCCTTCAACTCAGCGCTACTCCTGATATGTCTTGGTGTAAGGGTTCCAGTCCTTACCCATGCACATCATCTTCAATTTCATTCTTGATCCACTCGGGTATCCAGGTGTGTAGAAACCTCCAGGTTTTGCTCCAAGTTCATTGCATCGTCTGATGATATGGATTTGTGCTTCCGGTGTCAGGTATCCATTTAAGAGTACCATACCTGGTTGGATGACCTGACATTGCTCCATTGGAAAGTCGGTGATGTTGATGGTGGTTTCTTCAGGGTTTGGTGTGGGTGGGATTGGATAGCAAATATTGAAGGTTCCTTTAAGTTTAGAGTTATCTAATTAGGTGACTTTCACACTATACGTTAATTGTTTACTCACATGGTTGTTTACTTAAACTCACTAACACACATGCATGAAATGCGGTATACAATCACTTATTTCACTCAATAGTTTAGGCGGTACCTGGTCTAGAAGAGGGCCCTGGCGCCTCAGACCGGTCCACCACATTCAGGGCGGCCTTGCCGGACCCCGACCCCTTCCCCTTCTGGGAATCTGTGTACCTCTGATCTGGGGGTGGCTGATTCGCCGTCTTCGGGCCATCGGTGGTCGCAGTGGCCTTACCCTTCCATTGCCCCTTGGGCCTATAGTTTCTACTGTTCGGGTTCTGCCAGCACTCATAGTCACGGTGCCCCATCTTTTTGCAGTATCGGCACTGCACATCATTACCCTTGCAGTCCTTGCCGGGGTGGTCTCCGTTACACCACTTGCAGTAATAGTGGCGCTCCGGTCCAGAGCCCGTGCTAGCTGCTAACACATCACACACTCAGTATGTACTTCACAAGTTAATAACACACTCTAGATTTCGATATTGAAATTTATTAATTACCCTTGGGTGGATAAGAGCGTAAGGGCTTGGCCGCATACGCATAGGTGAGCTGCAGAGGCTCCTCAGCAGTGGTGGTCTGGGTCTGGCCCTTGCCACCCTGTTGCTGTCCTTTCTGGGACTGGGGGTATGGCTTCCTCTTCTTTCCTCCGTTAGCACTTGTTAGTAGTTCAACATTGAACTCAGTAAACAATTCACAATAATAGGTCAAGTCTTGTTAGACACACACAAGGGAAGAGAGAGTCACACTTAACGATACAATAATATTTAACAACGGTAAACTCATTACATGACTTAAGTCTTACAAGGTCATAAACACACAGAAAAACAAACAACACACAAGCCGGTGTAAACCGGTAGGCAACAGACTGCAAGAAACGAGTACGGTTGTTAGAACATGTTAGGATACATGTGGAAAGATTATAAAAGAAGTGGGTAAAGAAACAAGTTTAGAATTACAATTAAAACTGACAAATGTTGCAGAATAATGTATGGTCCAGGACCTAGTCCTTGTATAAAGTTCTGAACCACACAAGAAAATCCCCTGAGAAAAACCTGTAGCCTTGGTCCGGGACCTAGGTCTAGTATATAGTCCTGGACCACTTGTTAAAACTAGCCGAGAATAATCTGTTACATTGGTCCGAGACCTTGTACCTGTATGTAGACCCGGACCATAGTTAAAAACTACCCAAGTATTGCCAGGACAGATTGGTCCGGGAGTATAGGTCCAGACCATGTCCCGGACCACCCTAAAAATGTGACTGTGAGTTAGAAAATGAAGTTAAATGAATGAATGGGATTGGATGGTATTGGTATTATTTGATTGTTAATAACTTATGTGATTGATTTTGAACTATAATGTGTTAATAGTCCTTAATCAAGAACCATTAGTGATGAAATCAACTAGGTTAATTAAAGGTAATTAACCACCCGATTCAATGGATGTTATAGGGTTTGAATAATTGGACTCCAAAGGAGAGTGGACAACCAACGATGACGGTGAATGGTATGGTTCTTTTGAAGCTTGATTGCTAACAAGGTGTCCCTCGGTTTATGTGCCGTTTGTTTATATGTTACGACTAAACAAGATAAAGCATAAAACCGGTTTACCGTATTTTGTTTAATGTTTGTATTATACTAACACGACTTACCTTTGGGCTTACTCGCTAACTTCGGTTAATAAACGAATGTGAAAGAACATGAGACATTCCTTGTTATTGGTTGGTTAATACCCGAAAGAGGTTTAACTAACAAACATTGTCTTTGAGACTTCTACTAACTGGAACTTAGGGGTGAGGAATACGGGACGGTCCGGTCACATGTGTTTGAAGTAGGAGGTCGGTATCTGTATCAGATCTGACTTCTGTTGATACTTGTCTTCGGACTTGTCGCCTAGAGTCGACAAATAGACTCGGCCACCTTGAAATTCTATTTGAGGTGGGAGGCAGATTAAGATGGTGCAGTGGGATCACCTAAATCCCAATTTAAGAATTATCGTTTATTTAAACAATGAAGTTGATAGCTCATTGGCTAGGGTTACTTTTGACCCGACAAAAATAAACAATGGACTAAGGTACAACCAGATCAAGTTAAAGAACGGTTGACATATTTGAGATAAGGTTGAATACGAGATTAAATGATTCTCATACTTAAGAAGTTAAAAAGCTAACTCACTTATTGAATGAACGTCCATTAAGTCATTCGATCTGTTTGAGCTGTGATTATTTCATATGAATGTGTTGTGTGTTATCATACTTTTTATTATTGTATGTATGATCAATCTATTGCATGTATATGAAGAAATAGTCGTGTGTAGCCCCGTTAGCTTGTGAGCTGCACATTGAACATACCAGTGAAGGTGATGAGCTCCTCGGGGCATCCATATTATTTTTCGGGTAAGCGACAGAAGATGACCCATCCTGAGAGTAAGAGTGGGTAGACGTACTCTGGGTTTTGCTTTTGTCATACGAGTTGTGTATGTACACTCATATTGTAAATGACTAGACAGTTGTAGTAAACCATGTTAGTATGTGAGATACTTGATACTCGGTATATGTATTTTGGTTAAGGCTTTGTACATACTTAAGTTCGGTATACTCGGGTCCATCAGACCATAGCTTGAAACTAGAGAATATAGTAGGCCTAGTTAGTCACGTGGGTGGCTAACGGCGGTAACACTGACTTTGTAGAAATTTCCACTGCGTTGTTAATATAGGTACTAGGAGGTTTATGCGACAATCCTGGTTTTAGGAGTTGGGGTGTTACAGAGCATGTTCTTTCGGATTCTTGATCATGAGACAAACTAGATTAAGGGAGTAGCTAACATGATTTCCTGAGAAATTGTAGTAATCATTCTGCTCTTTTCTGCTGACTTGGTTCTCGCCCCAAATAAATGAAGCAATCTGTTGCACTCGTCCTGCGTTAAGCCAGTAATACCACGAGGTGTACCCTTGTCTTCCTGAAAGGACTGGTCTTATCAGGCTACAGCTGTTGTACCAGTGATTGTTTTCCTTCTAGCCAACACAGTTTCTCTTCATTGAAGGTGAACACTTGTTGCATCAACATGGCCTTGTTTCTTGCACTATGTACACTTACATTTGGAAAACATTCCTCCCCATCGTGCCCTGTTCTTTAACAGTAAGTACAAAGCATCCTTTTCTTCTCCCAGTTCTCGTTCTTAACATCAGTACTCTTATTAAAATCAGCATTCCTACTCATACCTCCACCATAAAAATCCATAGCTTCTTTTTTTTTACCTTTTTTAGTACTTTGTCGCTGATTCTCTTCGTGTACCGCCAAAGCAAAAGCATGATCTAGAGACGGGGTTTCTTTTATTGCAAGAATTTAACCCCTCAGCAGGATATATGCATCGCTCAAACCCATGAGAAGGTGAATGACTTTATCCTCTTTTCTTTCCTTATGCAAGGCGTCATAAGTGCATATTGTGATTGGTCTAGCCTGTTCTTAAGGCATCCACAATGGTTTGGAGTTTCTTAGCACATTCCTAGGTGTCATGTCATCTAAAAATTATATTTTGTTACTTAAGAAACTTTATTCACTACAATAACAAAGTTTCTTAATCTTCTCTCTCTTGATGAACAACCAATAAACTATCACTATTTAAATGTGAGAGAAAACATAAAAGAGGGGGATACACATAGGTGGGGTCTATTGTGTTATAAAAATGGGGTTCTTATTTAAGAAATCTGGAGAGAGAAAATGGGTGGAATCCACACCATTGTAGAACATTTTTAATTTTTTCACCTATGTAACCGTGTCAAGAACCTCTATTATGGATGCCCTTACTCTCCCCAAATTTTTTTGGGTCTGGTGAAGTAAACTGATACGTTATCATTGCCTTGCCTCAAATATGCCAGTTCCCACTTTAAAGTGTGAATAGTCACCATGTTCTTCTGCTCATACCGCTGACACAACCAATCTGAAACCTCCTTAGGATTGTGTGAGAATGTTATATTGTGTGCAATGTCTAGATCTAAAGAATTGGTAATCCAAAAAATCACTAGAGATGTTGCTCTTTCCAAGGCTGCTGCTCGCATCAGATCGTTTTTGTCGGGCTTCTCCATAGCACCAGTGACAAGGCTATATTTGTTCTTGGCCTTAAAACTCATAACCACACTCCATTTGTAGCTTGTAATTCATGTGCCCGTTGTGAATTTTAGAGTCATAAGCTACACTGGTTGTTTTGAAGGGTGTATATACCGAGGATCAGTGTTGTTCAGGCTGTGGTCTGTGTTCATGCTCTTTTCTGCCATGGCACTACTCGATGTTAAACTGATTAGGACTTAATCATGCTTTGATACCATAATGATTTATATGTGAAAGATTTGTGAGGAAAGGAAGAACTGATGAAGAACGTCGAGAAGAAGAGGTAGAAATGACATAAAAATTAGTATCTTTCTTATTCACTAATCACGTCTTTATAAAACAACTCAGGAGGATAAATATGAGGATAACAAAAATATCTCAACTAACTTGATCTAGATAAAGAAATCCTAACTAATCGTAAACCCTTACCATAAAACAGGAAACCAATAAACAAAAGATAACACAAAGATCTCAACTTAGGAAACTAATAAATGAAAGATAACACAAATATCTCAACTAAATTGAATTCCATAAAGAAATCCTAACTAATATTCCATCATTGTAAGAATTGTTTTCAATAGTATTTTCCTATTAGGCAGTATGGTGAGGTTAATAATCATGGTTGTTTCATGAAATCCATGATTTTACACATATAGTTAGTATTTATTATATGGTGATGCTTTTGTGTACAACTGACTTACTTCTAAGTTCGTACATCCTCAAGCTAGAGGATTGGAATGATTATTTAACCATGTAATATATTTATTCCTCAATTTGAAAGGTTTGGTACTTTTGTGTTGAAAGAGTACAGAATCTCCCAGCGCACACCCTAATTCATTGACAACCTTTTATCTTCGAGTCAATTTTTGGAAGTAGCATCATTACTACCAGTAACCAACACACATATCTTGCTTCTTCATTAAAACATGGAAAATAAAGGAGGTTAGGCATCCTTTTCAAATAATTACAGTAAATATATACAAATAGAAGTAATTAAAAAGATACAAATAAATCTATAAAATTTTCAAGTAAATACACCTAAGTTAATGCTTACACCGGACCACAATATAGTAAATTTTGAAATGAATTATTTTACTATATCATAAATGATTTTGAACTGTTACATGGTTATTTCATTAAATATATGTAATTTAAATGAAAACTAGATAAAATTTATACATCATGACTAAAGTTTAGTTTTTTTGTCAAATATACATAAGCTTCAATAATCTTTTCAAAACAAAATGCATCAACAATGATCATAAACGGACGGTGTTATAAATAATACAATTAGTGGATGTACATCCAATCATCCTTTGGTTTACCTTAGACCTTTCGTCTGTGTAACTCTTGTATCCTTCCTAAACTCTTCATTAGTAGGCCTTTGATCTTTTTATTTCCTACCACTTAAAAGTTCGATAATGTATACTATATAAGGATGCACAATGGAATGATAAGGGGGATGCCAATTACGACTAGTTTGTCTACTATACTATCGTCTATCCTCTCAGTGTTATATCATGTTATCAGCACAATAGACTCTACCAAAATATGTTCTTATCTCTATCATGTACCATAGACAAAAATATTGAGTCATTTTTTCTCACTATGACTTTTCAGATGATGGTTATTGTTTATCTTCAATCCTACCTGAAATCGTTGTGCTTTGTCAAGAATTTGTGTTGCCGAAGAGTTTATATGTTGAAGGCGTAATCGATGGGTACTCCACCGATTCTAGAAGGTGTAAGTAAGCTTAATAAATTTTATCGGCATAGTCATATTAATAGTTAGGCGCAACATTTAAAATAATTTATATTTTTTAGTATACGTATATATGAGTTTCTAAATTAGAAATCCTTATATTTCTTTTTTATTTGTTATACAATAAGTACAAATTTCACTATTTATTATATTATGATACAAAATGACAATCTTTAACTTGTGAAAACAGTGGAAGAGATATTTTACAAAAAAAAAGGAAGACATTTTGATACTTGTCTATGAAGTTTCACCTTTTGTAAGAAAGAAAAATAGTAAAATGATTGTTTTTGTGAAATTCTACGGGGTTGAGCTTTTTTGTTATTGAACAAAAGAAGATTTGAGGAAAAATAAGTACCGCATTAAAAGCAAAGCAAGATCTTCGATGAAAATATATTGGTTTAGTTTTTGAAGAACTATATGTTTTTGTGGTATAATGAGTTTTGAATAATCACTCTCTTAAGGTATTATTTGGTGTTATATGGTTTCATTGTGAAAAGTGAACCATCTGATATGGTATGATTCATTCATTCTTCAATTTTATTTTATGATTGAAACACAGTATTGCCATATGATGGGTTTGAATTACCGTTTATGAGGCAATCCCGTTTTAAATAGTAAAAACCAGAGGTGATATTACCTCGTGCAAGACGTTGCACTAGAGGTTAAGAATTATCCTATGTAATCATTGAAAAGGAGATTGTAAATTATAATATTACCTCATGTAAAATGGTGCACTTGAGGTTAATAAATATGCTACCTCGTACAAGATGCTAAAATTTGAGGTAAGATCTTAACATTTCCTCATGAAAAATGAATACACTTAAGGTTCAGAATTATAAGATCCATATACGTCCTCGTGCAAGATGAGTGAACTGGAGGAAGAAAAATAGAAGGATCGTGTTATTAGATTGTATACATGAAATACCCCAAACCTAGTTATGTTGTTTAAACACCTAAATAGGGTGTAATAAGACTAAAAAGAATCTTAGAAACCTTAGTAAACAAATTTAAACTAAAGAAAACACAAAATGTGCTTTAAAGTCAATAAGAGCCAAAATGTGCTCTAAGCTTGGGATAAACTTGGTTAAGACCTAATGAACTTACCAAGACCTCATCTATATACTAATTAACGTATTACACCAATTACCAAAGAAAACCAAGCTCGAAAACAAGTTAAAACACAAAATGTGCTTTAAGAATTCTTAAAGCACATTTTTGAAAAATTGTCTTGTAAATGAGTTTTGAATGGCTAAATGTCCATCATTACTCTTAAATATATATGTGTACTATATAGTATCACATTTGGGTGGCTAATTAATGGGAAATCAAAAATTTCACTTCTAAGTGCCTTGTTTAGGTTAATAGTGATTTTTATAAGCTAGTTTATAACATATGTTGTATTAAGTAATTAAATTGACAAACAAAGACTAAAATACCCTCATACTAATAAAGGGGGCCGGTTTTTAAGTGTGGTGACTCACCACTCTCTAGTTGATATAATAAGTAAGTAAAGAAAACTAATTAAACTTACTTTTTACTTTATAAGCATAAATATCTCTTAAAAGCAAATTCTATCTCATTCTCTCATTTCCTCCCTTGTTCACACGGCTCCACACCTCTCTTCTTCCTTCTCTTCCACGGTAATACCACACCACCTCCATTAAACCTCTTCTTTGATCTCTTGAAAAATCTTGCTCACTTGTTCAAATCAAAAACAAACACCACCAATCTCTTCCTCTCATCAAGCTCTTCATTCCTATCTTCTCAAAACTCCAAGAGCCCCATTTCGGTGCCAAGGTGTTCCACCATTGAAGGAGCTTGAGCTTGTATTTTGACATATTGTTGATCTCCCTTGCTTCTAGGTAAGGAATCTCAAAGAAAAATCATGTTTCCTCCATGTTCTTACCTTGACCGAAAATACACATTGATATAGCTCTTTGTGTGACCTTGTTCTAGCTTCATTCCAACTCTTCATGGACTAGGTGGAGTCCTCTCTTGTTATATATTCAAACTCCCTTCAAAGATCAAGGTAAAACAACTACATTAATGTTTTTGAAACAATGTAAAATTAGGGTTTACAATGAGATGAAGCTTATAGCTTGAATACTCATTATAATGTTTGTATATTGTTTAGAACTTGACAAGGAATCAAATACCCTACCGGTCTTGTAGTGAAACAAGAAAGGAATTGTTTGGAAAAGAGGTAAATCTACTAACCTAATGTTGTTTAATGCCTTAGGAGAAATGATCTTATAAATGCTTATTAAAACTACCTAAAGAGCAAATGGTGAATGACCTAGTAAATGTCCTCAAGGAGACTAGTAAAATAACATATGTCTTGTTGTATGTAATCGCAGGTCAAAGGCATATATATTGTGGAAATTCAGTGTTTGAGGATTATGCATTTTAAGGGCCTAAGTGCCATGCAATTTAAATTATGCACTATATTGTGATGTAGTGTGAATTTGGTGAAGTTATGTAAGAAAGTGTTCTTGGTGATTCTAGATGTTCTTGTGTGTTTAATGGAGAAAACAAAGTGTTTAGGCTTAGTAATGTTCTAGGGGAATCCATGTCAAAAATTTAGGTAAGAAGCAAGAAGTTCTAAGTGTTTACATAAGGTTTGGTGAGTTAGAAAATTTAGGAAATGAATAAGGAGTTCATGATGTTTCAAAGGAATTTTGATGAACTAGGAAGTACTCTAGAGTGTAATAAGGACTTGGGCATGATCTTGAGATCTAGTAAGTACCAAAGTCACCTTGGGACTTAGGTAAATACTTAGGCAAACTTTGGTAATAAGGAGAAAGTGTAAACTTGGAAAAGAATTTTCAAGATGGATCTAAGGAGTTAGTTGTGAGAGATGATGCTTGGGAGATGATGTTAAAATAAGGAGAAAGCATATTGGGATAGTAGTTATCATAGGTATGAAACACCACTTGAAAAACTAGGAGAAAACATTGTAAGTGTTAGGAATTTTGTGAAGAAATGGGTAAAGGCTTAAGGAATTAGATAATGAGTTTTATGAGTGTTTAAGGATGTCTTAAAGTGCGTTTGAAGTGCCCAAATGAGGTTAGGGGGTACTAGGTTGTATGGGGTGAAGTTTGGAGTTGAATGTGAAAAGGAAAACAAAGGTCTGGGGCAGACCCAACTTGCGACCGAACTTGCAAGTTCGGTCGAGCCCAGTTTACCCTGCGAGATTTGGCTTCTGGAAAAGACCGACCTTGGGGACCGGACTTGCAAGGTCGGTCGGGCTTGTATTTGGTGTACGGATTGAGTTACTGGAACCGACCGAACATGGGACCGGACTTGGTAAGTTCGGTCGGGCTAAATTTACAAAGGGGAGAAACTCTCGGGAAAAGACCGAACATAGGACCGGACTTGGTAAGTTCGGTCGGAGTAGAAAATTTTGACGGAAATGTGTTCTGGAATCGACCGAACTTGGACAAGTTCGGTCGGCTGATAAGTGTCCAAATGAGCATGATTTATAGGTGTATTTCATATATAATATTAGCACTTTTCTTGCTCATTTCTCCACTTCGGTTAATTTTCCTCTAGTTTATGTTTTATTATTTATCTCACAAAATTATTGTTCAAACATGAGGAAAACCAAGCTGGGAGTAAAGTAGATAAAGAGACGAACACATAGACGCAAACGGCTCAGAAAACGGAGCCCAAACGAAGAATATAGAGCCAGTCAAACAGAGCCAGCGAGAAGCACGCGACATGCACGTACTGCATGCATGCAACCGCCTTCAATTGAGGCGGTCTTCTCTGTGGGCAACCGCCCAAAGTTTAGGCGGTCTAGGCTGAGGCAACCGCCTCTTACAGAGGCGGAACAGGTAGAGGCAACCGCCTCAAAGGGAGGCGGACAAGAGTGAGGCTACCGCCTCAAAGGGAGGCGGACGTGAGAGAGGCTACCGCCTGCGGTCAATTTAGAGGCTACCGCCTCTTAACAGGCGGACACCACACAGACTACCGCCTCGCGGTCAGGCTACCGCCTCGCGGTAAATATAGAGGCTACCGCCTCTTAACTCGCGGACAACACTGAGGCTACCGCCTCCTTATCAGGCGGACGAGACACAGGCTACCGCCTGGTTCACTCGCGGACAAGACAGAGAAGACCGCCACTTATCAGGCGGTCGTGTATAAAATTGCGCCCGAGCTTATCTTCTTCGCCCGTCTTCTTCTTCGTCTGCAACTTGCGCCGACTCTCCGCAACTCGTCCACTGCAGCTTATCTATCTACCCCGCCGGCGCCTACCATATTTCCCTCACGCGTGAGCTTTGTCCCCTGCGCAATCAATGAAGCTGCTCTTCTTCATCTGCAATCGTACGGATCCAAACCTCTATATAAACCCACGCCTCTGTTCAAATAAATAACTCCCTTTCTCCGAATCCAAATTGTTAGTTGTTATTTGTTATTTTGTTATTATTAGTATTAGACCACCGTTACAGACCACAACCACCACCATCGATCCACTTCATTCTCTTATCTTCCCACTTCTCCATTTTTAGTTTAATCTTACATTTCACCACGAAGCAGAAACACTATAAGAAGAACAGAAGAAAAGGGAGCTGGAGCAGAAGCGAATCGCAGTCCAGTCTCCGCCGACAGTCTCCAGATTAATGGCTATTTCTGTTTCCTTTTTATTACTGTTAATGTCTGAGTGATTTTATTCGTATCTTAGGATGTGGGTTTGTTCCTAAATAATTCAGACTTATTATTAATACCAAGTTTGCTTATAAATATTTGTTTTGTCTCTCTAAATTATTAAATGCTTAAGAACTGATCATTTTTATGCATTTACGGTTTCTCTTATTTCAATGATTTTGTAAATCTGAGAATAGACCACAAAGAAGGATAAACGTTAGATATTATACTCCTTGATTAGCAGATAAAATCCATCGCTGTTATAAAAAGAATTCTCACTTAAAGCTAATTAATGATTTTAGACTTTTTCTGATTGTAAGAAGTTTAATGAATTAATTAAGAGCTGTCCTTATCTATGATTTAGAAAGGTCACAAGATAAATTCTTAACAGACAAATAAGAGCAAATTAGGATTATTAATTGTTTAAATAATTTAGGAAATTCCCCCGCAATCCTAGGATACCCTTTTTCCATCCATCCATTTACTTTATTTCACTGTTTTTATTATTTCTGTACTAATCCTAAAACCAAGCTTGCCTCCGGCTAAACCCCAATTTACTTTTTATGCACTTTAATTTATCTTTTTGTACATTTACTAAATTGGATAATTAATTAGACAGTTGCGAAGTCTCTGTGGATACGACCTTGTTGTACTACAAAGATTGGGTTCACTGCCCATAGTTAGCAAGATAGTATAACTACTATTTTGCCCAACAAGTTTTTGGCGCCGTTGCCGGGGACTTCGGTCCAACTATCTGGTTCATTATCTGTTTAGTTTTTCTTTTATTTCTGTAATTACCCTTTTGTGTATAAATTTTTGTTTCTTTTTAAAGGTACTTAATTCTGATGGATGATCACTACGATCAAGCAGGAAATTGGTATGGTTACCCCTATGGCGCAGAGGACTACAGTCAATGGAGTGCCTGCCAAGAGTGTGGAGGAGACCATGAAAGTTCCATTGTCCTAGGTCGCAATAGAGAGAGACAACGCCATTTTATGGGAAATGATGGCAAATTTTACCTCAACCATTGAAATGATCCGGCAAAGAACGCTAGATCAGGTAGAACGCATGGAACAACCCGTTCCACAACTGAATGCAGTGGTTCACGAGGAAGAACAACCTGCTGAGGACTTAAGCTACTTCCCACCTCCTCCCCTATTCGAATTAGAGAATCCATCACCAAACAACTATCAGCTTGATTATGGAGACAACCCCTCAGAAGAGAGTTTCTCCTTGGACTTCATGGAGTCCCCTCCCTCTGAAATCAACTACTACTTCCCCTCCTTCACCGTGCTTTACCCAGAAGATGAGGGTGGATACATCCTCAATCTTGAGAAGGAGGAGATGCCGCCTCCCTCCGAGCCATCAGAAGAGAGTGCTATAGTAAATTTCAAGGAGCCACTTCCCTCTGAAGATCCCTATCAAGGTTCTTACCATAAGCCTCAACAACAAGAGGAGGATTTTTACATCCTCCAATTTGAGGAAGAAAAGTCATTTCCACCGGGTCTTCTGTTAGAACTACGTTCCCGGCAGTACCTCCTCAAACACCGGATTTTGTGGAGTATTAATTTTCTTATTTTATATGCCGAGGTAACGTTTTGTTTTGATCCAGGATAACGACAAAGCGTCTAGCCAAAGACGTTAAAGAAGGGCAGCCCGGGAGGCACCCGGGTGTACTTTTATTTATTTTGCCTTTATGTTCTTTTAATTTTCAGGTTCTCTTTAAATTTTATTTTTGCTAACTTTTAACCCCGTTTTTAGTATGGTTGCTTCTAGTGTCTTATGCAGGTGTAACCCATGTGGACACCGCAACCAAGCTACGCTACTTGAGGCTGAAGCTCAAGTGTGGGGGAACGCTGATTAACGCTAGCAAAAATAAAATCAGGGGAGTACCAGTTTCTTTAAATTTGCTTTTATTTAAATAAAAATTGCAGAGGAGCGTTTATGTGCTTAATGTTTATTTTGTTTGTGTTATCTCTATTTTATCTACTTACCGAAAAGGTCTTCTGAACCTTCCCTTGTTTTTCTGGTGAACAATGAGGACATTGTTCAATTTAAGTGTGGGGGAGTGTGCCCTTTTCGGTGACATTTTGTGCTTAAATGTTTAATCTCTCTCCTTATTTTTCGTTTGTCCAAATTCAAAATTATGGACCCTTTATATGTGGGTTGTTCTCTTTAAAAATAAATATTGTTATGAATTGTAGGATAAATGTACAAAAAATTTTAAAATTTTGATTACTTTTGAGGAGCATTTTATATGCGGTGTGACCAAATAATCTGCAAATGGTGGTGGATTTTATTGCTCAGGGTTTCTTTCTGTCTTCTCTCTTAGGGATTGCTAAGGGGTACTTTTCTGTTAAAAAAAAGAGAAAGAAAAATAAATAAGGGACTTATGAGACACCATTGGTAACCAACAAGAGAGTTGAGTGTTCTTAAATACAAAAGCTTGATGCTTGTCTATTATCTTCTCATCTCTTATGCAAAAGTGAAACAAATGCATGAATCTATTTTTCCTTTTGTTTTCTCCTCAATGCCCGTTCTTGAGAGAAGTTGGCCATGGTAAAAGTTCTCAGAGTCACCTAAAAAAGAAACATTGAAGTACCTTGGATCATACCCCGAAACTCTATATTTTATTTTCACCCTGAGCACACCTATGCCACCAGCAGTTAATTTTCACACTCCTCAATAAGTTTAAAGATCATGTTTATCCTACCCTTCATAATAATATTTGTTAGTATTGAGCATTCCTTACTTGGGTGCGTGGTTTTGCTTGAGGACAAGCAAAAAGATAAGTGTGGGGGTGTGATAAGTGTCCAAATGAGCATGATTTATAGGTGTATTTCATATATAATATTAGCACTTTTCTTGCTCATTTCTCCACTTCGGTTAATTTTCCTCTAGTTTATGTTTTATTATTTATCTCACAAAATTATTGTTCAAACATGAGGAAAACCAAGCTGGGAGTAAAGTAGATAAAGAGACGAACACATAGACGCAAACGGCTCAGAAAACGGAGCCCAAACGAAGAATATAGAGCCAGTCAAACAGAGCCAGCGAGAAGCACGCGACATGCACGTACTGCATGCATGCAACCGCCTTCAATTGAGGCGGTCTTCTCTGTGGGCAACCGCCCAAAGTTTAGGCGGTCAAGGCTGAGGCAACCGCCTCTTACAGAGGCGGAACAGGTAGAGGCAACCGCCTCAAAGGGAGGCGGACAAGAGTGAGGCTACCGCCTCAAAGGGAGGCGGACGTGAGAGAGGCTACCGCCTGCGGTCAATTTAGAGGCTACCGCCTCTTAACAGGCGGACACCACACAGACTACCGCCTCGCGGTAAATATAGAGGCTACCGCCTCTTAACTCGCGGACGACACTGAGGCTACCGCCTCCTTATCAGGCGGACGAGACACAGGCTACCGCCTGGTTCACTCGCGGACAAGACAGAGAAGACCGCCACTTATCAGGCGGTCGGTATAAAATTGCGCCGAGCTTATCTTCTTCGCCCGTCTTCTTCTTGTCGCAACTTGCGCCGACTCTCCGCAACTCGTCCACTGCAGCTTATCTATCTACCCGCCGGCGCCTACCATATTTCCCTCCGCGTGAGCTTTGTCCCCTGCGCAATCAATGAAGCTGCTCTTCTTCATCTGCAATCGTACGGATCCAAACCTCATATAAACCCACGCCTGTTCAAATAAATAACTCCCTTTCTCCGAATCCAAATTGTTAGTGTTATTTGTTATTTTGTTATTATTAGTATTAGACCACGTTACAGACCACAACCACCACCATCGATCCACTTCATTCTCTTATCTTCCCACTTCTCCATTTTTAGTTAATCTTACATTTCACCACGAAGCAGAAACACTATAGAAGAACAGAAGAAAGGGAGCTGAGCAGAAGCGAATCGCAGCCAGTCTCCGCCGACAGTCTCCAGATTATGGCTATTTCTGTTTCCTTTTTATTACTGTTAATGTCTGAGTGATTTTATTCGTATCTTAGGATGGGGTTTTTCCTAAATAATTCAGACTTATTATAATACCAAGTTTGCTTATAAATATTGTTTTGTCTCTCTAAATTATTAAATGCTTAAGAACTGATCATTTTTATGCATTACGGTTCTCTTATTTCAATGATTTTGTAAATCTGAGAATAGACCACAAAGAAGGATAAACGTTAGATATTATACTCCTTGATTAGCAGATAAATCCATCGCTGTTATAAAAAGAATTCTCACTTAAAGCTAATTAATGATTTTAGACTTTTTCTGATTGTAAGAAGTTTAATGAATTAATTAAGAGCTGTCCTTATCTATGATTTAGAGAAGGTCACAAGATAAATTCTTAACAGACAAATAAGAGCAAATTAGGATTATTAATTGTTTAAATAATTTAGGAAATTCCCCCGCAATCCTAGGATACCCTTTTTCCATCCATCCATTTACTTTATTTCACTGTTTTTATTATTTCTGTACTAATCCTAAAACCAAGCTTGCCTCGGCTAAACCCCAATTTACTTTTTATGCACTTTAATTTATCTTTTGTACATTTACTAAATTGGATAATTAATTAGACAGTTGCGAAGTCTCTGTGGATACGACCTGTTGTCTACAAAATTGGGTTTCACTTAAGTTAGCAATAGTATAACTACTATTTTGCCCAACACGGCAAGGTCGGTCGGACCTAAACTTGTAAAAAAAAAAAAACAGAAAAAATGTGACTTATGTAGTTAACCCTAGGGTGTATAATGAAGATACCTAGGGTAGAATAGACACTAAAACTGTCATACAATCAGTTAAATACTTAGTAAGTTTGAAGTTAAATAAATAATTAACCGACGTTACTAATGTGTTTAGGATTCTCGCAAGGTGGAAATCAGTCGAGGCAAGGACCAAGGTATGGTTTTCTTGCAGTCTGTTGCCTACCGGTTTACACCGGCTTGTGTGTTGTTTGTTTTTCTGTGTGTTTATGACTTTGTAAGATTAAACCATGTAAAGAGTTTACAGTTGTTAAATACTATTATGTTGTTAAGTATGACTCTCTCTTCCCTTGTGTGTGTCTAACAAGACTTGACCTATTATTGTGAATTGTTTGTTGAGTTCAATGATGAACTAACAAGGGCTAACGGGGTGAGGAGTCCGGTCTGTTCCGGCCACGCGTGTGAGTATGGGAGTCGATGTCATAACCGGTTCGATTCTCTCTGTATGTTATGGTTAAGTTTCCAATTTGGTTTCTAACCTTCCCTTTAGCTTAACCAAGGCTATTTTACTGACTCACGTCGGGCCACAGGGGCATACTATGTGTTATTTCGGTGTGCTTGGATCACTATATCCGAGGCACCTTGTGTTAAGTTAACCGTTCAATCTAACTGGATGGTAACGAGTTATGTAACGAGCTAAGTATGAGCATGGCAACATTCTCTAGGCTCTCAATGGGGACTAACTGTGTTGGTTCTCTTCCTAAAAGGAATTGTATGTGTGTGATGTGTTATGATGTGTACAATACCCATGTTATGTTATATATATGAATTGTGTGTTTTAAAATAAATACCATGTCATCATGACAAATAGTTGCGCGCATTCCGGTAGTCGATGGGCTGCGCGTTAACCATGCCAGCCAAGGGTTGCTGACCCCCTCGGGGATCCATATTTCTTTACTGCAGGATGAGGATCGAAGAAGCGGAGTGGCTCTAGATCCTAGGGTGTAGTTTACTTTTGGAGTACTTTTGGATGTTTGCCCGGGATGCGCCTGTGCTCCCGTGGCGTATATATACTTGATTATGACAGTTTACAGTGACGGTATACAGTGAAGGATTGTAAACACTCGGTATTTTGTTGATGTATATATATGGTTATTAGTTCTATGCTCGGGAGTCTGATCATCAGACCGGTACACTTGTATTTATTCAGCCTTGTTAACCACGTGGGTGGTTGACGGCGTTGTAGCACCAATCGTTTAGTTACTGTTTAGTCGTTTATTTCCGCTGCGATTTCAAGTAATGTGTTGTGCGTAGTAGGGGTGTTACAAAAAGTGGTATCAGAGCGAAGTATCGCTCTGATGACTAGAATACCGAGCTTAGGGATATACCGAGTTAGGAAACCTAACTACAGATACCTAAGTGAACAGATTTGGAAAGGTTGACCACTAACTAAGTGTGGAGATACCTTATTATCGGGAAGCGTTACAATCGTTGGACCGATAAGTGTGCAAGCATAATGCTAATGAGATGTTCATATGAATTCAGATGGCAGGTAGACCACGAGGTAGAGGCCGCGGGCGCGGTACTGGAGGTATGGGTGACCAGGGCGATGATACTACGGCACAGACCATGGCTGAGGCAGTTGCAGCCGCCGTAGCCCAGTTGGTACCCGATTTGTTGCTGCTATACAGCAAGGGCAACAGCCTGGATTTCAGCCACCACCACCACCGCCACGAGAGACCAATTGGGTCAAGGCGTTGGCTGATCTGAGGCCGCCCTCATTCAGTGGGGAGACCGATCCCCGTAAGCTCGAGGCGTACATCTCCGAAATGGAGACCGCCTTCGAAACCCTAGCACCACCTGAGCAGGTCAAGGTACGACTTGCTGCTTACTACTTGAAGGGCTCGGCACAAAACTGGTGGAAGCTTGTGCGAGAGGGCAGAGTTGCTGACCCGACTTTTCAGTGGAGGGAGTACACGGCTCTGCTGCGAGCCAAATACTACCCTATACATGTGCAAGAGGCCAAGCGCCTGGAGTTGGACAATCTGAGGCAAGGGGATAAGATGACGGTAGATGAGTACTACTCAGCCTTCATCGGACTTATCCACCTGCTACCGGATCTGGGTTACTCAGACCGGATTCTTGTGAACCGTTTCTACAACGGACTGAACTATCGCCTACGCTACGGCATGGGGCCTACTGGATATACCACTTTGCAGGTAAAGGAACTACAGTGTAATGTGAATAAGTGTGTACGATGTGTTAATGTGTTGTGAGTTTATTTGGCGGGGCATAACTGACACCCTAAATATAGGAGTGCTATCATGCCGCTGCTATTGTGGAGATCACCGTCCGTCTGAGGGACGAGGAGAGTGCGCTCAAGCGCAAGGCTCAGAACGAGGGCCAAGGCACGCAAGGGCAGTGGGGAGGGAAGAAGAAGAAATCATACCCCCAGTCCCAGAAAGGACAACAACAGGGTGGCAAGGGCCAGACCCAGACCACCACTGCTGAGGAGCCTCTGCAGCTCACCTATGCGTATGCGGCCAAGCCCCTACGTTCTTACCCACCTAAGGGTAATTGTCTAATCTGTGTGATAAGTTAGAGTATATGTTGATAAGTTGTGGAACAAGTATTGATTGTGTATTGTGATAGCAGCTAGCACGGGCTCTGGACCGGAGCGCCACTATTACTGCAAGTGGTGCAACGGAGACCACCCCGGCAAGGACTGCAAGGGTAACGATGTTCAGTGCCGATACTGTAAGAAGATGGGTCACCGCGATCATGAATGCTGGCAGAACCCAAACAGTAGGAACTACAGGCCCAAGGGGCAATGGAAGGGTAAGGCCACTACGACCACCGATGGCCAGAACGGCAAACCAGCCACCCCCAGATCAGAGGTACACGGAGTCCCAGAAGGGGAAGGGGTCGGGGTCCAACAAGGCCACCCTGAATGTGGTGGACCGGTCTGAGGCGCCAGGGCCCTCTTCTAGACCAGGTACCGCCTAAACTGTTGAATGTAATAAGTGTCTGCATACCGCATTACATGCATGTGTGTGAGTGAGTTTAAATAAACAACCATGTGAGTAAATAAATAAAGTATAGTGTGAGATTTACCTAATTAGAGTACTCTAAACTTAAAGGAACTTTCAATATATGTTATCCAATCCCACCACACCAAACCCTGAAGAAACCACCATCAACATCACCGACTTTCCATTGGAGCAATGTCAGGTTATCCAGCCAGGTATGATACTCTTAAATGGATACCTGACACCGGAAGCACAAATCCATATCATCAGACGATGCGACGAACTTGGAGCAAAACCAGGAGGGTTCTACACACCCGAATACCCGAACGGAGCAAGGATGCAATTGAAGATGATGTGCATGGGTAAGGACTGGAACCCTTACACCAAGTCATATCAAGAAGTGCGAGCTGAAGATGGAGCAACAGTACCAAGTATACCAGAGGAGTTCCATGCGGTCGTTAACCACGCCGTGGGAATTGCTCAACAAGTTGAAACGGATTCAATTCCAAATGTGAAAGCAGATCTATGCGTTGTGAACTTCTACCAGAAAGGTGGACGGTTAGGTATACACCAAGACAAGGACGAGTCACCCGAGTCTCTGAGTAAGGGAGTACCCGTGGTGTCTTGGTCCATTGGTGATACCGCAGTGTTTGTGTATGGCGAGCAGAAGCGTGCTGACCTCGCAAAGAAGTTACTGTTGAAATCGGGAGATGTATTAATCATGGGTGGGCAATCAAGGATGCTATACCATGGCATCAGAAAGATCAAACTGAATACCGCACCGTCGGCAGTGATCAATGCCACACACATGAAACCCGGACGTTTGAATTTGACCTTCAGACAGTTTTAAGCCTTGTATAATTATGTGATAACCAGTGTGTATTAAGGATGTTGTAAGTGTGAATCATGGCGACAGTATAAGCCAATGAATGTTGTAAAAAGAGTGTGTTAATGAATAAAGTGGAGTTGTTTGAAGCATATAAACGTGTTGTTACCCAATACTTATTAGTTTGCCAATGAATTAGGCTGTGCACTCGGAACGGGAGGTATACTGAGTGTCTGCAATAAGGCAGAAGCCGGCAAGAGCGGCACAATCCTCACCGGTACCTTTCCAGTGAATGGCGTGGATGCATCGATCTTGTTCGACTCTGGAGCCTCACACACATTCATTTCGCTATCATTTGCGAAGAGGCTGGGGTTAGACGGTGAAGAGATGCCAGACTTCGTGGTCACTCTCCCGTCGAAAGAGCGGATCAGATGTACCCGCTACTACCGAGATGCTATTGTTCGAATCAGGGGTGAAGAGTTTCCGATCGACTTGATAGAGTTCGACGGACTAGGCTTTGATGTGATTGTCGGGATGAACTGGTTGGAGCGGTACAAGGGCAGAATCCTGTGTGCCGAGCATCGACTGCTTCTTCGGAGTCCATCTGGGGTTACCATATCTTACCGCCAGAGGCCCAGGGAGCCTTCGACTCAGATCATCACCGCCATGGCTATGTATCACGAGTTACGACGAGGGAGTGATGTATACCTCTGCTATGTCCAGGACATAGAGAGAGACCCTGAGTTTAGCCCAGATGTGCCGGTAGTGTCGGAGTTTCCTGATGTATTTCCTAAGGAACTGCCGGGCATGCCGCCAGCACGAGAGGTTGAGTTTGAGATTGATCTAGTTCCGGGCACCGGACCCATTGCGAAAGCACCTTATCGTATGGCTCCAGCAGAGATGACAGAGCTCAAGGAGCAGCTGAGAGACCTACTCGACAAGGGCTTTATCCGCCCCAGTGTTACCATGGGGAGCGCCGGTCCTCTTCGTGAAGAAGAAGGACGGTAGCCTCCGCCTGTGTATTGATTATCGGGAGCTGAATGCTGTTACGGTGAAGAACCGTTACCCCTTACCACGCATCGACGATCTATTTGATCAGCTGAGGGGAGCATCAGTATTCTCCAAGATAGACCTACGTTCCGGATACCACCAGATTGCCATCCGTGACAGTGATATCGAAAAGACAGCTTTCAGAACTAGGTATGGGCATTATGAGTTCACAGTTATGCCGTTTGGCTTGTCAAATGCACCAGCAAAGTTCATGGACTTAATGAACCGTTTGTTCCAAGATCAGTTGGACAAATCAGTGGTAGTCTTCATCGATGACATACTTGTGTATTCGAAATCGAGAGGTGAGCATGAAAGCCACCTGAGAGATGTATTGCAAACATTGAGAAAGAATCAGCTGTATGCTAAATTTTCTAAGTGTGAATTTTGGTTGAACCAAGTATCTTCCTTGGACATGTGATTTCTGAGGCCGGGATCGCTGTTGATCCGGCAAAGATAGATGCAGTGCGCACCTGGCCTAGGCCGAAGACAGTTACCGACATCAGGAGCTTCCTCGGTCTGGCAGGTTACTATAGGAGATTTGTGAAGAACTTCTCCAGTGTCTCGAAGCCGATGACTTCCTTGATGAAAAAGGATGCACCATTCGAGTGGACAGTCGACTGTGAGAGTTCTTTCGCGAGTCTCAAGGATGCTCTGACATCTGCACCGGTTCTGACATTACCAGACGGTCCAGATGGTTTTGAGGTCTATTGCGACGCATCAGGCAGGGGTATGGGTTGTGTGTTGATGCAGCACGGGAAGGTCGTAGCTTACGCCTCCCGACAGCTGAAGAAGCATGAGGAGAACTACCCTACCCACGACTTAGAATTGGGGGCCATTGTCTTCGCACTGAAGATATGGCGACATCACTTGTATGGGGTAAGTGTGACGATTTATTCTGACCACAAGAGTTTAAAGTACTTGTTCACTCAGAAGGAGTTGAACATGAGGCAAAGAAGGTGGGTTGAATTTCTGAATGATTATGACATCAATTTACAGTACAAGGAGGGTAAGGCAAATGTGGTAGCTGACGCATTGAGTCGCCGAGCACACTCTCTCCATTCGCTAGTCTCTCATACTGGCTTGGTTGAAGAGGTGCGGAGTGCTCAGATGACGGATCAGTACATGATGGAGATTAGACAGAAGCTTATTGATGGCACATTCGAGGGTCAGAAGTACGACTTCAGACTCCACGATGATGACCTGATTAGGCTTAATGGCCGGTTGTGTATACCCAGGAGTAGCGCTGAGTTGAAGGAGCGCATATTGAGTGAATCCCATTGTTCTACTACTTCGATTCACCCCGGAGCTTCAAAGATGTATAAAGGTATGAAAAGATATTTTGGTGGGCTGGAATGAAAAAGGATGTGAATGACTATGTGTTGAGGTGTCTCACTTGTCAGAAGGTCAAGTTTGAGCACCGACGGCCTGGTGGTATGGTGCAGCCAATGCCAGTGCCGGAATGGAAGTTCCATGACATATCTATGGACTTCGTGGTAGGGCTTCCGCCTACAAGGGGAGGTCTGAATATGATTTGGGTTGTGTAGACCGACTGACCAAGGTGGCCCGATTCATTCCGATGAAGGACACCTGGAAAGTGGCAAGATTGGCAGAATTATTCGATAAAGAAATTGTAAGACATCATGGTGTACCAAAGACAATCGTATCTGACAGAGATACCAGATTCTTATCCAGATATTGGAAGTCTACGCGAGAGGCATTGGGTACTGAACTGAAATTGAGTACAGCGTTTCACCCACAGACCGATGGTCAGAGTGAGCGCACTATTCAGACACTTGAGGATATGCTACGTGCATGTGCACTTGACTTTCAGACCAGCTGGATTGATAAGTTACATCTGATCGAGTTTAGTTACAACAACAGTTATCATGCATCGATCAAGATGTCTCCCTTCCAGGCATTGTACGGTAGACCATGCCGCACGCCATTATGCTGGGATGAGTCGAGTGAGGCGGTCATTATAGGACCAGAGTATCTTGAGCAAGTTCAGGCAGAAGTTCGCCAGATCAGGGCTAATATGAAAGCAGCTCAGGATAGACAGAAGTCGTACGCAGATGTGCGCCGACGTGACCTGGAGTTCGCCGTGGGCGATCAGGTATTTTTGAGAGTATCCCCCATGAAGGGAGTGTTTCGTTTTGGCCAGAAGGCAAGTTGAGCCCAAAATATGTGGGGCCTTATGTTGTGACGGAGCGGATCGGCCCGGTAGCTTATAGACTTGACTTACCCGCCGAGCTGGGCAAGGTACATGATGTATTTCATGTGTCCCAGTTGAAGAAGTATATGTCTCATCCGTCTCATGTGCTTCAGCCTGAAAGGCTAACTTTAGAGCCGACCATGCGATCAGTGGAGACTCCGGTACGGATTCTGGACACTAAGACTCGAGACACTCGCCATAAGTCTGTGAGACTGGTGAAGGTTCTCTGGTCTAACCAGGACGTTGAGGAGGCCACTTGGGAGCTGGAAGATAAGATGAAGGCGAAGTACCCGTCGTTGTTTACTTCTTAGTGTTTGTATGTATAGGGTACGGGGCGTACCCCTATTTAAGGGGGTAGAGCCGTTTCGGTTATGGTTGTGTGCGACATGTATATGTATACATTGTCTATGTTATGTTACAGACCGCTGAGTCTGAACGATGTTGTGATGTTTTTTTGTTTGGACCATGTGTCCGATATGATGTAAGATGTTGTTAATGTGATATGAAGTGTTGTTGATATGTGTTCTCATGTTCTAATGTTTAGGTTATGTGGAAGTATGAACTTTGGGGACAAAGTTCTTTTAAGGGGGGTAGATTGAAATACCCCAAACCTAGTTATGTTGTTTAAACACCTAAATAGGGTGTAATAAGACTAAAAAGAGTCTTAGAAACCTTAGTAAACAAATTTAAACTAAAGAAAACACAAAATGTGCTTTAAAGTCAATAAGAGCCAAAATGTGCTCTAAGCTTGGGATAAACTTGGTTAAGACCTAATGAACTTACCAAGACCTCATCTATATACTAATGAACTATTAAACCAATTACCAAAGAAAACCAAGCTCGAAAACAAGTTAAAACAAAATGTGCTTTAAGAAGTCTTAAAGCACATTTTTGAAAAATTGTCTTGTAAATGAGTTTTGAATGGCTAAATGTCCATCATTACTCTTAAATATATATGTGTACTATATAGTATCACATTTGGGTGGCTATATTAATGGGAAATCAAAAATTTCACTTCTAAGTGCCTTGTTTAGGTGAATAGTGATTTTTATAAGCTAGTTTATAACATATGTTGTATTAAGTAATTAAATTGACAAACAAAGACTAAAATACCCTCATACTAATAAAGGGGGCCGGTTTTTAAGTGTGGTGACTCACCACTCTCTAGTTGATATAATAAGTAAGTAAAGAAAACTAATTAAACTTACTTTTTACTTTATAAGCATAAATATCTCTTAAAAGCAAATTCTATCTCATTCTCTCATTTCCTCCCTTGTTCACACGGCTCCAACCTCTCTTCTTCCTTCTCTCTCTTCCACGGTAATACACACACCCCATTAAACCTCTTCTTTGATCTCTTGTAAAATCTTGCTCACTTGTTCAAATCAAAAACAAACACCACCAATCTCTTCCTCTCATCAAGCTCTTCATTCCTATCTTCTCAAAACTCCAAGAGCCCCATTTCGGTGCCAAGGTGTTCCACCATTGAAGGAGCTTGAGCTTGTATTTTGACATATTGTTGATCTCCTTGCTTCTAGGTAAGGAATCTCAAAGAAAAATCATGTTTCCTCCATGTTCTTACCTTGACCGAAAATACACATTGATATAGCTCTTTGTGTGACCTTGTTCTAGCTTCATTCCAACTCTTCATGGACTAGGTGGAGTCCTCTCTTGTTATATATTCAAACTCCCTTCAAAGATCAAGGTAAAACAACTACATTAATGTTTTTGAAACAATGTAAAATTAGGGTTTACAATGAGATGAAGCTTATAGCTTGAATACTCATTATAATGTTTGTATATTGTTTAGAACTTGACAAGGAATCAAATACCCTACCGGTCTAGTAGTGAAACAAGAAAGGAATTGTTTGGAAAAGAGGTAAATCTACTAACCTAATGTTGTTTAATGCCTTAGGAGAAATGATCTTATAAATGCTTATTAAAACTACCTAAAGAGCAAATGGTGAATGACCTAGTAAATGTTCTCAAGGAGACTAGTAAAATAACATATGTCTTGTTGTATGTAATCGCAGGTTAAAGGCATATATATTGTGGAAATTCAGTGTTTGATTAAGCATTTAAGGGCCTAAGAGCCATGCATTTTAAGGGCCTAAGTGCCATGCAATTTAAATTATGCACTATATTGTGATGTAGTGTGAATTTGGTGAAGTTATGTAAGAAAGTGTTCTTGGTGATTCTAGATGTTCTTGTGTGTTTAATGGAGAAAACAAAGTGTTTAGGCTTAGTAATGTTCTAGGGGAATCCATGTCAAAAATTTAGGTAAGAAGCAAGAAGTTCTAAGTGTTTACATAAGGTTTGGTGAGTTAGAAAATTTAGGAAATGAATAAGGAGTTCATGATGTTTCAAAGGAATTTTGATGAACTAGGAAGTACTCTAGAGTGTAATAAGGACTTGGGCATGATCTTGAGATCTAGTAAGTACCAAAGTCACCTTGGGACTTAGGTAAATACTTAGGCAAACTTTGGTAATAAGGAGAAAGTGTAAACTTGGAAAAGAATTTTCAAGATGGATCTAAGGAGTTAGTTGTGAGAGATGATGCTTGGGAGATGATGTTAAAATAAGGAGAAAGCATTTTGGGATAGTAGTTATCATAGGTATGAACACCCACTTGAAAACTGAGGAAGAAAACCTTGTAAGTGTTAGAATTTTGTGAAGAATGGGTAAAGGCTTAGGAATTAGATAATGAGTTTTATGAGTGTTTAAGGATGTCTTAAGGTGCGTTTGAAGTGCCCAATGAGGTTAGGGGGTACTAGGTTGTATGGGGTGAAGTTTGGAGTGGAATGTAAAAGGAAACAAAGGTCTGGGGCAGACCGAACTTGCGCCGAACTTGCAAGTTCGGTCGAGCCCAGTTACCTGCGGAATTGGTTCTGGAAAACCGACCTTGGGGACGGACTTGCAGGTCGGTCGGGCTGTATTGGTGTACGGATTGAGTTTACTGGAACCGACGAACATGGACCGGACTTGGTAAGTTCGGTCGGGCTAAATTTACAAAAGGGGAGAAAACTCTCGGAAAGACCGAACATAGGACGGACTGGTAAGTTCGGTCGGAGTAGAAAATTTTGACGGAAATGTGTCTGGAATCGACCGAACTTGGACAAGTTCGGTCGGCAAGGTCGCTCGACCTAAACTTGTAAAAAAAAAAAAAACAGAAAAGAATGTGACTTATGTGTTAACCCTAGGTGTATAATGAGATAACCAGGTAGAATAAACACTAAAACATGTCATAAATCATGTTAATACTTATACTTATGAAGTTGAAATAAATAATTTAACCGACGTTACTAATGTGTTTAGATTCTCGCAAGGTGGAAATCAGTCGAGGCAAGGACCGCAAGGTAGGTTTTCTGCAGTCTGTTGCCTACCAGGTACCCCGCTTGTGTTTTGTTTGTTTTTCTTGTGGTGTTTTGTTTGTAGATTAAACCCTGTAAGAGTTTAACGTTGTTAAATACTATTATGTTGTTATGACTCTCTCTTCCCTTGTGTGTGTCCTAACAAGACTTGACCTATTATTGTGAATTTTGTTGAGTTCAATGATGAACTATTAACAAGGGCTAACGTGGGAAGTGAGGAGTCCGTCTGTCCGGCCACCGCGTGTGAGTATGGGAGTCTGTCATAACCGGTTCGATTCTCTCTGTATGTATGGTTAAGTTTCCAATTTGGTTTCTACCTTCCTTTAGCTTAACCAAGGCTATTTTACTGACTCACGTCGGGCCACAGGGGCAACTATGGTTATTTCGTGTGCTTGATCACTATATCCGAGGCCCTTGTGTTAAGTTAACCGTTCAATCTAACGGGACGGTACGAGTTATGTAACGACTAAGATGAGCGTGGCAAACATTCTAGGCTGCTCAGTGGGGACTAACTGTGTTGGTTCTCTTCCTAAAAGGAATTGTAGTATGTGATGTGTTATGATGTGTACAATACCCCTGTTATTTTATATGTATGAATTGTGTGTTATAAAATAAATACCATGCCACATGACAAATAGTTGCGCGCATTCCGGTAGTCGAGGGCTGCGCGTTAACATGCCAGCCAAGGGTTGCTGACCCCCTCGGGGGATCCATATTCTTATACTATGGATGGGATGAGGATCGAAGAAGCGGAGTGGCTCTAGATCCTAGGGTGTAGTTTACTTTTGGAGTACTTTGGATGTTGCCCGGGATGCGCCTGTGCTCCCGTGGCGTATAATATACTTGATTATGACAGTTTACAGTGACGGTATACAGTGAAGGATTTGTGTAAACACTCGGTATTTGTTGATGTACATATATGGTTATTAGTTCTATGCTCGGGAGTCTGATCATCAGACCGGTACACGTATTTATTCAGCCTTGTTAACCATATGGGTGGTTGACGGCGGTTGTAGCACCAATCGTTTAGTTACTGTTTAGTCGTTTATTTTCCGCTGTGATTCCAAGTAATGTGTTGTGCGTAGTAGGGGTGTTACAATACAAGCATTGGAGGTTGAGAATTATGGTGTACTATTTCCCTCTTGCGAAATCATGCTCTTGAGGTTGAGAGCTGTAAGATCTTTATATTCCCTCATGCAAGATAATGCATTCAAGGTTAAGAATGATAAATTATTGTTTTCCCTCATGCGTGGACTATGCATTTGAGGTGGATGGTTTAAAATAGTCAACATTTGGTGTAAGATTACTAATTGTAAAAGCTCTTAGAGCGCTAGATAGATTTGAAGAGTTGAAGATAACTCCATACAAGTAACTTTGGTATAAGTTACATGGTATCCCAATTAACCATAAGAAGTTACATTTGAGGATTATTATTGGAAAATTAAAGAGTTTCCCAGTGAATTTCCAACCCAAGATATGAAATGCTAATGTGTATCATGCGTGATTATGAAAGAAGTCGAGCTTGAGGTTGATTTTTCCAAGATACATCTGTAAGATCATGGATGATATGGGAACTAAAAGCTTGAATTAGCTTATAAAAATGATCATTTTATCTCGTAATGGTCGATTGTAAAAATATATAATCTATGATAGATTATTGTACATCCATACATGGTTAGACCATGTATAAAAGGAAAATGTTTACAATTGACATCATGGTACACCATAAACATATCCCTAAAGGATATTGTTAAAATGATGTCATTATTGATGAAAAGTGTTAAGGTGTCATGCTTAATACATGTGTATAAAGTGTAAAAGACGCAATAGAGTGCATGAATTTGACATATTTTATAACCATGCTTTGGGTATTGGTATCATGGTACTCTAAGGAATATAAAATGGTACGTTGAACCATATTTGAAATCGATGATAGATTCGGTGAGCTTATTGTAAGTCAATGAATGACATAGAGTCATACATTATTGATAGTGCTATAATGCACAACTGAAAATGTTTTATATACAACTCTATAGTCTATAAGAGACTATGAAGAATGAGAGCTTGCTCTTGTGAGCCATGAATTTTAAATCTCTTCATTATGTTCCTTAAGGGAACAAGAATAAACATTGAATAATGCACTTTCAATGATACAGTATGCTCATATTGATGGGAAAACAAGCATAAAATGTGACAAGTTATATAAGTTTTTATAACGTAGAATCCTATAAAGCCCAAAATAAAAAAGAGGGGTCACTAATGTGCAGTTAGTGTACAATAAAATATTCACTATATGAAATAGAAAAATGGGTCTTCCGTGATCACTAGTTTCTAAACTATCAAGAATTTTCAGGTTCTTACTCGGGACAATAGTTTCATATAAGATATAGTGTGATCATTCAAAAGGAAGTGGATGAGAATTTTTATACCCCCTTGAAATATCATGGATTGATTATGGGCAGAACAATTACATGTGGACCTTTCAGATATAATATATGATGTTTGATACATCAAATAATGGTCACATGGAGTATTGTATTCATTGGGCTATTGATTTAGAGAAATCTAGCTATAATGAAATTATCCATGTCATTTTAAGAATAAGATGGATAATATGAAAGTGGAAAGAATAGAGGTATTGAGTAACTATACTCCCACTAAGAACTACTTTATTAAGTTGTTAATTTTGTAGAGAAAAAAAACGAAGTTAGACAATCGGGTTTGTGTTTATACCCCCCCCCCCCCCCCCCCCAATTAAAAATATCAAAAAGGGTTAAAAAGGAAAGTTGAGAATATTGAACTCCTTTAGTTCTTAATAATTCTCAACTTTAGGGGGAGAATGATATAAGTTTCGATATTTGGCACAAAGTCTTACGAGTATAATCAATTGCGTTGTTGTAAGATTACAAAAGCAAGAACATATTGAATGTTGCTACAACCATGATTCTTGGAAGTATGAGTGTCAAAGATGCTTATGAATTTATAAGATGTCGAATTAAAGCTTGATTGTCTCTAACTTGAATGTCTTTAACCAAATGTTAATGGACTATGAATTATTTATGCATGACAAAGCAAAATGAACTAGAGGTTAATAAATAATTCATTTGGAAAATGTTGCAACTACTTGATGCATTCACAGATATGAACAAAGTAACACGACCATATATATATATATACCAGCTGCGAATGATCTAGCTCGGTTAGAAGCGGGAGAAAAATCAACAACTTGAAAGTGAATCCCAAGTATGCTGGAGGCGTGGTCGACCCTTAGGATCCAAAGAACCCTCAAATAGGAGTTCGAACCTCGAAAGAGAGTCCAGTCCTTCGAAAGAGGGATGAATATGCCAAAATGATACAAAAGGAAAGGAAAATTAGGAAAGATTGAACCCTTAAAAGAGGAGCTCGGACCCTCGAAAGAGGATTCTAGTCTCAAAAAGGAGACGTATATGCCTAAATGACACAGACGGAAAAAGAAAAAGGAAATTAGGAGTTCAGGATTTGAACCCTCGAAAAAGGAGTTCATCCCTCGAAAGGAGGAAGAAACTGCCAAAATGATAATCTAAGAGTGAAGGAAGTACTAAGTTTGACTTCCAAAAGTTGATAAAGACAAATCATAAACACGCCGAAGCGTGTAATGCTAGCATGATAATGCACTAGAGGTGTGCATATGAGATGTTATAATCCACCCTGATATGAGAAATTAACCGTTCCTCCTAGTGGATAAAGGAGTTTAATATCGTAAATGTGGAAGATAGTAGACTCTTGAAAAAGGTGTCGAACCCTTGAAAAAGGAGCTACAAACTTTGGTAGTAGACCCTTGAAAAAAGTGTCTAGCCCTTGGAAAAGAAGCTATAAACTTTCAAAAGAAAGTTAATGATAAATAGTACACCATGTTAAATTATGTGTATCCCTTGAAATAGGATATCAAATCTCGAAGAAAGCATAATGTGAACATGCGAATTCCCGGGAATTGGTATTCGAAGAAAAATCTTGAGAATGATTTTCTAAAAAGGCCTTATGTTTTTATATGATCAATGATGACTGGAGAACCATCTAAACCATAATCAAACGGTATCAAGTCACAACTCATAAAATTATATATATCGATATATCAAATGAGCTAAGGTTATGGCACAAGCCTTTATGAGGGCATATACGTGGGTATTAAGTTCACATACTTGAGAGTGCATTATTTGTCTGCACTAGGCTCATATATATTACTTTTGTAAGTCAGTGTTGATAATATATGACTAGTAAAAGGATACCCCTCTTATGTGAATATCAAATAGACCTTGGGAGCAAATTGTATCACACAAATTTATCATCCTTTATATGAAAGAAAAAATACGTGAGGCTCAGCTCAAGAATCCACTATATATGTTATCACTGCTGAAAAAAAAAAGAATAAACAACGCCCTTTGAAAATGGTTATTTTTACAATCATTTTTTTATCATAGGCCGGACATCTTAAAAAACGCTTTGCTTAAGAAGCGTTCTTTATTGTATCGCGCCCAATGACAAAAACAACGCTTTGTTACAAAGCGTTCTTTATATGTAACATATAAATAACGCTTCCTTGGTGAAGCGTTTTTATGTCTTTGGGCGCGATACAATAAAGAACGCTTCAGTTAAGAAGCGTTCTTTATGTTACATTTCGCTCAGCATAAAGAACGCTTCTTTTAAATGGTGTGTTTACTTAATTGCTTTATAATTCTCGCGTGCAGCTTGTTGATTTCTTCTCAAACAACGACATATTATTCACAAGCCAATCTCGAGTTAATTTGTCAAGGAGCACATATGTTGAAAGCACTAAATTGATCAGAAGATCGAAGTCATGAGTTGTAGCTATCTTTTCTTTTTTCAAATGGTTAATTGTATAGTTGTGAACTTAAACCATTTAGTAGTTTAGTTAACTAGTTACTAATGTTTGTAGTTGATAATTGGTACACTTAAGCGTGTATGTGTTGTATATAATCCATGCAAACAAATTAAGTACTACTATTGCATCTGTTAAAATTCACCATTTTGGTCGATCTGGTATATATAATGCAAACAGGTTTGTGATCAGCATTTGTGTTATGATGGTAATATAAACAATAAAAAATATTTAAAAAAAGGACCACATAAGAAACGCTTATATGTATAAGTGTTTATACTCTCGCGCCAAATGTCATAAGAACGCTTATGTATATAAGCGTTTTTATAATACGTCATAAAGAACACTTATAGTATATAAGGTTTATCTGTTCACACATAAAGAACGCTTCAAGATGAAAGCGTTCTTTATGCCGCGTAGATTCCTCGCCACCTATACACCTTAAAAAACGCTTTAGTAATAAGCGTTCTTTTAAAATACTGTATAAAAAACGCTTGCAAAGCATTCTTTAAGTAGTTCAACCATTTGTGTCGCTGGCATAAACAATGTTTATAAAACGTTCCATAAGACAAATATACGCGTTGTTTATTCTTTTTTTTCAGCAGTGTATACTGTGAATGATTTAATGGTGATATAAGACTTACCATATGGTAAGGTGATGGTTCTCAGTAGACATAAATCACCATTGTTCTCCCTTTTTATCAACGTTAAGATGATGATGATTGATGACATATTATGGTATGAATGTTGGCATACAATCATATATGTCAAATTCAGGGTGGGAATATTTATGTATGTTTCTCCTTTGTTTGGGTTTTTGCACACAGGGTTTTCTGAGTAAAATTTTAATGAGGATTCTATCATGAGTTTTATGTATGAAGAGGGGAGCTATGATATATATATTTATATATATGGTGGAACTGCCATTTCATGGAGTTCAACGAAGCAGATTACAGTGGTAACTTCATCAAATCATGCCAAATTTATTACGTTATAAGAACAGGCAAAGGATGTGCATGGTTCAGATCATTCATCTATCATATATTAAATTCTTGTGGGTTTTAGCTTTATATCTAGAGACACAACAATGATATATGAAGATAATGTTGTCTACATTACACTAATAAAGGAAGGATGCATAAAAGGTGACAAATGAAGCATATATTACCTAAATTCTTCTCAACACATCAGCTTCAGACCAAAGGTAGTTTTGATGTTCGCAAGATTCGGTTTGATGAGAATCTAGATGATTTATTTACCAAGTCACTTCCTACAAGAGTTTTACGAAGCTCGTTCGTGATATCGGTATGCAACATCGAAGAGACATTCTGTTAAATTGAGGGGGAGATAAAATTTTAAATTGTACTCTTTTTCCCTTGACCATGATTTTTGTCCCAATGGGGTTTCCTGACAAGGTTTTTAATGAGGCAGTAGGATGTACATCCAAGGGGGAGTGTTATAAATAATACAATTAGTGGATGCGGTACATCCAATCATCCTTTGGTTTACCTTAGACCTTTCGTCTATGTAACTCCCGTAACCTCCCTTAAAGTCTTCATTAGTAGACTTTTGATCTTTGTCTTCCTAACCACTTAAAGGTTATGTAACAATATTTATAAGGATGTAGAATGGAAATGAAAAAGGGGAATACCAATTACGACTATATTGTCTACTATACTCTCTACTATCCTCTCAGTGTTATATCAGACGGTATATTTTAGAGAATACAATAAACTGCATGTTAGTTGATAGTTGATAGTGGGTAGTGGTTAGTGTAGCTTATAATCTATACCTAAAAGTTTTTAAATGTTGACGAATTAGTTAAAATAGCTAGTTGATTTTATATTTTCAATTCAACTTTTCTGCATAAGTCGTTAATAAACTGTGAAAAGTTACAAATAATTTATGATTGATTTATTTCTTATCAGGTTAGTGATTCCTAACGGATAATTTTATGATCAGTCCTCTAATTATTTGGATCAGGTAAGCTAATATATTATATATATATATATATATATATATATTTTTATCTGAACAATCTAACTATAAGCTACAAGAAGTAGCATATGACTTTGGAATGATTCATTTTCATCAGCCCGAATCCTCACTTATTTTTAAAAACTCTCATAATCATAATAATCCTTTTTCAAAACATGGTCACATGTTATTCTTAAAAAGTTTCAAAATGTATAAAATATCCCTAATTCATGGAATGACTTTAAATAATGATTATGTTATCGTTAACATTGGAGGAGGTCATGTTTCAAGTTCACAATATACCGTTTTTTATGATTATTTTATGAAATTTTATAATAACTTTATAACATAATATTTTGCTTTTTTACATATTTATTACATCTACAATTAGTAATTGTTGTTTACAAAATTACACTAAAAATATTATCTACTAAAATATAAATTATGTCTTTAAACTCTATTTTAAGATATCTAACAATTTGAAAAAATTCTAAGAAATATTTAATTTTTATAATATTTCATGATATTTTTTTAATTTAATATTTTCTTAATTTTTCCTAATTTTTTTATTTAATTTAAGTTTAATTTTTTATTTTAAAATAATCTACATTTTGTTTACAAATATTCAATTGTTGTGATTTTTTAACATTTTTAGAAAAGTTTAGAATTTTTATTTTAATATTTTTTAGAATTTTGTAACTTTTTTAGCAATATTTAGTGAATTAGCCTAAAATCTAGTAACATTTAATGAAGTTTTCTAACATTTTTGCACAATTTTTTACATGCTTCTGAATAAAAAGGGGCATATTATAAACCTTAAATACCTCCAATATAAGGTATAAAATAGTTATTATTTAAGGTTATTCCACAGATTAAAGATGCTTTGTAAATTTCAAAACTTTTAGCAGCATTGATCATATATAAGAAAAAGATGCATTATGAACACTACTAAAAAAAACGGATTTAGAGACGGACGATTCCGTCTCTATTCCGTCTCTAAAGAGGTTTAGAGACAGAATCGTTCCGTCTCGATACGGGTCGTCGCAAATTTAAATGGAGACAGAATCTTCACTTCCGTCTTAAACGGAGTCGGAATGGAGACGACTTATTCCGTCTCTATTTCTCAAATAGAGACGGAATGGAGACGGAATAATTTCGACTCCAATAGAGTCGAAATTCTACAACCCCACCCAGAGTTTCGAGACGGATAATTCTGTCTCTATTCCGTCTCAATTGGAGAAAGAATTAAATCCGTCTCAAATCCTATATCCAGAATCAACATTAGAGACGGAATTTCTTTCTTTATTCCGTCTCTAGTATGTTTTATTTATTTCATAGATATTATAATTATTTCATATTATAATATATCATTCTTATTCGACTAAATACCTATAATTATTATCATTATCATACATATAAATTTTTATATTTATATATACCAAATGAAATAACGAGATTAAAATGTCTAAATAGGATAATATATAATATACCCAAGCACTAAAGTTATAACATCACCACAATCATAGATAACATAGGATCGTGCTCAAAGATCCATTACATCAGTTAGTATCTTAGTACCCCAAAAAACAACCAACATCAGCTCCTACCCCTTGCCTAGCCAAATGGTGTGCTCCAAAATTATCACCCCTATGTACATAATCAAAATGAGTGGCACAACCTCAACATTCAACCAAAAAATTATCTAGCAAAGAAGTTTCATGATCTAAACACCCCACACCATCATTCAAATAGTCTACTAAAGACGACACAAGACTTAGCTACCAGAGTTTGCATCCTGCGTTTGATTGCAGTTACCTGAGCCACCACGCAATATCAGTGCTAATTGCTCCTGAAACTATTCTCTGCACATTCTCCGTCATCTTCTCTTTGTAGTCCCGGCAGGCCTGATAAAATTTCCGAGTCATCTCTGCCTATATCAGACATCATCTTCATACACGGCTTGATCAATGCCAGCTGTACGGTTCCGGGCAGAGCTTTTACAGGAGTCAGGATAATACAGTGAAGCGCAGTCACCAATCCGTAGACTCTTTTTTAGCCGATTTACCCTTTACTGCATCATAAAAATTTTGCATGATCAACTTGTGCATTCTCAGAGTGCTTTTTCTGTGTGTATTCTCTATAGCTGTAACACCCCAACTACTAACAACACACTTAACAACATATCGCAGCGGAATTCATAACTCACAACATCACTTAACTCTTTGGTGTTACACGCCGTTAGCCACCCACGTGGCTAACAAGGCTAACATACATACATTGTACCGGTCTGATGGACTAAATTCCGAGCGACTACACATAAATCCCGTTCCATGTCCAACAGTCATTATACACTTACATTACAGCTGTACCGAGTAATTACCAACTAACGCCGATACATTTTCGGTCTTACTACACCTATAATACATCCACAATTCTCATGACACCACATACAACACTACCCCGTCCTACTCTCGAACGGCTTCCAGTTCTTGTACCTGAAAAGTATGGAAGCCCCAAAGGGGGTCAGCACCTTTGCTGGTATGGTAATCCCGCAGCCCGCATGCTACCGGGCCACGCACAACTATTTGTCGTCTTAGCATGCGGTTGATTTATTTCAAACATGCACAAACTCACACACATATCATGCTTATAAGCAAACATCATTAATAGAATACAGACACAAGGTTAGCACACTCAACATAACAACACACTTCACTTTATAACATACACAACTTAATTTCACTCTTCTTAGGGTACATGAACTTCACTTAGGGAGTGCGGGGTGATATAAGCCCGAGCACAACATACATACATTTCTTTACTTGAGTGGCGGCCTCATATAGGACCGTACACAACATACAATTTCCCCTAGCTCCAATAGTGATGAGGTAGGTAAGCCTTGGTTAAGCTTGTGGGTGGTTGTAATTCAAGGAGGAGAACAACCGTAACATAACAAAGAGGGAGTCGAAGCGAACTTAAGCTTCGACACCCTACCAACATTATACATAATTTCCCTCCTAGCCCGATGTGGAGGTCGGGTAGGTAAGCTTTGGCTAAGCTAGTGGGAGGTCGAAATCCAATGAAGGAAAACAACCCTAACATAACAGGATGGGAGTTAATTCTCATATATGTATTAACTCCCAAACAACACGCGCGACCGGAATGACCGGATTCCTCTCCATACATAACATATATTATTAGTTAGAGGTTCCCTTATGGAACTTACCACATACATACATCACATAGTGTTACTACTCGGTTAGACACATATGGGGAGTAATATCCCTTTTAACAAACATGAATAACTGTATCCAATAACCACAACAACATATCCAACAAGTCACATACATCACTCAATAACAACATACACTAACGCACGGATAGCCGTAGTTAGAACGTTCCCATGGGTTGGGACGTTTATTCCGAATACCGATCTCTTATGTGAACCTAAAGTCGGTTAACTATTATTTAACACATAACTAAGGTTAAGCGGTATCGGAATTAATTACGCCACAATAATGAATTACTGTAAACTCATTTCATGCTTTATCTTGCAAGGTGGCAAACACACAGAAAAACACATTGGCATACAAGCCGGTGTAATCCGGTAGGACACAGGTTGCAAGAAAACCATACCTGTCACCGTGGGGAATTACTTTACCGGGTGTTCTCACGTTCCTCGGTTCACACTTGTTCCTCATGTCTTACTCTTGAACCACTATTTACATGTCAAATGGTTCAATTAATATTAAGGCGTTACGGTAGGTACATAATTGCTACTCCCGTACTTACCCCGTTATCCCGTTATTTCGGTTTAACTTTGTGTACTTAAACTCACAACTTTCTCAATCATTTCCAACACTTGTTTATACTTCTTAGGACCTTTAAAATTCACCAAACAAGTCCTTAACAACATCCAAAACCATTACCCATCAATCCCCACCTTTAGAACACTTAAAAACACATTGTGCACCATTTCTGTGCTGGTCCGGGACTTGGTCCGGACCCAAGGTCCCGGACCACTTCTTGAAATCACTCTCGGCTTATTTTGGCATTGGTCCGGGACTTGGTCCTGGACCTAGGTCCCGGACCACTTCTAAACTCAACTCTCGGCGTATTTTGAGGCTTGGTCCGGGACCTTATACAAGGGCTAGGTCCCGGACCCTGCTAAAAAGCTGATAAATGTCCATTTTTCAACCCCTAAACCAACCTTAATCCACACCTAACCATTCCATAATCTTTCCACAAGTTTCTACACATTTTAACACCTCAAAGCACTCCTTAAACACTCCTAAAACGTTGGTCCAATTCACCACCCAATTCCTGCTCAAATTCAACAAACTCATTTCTCACATTTTGCATTTTGCACTCTTTTGCATTTCTAACTTCTTCTTGTTAGTTTTATATCCTACCAACCTCACCAAATGCATCAATGACCCTTACACATCATTCCTAGACAATTGCATCCTCCAAACCCAAGTTCACTCCTTGTTTCACAAGTTATAAACACCAATTCTTTTCTTTGGAATTCTATGTTCCTATCACCATTATGCTACAGATTTGTATCCTTCCAATATCATTCTCCTCCTACCATTACAAGGTCATCAAGTATCTCAACTCAGCCACATACACACCTTGCTCCTCCAGTTTACCAAGTCACCTTAAAACACTTATCTTCTATCGAAATTTCGCCATAACCTCCCCATAAACTTAACATCTCCAAAATCACCATCCTCATCAATTTCCATTCTTAATCTAGCCACACCCTTGAAGGGTCCTACCAGCACACCATATCAATCAAAATTCAACAATATCACAATATAGCTCCAAAACTTAATGAACCACAATATAACCACAACTCAAATCATTTGGCTAAGGCCCTCCATTCAAACCAACATTTCACAAAATCCAACTAACCACAACCAAGCACATTATTGCTCCAGATTATTTCATCTTTTATTTTCCCAAACCCATTCTAAAACAATTAATATAGGCATTAAGGTAGATTTCTTACCTTAATTCACAAGTTTCCCTTAATTCACCTCTTGCTCCTCATCTCCTCCAAAAATCGGTTAAGAGGGCATGGAGTTTCCAAACTCCATCCCAACATCCAAGAACATAAAACACACTCAATTAATTATCTAAACCCTTGGAATATTCAATTCAATCAAAGGGCTAGAACACAAAGTTAGGGTTTACCTTTGTGAAGCTTTCAAGAGGGGTTTTCACCCTTGAATCAAGAGGGGAACTTCTCCACCATTGGAGGGTTGTAATGAAGCTCAAAATCAAGAAGAAAACAAGGTGTGAGAGAGAGAGCCAAAATCGGCTACCAAGGGAGAAAGAGCAAACGTGAGTCTTTCAATGAAATTTTTACCTTAGAAGGAAGAGGAGACTCCAAGCTACAAGATGATGTGCTTTTCTCTTCAAATGGGGAAAACCCATAAAAATGAAACTCATCCTTTTCGAATTTTGGAAAGAGAGAAGTGTAGAGCTTGATGAGGGGAACACAAATATGTGTTTTGTTTTTGATTTGGAGCATTTATGTGGCTTGAGCATGGGAGAGAAGTTGGAGAAGCCATGGGTGTGGGTGGTGAGCTCAAGAACGGCAGCAACCAGAGGGAGAGAGGAGAAATCGCTGGGAAGGAAGGAAAGGGAGGAGAGAGAAGAGAGGAAAAAGAAATAAAGGAGGAAAGAGAGTGTGAGTGGGTATAAGTTATTTTTTTTTTGACTTATTTAATTAGCTAACTAGTCATGTGTGAGGGGGCTGTCTACATTAATAAAACCGGCCCACATAACTGTTACAGGCTGGAGCGGTTTTTGTCTTTTACAGAAAACGCTCATTTATTTACCCGGTTTTAGCACTAATCACTAACCGGGCCCGTTTTCCGGAATTTTCTTGTTTATTTAATTTTAATGGTTATTATACTCCCATTAATGTTTATTATAGTTATATGATAAACTATAATTTTTATGGGGTCATTTGACTGTTTAAAGTCACGTTCTCGGGTTTTCTCGAAAAACGCGCTTTAGACTCCGTTAGCGCTTTAACGCATTATTTGGATCCGTTTTCTTCCGGAATTTTTCCCACATATTCTTAGTGTAATTAGGGTATAAAAATATATTTATAACCCTAGTGAAGGTTATATACCTCCTAAAATAATTAAAACGCGTTTTCACGTTTTGTGACTTTTACGCATTTTCTTTTTCTTTTGGTTTTTATTTCTCCACCAATGATCTTAAGGACTTAATTAGCCTTAGAAAATAATAATTACATAATTAATTAACACATTAAGGTTTGGGGTATTTCAATCTACCCCCCTTAAAAGAACTTCGTCCTCGAAGTTCACACTTCCCACACATCATTGGTTAGAATACGGGGATTACTTGTAACATAAACTTCCATAACAAACATACTTACATCAACGGACTTAACGGTTGGGTAAACATACACATCCATACATACATGACATAACATACTTACATAGTATCCTCGGACTTAATGGTCCGGGTACCTTAACAACATTTGCACATACATAACAACCCTTAGACTCTTGGTCTGGGTAACATAACAACATTTAGACTCGTAGGTCCTGATAACATAACAACCTTTAGACACATAGGTCTGGGTAATATAACACTTCGGAACTTAACCACATTAGGACTCAAGGTCCAAAATAATAATTATTACACATACCACACAACATGTCTTAGCATGTATATCAACCAGAAATTCCTTTTCCATCTCTTCATGAGTTCAGACCCATGTAGAGTACATATACACTGTGATCCCCGCAGAACCGGTCGCGATGGACACTCTGGTCCCCGTTCCTTGGGAGATCAAAACAATTGCATACATCTTTAAAATATACTTCTCATGTCACCGGTCCGAAGACAAAGGCTCATACGTCCTCAGCTCGTGAGCAAGTAGTAGGAAAATACTCTCTATGAGGTTAAGTATAATGAAATCCTTTATTGGAAGGATACAAGTTGAAAATCCTCTACGAGGTCACATAAAGGTAGTCCTTCCTTGAAAATACCACCTAAGAATCTTAAAATATTTATTGAAGTCTTGAAAATACCAATTGAAAATTTGAAACACCAATTTAAAATTCTTTTGAAAATTCAATACAACTCCAAGTCCAATTATTGTTAACTGCATCTTATTCTTGATGTGATTATTTGTGACCACTTATAGGGAGTTTCAAGAATCATCCAACCCTGATGTGATCAGCATCAGAGTTGAACTATCTTTCCACCCCAATTTGTGTTCGGCTTCCCTTGATCTCATGATAATCAAGTTCACCTCCCACTTCAATTTCAACAACAACTAATTCAAACATGTACCATTTTCTATCTTTAATCCCTCTAGTTGTAATCATTACATCTCCAAGGGATGGAACTATGTCCATCAATCATCTCCAGATTTATTTTAAATCAAGTTACCTAGGGAATTTAATTCTCACTAGGTTCTATGTTGGTGTCATACCTCTTCATAAATCACAATACTGTATATATATATGCTTTTATAAAAATACAATACACGGTTTTACATTTAGTATTGTATGAACATACATAGTCGGGGTTTAGTTCCCGGGAGTTTCTTACTTATACTTATACTTTCACACACATCCGTTAACACAAAAACACACTTATCACAATGGTATTCGCATCTTCTGTGCGCAATTACCACAATTAACCATGAATGAATGTGTATGTTTATGTAACACACGCACCAATCATCAAAACAAATCATTTTGTGCTATGCACATCATAGTTCACGTACACTTGTACGGTAAAAGACACTAAGTGGTTCTGCGCTCTACCCCCCTAAAAGGGATTACGCCCACGTAATCAATCAGTTAATCACTGGTTTATAACGTCCTACCGTCGTGGATGTTTATCTCCACGCGGTTTATTACAACATGTTCTGGTTTGAGGATCTTAGCCATATTGGCGGTTTAGTCCCTAACCAAGAATTCTCACTAGAGTTTATTTTAACTCTTAACTGGTTTCGATTCTGGCCTGTGAGGTTTTAGGCATCATTAATTTGCCATTCACTCATGTTCACTATTCACATTCAACACTTGAATCACTGGCTCACTAGTTTCTGCTGCACGACTCTTGATAATTTAGAGCTTAGTTTGCCCATACATTATTCGTACTGTATTGTACATCCTCGATTATCACCTTTACTTGGTAATAACGGTTTCTCAACCGACGCGTGGTTTTCTTACCGTGAGCGAACTCGGTGAGTTACAAACTTTCTATTCATTTCCACGATAATCTATTGTATTCTACAATGATTTACTTGGTTTCTTCCGACTTACTGTCGGTTAAGTTTGAGCTACTACCTTTTGTGTAGTACTCTGTCGGTTATTTCCAACACTTGAGGTATTTCCATACCGATATTCAACAATCGTGCTACTGTAGTCACTTATGTCAACCAAGTACCCTTTGATTGGTACTACCGTGCTTATCTTATGCATCGGTTTTATCACATCATAAGTCTTGTTCTTCTATCACATTTAACATTTCCCAACTTCCTAGCTATCTCACTCGATCATTACCGCGCAAGCGCAATACCAAAACACTCAGTCATACAGAGTGCAGAGGCGTAAACTCTTGACAGTAAATCTCTTATGCGATAGCAATAGGAATTCACACTGTTTCTTTATCATGTAGTATCAACTACTGGCTTATGCTAGTCTGTTTATCATACTTACTTGTATGTCCATTGAGTTTCACTCATAACTGGTCTTATTTGCCATTATTATTTAACAATACTTACACAACGGTCGCTTACTGCGCACCGTGCTCTTACTCATTGTATAACATTAACTTACACTGCATCCGCTATTATATTAGCTTCTGCCACTACACTGTGTTTTGCCACTTATTCGGCTGGTGCAATACGCTATTCTTCGAGTCTTTATGCTCCTTGAGCGTTGTTCATTAACATTTAGCATCCCACACCTATGGTGGTTGCTATTGACTTTTTACTCATCGATCTCCACAACTGGTGCAAACACTTCCTTTCGTATTATTCCTACTCACATCATTCTTGGGTAATAGCAACATAGTCAACTCTTAACACATTCCCTGAACTTAGTTCACATAACTACCGCTGTTGCGGTCTCCACATCAAGAGGTATCCCCACACTTAAAGCAGTGGTTCGTTATCCGCTTACCTACTTATATAACATAAACTTCCATAATCAATAAAATTTCCTTAACACATTTTACTTGTGGCTTATAAGCCCTATTGCCTCGAGCTCTGCTCATTGTAGGCTGTTCACACACACTTACTTCTCCGTACTATATTACACGGTTCTTTCATGGGATGCCCCTTCAAGGATGTCAGACTTCCTCCTGACGCCTTACGCTTAAACTGGGTGTTAGTTTCGACCCTTGCGTTTCTGTCACGTTAGTCGTTCAACCATGTTGACCCAAATACCCTTTTAAGGATAACTCCTGGGTGTCGCTGGGTTCTGCCATTACATCTGGCTTGCACTTACTGGTATGTTTAATTTACTACTTCGCCCTGCATTCTTTGTTGGGTTGAATATTCTCCTTAGTGAGATTCTTATCCCTAGTGATCATCTCGGGAGTCTCGTCCCGATCCTTGCACATTAACGTATCCATAGTAGGCATCTGCCTCACCATATGTAGGCTGGGTACTTACTCCAGCTATTGTGTTCATCCATCCAGATCCTTAAGACATATGCTATGTCTTTACTTACTAACCAGTGCACTTCGCACTAGTTCACCTTTAAACATTTCCTTAAAATAAACTTACTAATTCCTTTAGTCTTCTTAACTTGACTGTTTCCTTTACTTCAACATTCGATGGTACTCCATTGCTCTTGCTTGACTTTTACTTCGGACCGTAGTATGGAGTCGACTACTTCCCGTGTTCCGGCTCCACTCGTATACATACGTGGGGTATCCTACTGATACATTGCTACTTACCGACTAACCCATAAGTAGGTCTGTCAGGCCCACAAGCTCCTATCGGAGTGCGGTCGTCCCACATTACAGTTGGTATACTCGTAGTGTCCGTCACACGCCTAGGTGAAGTATTCTGTTGTCAACTCCTCTTATTTTATCCTATGATAATATGCATTCCATGCTTCCCGAACTTAATCAAGGGAAGTGTATCCACTGTTGTATTATTATGAACTCACTCCATTCCCTCGGGTTGTTACCTTGGGTTTACCGGTTTCCATCCGGTTGTTTAAAAGTAACTGGGTAAAACTTACCTACCATGTGGCACTGAGGCCCGCGTAGGTCTTCTGGTTTGGTTTGAAGAAAAGAAGAATTGAAATAAATGGGTTTGAAAGAAATCTGGTTTTGAAAAAGAGTTTGAAAATAATTTTAGGTGAAAGAAAAATTTTCGTGGTTTTACAACGTTTCTTGCCTTAACCAAGTCTAGCTTCTTGCTGGTGGTATATTTCCAAGTACAGAGGTCAGGCTATAAGCCCTTCCACGGTTATGATAATCCCACTTAACTTCATGGTACTTTACTGAGTACTTTGTAGTTGCTAAAAATTCCCCACAACCTTGTTGTAGCAGCACTTGCCATGGCAAGTGCGCCATGCAATCCGGTTATCGGTTCAATACACACTGGTTGCGGTATTGCTTTCATCCGCACCGACATCAGTGGCCTTGCTGGCCCTTACTTGATCTTACAGTCTTAACAATAAATCCTCTGGACACTTCTCACTGTCTTCACATGACAACCATTAACTAGGGTGTTCCCATTCTGGGAGACCCTTTACTTGGTATTGTATCCTCCTCGTACTACGTTGTAGTTCTTGATCGGTGGTATACCGTTGGTGTATTAGTCAATTGTAGTCCCGTAGACACTCGTCTCGGGTTTCATTACCTCGCTTCTTGCCTGTTGCACGCTTGGTGCGTTGCAAGCTGGTTGTCCTCGACTGCTCCGCATGTCGACCCAGGGTGCTGGAAATTCCATTCTCTTGTGCATAAGATTCTTCACTTTTCGCTAACAAGAGCGGTTAATACTGTTAAAATGGAGACCGTCTTCGGGATTCACACTTTCGGGATCTACCGTGTGACAGGTTCTCCGTACTTATAAGGATAATAGTAACAGCCAGATCGGGTATTCCCGAGTAAGAGAGGACTCATCTCTCTGGCGTTCTTTTCCAAGTTATAAAATAGGGTTTGTGGAGGGCGGGATGGATACTGTAGGTATCCAGTACACACTGGTATTCCCTAACTAGCGTACTTCTCACGCTATCACTCAACCCTTAACCCAAAGTACTAAACTCTTAACTCGGTACTTCCTAAGCTCGGTATTTCAGTCATCAGAGCGATACTTCGCTCTGATACCACTTTTTGTAACACCCCAACTACTAACAACACACTTAACAACATATCGCAGCGGAATTCATAACTCACAACATCACTTAACTCTTTGGTGTTACACGCCGTTAGCCACCCACGTGGCTAACAAGGCTAACATACATACATTGTACCGGTCTGATGGACTAAATTCCCGAGCAACTACACATAAATCCCGTTCCATGTCCAACAGTCATTATACACTTACATTACAACTGTACCGAGTAATTACCAACTAACGCCGATACATTTTCGGTCTTACTACACCTATAATACATCCACAATTCTCATGACTACCACATACAAACACTACCCCGTCCTACTCTCGAACGGCTTCCAGTTCCTTGTACCTGAAAAGTATGGGAGCCCCCAAAGGGGGTCAGCACCTTTGCTGGTATGGTAATCCCGCAGCCCGCATGCTACCGGGCCACGCACAACTATTTGTCGTCTTAGCATGCGGTTGATTTATTTCAAACATGCACAAACTCACACACATATCATGCTTATAAGCAAACATTCATTAATAGAATACAGACACAAGGTTAGCACACTCAACATAACAACACACTTCACTTTATAACATACACAACTTAATTTCACTCTTCTTAGGGTACATGAACTTCACTTAGGGAGTGCCGGGGTGATATAAGCCCGAGCACAACATACATACATTTCTTTACTTGAGTGGCGGCCTCATATAGGACCGTACACAACATACAATTTCCCCTAGCTCCAAATAGTGATGAGGTAGGTAAGCCTTGGTTAAGCTTGTGGGTGGTTGTAATTCAAGGAGGAAGAACAACCGTAACATAACAAAGAGGGAGTCGAAGCGAACTTAAGCTTCGACACCCTACCAACATTATACATAATTTCCCTCCTAGCCCGATGTGGAGGTCGGGTAGGTAAGCTTTGGCTAAGCTAGTGGGAGGTCGAAATCCAATGAAGGAAAACAACCCTAACATAACAGGATGGGAGTTAATTCTCATATATGTATTAACTCCCCAAAAACACGCGCGACCGGAATGACCGGATTCCTCTCCATACATAACATATACTTATTAGTTAGAGGTTCCCTTATGGAACTTACCACATACATACATCACATAGTGTTACTAACTCGGTTAGACACATATGGGGAGTAATATCCCTTTTTAACAACATGAATAACTGTATCCAATAACACAACAACATCCAACAAGTCACATACATCACTCATAATAACAACATACACTAACGCACGGATAGCCGTAGTTAGAACGTTCCCATGGGTTGGGACGTTTATTCCGAATACCGATCTCTTATGTGAACCTAAAGTCGGTTAACTATTATTTAACACATAACTAAGGTTAAGCGGTATCGGAATTAATTACGCCACAATAATGAATTACTGTAAACTCATTTCATGCTTTATTGCAAGGTGGCAAACACACAGAAAAACACATTGGCATACAAGCCGGTGTAATCCGGTAGGACACAGGTTGCAAGAAAACCATACCTGTCACCGTGGGGAATTACTTTACGGGTTTCTCACGTTCCTCGGTTCACACTTGTTCCTCATGTCTTACTCTTGAACCACTATTTACATGTCAAATGGTTCAATTAATATTAAGGCGTTACGGTAGGTACATAATTGCTACTCCCGTACTTACCCCGTTATCCCGTTATTTCGGTTTAACTTTGTGTACTTAAACTCACAACTTTCTCAATCATTTCCAACACTTGTTTATACTTCTTAGGACCTTTAAAATTCACCAAACAAGTCCTTAACAACATCCAAAACCATTACCCATCAATCCCCCACCTTTAGAACACTTAAAAAACACATTTTGCACCATTTCTGTGCTGGTCCGGGACTTGGTCCGGACCCAAGGTCCCGGACCACTTCTTGAAATCACTCTCGGCTTTATTTGGCATTGGTCCGGGACTTGGTCCTGGACCTAGGTCCCGGACCACTTCTAAACTCAACTCTCGGCGTATTTTGAGGCTTGGTCCGGGACCTTATACAAGGGCTAGGTCCCGGACCCTGCTAAAAAGCTGATAAATGTCCATTTTTCAACCCCTAAACCAACCTTAATCCACACCTAACCATTCCATAATCTTTCCACAAGTTTCCTACACATTTAACACCTCAAAGCACTCCTTAAACACTCCTAAAACGTTGGTCCAATTCACCACCCAATTCCTGCTCAAATTCAACAAACTCAATTTCTCACATTTTGCATTTTGCACTCTTTTGCATTTCTAACTTCTTCTTGTTAGTTTTTATATCCTACCAACCTCACCAAATGCATCAATGACCCTTACACATCATTCCTAGACAATTGCATCCTCCAAACCCAAGTTCACTCCTTGTTTCACAAGTTATAAACACCAATTCTTTTTCTTTGGAATTCTATGTTCCTATCACCATTATGCTACAGATTTTGTATCCTTCCAATATCATTCTCCTCCTACCATTACAAGGTCATCAAGTATCTCAACTCAGCCACATACACACCTTGCTCCTCCAGTTTACCAAGTCACCTTAAAACACTTATCTTCTATCGAAATTTCGCCATAACCTCCCCATAAACTTAACATCTCCAAAATCACCATCCTCATCAATTTCCATTCTTAATCTAGCCACACCCTTGAAGGGTCCTACCAGCACACCATATCAATCCAAAATTCAACAATCACAATATAGCTCCAAAACTTAATGAACCACAATATAACCACAACTCAAATCATTTGGCTCCAAGGCCCTCCATTCAAACCAACATTTCACAAATCCAACTAACCACAATCAAGCACATATTGCTCCAGATTTTATTCATCTTTTATTTTTCCCAAACCCAATTCTAAAACAATTAATATAGGCATTAAGGTAGATTTCTTACCTTAATTCACAAGTTTCCCTTAATTCACCTCTTGCTCCTCATCTCCTCCAAAAATCGGTTAAGAGGGCATGGAGTTTCCAAACTCCATCCCAACATCCAAGAACATAAAAACACACTCAATTAATTATCTAAAACCTTGGAATATTCAATTCAATCAAAGGGCTAGAACACAAAGTTAGGGTTTACCTTTGTGAAGCTTTCAAGAGGGGTTTTCACCCTTGAATCAAGAGGGGAACTTCTCCACCATTGGAGGGTTGTAATGAAGCTCAAAATCAAGAAGAAAAACAAGGTGTGAGAGAGAGAGAGCCAAAATCGGCTACCAAGGGAGAAAGAGCAAACGTGAGTCTTTCAATGAAATTTTTACCTTAGAAGGAAGAGGAGACTCCAAGCTACAAGATGATGTGCTTTCTCTTCAAATGGGGAAAACCCATAAAAATGAAACTCATCTTTTCGAATTTTGGAAAGAGAGAAGTGTAGAGCTTGATGAGGGGAACACAAATATGTGTTTTTTTGATTTGGAGCATTTATGTGGCTTGAGCATGGGAGAGAAGTTGGAGAAGCCATGGGTGTGGGTGGTGAGCTCAAGAACGGCAGCAACCAGAGGGAGAGAGGAGAAATCGCTGGGAAGGAAGGAAAGGAGGAGAGAGAGAAGAGAGGAAAAAAAGAAATAAAGGAGGAAAGAGAGTGTGAGTGGGTATAAGTTATTTTGCTTTTTGACTTATTTAATTAGCTAAAGTCATGTGTGAGGGGGCTGTCTACATTAATAAAACCGGCCCACATAACTATTACAGGCTGGAGCGGTTTTGTCTTTACAGAAAACGCTCATTTATTTACCCGGTTTAGCACTAATCACTAACCGGGCCCGTTTTCCGGAATTTTCTTGTTTATTTAATTTTAATGGTTATTATACTCCCATTAATGTTATTTATAGTTATATGATAAACTATAATTTTATGGGGTCATTTGACTGTTTAAAGTCACGTTCTCGGGTTTTCTCGAAAAAACGCGCTTTAGACTCCGTTAGCGCTTTAACGCATTATTTGGATCCGTTTTCTTCCGGAATTTTTCCCACATATTCTTAGTATGTAATTAGGTATAAAAATATATTATAACCCTAGTGAAGGTTATTACCTCCTAAAATAATTAAAACGCGTTTTCACGTTTTGTGACTTTTACGCATTTTCTTTTTCTTTTGGTTTTTATTTCTCCACCAATGATCTTAAGGACTTAATTAGCCTTAAAAATAATAATTACATAATTAATTAACACATTAAGGTTGGGGTATTTCAATAGCCTGAGTAGCAGTTTCGGCAGTTGTCCATATGTCTCCTACATCAGTCATAACAAATAATTAGTTAGAACTCTCTTTATGAAATTTTAGATGCCAATTAAAAATAAAATACTTACGGAATAGTCTCTGGCTTTCTGAAAAACAGGCACAATCTGACCACGAGCGTCCTTCGTGGAGTGAGTGTATACAAAAAGCTCATAGGGTGTAGGTTCCACCCCCCATTCTTTGAGTCTGTATAGTATAAATTAAACAGTCAACAAACCAATGTCATGCAAAATGTTATAATTAAACACAACATGTGGAGTCAAGTTAGACTCTTGGAAAAAATTTGGGCAGCATCCCTCTGTTTTTTAATCCACAACTCCCAAGTTTCTAATCCACAATTCCCTGTTTTCAAGTTTCCTAAAAACAATTTCAATCCACAATTTCAATCACAATTCCATTCAAGGTAGACAACACATTGTTCCACAACAAATATCCACAAAATGATTAACACTTACAACATATTGAAATAATATTCATCACAAATGACAAGTCTACCAAACATGGAACTTACCAAATCAGCTTTGTGATCAAAAATAGAACGTGAGCCACACGCATGGTCATGCCAGCCCCAGGTGCATGCTCTAACCTGCGGTTCTTGGAGTTTGTCTCACTAATGATTTTGTACTTGGGAGTACGCCACATTTTCTCCCAACTTCGATAGATCTCAGGGCTCACAGTTCTTCTTGGTTTATTGTTTCGCTTCATTTTGTTGAGTGTATCCGAGTACCTTTTTGAAGCAAGTGTACAAAAGTTATTGTACACAATCGTCTCATCTTCTGGATCCCAATGAAATAGCTTCTGCAACGGATTACACAATCATCTAATCTGTTCTATTCCGTCTCAATTTCGTCTCTAAATGGCTGTTTTTTAGTAATTCGAATTACTAGGCCCCATTATTAGATTGGAGGGAGGAGATTCTATAATCTCCTATTTATTTGCAACCCTCCCACAAATGAAAAAAAATAGAAAGTTAAGTGATATAGCTTTTTTTTCACATAATCTAGCTTGTGAGAAGGGACCCACTTAAAAATTATGGTGAATTTGCCCAAAAATATATTACTTTTATCCCATCATAAATGTCTTTTATTATTTGGACATATTATTTAACTTCAATATTTAACCTATGAGACAAACTAATTTTATAAATTTAAGTTTACTAATATATAGTTAATCTAATAAGGGAATTTACTTAAAAATTAAATTTATAAAATTATTTAATGTTAGATGTTAAATGTAGATGAAAAAAAAGGTGACTTAAAACAAATAGGACAATGACCAATGAGCACGCACATCTAACGAGCATAAGCGAGGGAAAATAAGCCCGCCAGGTGCCCCGCTTGCTCTGAAATGAAACAGAGAGAAACATGCTTACAGTTTTAAGAACTCTCCCTTCGGAAATAAAACAGTCAGGACGAACTCAGGAGTCAGAATCGACTATCAGAAAGAAATTGAAGTAGACAAAATTAGCATTTTCCCCGGGAAAACGATTTGCTCTGAAACCAATCTTTACTCAGAAACCTTCCGTTCTCTGCGGAATCGGGGCCATAATCACCTGAAGTATCTGCACCACCTCAGCCATTGACGGTCTACTCGAAGGTATCCGAGAGGTACAAACCAACGCCAGCTTAAGCACCGGCAAAACTTCTTCCTCCGGGTACTCTCCCATCGATTGATCAACGCAGTCCAAAACATTCTCCTGCTCAAGAAGAACCCTAACATGATCGCTTAGAATCACCACATTATCCTCCCCGTACTCGATCGCTTTCCTCCCCGTCACCAGCTCCAGCACCATCACCCCAAACCCATACACATCGCATTTTTCATTAACCCTAAGGCTCTGGCACGCCATCTCGGGGGCGACGTATCCCACCGCGCCGTGGAAACTGTCTACTCGTGCTCTGTTTGTCCATCTTCCCAGGATCTTTTATCCCGAAATCCGATAACCTAGGGTTGTTCCTCTCGTCAAGTAGGATGTTGCTTGGCTTCAAATTGTAGTGGATTATTGGAGGATTGCAGGAATGGTGTAAATGCGCGAGACCTTTCGCTGTTCCAGTGAGATCCTGAATCGAGCCGACCAGGACAGTGGCGGCATCGAAGGCGGCCGTTCGTGGAGCTTGGATTGGAGATTACCTCCGCCATGTAATCAGAAACCAGGAATTCGGAGTTGTGGAGTCCAGTGGTAGCCTCTCAGAGGTAGGACGTGAGGGTTTCTAACCCTTCCGAGAACTCGAACTTCTCGATCAAATTTTCTGCGTGCTTAGTAACTTCTGTCGAAATAAGCAGCTTCTTCAAGGCTACAACCGGCCCACCTGCCCCAGTGCGGCTCTGTACACTGAACCTATTGCTCCTCCACCGATTTCATTCGCTTTGTGAAACAATCTTTCGGGTCAATATTATCCCAATATTCTTCCTTGAATTGGAATCAAAGAGACCAACCCCCAACTGGCGGCATCCTCCTGACATCGACGAGCTCGAGTAATACATGCTTTCCAACGCATTGTTCTTCTGATCTACTGACCGTCGTCTGTCTCCTCCTTGCACCTGCATTTAGCAAGGTGATAATCAAAACCCCCATCGCAATTACTGCTGCTGCTGACATGGCAATGAGGGCAGATAAGCTAAGGAATCGCTTATGATGGAACCTGCTTGACCTCTACTACACTCTGTTGTCTGGTTGTGGACCTGCATTAGGTCGAGGACAAGCGGCTTTGGAACTGTCATCATACACGGCCCACTCAGCAAGGGCGAGCAGATTCCCTGGTTTCCCTGTATCGAGGTTGCATCCAGGCTTGGAATATGCCTTCAGCTGGGAGTCTGCCAACCAGCCTGTTGTAGGATATGTTCACCGAGACAAGTTTCCGCAGGCTGCCGAGCTCGTTTGGTACCTCTCCGCTGAGTTGATTCCCTTCCAACTTCAGAACCTCAAGCTTTTTTAGCGCTGCCATTGATATTGGGATCGAACCGCTCAGCTTGTTCCGAGACAAGCTCCTGCGTATTGATAATATAGTAAAGCAAGAACATCAAATTCCAATTCTATATACGGCATTTGTCAAAACTGAAATTCCCTAGCATTGCATGCCAGTAAAGAACAAGGAACGCATTCCATATATCAATACTAATATAGAATAGGAGTTATGTATGACGCTTACAGCAACTGAAGTGACGAACAATTTCCAATTTCTGTTGGAATGGATCCTTCAAGGGAATTCCCATCCAACTGAAGAACTCGTAGGCATCCAGAATCACATACATCTCCAGGGATGGACCCTACAAAGAGGCATGTCGAAGATCCAAGACGGTGAGGTTTTGCAGGTAGCCAAGGTCATGGGGAATCCTTGAGTGCAGATCATTCCATGACAAATTCAAGTATCTCAAGTTTGAGAAAGGCCCAGTTTGGATGGAATGTCACCCTTCAAACTTGTTTCCTGACAGGTCCAGAAGTGAGGGACTCGAAACAGTCTACTTGAATCAGATGGAACCAATCTGGTTAACTGGTTCCAAGATACGTCAAGCTCTTGCAGACCCATACCAAACAGGTCTTCCCGTATGCTTCCACTAAAAGCATTGCCTGCGAGGTGAAGGACCGATAGCTGGGTACAAGAGACCAGGGAAGCGGGAATAACACCACCCAGATTGTTGTTTGATAGTATTAATTGTTGAAGTGATCTGAGATTTGCCAATGCGGTGGGCAGAGTTCCAGTTAGAGTATTGCTTGACAAGTCTAGGATCTCTAGATTAGTCATACTACTAAGCACTGGGGGAAATCCCCTGTTATCTTGTTAGGATAAGTACAAATGGGTCAATGAATTTAGCATTTTAAGAGACTCCGGCAATGGTCCTTTGAACTGATTTCGGCTCAGATTGATTAGGTGCAGATTGGACATAGTCCAACATCCAGTGGTATGAGTCCCGTGAACTGGTTATCTTGAAGACGAAGCTCTTTCAGATAATGGAGAGAGAAGATTCCAACAGGGATAGGACCTGAAAACGTGTTGCCCGAGAGGTCCAGGAATCTAAGGTGATTCAGTGACCAAATCTCCCCGGTTGAAAAGGGGTTGCCGGAGAAGTGATTACTTGACAGATCCAGGCTGTTGAGGGTGGTGCATTTGAGCAATGTAGTTGGCAAAGGCCGTTCAGGGAATTCCCTCCTAAAGAGAGAGAATGCAGTGAGCAGCTCTCAAAGAAGCTCTCTGGGGACTGGACCAGTGAACGGTTCGCTGACAGATCAAGGAATCTGATGGAAGTTGTACTCGCTATGGAAGATGGAATTTGACCGGAGAATCTGTTGTGGCTGAGATTAAGAGTTTGGAGACTGGGAGGGAAATGTGTAAGGTGAGGATCAAGGATACCTGTTAGTTGGTTGTGAGAGGGATAGGAGGACTAACTTGTCCAGCCTCTCAAGTCCTCTCCCAAGCTTGCCGGATAATCCGAGCCCGTCTAAGGAGACCTCAGTGACTCTTCTGGTAGCAGGGTCGCATTGCACGAAGCTCCAGGAGCAAGGAGAGTTGTCATCTTCGGTCCAAGAGGATAATGGAGGAGGGTGTTGAGGTCTGATTTGAAGACAATGAGACCCAAACACGTCGTCGTTCAGCTGGAAGGAAGTGTCTTGTTGGGCGTTAGCTTTAGTTCCTCCGTTCCAGGATAGGTCCAGAGAAAGGAAAAGGAGTAGAAGAAGGTGTAGAGGGAGATTCATGACTCTGGATTGGTGGTGGTCATGAGCGGTGGAATATTTACATGCTCCAGATAGATGCTTGGATGCCTCTTCGTTGGTGGGTCAGAAACAAAGATAGCAACACACTGCTAGAAGGTGCAGAATGGTGAAGAAATAAGGAGGGAAGATGAATAGATTTCAAGTTGGAACGCGATCTTTGGGGCAAGGCAAAGAGTATGAGAGCTGAAGAGGAAGAACTAGTGATGAAATGGAAATCTAAACACTGAAGAAGGACCATCCCCGGCTCTTGGTGGGTGGGTTTTTTCGTAGTTCCAACTATTCGCATGTGATATTTGCACAAATGTTCTCGCCCTCTCTCCTGTCTTGTCTTCTGTCCTCTCCCTTTGGTTTGTCTGGGCATCATCATCTCTGGCATTTCCTTTGTCCTGTGCGTTAGTCCGTCTCTTTGTCGTCTACCTTTTGGCTTTTCTGTCTTTTTTTTTTTACATAACTGGGTAATTTTGACATGTATGCTGTGTTTTGATTTGAGGTCGTGCAGAATGTTTTAGGGTACGTTCGCTCATCACATTAATCTAGGAGAGTTTCAAACGCAATAATCTGATTCTGTGAGACAAAAGGTGGGGTCCAATGAAAAAATAAACCTGTAATATTGTGACATGTGTACTTCATTATCTTGAATGCTGTGCCTCTTTTTTAATCGCGACTAGCGAACAGGGCCTTACTCTATGAACTTCTGAAACCTGTTTAGTTTTTGGGAAATTTCATGAGATACTCGAGGTTTAAGCGAATTTCATGAGATACCCCCGAGTTTATTTTTATTATGAGATATCCCGGGGTTTCATTTTTTTTACGATATACCCCTGAGGTATCATTTTCATTACGATATGCCCCTGAGGTTTTAATTTTTTTACGAGATGCCCTCAGTTCAGATTCTGATATATTATATTTTTCATATCCTAATTTTACTCTCGGACCAATATGTTCCGCAATAACCTCATGGGTTTATGGTTAAATTTTAAAAAATTTAAAATATGAACAAAATGCACATAAAAATTAAAAACAATTAAAATTTTAATTCAATTTAAAAACATAAATAAAAGTATAAAAAATTAGAATCATTAAAAGTTTAAAATAAATAGAAATGACTAAACAACAAAAAAATCTATTTCAAAAATTTATATTGTTACATATTAAAAAATATTATAGCGATGACTTAAAATCGAAAATTTTTTATAAAAAATTATATTAAATACAAGAAATAATTAAACAATTTTATTAAAATAGTATGAGTTTATTAATAAATATATTATTTGATATCAATAATCACAGAGAAATGATCATATTTTATGATTTGTATACTTTATTTTCTAATTTAAAATGATGATTTTTTTCTATGTATTATATGAAACTATTGCTTTTAATATTCTTCATATTATTGTTATACAGTTTTATATTTTTAAAAAATATCTAGGTAACTTCCTAACAAGTTATGTTTATTTTTCAAAATAATTTAATTTATATTTTAGCCATTTCCATTTATTAAATTTTTTGTTTTTTGTTTATTTAATTATATTCATTTTTGATATTGATGTCAAAATTTATATGAACTTCAATTTTTTGAACATTTTATTCAAGTTTCAAATTCAAACAAAACTTTGACTATATATCCTTAAGGTTATTAGGGGGCATATGGTGCGATGGTAAAATGAGGATACAAAAAATATAATATATCAGAATCTGGCTGAGGGGCATCTCGTAAAAAAATTGAAACCTCAGGGGTATATCGTAATGAAAATGATATCTCAGGGGTATATCGTAAAAAAAATGAAATCTCGGGGTATCTCATAATGAAATGAAACCTCAAAGGTATCTCGTGAAATTCGCTTAAACCTCAGGGAAATCGTGAAATTTTCCGTAGTTTTTTATAGTAATCCACTGTGCATACGCATATGAAATTTGGTTAGGGCAATCAGAGACCCTAATTTGACGCTCTCTTTACTGTTTTTGTTCTTTTCCACGTCATATTAATTATAGTCGGGAAAGTGAAAGAAAATCGTCGTCTCGCCTCGCTGGCTAAACATAACAAAGTGAAGAGATGGATTGGGGTGTCAATTGGGTTTCGGTGTTGCCATTTGCCAATTGCTTGTGTATGACAGAGAGGGAAGAAGAAAGACAGAGTGGGGCCAATCTGGCCTTGATTTATTGAAGACGATTCCTCAAGAGTGACAGTGCCGTGGCCAAACGGATGACGGTTCAATGGCGGAAATTAGCTTATAAAACAAGTACAAGTACAACCATTGACATACTAAAGATACTAAACATTGCACGGTACAACTAACTTAGATGACGCAACGCATGGTTCTTCTGTGTCTTTTGCATTATTTTCGGTTTAAACTCACTCATCAATGGATCCTGTGAAGTGATGATGATGAACTACTAGAAAATTTGTGATTGGCGATACAATAATCAAGAAAATTCCGGTGATAATCAAATTTATTAATAGCAACAGGTCTTTGATAAAATGCATTTATCAACGGTAATCAATATCCGTACGTAATTACCATAAACATATTAACTAGTTATATATGTCGTCATTTAGCGAGAGAAATTATCAGCCACTAGTGATGAACTATTATAACGTATATATGTATTTTCTTAGAGTCGCCATTGATGTTTTGTTACACGCAGGGCACATAAATATATAAACATTTAACTTGAATGGCTTATATATTCAAATATTAAAGATAAATCACATGTATCGCATTACATTACAAGGTCTTTCAGTCTATATTGACCCCTCCGCATAACCCCTATACATTTATATGATTCTTTTACATCATGAAGAATTTTTTAAGCTCTGCTTGAAAGAAAACCCTTCAAAAACATACATATACAGAGTAACTACAATCAGCATCTAAGTATTGAAACAGATGATCACTAACAAAAAACAATTAGGACCGCTTTGGGAAAATGGGTTAGGTTCTGACTCTCTCAGTAAACGACGTTTTGTTCTTTCATGGCCTGAAGCTCAACCGGTCAACCACGCACATCTTCGCCGCTCACGCTGCATCGGGAATGCATCAAATGATTAGAAGAATTTGCTTAGAGTTTCTCGCGTCACAATTCGATCGCATCCCTCTTCCCTTTGGTTGCTGGAGCGTCTATACAAAATCCGTCCATGTTCCTTTTGCATGTAACTAATCCTAGGTAGGCTCTGCATTTTCCAGCATATCGTCTGTTATATTTCCGCTCAAATGCTTCACCATCGCTTCAATTCCTCATCCCCTTGCTCTCCTTGAACCCTCTCTACTTCAATCTGCTTGAATCCGCATGCTGGTCGCTTCCCTCCCGTTCGATCATATGATCGATCGCTGAGGCCGAAGTCGGGGCGGGACGATACCTCCTAGGGAAGTTGTTTCCCGCCTTCTCTTATGCCATGAATGCCTGTCGGTGACGGTTTACTACTTATGGCTGCGTTTCGAGGATTTTTGCTTTATTAGGGTTGGCCCTGACCTTTACCTGTTTGAGTTTGACTTCACTATGGCGATGCAAGTGATCCTGGTACGAGGATCTTGGATGGTCAATGATAGCCTTCTCACACTCCACAGCTCACCCAGGCTTAGACTCAGGGGCGGCTCTTGACAAGTCTAACATGTGACTTGGAATAGGGCCCCCAATTGTAGGGGGCCTCAAATTTGTGGGGACCTATTTTTTTAAGTATGGTCAATTATCTTATAGTGAATATCTTATTTAATAGAACAAATAAATAATAGCTTATTGAATTTTAACAGTATTGAATATTTTAGAAGATAAATAAATGAATAAAATTATTGGTAAAACTGTTATATTCTAGTACAATCTATTTTAAAAAGAAAAAGAAAAAAAAGAATACCGATGTATAGATCTTTTTTCTTTTTCTATGTGGTCACTGACAACCTCTTCACCTACTTTTCTTCTATTATTTAAATCCTAACGTCTAGTTTTACTAAGATTTTGTTGTATAGAATGCTAGCAAAATGAGTATTTTAAAATGATTATTCAATAATGAGTAAACTTCTTCTATTTATCTATATTGTCATATTTTGACATTTTATCTCATTACATAACTTAATACAAAATTATGTTGTCACACAAGTAAATTAATATTTTTATATTTTATGTTTAAGTTTAATTTATATAGGGCCCCATAAAATATTCAGCATAGGGCCCGCAAATTACTGAGCCGCCCCTGCTTAGACTATGAAGACCACGAGTTTAAATAGGTGTCTTTTTTAGTTTGAGTTTACAATGTCCCGCACCTTCACTGGGATTTGGGTTTCCCGGAAGCTGCTGCAACAAAAGTGGGCAGGTTCATGGGAATGATGAAGGATATCTTCGTTGGTGGTGCTAGCTTCGTGCGACTGAAGATCCAGCTTAACATTGGCCTTCCCGTCCTTTATTCACTCCCAATGTTTCTCAGAGGTAAGGACCTCACTTTTGCTTTGTCCTATGATGACTTTCCTGATATCTACGGATGGTGTGGTCAACTACTCCATGCTACCGAAGTCTGCCCTTTTAAATGGATCCCGGGCTACGAAGTGTACTCATACAATAGGTGGCTAAACGCCGACCTTTACCTGGAGAGTTCCAAACCTAGGGCAATGCTTATACAACCGATTTGCAAAGCCGCTACCTACCTGCATGTCTCTGACCTATTAGGCGCTGCCCCCGTGGTGATAATGATGCCCCGAGAGAAATTTGATCAACTAGAAAGCTCTTTAGTCAAAGGTATTAGCCTCCGTCCCCCGTGGGCACCAAAGAAGAATTCTAGAACCTTCATGAACAATGATCATTGCGGGAACTCTGCTTTGTGCACCACGCAGGATGATAGAAAGGGTAAAAGATCAATGATCTCGATGTCCCCGGAGCCTTCATGGGTCGCCGAGACAAGACTTGACCTCACCATCCCACCTTTTGAAACGTCTTCAAGACCAAACGGTGGGGTTGCATGTGCAGGGACTTTGGCCATGCAGCCCTAGACCTCACCATGGGTCATCTTGCCCTTGTTTTTTGGATGTTTCCCCAATGATAATATGTCCGTTCTTATCTTTCACTTTGGACTATCTTAAGTTTCTTCAAGGTTTTAATTTAGTGATAACATAAAGACTTTCAATTTTTTTTATTATAACTTTAATATATATGCTAGTTTTCAACTCCAAGGGGCTCGCTTGAGGCATCCTAGATGATTGCAAGTTTTGTTTATTGAGACTTAACAACGTTAAGCAACTTCCAATAGTAAATTAAGAACTATGTTTGTGAGTCCATGTATTTATAAAAGCGCTATTGGTTTACATGTGTAGTTTGAGAAAAAAATGTTATCTTTTTTTTTTTAAAAAAAAGCTATAAAATACTACAGACAATAATATTTACGATTCAAATAACTAACCTTATTACAATATTATGTTTATGATTAAAGCAAACGTTACATCAGCTGAGTTACATTAACATCAAACATGAGCAATTGAAAAAGAATTAGTTGTTATGTTTCAAAAAAAAAAAGAATTAGTTGAAGCAGCAGCTAAACAAGAGTAGAAGTCAAGTAGGCAGTTGACCCCAAACTGATGATATCTATATATATTTGTTTAATTTGTGTACTTTCTTAAATATAATCTAATTTCACAATATATATTACCTTTGTCCCATCTGGGTTGTACTCATTTGACTTTATTATTTAACATATAAGGTAAATTAATTTTATTAATTTTAATTATGTAATAGATTCATTACATAATAAACTATATCTTGACAATTTTAGTTTTTAAAATTAGCTTATCTTATATGTTAAATATCAATAAGGAAAAAGGTGTCAAAAAACAAATAGGACAATCCTGGTAGGACCGTATAAATTAGAATATATTATTTTTACATAAGAAATATATTATAAAATTTATATTTATTTAAACTAGCTCATTATATATGTTTAATATTAAGCAGTAAATATTTACTAATATTAGTACTGGGGGTTGCTATTCGCATTACAAAATTACTAATCACCGCAGTACAAAATTTTTTTAAATCATATTGACGTTGTACACATGTAATGATGTGTCACTGTGTTTTTTTTTCAAAAAATGATATCGGAAAGTAAATTTACCGAAGTAGTTTGTAGTTGATTAGTAGCGAATTTTACTAGTTACTTTTTTGTTGGAATCAATACAGGAACCTTTTTTTTGTAAAAAAAAGTGTTGGATTACATTTTTATGTGTTTTATTATTAATTTGACTTAAAATTAATTTGTACTGCGAATAGCAAATACTTTATTATTCGCAGTACAAATTTTGTTTTTCACCAAACTTAGTTGAATAAGTTTGAATGTTACGGGGAGACACTTTTTTTTGAAATAATAGATGTTTGAATAACCAAATTAAGTCAATATGAGTAAAACAACAACTAAGTTAAAGAGAAACTAAGTTACAACAACTAATTTATAGAAAAACTAAGTTACAACAACTAAGTTAAAGAAAGACTAAGTTACAACAACTAAGTTAAAGAAAAACTAAGGTACAACGTTGATCCAACTATCTAACCTAGATTGTAATTGATGAATCCAAGGTCCGACAGTGTTTGGATCTCTATAAGCGAACCACTGCGGATAGACAGGGGGAGTGGGGAGTCATGAACCATGCCGAACCTTATGAAATGACCCTGGGGGCAAATTCCTATGTGGATCTCTCCTCTTGGGCTATCACGATCGGTATAATTATCGATGGGAAGGTATGTGGCACTTGCCGCACCCCATAGACAGTAGAGTAGAAAACTACTATCAAAGTGTACCTTGTCGCGATCACCAACCCCATTTCCGTGTGCATCCATTTATGTGAAGGTGCTGGCTCTCCTGAATTCCAATGAAGTGCTCTTAACATGCCGTTGTACGGTCCTTCGTTAAAAATGGCCTTGTATAGTCCATTCACCGGTGCTTGATTCTTCATGTGATTGTACAATGCTACACGGACATCTTTCCACCTCTCTTCGTTTGAATATAGGTAGTCAGCAATGACCCTGAAACCACAATTCCCATCTCCACGAACATCAATATACCCCAGTCATATATTGATATAGGTGGGGTTGAAACTCTGGTAGTATGGGAAGTTGTCAAGGGGCTGGAATCGACTCGGATTTGATGATCCTCTATTACGTGATCTTCTATTTGATGGCGCTCCTTGTGACTGGCCTGCCCTTGGTCGGTTACACTCCCAAGACGAAGGTTCCCGTCGGTTTGGTCTTGAGGGCCCGGTAGGTCTGCCAATCCCAACCTGTTCCAATGGCTCTCCTAATTGGCACACCATATCTGGGTGAAGGAAGTTTTGGATTTGACTGTAACATTTCGCCATCAGAGTAGGATCATCTGACTGTGCTACCTCAGAAGCTATGTCTCGCCATCTATTTTGTTCTTCCTCCATGTAGGATACCATATCAATTGTCGATTCATGTTTCTCCCAGCTTAGGGTATACCAGAAACGATGTATATCCCTCTTTGAGCATAGTATACCACTATCCAGCATGTAGTTTAATTTACAAGCGCAAGGTAATCCATGAGAGGTTACCTTGTCACATCCACAGATTGAGCTGTCCATTTGCACATAATTCGCCCTTCCAAGCTCCTTGACTAGCTCATCTAAGCAAAGGGTACTAACCTTCCCGATCAGGTCAGCGATTGGAACCCTCATGTGCTCTCTTCTGTGTTTTGTCCTGGCTGCCTCAAAATCCTTTTTTAACTCCCGGATGCTTGTATTCACATGATCGTTAATCTTTGGAAAGATTACATCCAAAGTGTGTCTAGCACTCCTTAATCTTGCCTTTAGAGAAGAATGTGCGCTCTCCACCCTATCAAATGTTTAAGTAAGTTTTATAGATCTATAACAATCACTGTATTATCTTAAACATTACAAGATTAACAATTTTACCTATTTGTCGATGTGTTGCCGAAGTGCAACACATTCTTGACCCAAGCCTCCACAAAATTTTCCTTGTATTTCTCCCAGACTGATGCAACATACGTAATGAAACGTGGGTAGCTTTGGTATGTATTCTTGAAATATGCGTACCTCTCGTTGTAGTCCTGCTCTGTGCTCGAGTAGACAACCGAAGTCCACATTCGGACTGCAGCCGCCGCCCTTCCTCTATCACCCATATAAGTCTCGGCTTTCCCCTGAACGTTCCTACTTATGTGCCACCGACATAGTAGATGATGAGATTCAGGAAATACCTCATCTAAGGCATTCATCAGGGCCAGACATCTGTCGGTGATAAATGTAGAGGTTGTAGTCCGCCCGAGGAGGTCCCTTAATTGTTGAAGTGCCCACACATACATGTCTGTTGATTCTGATACAAGGAAGGCGAAGGCAATGCTGAAGTTTTTGCCTATACTCGTCATCCCGATGAACTGAACCAAAGGCATTTTTGCTATGTTTGTTTTATAGGTAGCATCAATGCCTATGACATACGGGAACGCATGGAGCAGTAATCTAGATGTAGGGTGTGCAAAGAAGATGGACCCAAGTCGTGTTTGATCATCTAAATTATGAAATATAATCATGTTATCTATCAAATTAAGATGAAACCTAAATGATTGAAGTTATTTGAGACATACTGAGTTGACTTACTTGGATCTGTAATGTAATCGTAGTAGTAGTTGTTTTTGTCTAGGTCACTCAGCAGAGTCTGCACCATAGATCGACCATCTCTATTTACTAGTTTTGTTTTTTGTATCCGGTTGTATATGTCTTTCCTTGTTGCTGACGTTTCTGGGTTGATTGTTGTGAGCTCGGAATAAATTGCACAGGGGGCACACCGACTTTGGTTCTCTGGTCGATCATAATCTCCTCCGCCTCAGTCAGGCGTTTTCCCACAAAATGACCCTCTGACCCACTCTGCGAGATCATGGTTATGCCATCCGTTACCCACTTGCAAGAAACACCCGTAGCTTGTGTAATACCCCTTAATTTTAAAAGGACAACCACATTTCTTTGAACCCGATGATCTGCGCCGGTTGATGACACCAGGTCGTGATGTCCTTCGTGGTTTCCAATACCTCTCGCATGTTATGTGGAAATCTTGGCCCGCCCGAGAACTTTGAATTATGGTGTAGATATGGTTGGGATGGCCAACACTATCTACCCAATCTTTCGCTTCTTCTTTACCCCTAAAGGCCTAGTTTGTTTGAAATAAGTAACCTGTGTCCACCACCGGAGCTCGATTATACATCTCTTGCATGTAGTCATCCATCTGTGCATAATGATCCGGAACGCCTTCATCAAATTCATCCCAATCTGAATCAGTGGTTGAGTCACTATCCTGCAATAAGGGTCGAGAGAATGTTAGATGAATATTGAAATATGAAATGTTAGTGCGAATATGATTAACAAAGACAATAAACTAAATACTTACTGGGCTTGATATTGGAACATACTCATGATCGGAATCTGAAGATTGACTCATGTTTAGAGAGAGAGCTTGCACAGTTTTACGAAATAATTTTTGGAAGAGAGTAAGGAAATAGAGAGCTTCGAGAATATGGAGAGAGAGTGTGTGAAGATGAAATGGAGGAGGCATCCCTTATATAGAGGTTGGTCATGAACTAGCCACAAGGTTACAAGTTAAAAAAACGGTAACCTGGTACGTGTACAGTGACCTGGTACGTGTACCTTTACAAATTAACTTTACCTAAGGTAATAAACTGTACGTGTACTTACCTGTAAATGTACCTTTCCTGACAATAGTAATTACCTATGGTAACTTGAATCACTTTGTACTGCAAACGGTAACCTGGTACGTGTACAGTGACCTGGTACGTGTACCTTACCTGACAAAAGTAATTACCTAAGGTAACTTTGAATTCACTTTGTACTGCAAACGGTAACCTGGTACGTGTACAGTGACCTGGTACGTGTACCTTTCCTGACAAAAGTAATTACCTATGGTAACTTTGAATTCACATTGTACTGCAAACGGTAACCTGGTATGTGTACAGTGACCTGGTATGTGTACCTTTCCTGACAAAAGTAATTACCTATGGTAACTTTGAATTCACTTTGTACTGCAAACGGTAACCTAATACGTGTACAGTGACCTGGTATGTGTACCTTTCCTGACAAAAGTAATTACCTATGGTAACTTTGAATTCACTTTGTACTGCAAACGGTAACCTGGTACGTGTACAGTGACCTGGTACGTGTACCTTTCCTGACAAAAGTAATTACCTATGGTAACTTTGAATTCACTTTGTACTGCAAACGGTAACCTGGTACGTGTACAGTGACCTGGTACGTGTACCTTTCCTGACAAAAGTAATTACCTATGGTAACTTTGAATTCACTTTGTACTGCAAACGGTAACCTGGTACGTGTACAGTGACCTGGTACGTGTACCTTTCCTGACAAAAGTAATTACCTATGGTAACTTTGAATTCACTTTGTACTGCAAACGGTAACCTGGTACGTGTACAGTGACCTGGTACGTGTACCTTTCCTGACAAAAGTAATTACCTATGGTAACTTTGAATTCACTTTGTACTGCAAACGGTAACCTGGTACGTGTACAGTGACCTGGTACGTGTACCTTTCCTGACAAAAGTAATTACCTATGGTAACTTTGAATTCACTTTGTACTGCAAACGGTAACCTGGTACGTGTACCTTTACTGACAAAAGTAATTACCTATGGTAACTTTGAATTCACTTTGTACTGCAAACGGTAACCTGGTACGTGTACAGTGACCTGGTACGTGTACCTTTCCTGACAAAAGTAATTACCTATGGTAACTTTGAATTCACTTTGTACTGCAAACGGTAACCTGGTACGTGTACAGTGACCTGGTACGTGTACCTTTCCTGACAAAAGTAATTACCTATGGTAACTTTGAATTCACTTTGTACTGCAAACGGTAACCTGGTACGTGTACAGTGACCTGGTACGTGTACCTTTCCTGACAAAAGTAATTACCTATGGTAACTTTGAATTCACTTTGTACTGCAAACGGTAACCTGGTACGTGTACAGTGACCTGGTACGTGTACCTTTCCTGACAAAAGTAATTACCTATGGTAACTTTGAATTCACTTTGTACTGCAAACGGTAACCTGGTATGTGTACCTTTACTGACAAAAGTAATTACCTATGGTAACTTTGAATTCACTTTGTACTGCAAACGGTAACCTGGTACGTGTACCTTTACTGACAAAAGTAATTACCTATGGTAACTTTGAATTCACTTTGTACTGCAAACGGTAACCTGGTACGTGTACCTTTCCTGACAAAAGTAATTACCTATGGTAACTTTGAATTCACTTTGTACTGCCATGGTGTGTTTGGAAGCTTGATTTCAGTAGTCATTGAACTAGCCGTTGGACATGTCAGTGTTACTGAAATATTATAAAAGTGGGTATTAGTGTCCCAACATACTCATTCCTTACCCCGTGCTCTCTGAATCTGTCTAATTACATCTTGCTTGAACTCTTCACACCTTAATTCCCATTTCGCTCCCAAAATCAAATGGAGTTTCCTTTCTGTTTGCACGTTAATTATGTAGCTACTTTTGGTCGTCATGGAGCACAATTTGATAGAAGAATGGGGCACAGACGCGTAGAAGTTACTATGCCATATCCTAGTAATCTCCGGGATCTACCGACGAGTAATTCGAGCACTACAGTCCCTCCTCGGCAGAATAAACATAACAACAATGGTGTATTTGGGGCTGGAGGGCGACTATGAGTGGACTTTTATTCATGTACGAAATGATACATCAGTTCGCCGGATGATGGAGAATTACATGGAGTATAATGATTTCATCGCTCATATTCCATTACTTGTTATTTATGATCCTATTGAGCCCGATGATGATGATTTTCAACACCAAGAACCAATTTATGAGATGAGACGTAATGTAATAGCACGGGGAATAGAGAGACAAAGGTTAGGAAATAATTAGGGGGGTTATTGGTTATCGATTTGATCTTGTTAGTTCTCGTGTTGTTATAATTTTTGGGATTTATAATCTTTAGTAGATGTTTGGACGTGGAATAAACGTGTTGTTATAGTTATTGACTTTTAATTATGTGATTCATCGTATTATCAATAACAGTAACGGGAGCAGTGAAGGAGGGGACATTATCAGGGCATCCACCACAAACTTGCGGTTGCAGCTTCATTATGTGATTCATACGATTTGGATTCAGGACTTTTCTTTCTTAGGAATTTCTACATTTTGATATATTTCATTTATCGTGACATATACAATCTTTGGTACATGTTAGATATTTCATTTCGACACTATCATTGCTGGAGAACATTCAACGACCAACAAAGAATTTAGACCACCTAGATTGGCATTGATCTTAACAAGCACATTTGTCAAATACTGATCGTTACTTTGAAAGGAGCCATGAATGCAGAAACGATGCATTTCTAGAAAATTTTTGGCATAGTCTCCCCTGTTTTCTTATCTCCACGGTTCTAAGAACCTCCACAAATCAACAACAGATCATCAACAAGGTCACCCATTGTCAGCAATAATTCCACCATCACCAAGTCCACTAGAAAAAAACTACATCCAAACAAATGTACTAGCGTCTAACACACCAAGTCAAAATGAAGGACAACAAATAGTTCCAAGATGATACTAAAGTTTATTACATCCAAATCCAAGATGACAAGCACTAGGGTGCCCATGCTGGCGCTGGTAACTATCCATATGTATAAAGAGCTGAACACATCCACAAGACCATCAGTTGCAGCCTTTGTTCTTCTTCTGGCATCCCCCTGACGATAGTATGACCAGTCCATGCATTGTTCTCTTGGTAGTAACGGGCGTGCAAGCTCACTTGCCTCAGACAGTAGCTGTAACACACTTGGTCAGGTAAGTACACATAAAAAAAAAAGTGATATTTAATGAAGTACTATGACAAAAAGAACTTACTAGACAGGGATCTGGACGATGAACCAGGGTGGTCTGATAAGTCTCAGGGGTTTAGGATCTTCGGGTGTGTGTGCTTGGTGTACCAATCTAGGTAGAGTGGGTCACAAGCATGCAACCGCGCATTTGTGCGCGTATACCCTGGAACCAGCAATTTAGGCGTGTTTTCCCAAAAATTATACATGGGGGGGGTATTACACATGTGTAGGGTGGGTTTTTCCTCTTTTTTCAGACCTTGGGTTGGGTCTAATAGGGTTCAGGGATATCCTGAATGTAACCAAACTGGCGTAGACAGCGACCAGGCATGTATGGCTCATTCAACCCCAAAACCGGTATGTTACCTCTATACCATGTACGCCCTCCATGAACATTAACATTATCTCGACCGTAGGGCAACCAATCAATCTACAATGAACATTAATAGTAAAATGTAACCAACAACGAAAGACAAAAATAATATGGTTCAATGTGTTAGCAATACAAACACTTACATTTAGAGCAGTCAAAGCATCTAGATGCTCACGATATCCTTGCAGTGAACGATGATCCTGCACTTGAGAGGTAGATCTCACCCATCTTAGAGCCCAAGGTCTATCATCATTAGCGCGCCAGTCCGGGCTAATCGCTGGTCTTAATGTAGGGAAGTACGCATAAATCCAGCACTGTGCATATAAAACACTAGAATGATTAAGCAGTACAATTATTAATACTCAGTGAGTTATCATATACTAGATGCACATTAGGACACATACCTCAAGTAACGTCATAGAACCACCTATCCCACTGGAGTCGGCACGAGATGCTATCCCTAGCTGGCGATATAACCATGCAAGAGTACCAGCTCCCCATGCATATTTATGAAGCTTGGTACTTTCTTCAAGGAGCTACTAAACTGAACAGCTGTGGACTCAGACGACCATTTGATTTTCCAGCTAATATGGTGGTACCAATCAGATGATACAAACCAACCACATGCCTGCTTCATTGCCTCTTCATTTCATCCCTACATTGCTGCAACAAGCTCGAAATTGATACAACACCGGTATTCCACAGTGCCTCTATATACTCTCAAACATCTGCCCCAACAAAATAAGACAATCAGCCATTACTCCTTCAACTCAGGGGTGGATGAATTCGCTGTCAATGAACGACCGACAATGGGGATTTGCAGTATCATCCACACATCATGCAGGGTAATCGTCATCTCACCAAACGGCATATGGAATGAGTTTGTATCAGGCTGCCACCTCTCCACAAAAGCACTGATCAGGGACATATTGTTGTATGGCATCGTAATATCCTGTAGGTGCTCTATACCAGAATACTCAAGCATCTTCCTTGTTCTTGGTTTAGAAATTTGATCTTTTGGCCAGCAGGTAAGCATCACCCTACGGGATTTGAAACTCAAAACCCCACGATCCTACATAATGACCAATATTTAACACTTACAAAACGTAGTATGATATTAAATGATCAAATACAGGAGAAGATAGAGAACATACCTTAGCCGAGGTCCATAAGTCAAGCACCATGACCCCGAAGCTAGTGATAACACTAGTGAGTAGTGGGACCGCCAGGAACTGGCACCTCTGAACTTCCAAGAGGTAGGAATGACTGCAACCATCGCTAGCGCTGCTTCCTCGTCAGTGTCATCCTCCTTATCCATGACTTCATCATCTTCCTTATCCTGCCTCATCCACGTCGGGTGAGTCCTCATCATCAGCACCACGACCATCGTCATCAGCATGTGGCGAACGCTCAGTCATCACATGGTCCTCAACAGCACGGGCAGGTGATGGGCGTGGTTGACGTGATGAACTACCACCGCCTGACGCAGTCTGGTGGCTTGATTGCCCTGAGATATTGAAGCTAGAGCTGTGCAGTGATTGATAAGTGTCTAAATGAGCATGATTTATGGGTGTATTTCATATATTATATCAGCACTTTTCTGCTCATTTCTCCTTATCGTATGCTTTCCTCTAGTTTATGTTTTATTGTTTATCTCACAAAATTATTGGTTTAACATGAGGAAAACCAAGCTAGGAGCAGAGTACACGAAGAGACGAACGCATAGGCGCAGACGGCTCGAAAAAACGGAGCCCAAACGAAGAATCTAGAGCCGGTCAAAAGTTGGAAGGAAATAGGTCAAGCATGGGCAACCGCCTATATTAGGCGCGGACGATTCACCCAAGCAACCGCCTGTTAGCCAGGGGACGTACAGGCGGCCACCAACACGAGCGGACTCACACAGCAACCGCCTGTTAGCCAGGCGGACCAGCAGGCGGACGTGAGGGAGTAAGTAAGCAACCGTGTGTATATGAGGCGGTTGTTCAGGAGGGACACCACGCGGACGCGTGTAAAAATTCCAGATCTGAGACGCGCCTGTCTCCTTCTTCCTCGTGTCGTCTGCAAATGGATTCTGTTATCCATCTACTCCGCCGCACCGCCTACCTTAAATCACTCCAGCTCTCTGTCCCTCTGCAATAAATGAAGCACTCAGACTGCAATCAACTGCAATCAATTAATATGTACGGATCTGCCTCCTCAATCTCTATATAAACCAAACCATATACTGCAAAACAAACACACTACGTACGTCCACAGGCTGAAGAAATCAAACAACACCACACTCCATTCTCTTCCAATTAATTCCTCCCGTAGCACCACAATTCTCCATCTTTTATTATTCTCACCATTTCACCACATTCACGTACGTACTCAAACACTCAAACAGAAGCAGTATTTTACAAAGAGAGAAAAGAGGCAGGCGAGTGCAGACCCGTTATTCGCAGGCAGTTCCTGAGTAATGAATATTTCAGTCTCTACTCTGTTTTTATTTCTGTCAATGTCTGAGTAATCTCATAATTGTGCTTAGGATGGGTGTTTAACCCAAAATAACTCAGCGTATTTATAATACCGAGTTTGCTTATAAATATTTGTTTTGTCTCTCTCTATTATTAAATGTTTAAGAACTGATCATTTTTACTCATTTACGGTTTCTCTAATTTCAATGATTTTGTAAAATTAGAGAAAGACCACAAAGAGAGACAAACGTTAGATATTATCTCCTTGATTAGCAGATAAAATCCATCGCTGTTATAAAAGAATTCTCACTTAAAGCTAATTAATGATTTTAGACTTTTTCTGATTGTAAGAAGTTTAATGAATTAATTAAGAGCTGTCCTTATCTATGATTTAGAAAGGCCACAAGATAAATTCTTAACAGACAAATAAGAGCAAACTAGGATTATAATTTTATCTGAGTTATAATTGGGCGATGTCACCTTCCTTAGCACATTTACCATCCACTTAATTCACAACTGTTTTTACTGTTTTTATTATTTCTTTATAATCCAACAACAAATCAAGCTTGCCTCCGGCTAAACCCCTTTTTACAGTTTTTAATTAACTACCAAAACTAGGATAATTGAACAATCTCCTTGTGGATACGACACTTGTTTTACTACTACGAATAGGTACACTTGCCTGTTAGTTTGTTATAATTCTATATATTTTATAGTGTAGTTTTATCTCAACAAGTTTTTGGCGCCGTTGCCGGGGAGATTGATTCCATCAATTTCCCTAGTTTTGGTAGTTCACTCGCTATATAGTAATAATCTGTTAATACTATTAAATTGTTAATCTTGGACATCTGAATTGGACATCGGACTTCGGACCTGACTTGGACATTTGACTTCGGACTTTGGACAACTAACTTCTAACATCTTAATATTATTGTCATTTCATTCCATTGTCATTTCGTTCCATTGTCCTTTCTTTCCATTGTCCCTAACTACTAACTTAAAATTTCCTGTCATTTCGTTCCATTGTCCTTAACTTTTCATTTTCCATTGTCCTTAACATTTCTTTCCATTGTATACTAACTACTAACTTATAATTTCAGTATACTAACTTCTAACGTTATCAGCCTAACCAATATTTCTGTCTTTCTTATTTTATTTACTAACTAATTTCGCAGTTTCTCACAAACACAAGTTATCTTCTGTGCATGCCAAATACTCGAACCCGAGGCTCTCCACCTATCAGTCCGAGCCCGAACCCGAGCGCACTTTATTACAAGCACAAAGAAACCTGAGAAACCAAGCCATGGCCAATAACGAAGTTATAAATGAAATGGACCATGCAATTCAACAGAACACCGTGCTATCTCTGACTACCACCAACCGAATACCGAAGGAAGAGCATCAGCTATAGTTCTCCCCGAACTAACACCAGAAGAAGCCAGACGATGGGTTTTCAAAACCCACTACATCACCGCCGTCCGGGATCTAGGCAAGTTTAGTGGAGCGAACCCAGATGAAGCCCCAAATCATCTGAGTCTCTTCCTAGACTTCTGCAATTCCTTTGGTCAAACCGGCAACGTCAAAGAAAGAATCCGTCTACAACTTTTTCCTCACTCGTTGTCGGATTCAGCAAACAGGTGGTATCGAAGCCTTCCCTCCCGATCAATCACCACATGGCTTCAAATGGCCCAAAAATTCCTTGCCAAATACTACCCAACCAGTAGAACGAGGCAATTGATCGGTGTGAAATGAAATCAATTTTCTGTCAGGAGCCGGGAGGAGAAACGTTGTACGACGCATGGGACAGGTTTAAGGATATGCTAATGAAGTGTTCTCACCATGGTCTTGACGATCAATCCCTCTGCCTGTCATTCTTCAACGGTCTGGATGATGGGAACCGACTACTTGTCAATTCCTCTGCAGGAGGGAGTTTCATGATGAAATCTCCTAAAGAAGGAATGGACCTTCTCGAAACCATGACGAGCAATACGAGACAGTGGACGAGATTCAAAGGAAGAACGCCACGAGCAGCAGGCCTACTCCATGTTGAGCCTACAGATCATTTATCGGCTCAGATCTCGTCCCTTACAAAGATGGTGGAAAGCTAACGACATCACAAAACGAAATTGTAAAAACAATAGCTTCCCCACCTACAAGTTCATCGTCAGTTCCACCTACAGAAGGATGTGCCATATGTGCCGGTCCTCATGAAAACCCCTCAGTGCGAAGGTAAAGGACAGTACGAGGACGCAAACTTCATAGGAAACCGTCCTGGTAATTCCTACAACAACAACTTCAACAACAACTATCCATGGAGAAATCACCCGAATTTCTCATGGAAGAATAATGATCAAAACCAAGGAGGTCAGAACAACAATTCAAATACCTATCAGGGGAACAGACCCCAACCAAATTCTAATATAGGTTATCGAGCACAAGGTGCCCCTCCAGGTTCCAGCAACAACAACAACCATCGTCAACCTCTTCTGATCCAAATGAGGAATTCAGGAACTTAATGAAAGGATTCATGACTACGACTCATACCCGACTCGTGGATCAAGAAGCCACTAACAGAAGGGTGAAGCCCAGATACAACAAACCAACCAACAGTTGGAACAAATCAGCCAACAGCTTGCACAAAGGCCACCTGGTGCCTTCCCTAGTCAGCCAAATCCAAATCCAAGGGAACAGGCCAAGGCAGTGACGTTAAGAAGTGGTAGGCCTTCAACTCATCTCCTCCCCGAGATGAAACTGATAACCAAGAGCAGCAAGCTCATGAACCTCAAGAAAATTCAGCAGAAGAACAGAAAGATGCTGAAGAAGCCCCTCCTCCTACAAAAAATACTTCCAAGGAGAAGGAGTCTCCTGAATCTACTCCTTCCCCTCTCACAAAATTCTTCCCCCACTTCCTTTTCCAAACAGAATCAGAAAGAAAAATTTAGATGAACAGTTTGGAAAGTTTCTATCTCACTTCAAGAAACTGACGATCAACATTCCTTTTGCCGATGCTTTAAAACAAATGTCAATATACGCAAAGTTCATGAAGGATATCATCACCAACAAAAGATCGTTGCAGGAAGTGGAAACTGTACACCTTACACAGGAAGTGTCAGCAGTACTTCTCAAGAGTCTCCCTCCGAAACTTGGAGACCCAGGTTGCCAATTATTCCATGTTCAATTGATAATGTTGATTGTGGTAGTGGGTTATGTGATCTAGGAGCTAGTATCAATTTAATGCCACTGTCAACTTTCAACAAACTTAAATTGGTAAATGCGAACCAACTTCTATTCAATTACAATTAGCAGATAGATCTTTAGTATTCCCAAAAGGAATAATAGAAGATTTGATTGTTACTGTAGGAACCTTTGTGTTCCCCGCTGACTTTATTATAATTGACATGGAAGAAGACACTAGGGTGCCCTTAATCTTAGGACGACCTTTCATGAGAACTGCAAGAGCACTAATCGATGTTGAAAAAGGAAAAATCATTTTAAGGCTGCATAACGAAACTTTAGAATACGACATGTCCAAGGTTGTTAAGAAACCCGCTCATTTAGAAGATACCTTTTCCATAGACGTTGTCGACTCTATTGTGCAGGATAATTTATCTGCTATTATCCGTAATGACGCTCTTGAAAATGCCTTGTCTGAAATCTGTGATAACCGATTAGTATACCCTGACACAATCCAAATGGTAGCAGCTCTGGATAGAATAAAATCATACAAGAAACCACGCTACCCACCACCAGAACCAATAGAGCTTTCCACTCAGAAGTTACCACCATCCATTGAACAACCCCCTCTCGTAGATCTGAAACAATTGCCATCACATCTGAAGTATGTTTATCTTTCTGATTTTTGTACTTTGCCTGTTATTATTTCTTCATCCCTAACAAGTACACAGGAAGAACAGCTTGTGAAGATCCTTCAGAACCACAAGAAGGCAATAGGCTGGTCCATTTCGGACATTAAAGGTATCAATCCCCATTTCTGCACACATCACATTTACATGGAAGATACCTACAGCCTTTAGTCCAACCACAGAGAAGGCTGAATCCCAACATGAAAGACGTAGTAAAGAAAGAGGTGCTCAAACTTCTCGACGCCGGGATAATCTACTCCATCTCCGACAGCAAATGGGTGAGCCCCGTTCAAGTGGTCCCGAAAAAAAGGAGGTCTCACTGTGGTCCCCAACGACAAAGGTGATCTAATTCCTCAGAGAACCACGACGGGATGGAGAGTCTGCATCGATTACAGGAAACTGAACAGCGCAACGCGGAAGGACCACTTCCCCTTACCCTTCATCGATCAGATGCTTGAAAGATTGGCTGGGCAAGATTACTACTGCTTCCTGGATGGTTATTCAGGATACTTTCAAATACCCATTGCTTCTGAAGACCAAGACAAAACCACATTCACATGCCCGTACGGGACATTTGCATACAATCGGATGCCTTTTGGTCTATGCAATGCCCCAGCAACATTCCAAAGATGCATGATGGCAATCTTCAGCAACTATCTGAGAAGAGCATCGAAGTCTTCATGGACGACTTCTCTGTCTTTGGTCCCACTTTCGAATCCTGTCTGAATAATCTGGATGCCATCCTCGCCTGATGTGAAGAAACTAACCTTGTGCTTAACTGGGAAAAATGCCATTTCATGGTTAAAGAAGGAATAGTTCTTGGGCATAAAATATCTTCAAGGGCATTGAAGTTGACAAAGCCAAGGTCGAAGTTATGAAAAATTACCACCACCATCGACGGTAAAAGACATCAGGAGTTTCCTTGGCCATGCTGGGTTCTATAGAAGGTTATCAAGGATTTCTCCAAAATTTCAAAACCTCTATGTGATCTCCTAGCTAAAGACGCCAAGTTCGACTTTACGGAAAAATGCCTACAAGCCTTCAACACACTGAAAGAATGCCTCATCTCTGCCCCCATTGTGATATCACCAGATTGGAGCCTTCCGTTTGAAATTATGTGCGATGCCAGCGACTATGCCGTGGGTGCCGCTTTATGCCAAAAGAAGGAGAAGATCTTGAGAACCATCTACTATGCAAGTAGAACCCTCAACGACGCTCAGAAGATTATTCAACTACTGAGAAGTGATAAGTATCCAAATGAGCATGTTTTATAGGTGTATTTCATATATATATTAGCACTTTTCTTGCTCATTTCTCCACTTATCTTAGTTTTTCTCTAGTTTATGTTTTTGGTTGTCTTACAGATTTATCGGTTAAAGCATGAGAAAAACAAGCTAGAAGCAAAGAACATGAAGAGACGAACGCATAGCCGCAGACGGTTTGAAAAACAGAGTCCAAACAATCAATCTGGAGCCAGTTGAAGGGTCCGGGACTTAAATGCAGAACTAAGTCCCGGACCAGCATATTAAAACAGACGAGAATAGAATAGATAGCCGTGGGTGGTCCGGGACTTAGGTCCCATACAAGGACCGGACCACCCCTTGAAAAATGGCCGAGAGTTTTCTGTGAGTAAGGGTCCGGGACTTGACTCATATGCAAGGACCCGGACCAACAATGATGTCAATAAACAGAGGCTACCGCCTCCCTTGGAGGCGGACAAATAACACACAACCGCCTCTGAAATGGGCGGACATCACACAGGTTACCGCCTGTGAAATGGGCGGACGTGCTCGCGGTCACTATAGAGGCAACCGCCTCTAAAACAGGCGGACATCTAAGAGGCTACCGCCTCTAAAACAGGCGGACATCTAAGAGGCTACCGCCTCTAAAACAGGCGGACACATAAGAGGGACCGCCTGTTTAGCAAGCGGACAGCAGGCGGTCATGAATTAAATCAACGCCGCGAACTAGTTTTCTTCGCCCGTCTTCGCCGTCTTCTGCAACTTGAACGCCTTATCTATCTACTCCAGCACCGCCTACCATGAATCTCTCACGCGTGCTGCTGTCTGTCCCCTCTGCAATAAATGAAGATAGCAATGAATGCTCAATCAATTTACGTACGGATGCCTATCTCAATTCTCTATTTAAACCAACACCAATACTGCAACAAAGGGAAAGCGTACGACCACAGTCTGAAGAAATCAAATAAACACCACACTCCATTCTCTTCCATTTAATTCCTCTCGTACACCACACTTCTTCATCTTTTATTTATTTTCACCATTTCACCATAAACACGTACGTACTCAAACAAACAAACAGAAGCAGTAAATTACAAAGAGAGAAAAGAGGCAGGCGAGTGCAGACCCGTTATTCGCAGGCAGTCCTGAGTAATGAATATTTCAGTCTCTACTCTGTTTTTATTTCTGTCAATGGCTGAGTAATCTCATAATTGTGCTTAGGATGGGTGTTTAACCCAAAATAACTCAGCGTATCTATAATACCGAGTTTGCTTATTAATATTTGTTTTGTCTCTCTCTATTATTAAATGTTTAAGAACTGATCATTTTTACTCATTTACGGTTTCTCTAATTTCAATGATTTTGTAAAATTAGAGAATAGACCACAAAGAGAGACAAACGTTAGATTTTATTCTCCTTGATTAGCAGATAAAATCCATCGCTGTTATAAAAAGAATTCTCACTTAAAGCTAATTAATGATTTTAGACTTTTTCTGATTGTAAGAAGTTTAATGAATTAATTAAGAGCTGTCCTTATCTATGATTTAGAAAGGTCGCAAGATAAAATTCTTAACAGACAAATAAGAGCAAACTAGGATTATATTTATTATCTGAGTTATAACCGGGCAATTTCACCTTCCTTAGCATAGTTTCCATCCACTTAATCCACAACCGTTTTTACTGTTTTTATTATTTCTTTAATAATCCAACAACAAATCAAGCTTGCCTCCGGCTACTAACCCCTTTTACAGTCTTTAGTAACTACCTAAACTAGGATAATTAAACAATCTCCTTGTGGATACGACACTTGTTTTACTACTACGAATAGGTACACTTGCCTAATAGTTTGTTATAATTCTATATTAATTACAGTGTAGTTTTTCCCAACAAGAAGGAACTTCTAGCAGTAGTCTTTGCTTTGGATAAATTCCGATCATATCTCTTGGGAAGCAAAGTAATAATTCATACCGATCACTCCGCTCTGGTATCTATTTGCCAAAGAAGATGCCAAACCCCGACTCCTCCGGTGGATACTCCTACTACAGGAATTTGAGATTGAAATCAGAGACAAGCCAGGAGTGCAGAATGTAGTAGACCACCTATCTCGCATAGAGGCACCAAGTGATGGCACTTCCATCAATGAATTCTTTCCAGATGAGTGCGTCTTTATGATTGGTGACACCGGTGATCCATGGTACGCTGACATGGCCAACTACCTCGCACGAGGAGTAATACCACACGGCTAACCTACCAACAGAAAAAGAAGTTCTTTTCAGATATAAGGCATTATTACTGGGAGGATCCTCTCCTTTTCAAGGTTTGTGCAGACGGGATGGTACGAAGATGTGTGCCCCGAGATGAAATTCACAGCATTCTACGACATTGTCACTCTCTTGAAGCAGGAGGACATCATGGGCCAGCTCGAACAGCGGCTAAGGTATTACAGTCAGGTTTTTTCTGGAAAACCTTACATAAAGACTGTCATTCCTTTGTAGCCTCTTGCGATGAGTGCCAAAGACTTGGGAACACCTCCAGGAAACACGAAATGCCTCTCAACATCATACTCGAGGTGGAACCTTTCGACGTGTGGGGCATTGACTTCATGGGTCCCTTTCCTTCGTCTTGTTCAAACCTCTTCATCTTGGTGGCAGTCGACTATGTCACTAAATGGGTGGAAGCTATCGCCTCTCCCACAAATGATGCAAAGGTAGTACTCAGGTTCTTGAAGAGGAACATCTTTACACGATTTGGAGTCCCACGTGCTATCATCAGTGACCAAGGATCCCACTTCTGCAATAAGCAGTTCACAGCCTTGATGACCAAATATGGAGTGAGACATAAGGTAGCCTTGCCTTATCACCCTCAAACGAATGGCCAGGCTGAAGTCTCTAACCGAGAATTGAAGTGGATCCTACAAAAGACGGTTAATTCTTCCCGAAAAGATTGGTCCCTGAAGCTGGATGATGCACTCTGGGCGTATAGAACAGCTTACAAGACGCCTATCGGCATGTCCCCATATCGACTAGTCTTCGGCAAAGCTTGTCATTTACCAGTCGAGCTTGTGCACAAATCATTCTGGGCCGTGAAAGCCCTCCAACTTTGATTACTGAGAGCAGTGGTGACTAAAAAGGAAAATTCCAGCTCACGGAATTAGAGGAATTCCGAGAGGATGCCTATGAAACTAACAGAAGCTACAAGGGAGAAAGCCAAGAAGTGGCATGACAAGAGATAATGAAGCGGGAGTTTCATGAGGGAGTTGGTTCTGTTGTACAACTCCAGGTTGAAGTTGTTTTCCTGGTAAACTTAAATCCTATTGGGCTGGACCATTTACTGTCTCCAAGGTCACCCCGTATGGATCCGTTGAGTTGGTGGGATTCTAAAAAACACACTTTCATGGTTAATGGATCTAGACTAAAACATTACCAGGGTGGTAATCTCGAGACAGTTGATGCTCGTACAATCAACCTACATGATACTCAGATTTGAGTACGCTACAAAGCGTCTAGCTAAAGACGTTAAAGAAGGGCAGCTTCCCGGGAGGCAAACCGGACGAACTTATCTTTATTTGCTTTTATTCTCTTTTTAATTTTCAGTTTCTCTCTCAATTTTATTTTTGCTAAACTTTTAACCCTGTTTGCAGTATGGTTGCTTCTGGTGTCTTATGCAGGTGCAATTTCATGTCTACACCGCAACCAAGCTACGCTACTTGAGCTAAAGCTCAAGTGTGGGGGAACTCCTATAACGCAAGCAAAATAATCTCAGGGGAGTACCAGTTTCTTTAAGTTATGCTTTTAAATTCAATAAAATCTGCAGAGGAGAGTTTATGTGCTTAAATGTTTATTTGCGGTCTTCGTGTTCTCTCTATTTTATCTACTTACCGAAAAGGCCTTCTGAGACTTTCCCTTGTTTTTCTAGTGAACAATGAGGACATTGTTCAAATTAAGTGTGGGGGAGTGTACCTTTTCGGTGACATTTTGCTTGCTTAAATGCTTAATCTCTCTACTTATCTTGCGTTTGTTCAAATTCAATATTGTGGACCCTGTATAGTGTGGGTTGTTCTCTTTAGGAATAAATATTGTTATGAATTGTGGGATAAATGGTATAAAATGTACAAAAATTTTAAAATTTTGATTACTTTTGAGGAGCATTTTTATGCGTTGTGACCAAATGATCTGAAATGGATGGATTTTTATTACTCAGGGGTTCTTTCTGTCTTCTTTCTTAGGGATTGCTAAGGGGTGCTTCTGTCAAAAATATAAATAATAAAAAAAAATGATAATAAGGGACTTTCGAGACACCATTGGTAACCAACAAAGAGAGTTGAGTGTTCTTAACAACGAAGGCTTAATGCCCACATATTATCTTCTCTTCTCTTATGCAAAGTGAAACAAATGCATAATTCTATTTCTCCTTTTGTTTTCTCCTCAAATGCCCATTCTTGAGAGAAGTTGGCCATGGTAAAAGTTCTCAAAGTCACCCAAAACAAAAGAAGCATTGAAGTACTCCGGATCATACCCCAAAACTCTAATTTTTATTTTTGCCCTGAGTACACCTATGCCACCAGTAGGTGATGGATCACACTCCTTTAAAAAGTTTAAGATCATGTACTATTGACTTTTTTATCCTACCCTTCATAATAGTATTTGTTATTATTGAGCATTCCCTACTTGCTTGGGTACATGGTTTTGCTTGAGGACAAGCAAAAGGTAAGTGTGGGGGTGTGATAAGTGTCTAAATGAGCATGATTTATGGTGGTGTATTTCATATATTATATCAGCACTTTTCTGCTCATTTCTCACTTATCGTATGCTTTTCCTCTAGTTTATGTTTTATTGTTTATCTCACAAAATATTGGTTAACATGAGGAAAACCAAGCTAGGAGCAGAGTACACGAAGAGACGAACGCATAGGCGCAGACGGCTCGAAAAACGGAGCCCAAACGAAGAATCTAGAGCCGGTCAAAGTTGGAAGGAAAATAGGTCAATGCATGGGCAACCGCCTATATTAGGCGCGGACGATTCACCCAAGCAACCGCCTGTTAGCCAGGCGGACGTACAGGCGGCCACCAACACGAGCGGACTCACACAAGCAACCGCCTGTTAGCCAGGCGGACCAGCAGGCGGACGTGAGGGAGTAAGTAAGCAACCGCGTGTATATGAGGCGGTTGTTCAGGAGGACACCACGCGGACGCGTGTAAAAATTCCAGATCTGAGACGCGCCTGTCTCCTTCTTCCTCGCGTCGTTCTGCAAATGGATTCTGTTATCCATCTACTCCGCCGCACCGCCTACCTTAAATCACTCCAGCTCTCTGTCCCCTCTGCAATAAATGAAGCACTCACTGACTGCAATCAACTGCAATCAATTAATATGTACGGATCTGCCTCCTCAATCCTCTATATAAACCAACACCATATACTGCAAAACAAACACACTACGTACGTCCACAGGCTGAAGAAATCAAACAACACCACACTCCATTCTCTTCCAATTAATTCCTCCCGTAGCACCACAATTCTCCATCTTTTATTTATTCTCACCATTTCACCACATTCACGTACGTACTCAAACACTCAAACAGAAGCAGTATTTTACAAAGAGAGAAAAGAGGCAGGCGAGTGCAGACCCGTTATTCGCAGGCAGTTCCTGAGTAATGAATATTTCAGTCTCTACTCTGTTTTTATTTCTGTCAATGTCTGAGTAATCTCATAATTGTGCTTAGGATGGGTGTTTAACCCAAAATAACTCAGCGTATTTATAATACCGAGTTTGCTTATAAATATTTGTTTTGTCTCTCTCTATTATTAAATGTTTAAGAACTGATCATTTTTACTCATTTACGGTTTCTCTAATTTCAATGATTTTGTAAAATTAGAGAAAAGACCACAAAGAGGAGACAAACGTTAGATATTATCTCCTTGATTAGCAGATAAAATCCATCGCTGTTATAAAAGAATTCTCACTTAAAGCTAATTATGATTTTAGACTTTTTCTGATTGTAAGAAGTTTAATGAATTAATTAAGAGCTGTCCTTATCTATGATTTAGAAAGGCCACAAGATAAAATTCTTAACAGACAAATAAGAGCAAACTAGGATTATAATTATTATCTGAGTTATAATTGGGCGATGTCACCTTCCTTAGCACATTTACCATCCACTTAATTCACAACTGTTTTTACTGTTTTTTATTATTTCTTTAATAATCCAACAACAAATCAAGCTTGCCTCCGGCTAAACCCCTTTTTACAGTTTTTAATTAACTACCAAAACTAGGATAATTGAACAATCTCCTGTGGATACGACACTTGTTTTACTACTACGAATAGGTACACTTGCCTGTTAGTTTGTTATAATTCTATATTTATTATAGTGTAGTTTTATCTCAACAGTGATCTGTCAGAAAAAGCACTACTGGATGATGACAACTCTGGCATGCGTCTCCTCGGTATATTGAACACCGCCGAGTCATCCTCCGCTACCATTGGTGGTGCTGGTACTTGAAACGCGGGTCGTTGGAAGATGACCCGGATGGAAAGATGAATGGCGTGCTGCTTCCATGGCGGGGGGCAGGATTACTCGGCCCTTCACCAGGAACATGTGCACGACGACGGTACGAGGCCGTCATAGCCTGCTCCGCACCCCGGTCTTTATTCTCCTCTTCGTGACATGTCTCACTGCTTTTTTCAGACGATCCATCACTGCATACGAATATCACACAGTTATATCCCTCATTCATAACATAAAAATTCAAACATTTATAATCATATCATTCACAATATTAGTTAGAATTCAAAAAAATAACAAAGTAAAAAATTTATAAATCATTCACAATATTAGTTAGAATTCAAAAATAACAAATTAAAACATTTAAAAATCATTCACAATATTACAATAAAAAAAAATAACAAATTAAACATTTAAAAATCATTCACAATAATAGAATTAAAAAATAAACAAATTAAAACAGTTAAAAAATCATTCCAAATATTAAAAATTTTTTAAAAAAAAGAGTTGGGTCGAGGAGCACAGCTCCTCTCCGCCGCCTGGGTCGAGTAGACCCGCTCCTCGCTGCCGCCTGGGTCGAGCATCACCAGTCCTCGCTGCCGCCAGCCAAGAGAAGCGCCAGTCCTCGCCTCGGCCACACCGCGAGCAGCAGCTCTCCTCGGTCCGGTCTTCGGGCGCGCGCAGAAGAGGACGCGAGCACCAGGGGTACTCGCCAGAGCTGCACTCGAGCATCATCAGTCCTCGCCGGCGTCTGGAGCGAGCACCGCCGGTTCTCGCCTGTCTCCGGGTAGAGCAGCGGTGGTGCTCGACTGGGTTTTTTTTTTTTTTTGAAAATTTTCGAATTTCTAATGCTAGATCTAGCTCAAATGATGTTGAATTTCAAAAAACTAACACCGAATTCATACTCAGGACACCCAAATCTATAAGTTGCAAAAAAAAATTCGAAAAACTCACCGGAAAATTTTTCGGTGGTGGTGGTCGGCGGTGGTTGGTGGCGGGGTGGTGGCGGCTCCGGCGGCGGCTCCGGCGGCGGTGGTGGCTCCGGCAGACAGAAGAGAGCTTCTTCCTTAAGAGAGATAGAGAGAGAGAGAGAGTGAGGAAGTGAGAAATGAATAATCCAAGGAAGGTTAGGCTATATATAGTACGAGCGTTTTTTACCTGAAATTGACGTTTTCAACTGCGATTTCAATACAACGTTCTGAAAGTGTAACAATGTTTGTAATTTAGTCAAACACAACATAAAATGTCATTAACTTATGTGGAGTCACAATTATAACGTTTAAATGCGATTAAAAAGGGTTTAACGTCTTTTATTACAATTAGAGCATTTTTCACCCGAAATTGGCGTTTTTAACTGAATTGAGTACGGCATTCTGAATATGTACCAATGTTTGTAATTTAGTCAAAAATAACGTAAAATGTCGTCCAAATTACGTGGATTCACAATTAAAATCATATTGACGCAATTAATACGGGTTTATAATGTTTTGTAACAATCAGAGTGTTTTTTACTGTTTACGCTAAAGAAATTATTTTTTAAAAAAACAAAAGTTACAACACGACATCATTACATGTGTACAACGTCAGTATGAATTAAAAAAAATTTTGTACTGCGGTGATTAGTAATTTTGTACTGCGAATAGCTACCCAGTAAAAAAACTTATACATAGACACAAATTGGTTGAGAGAAACCTAATTCGTACTTATGGAATTAATTGTTTATACTTACGGAATTAATTGTTTATCTCACTATGTTACTTTCTTATATGTTAGACATATTATCTATTATAACAATGTTTCACTTCTTTCAAATATGGAAAATTTCTTGTCCCACCATGACGTTTGGTGAAATTACTCACTCTACATACAAGGTTTCAAATATTACTTTCATCACCATGTGGTTTCCTTCATTTTACATCCATCAACTTTTCTAATTTTTATTCAATTTAAAAGATACCTTAACGTTGTCTGAAATTGATGAAACTTTACATGGATGATGCTAAAGTGCTATATTTTGATCTTATGTCAAATCCGAAGTTTTTTAAGCTCACATGTGACCTGTGGGACCCAATGAAACATATGACATGTGAGCACATTTTCATTGGGTCCCACAGATCACATTTGAGATTGCTGAACCAAAATATAACACTTTATACATGTAAAATTTCATCAATTTTGGACAACATTTATGCATCTTTTAAATGAATAAAAATTAGAAAAGTAAACTGGATGTAAAATGGGGAAACCACATCAATAGAAAAATAATTTTTTAAACTTCATAAGTGGAGTGTGTAATTTCACAAAATGTAATGAATGAAGTTTATAATTTTCCCTCTAAAATATTAGCTAATAATTAACTATTATGAAAAAAATGAAAAATTGTCTTTATCAAATTAAATCAAGAGCACATGGAAGATGTTACACACGCCCACGTATACAGGAGGAGATGACAAAACAAAGCATCACCGAGATGACTCTCGTGAATGTTATTTGGAATTATCGTTTAAGTGATACGAAAAAGTAAAAAAAAAAAAAAAAAAAAAAACAACAGAAGGATTTTTATAGTTTTCTTTTATACTAACTTAGAATTACTTGACCTTTTTATGTGTTTTATTCTACCACTATTTTTGTCCATATAAGTATAACGGAAGAAAAAAACCTCTTTCGTGTTCTCTATAAAAGTTAGGGAAATTTCATGTAACCAATTGATAAATTGTAGAAGGAAAAAAGTCCTAAAATGTTATTATATTTTTGTAAAGATCCATAAAATATTATTATGTCATTAATCAGAAAAAAAAGTATAAAAATACTCATACTAGTTAAGAAAGTACTTTTAAAGTTTACAATATATCCTAAATGTTCACAAATTCACTAAAATTCACATAAAATTCAAAATACTATGAAAATATAGATAATTTTAAAAATATTATAAATATTATAAAAATCATAAAAATTTGAAAAATAAAAAATACATTAAAAAATCATAAAATATTGAAAAAGATAAATATTTCTAAGATTTTTAAAAAATAAGTCAATAACATAGAAAAATATAGCCATTTAAAAACATAATTTATACTAATTTTCTATTATTTTATACCACTAAGTACCATAATTTATACCAACTTTACCATATATTTTTTTAATTAATATTTTCACCAATTATTTATTTTTTTCAAAATAAATTATTCATATTTTTAATTAATATTTTGAAAATTAATCATTTTTAATTATATTCTATTTTTAGTGATAACTTTATGACATAATATTTGGTGTTATAACAACAAATATTACGTCATAAAATTATCTGCAAAATAGAATACACATAATGAAAAATAAATAATGAAAAATATTAGTTAAAAAATATAAATAAATTATTTTGAAAAAAATACTTTCCAAAAGATTATAAATTATTTAATCAAAATAAAATATATATTATTTGTTAACTAATACATAGGATAATTATTATGAAACATTTTAATTCTAGATAGCTTAATGATATAATATTTGTGTAGATAATAAAAAATATTATGTCATAAAGTTATATATGAAATAGATTATAAATTTTAAAAATCTAAATATTACTTAAAATATAAAAATAATTCATTTTGAAAAAATAGTAGAAAAAATAATCTAAAAAATGTAAGGTAAAAGTTATGATATTTAACTGGCATAAATTATGGCATTTAATTGGTAATAAATTGGTATAAAATTTGGTAAAAATTATGTGTTTAACCCTATATTCTTTTTATGATACTCAATAATTTAAAAAAATCTACGACATATTTTTTTATATTTGTGAGATTTCCATATAATTATTATTTATTTTCAATTTTATAATATTTTATAATATTTTGAATATTTTTATAGTTATTTAAATTTTTAAAGTAGGGACAATTATATCCCCACCTATGACGTTTGGCGAAATTCACACCCTGCCCATGAGAATGAGGTTTCAAAAATAATTTTCCACACTCATGTGGTTTCCCCTTTTTTACATTTGACAACTTTTCTAATTTTCATTCAACTTAGGGGATGCTTAAATGTTGACCAAAATTGATGAAACTTTACATGGATAATGTTAAAGTGTTATATTTTAGTCCAATGCTAAATTCAAAGTTTGTTAAGCCCACATGTGACTTGTGGGACCTAATGAACACATGTTCACATGTCACATGTTTTATTAAGTCCCACATATCACATATGAGCTTAAAAAACTCTGGATTCGTGTCAGACCACATAATACTTTAGCATTGTCTGTGTAGAGTTTCATCAACTTTAAACAACATTTAACCATCTCTTAAGTTGAAAAAAAAAAGTTGGTGACTGTAAAACGAACATGGGTGAGGAAAGTAATTTTTGAAACCTCGTGGGTGGGGTGTGTAATTTCACCAAATGTCATATGTTTAATACCTCGGACTTAAAGTGGTGATTAAATTTTCCTAATGTGATTATTAAAGGCCTAATTGTGCCTAGAGAGCATTGGTAAAGAGAATAAAACCAAAAGAAAAGAGAGAACGCGAAAAACGCAAAAACGCGCGTTAAATGAGTATAGGAGGTAAATGACCTCGACTAGGGTCCGAGATGGTTTCCTAAGGCATAATTATTCCTATAGTATGTGGGAATGATTCCCGAAGAAAACAGATCCAAATAATGGGTTAAAATGCTAATGAAGCTTTAAAGCGCGTTTTCCGAGAAAACTTGAAAACGTGACTTTAAGTGGTCAAAAAGACCGTAAAAATTATAGTTCATTAAATAACTATAATTAAATATCAATGGAAGCTTAAGAAGCATTAAAAATAAAGAAAAGAAACGAGAAAATCCGAAAAACGGGCCCGGTTAGTGAATAGTGCCAAACCGGGTAAATTAACGAGCGTTTTCTGTAAAAGATGAAAAACGCACCAGCTTAAATAAGCATATAGGGGGCCGGTTTTTTTTAATGTATTAATCAGCCTCTCACTCACACTCTCACCTAGCTAAGAAGAAAAAGAAAAGTCAATAAAGTAAAAGGTATTAAAGTACCTTTCCACTCTCTTTCCTCCCATTTCCCTCTTCTCTCTCCTTCCCTTTCCTTCTTTCCACCATGAGCACCCTTCCTCCTCCCCATTCCTGGCGATTTGAGCTGCTCCAACAAGTTCCAATGGCAGCCACCTTCCTCCACTTCTCCAAGGCACATAAATGCTTCAAATAAAAAACAAAACACATATTTGTGTTCCTCTCATCAAGCTCCACACTTCCCTCTTTTCAAAATCTCAAAAGGAAGAAGTTCACCTCCATGGGTATACCCCATTTGAAGAGGAAATCAGCTTTTATGGAGCTAGGATGGCTCCTTATTGGTTTAAGGTAAGAAAAACCACAAAATTTTCATCATTTCCTTCATTTCTTGGTGGCCGGTTTTGACTCCCCAATTTCCCTTGTTTTTCCTTCCTTGAATGAGCCACATTCAAGCTTCAAAATCTCATGGGGAGTCATCCTTTTATTCATGACCAAAGGGCCATCCTAAAGTTTCAAGGTAATTCTTCATTTTGTGCCCTAAGCACTCCCTTTTGCCTCCTAGATTGATTAATGAGCCTAGGGTATTGACTATTGTCTAATTCCCCGTTTGGGGTATGACTTAGAGGTTGACAAGGGTATTGATCAACTTGACCGAAAATCAAGAGAGGAGAAGGAAGGGGAGCAAAGGAGAAATATGTAAAAATTTAAGGTAAGAAACTTACCTTAGTGTTTATCCTATATGTTTTAGGATTTGGGAAGGGTTAAATTAAATAATGAACCTAAGAAATGTGTTTGGTGAAAATGAGAGAGAATTTGTGGACTTGTTAATTGAGTTGTGAATTAAGAGCCATGCATTTATTTATGATCTATGCATTGTGTTGTATTTGGAGGATTTGATGAGTTTTGATTGAACTTGTGTGCTGGAAGGACCCTTGAAGGGAGTGGCTAGTTTTGAATTTGATTAGGTGAAGAAATGATTTTTTGAGCAATGCTAGAAAAGTAGCCGGGTTATGGCGAAATTTCGGTTGAAACCGAAGGATTTTAAGTAATGTCATAAGTGGAGAATCACCTAGGTTTAGCTAGGTGTTGTTAGCGCTTGAATTGGGTAGATGCTCACCCAAGAATATGAGAGGAATATTGTGGGGAAAGTGCAAAAATCTGTAGCATAAATGAGGAGGAAAGTCATGGATTTTGCTAGTAATGAACAAGAGTGTTTAACTTGTGAAACAAGGAGTGAACTTGGGGTTTAGAGGTGCATTGTCTTGGAAGATGTGGAATTTTCAAAATGAGAGAAAATAGAGTGCAAAGTGTTGAGGAGAAGCTAGAGATTGCACAAGTGTGCAAAATGTTGAAATGAGAATGGAAATTTGTAGGAGGAAATTGAGCAAGAATTGAGTGGTGGATTAAACCAATGATTTGAGGAGGTTTAGAGCATGTTTTAGGGTGATTACACATGTAGGAAACTTGTGGTAAGGATTGGGTAATAATTGAGGAGAATTTGGAGTTCAAAGTGAGTAATTAGGATAAGTACTGGGCTGGACCGACCCTAGGACCGACCTTGGTAAGGTCGATTGGCCTGAAAATTGTAAATCCGGAGCATTCTGACTTAGACCGACCTTAGGACCGACCTTGGTAAGGTCGGTCGGGCTTAAATTTTCAAGTCGGGAAGTCTTCTGACTTCGACTGACCTTAGGACCGACCTTGGTAAGGTCAGTCGGGCTGAAATTTTGCAAAAACGTAACTTACTGACTCCGACCTACCTTGCGACTGACCTTGCATGGTAGGTCGGGCAAAAAAAAAATTAAATTCAAAAATTAATTATATATATATATATATATACATACTCTATATGTGTATAAGTGAGGCATTAGTGCTAGAGTAATGAAGGTAATAAAGTTAAGCACACTTGAGTAAAACTAAGAATAATGGGATAACGGGGTTAAGTACGGGAGTATTAGTTTTACATACCGTAACACCTTAATGATAATAGAAACATTTGAATGTTATCAGTGGAACAAGTGTGAACAAGGAACGAGAGAGAACACACGGTAAAGTAACCCATGGTGAAAGGTATGATTTTCTCATGCCCCGTATGCTAACCGTGCTACGTTGATTTGTGTGTTTGTGTGCCAGCTTAATCAAGATAAAAGCATGAAAATGAATTATTACATTTGGTATGTACGTCTTGATGTGTAATATATGAACTAACATACTTGAATGCCAGTGTGGTCTAACTTAGTGAATAGACCGACTCATAGTAAGTAACATTTGGCTAGAGACCCATAGTTTGGGTCGTTTTGTAGAATAACGTGAACGTGCAAACACACAAACTATCGATTAAGGAATAACGATAACGGTTGGGAAACCAAATTGAAACATACCACGAAACAAATAAAAGTGGAATGATAACGAACCCCCCATCTAGGGGATTAAAGAGAGTTCAAAGGTGTGAACTGGTGAGATCAGAAAAAAGAGACATAAGGGACCATTAAACTCCCTTAAAATACGGTCGACTTCCTATATGAGGACTCGACCTGGTATGAGAAAATAACCGAAAGTATAGTAGACAAAATGTTGGGGTAACCCTCAAAACCTATGAACACCCGAACTTAAGAATTATTCCCAAAATCATTAGAATCATCGAGAGTGATGCTTCTAGACTAATATACATAACTATATTATAACTCTGAGAGAGGAGTGAATGGGATGTGAGAAGTCCGAGAGAAATTTGGACCTATAAGAAGGAAGTAGGAACTAAGAGAGAGTTCCAGGAGCTAGTTGAACCTTTCCACCATGCTAGACCCATAGTAGGGTCGAAACCGGGGAAGTAAGACTATGCTCGAAAGCCATGTGTTGGCTTAAGTATGTATGGAGAGTAAACGTTTGTGAAGTACGTTGGAGACCTGTAGTGTCTTGAGAACTACGAGAGCTTGAGTATAAGTAACCCAAGAGAATGGGTGAGAAGGAGTATAAATAACCCATGAGAGTGGGTAAGTTAAAGAATAAGTAACCCGAGAGTGTGGGTGAGATATTGAATAAGAAACTAAGGCCGAGTGAGGTAGAAACCCTCAAAGCCTAAGAGTAAGCTATTGTGAACTAACAACCTTGTTATGTTAGTTAGGGATCGTATCCCATGTTGATTGTCGAATTCCTATGTAGTGTACATATATAATGTATTACTATATGCATGTTGATTGAATTTAAATGAATTCCATGCTCTCGACAAAAGTAGTCGGCGTACCCCGGTTAGCACGCGGGGTATGTGAATTTCATATGCAGCGATAAGCTGAGCCCCTAGGGGCATCGTTTTTATTTTCAGGTACACCAAAGATGATACCGTTCGAGAGTAGGACGAGGATGAAATTAGCATGGGTAGTTAGAATTTATTTTACTCATGTATTTGAATAAGGTGTAAGACCGAAGTGATCGGTGTTATCGGCATCCATATGTTGTAGACTCGGTATAGCAAGGAACTGAATGGAGAATTGTATTGTATGAGGCTTGGTTAGAGATGAATGAATAATGAATTTGTATTGAGTACTCGGTTATTCCAGTCCATCAGACCGATGCAGTAGTTGAGTTAGGCCTGGTTAGCCACGTGGGTGGCTAACAGCATTGTACCACCCTCCGTTGTATTTAGAGTTCCGCTGCGATATTATGGGCAAATGTGACTGTTTAAAGTAAGGTAATTATGAGTTAGCGGACGGGGTGTTACAAAAATGGTATCAGAGTGAAGTATCGCTCTGATGACTGGAAATACCGAGCTTAGGAAATACCAAGTTGGGAATTAGAGACTTAGGGCTAAGGGTGGAGTGATAGCGTGAGAGATGCGCTTGCTAGGAACTTCCAGTGTGATCCGGATACCTACAATACCAAACCCGCCCTCCACAACCCCCATATTAAAAAGCTCGGGAAAGAACGCCAGAGAGATAGGGAACCCGATCTGGCAGTTGTTAAACATTTCCATATGAACTAGAACCTGTCACGCGGTAGATTCCAAGAACCGGAAATCCCGGAGACTAATCCCGCTGGAATGACAATAACCGCACTTAATGCCGGGAGATCAAGAAATCCTACTTAAGGAGACCGGAATCTACGGCAACATGGGATGACGTGCCTAGCAATCGCGAGGACCTAGCTGGCTAAGTATCAGTGAGAAGGAAAATGCCAACCTTGCAATGAGGCAGAAAGAGTGTGAAGTAACGGAAACCGGGACACAAGTCTACAGACCACCATAGTTATGTAATACCACCAACGGTATACTAACTGACTAAGAATCTAGTCAAGAGTAGGTACACCCACCCTACCACTCCCGAAAAGGCTGTAATACCTAGCCGACATAGCTCAGACAGCTACGAGCACATCTACGGGATATACCCGAATAGGACTACAGAAGTAGTGCCGGAATAAAATAAGCTTCGGTAACACAATAAATGTGTGGGAACGAGGACCAAGAAACGACACAGAACTCGGTACATAAGGGTCTTCGAGAGTGGAGAAGCGCTCGGATTGATGATAGTCATGTCAAGACGAACAAGAAGCAGCTCGGAAGAGTAGTTATCCAACTAAAAGATTAAAGGAAGAGCCGACAAGGCTACCAAATACTAATGGGAACAATATCATGACCGGTATGAGTTAACCCAAAAACCACCTGTACCGCGCACTTGCCACGGCAAGTGCGGTAATAACGGGACTATTAAGAGGAACTTTAACAAGTGACCAGTATTTAGCAAAATACCAAGATGGCGAATGAAGCCAATATAGCACCATAAACCCTAAGAATTTTGAAACGAAACCTTGGAAAGGCCTAACGGCCTGACCATTGTATAAAGAACATACCGGTCAGCGAGAAGCTAGACTTGGTAAGAAGCAACCGGCATTGAAATGCCATGAAGATTTTACTTTCAAAACCCAAACTTGTCTTTCAAACGTAAAATTTTCCAAAACCCCTAAAATTTTTAAAACCAAACCAGAGGAGTCACAGTACAACATCATAGGACGAAATAAGAGGAGTTGGCAACAAATACTTCACCTAGGCGTGTGACCGACACTACAAGTGTACAAAAATGAGACGTGGTGTAACACCCCATCCGCTAATCTCTTATTTACCTCTTAAACTGTCACATTTGCTCGTAATACCGCAACGGAACTCCAAATACAATTGAGGGTGGTACAATGCCGTTAGCCACCTACATGGCTAACCAGGCCTAACTCAACTACTGCATCGGTCTGATGGACCGGAATAACCGAGTAGTCAATACAAAACACAATACTTATCCATTACTTACCGAGTCACATATACTAATCTCAATTCCGTTCTTTACTATACCGAGTCTACAATATACGGATGCCGATAACATATTCGGTCTTACACCTTATTCAAATACATGAGTAAAATAAATTCTAACTACCCATGCTAACCACCGACCAGTCCTACTCTCGAACGGTATCATCTTCGGTGTACCTGAAAATAAAAATGATGCCCCTAGGGGCTCAGCTTAACGCTGCATATGAAATTCGCATACCCGCGTGCTAACCGGGGTACGCCGACTACTTTTGTCGAGAGCATGGAGTTCATTTTAATTCATTCAACATGCATATAGTATTACATTATATATGTACACTACACAAAGATTGGACAATCAATCCTGGGATACAATCCCTAGCTAACAAGGTTGTTAGTTTGTATCAATTTACTCCTAAGCCCTGAGGGTTATACCTCACTATGCTTTGGTTACTATCCAATAACTCACCCACTCTCTCGGGTTGCTTATTCTTTATCTCACCCATACTCTTGGGTTGTTTTACATTATCTCACTCACACTCTTGGGTTACTTGTACTCAATCCTGTAGTTCTCGAGACACTACAGGTCTCTTGAAATACCCCAAACTAATAAAACATGGATTAAATATTTAATTACATTAATTAAGGCCTAAACATGTCTTAAAAGTCAACTGAGAACAACAGTGGTCAACACAAAACAAGATGTTGCACCCTTTGACTGTTTAGGGTAAATAAATACCCAAATGAACTTCTTAGGACCTAAAAATTTGTCCTAAGTTTATTAACATAATATTAAACATATTATAATCGTTGGACAACACTCCAACACAAAGAACAAGCACTTACATGCTTCAAGGTCAAAAAGGGCAAAAATATGCTCTAAGAATACCTTAAAGGTCTAATGACCTCTAAATGATATAAAATGGGGTACCATGATCAAATATCATGTAAGGAACACAAAAAAACCGTTGTCAAAGAAAACCAAGCTCGGAAACTCCTTGAGACACAAAATGTGCACTAAAACTCCTTAAAGCACATTTTTGTGTAATTGCCTTCTAAATTGATTTTAAATGGGCTAAAAGGTTATAAATACCTTTAAATATGATAAAATATCAGATTATATCATATTAGGAATTTAATTCCAGAAATTTACAAATTTTTACAAATTTAATATTAAAATATTAATAAAACCCTAATGTGGGGCCCGTTTGGGTCAACATTGACTAAGTTGGTCAATGTTGACCATTGACTACGAATTGGACTACATAAAATCAGTGGTGGAATGAGTCTCTAACAGACCAAGAGACAAGTCCCATGTGACAATTAATATACACCTTACTTTTACAAAATAAGGAAAAGTAAACTTTAACTTATTTAAACATAAAGTGAGCTTACCACTTGCTTACCCCATGTGAGTGCAGCCGTTTGAGGAGCCTCCTCCCTCCTTATTACACGGTTGATTCCAAGGCTCCAAGCAAGACAAGACAAAACATGATGACTCATTTCCTTAGTTAATTGCTTAAAGTCACATTATTACCCCATTATTCAATCAAATTGGAATCAATAATTCCCCACCTTTCTCAATCTAGGCCGGCTGCCCCTTGTATTTGTCTCCAACAATTCTTCAACACCAACCAAGCCTTGGTGAGTCATCAAGTCACTAAAATCATAAAAAATGCAAAAAAAAATGTGTTTTAAGCCAAATTAGGTCATTCTTTCTCATTAGTCCCATTCCAACCGTGGGACTCATTGCAAAAACTCTCTCTTTGGCTCCTCTTGACCGAAGGTAAGCTTTCCAAGCTCCATTGGAGAGAGCTCTTGCTCTAGGTAAGCTTCTAAGGCATAAAAATGCCCATTTTCTTCATCTTTCTTTCCTTTTTCCATTGATCTACACTCAACCTTTTCTATACATCTATGTAAAGTGTTTTGGAGGTTAAAGGAAGGATAAATTTCGGCCATAACAAGATCTAAGGAGTAGAGATCAAGTCTTGACCATTTAAGGTAAAAATGTGCTCTAAGCACATATCTCTTCTTCCTTGTGAATTTCGGTTGTAAACCTTGGTTCCCTAGCCTTATTTCTTCTCCTTTTCATGTGGATTCAGTTGGTATACCAATATCTACAAGGAGTAGCTAGATCCAAGCCAAAAAACATCATTTTTGGCATCCTAAACAAGGTAAATCGTAGCCATCTTCCAAGCTAACTACCCACGGTTTTATACCTTGTTCTTAAGAGTGTTTTGATACTCTTTCTTTACTGGAAAAATAGGGCCGAGACAGATCTATAACAAGCTTGAAGATCTAAGGTAAAAATCAATGATTTTCATGACTTAAATTACTTCTCATGGTTAGCTCATGTTTGGAGTTTAATCATGTCTTGTTTTCTACATGAAGACAAGTAAATCAAGCTGTGGAGAAATTCTCCTTAAGGTGGCGAACCAAACAAGGCTCTACCTAAGTTAAATCAAGGTATAAATCACTTAAAACCTTAACTTGATACATTAACACAATTTTAAGCTTGTGTATATTAAATGCCATGAGTGAACATGTGTATTAGGGTCTTATTTTGACCTTAGGTGGTTAAGGAATGGTTTAATAAATTTTATAACTAATTAAACAAGCATAAATGTCAAATTTAAGACATTATGTGGAAGTTTGGTAATTAAATGAAAAACCTATGGTGAGGCTGGCTGAGATCTATATGTATTTTTGGGACATTTATGTGTAATTTATTTTGTGAGCAAATGTTTGTAATAAGGCCATGTACTTTAGGCCATTTTATTTATGCATTTACAAGTTTTAATAAGTTTAAGTGGTATAAATGCATTACTGAAAATAAATGGGGTATTAGATGTAATTAAATTAAATTTGGGGGGCTTTATAAAATAAGGCCGAAAGTTAGAGTTAAAAAAAGGATTTAAAATAAAGTTTATAAGATTATATAAAGTTTTGGGTTAAATGGTGATTTCTAGAAAGTTTGGGTTAAAACCGTAATTATAAGGAATTAATGGTCAAGGAAATATTAAGGAGGTCAACCTTGACCATATGGTAGGTTTTGACCAAATTAGATAAGTCAAATAACTTATTTAAGGTTTCATAATAAAGATATGTATCTTATGGTAATATTTTTATAACATATATGGTGAATATGTTATTACCGAAAATTAAGGGTGTAAAATGGTATTATAAACACCCATGGGCTATTAGGAATTTTTAGGAATTTATTGGGTTGATTTTGGAATTAAAATAAACTATATATGTATAATATATAGTTATTATGTCATTATGACACTTTAGAGAAATATAGATGGTGGAATAATAAAAACCGAGAATATATGGGTTAATAAGGATATTTATAACCCTTTGGTGAAATTTGGAGATTTTTAGAATTATATAAGAGTATTTGATAAGACATGTGTATAAAATATAGTTTTGATGATATGGTAAAACTATATGTTTATAAATAGGGCCAAATGGCAATTAAAAAACAGCACAAGGGCTGTTCGGAATTTACAAAAAATAACCATAGGTTATACCTTTTTTTATAAGTTAGAAATGTTATATTAAATGGTATATATAACATGGTAAAAAGAAAGGGGTGATTTTGTAAATAAAGGAAACTATGGTTTATGGAAAGGAATAAGGTTTAATATATGGGCCTATGCGGCAATATATAATAGTTTTGTATAAAAACTATAGGTTATAAATTAAAGGGAATTAAAGTATCATACAACATGATATTAGTATATGGTATAACATTACATAATGTTATGTGGTCAAAATGGAATTTAAATAAAGTTAAGGGCTGTACCTCATTAATAAGGGTTAGAAAATGAATTTTAGACTATGGTCTACTTTGTTATAAATGTTATAACAATTTTATGGTATTAAGGTGGTTTAATGGAATTTATATAAGTAAGGGTATCCACATTAAATAATGTGACAAACTATAAATAAATGAGATTTATAAACTAAGGTATTTACTGAATAAACCTTAGGAGTTGTAATTATACAACATAAAATGTCACATAATGTTAGGATAATAATCTTAATATAAGTTGTATAATATAGTACAACTAACGGGAATAATCATCTAATAAAAGATGATAAAATGTAACATGAAATATAAGAGTTTATTAAACTCATGGGAATTACCTACGTGGTAATAAATATATACATACACAAGAATAATGTATATAAGATGGATATATATTATGGTTGGAAACCATATAATATAACGGTGGTGGTTATTTAAAAAAAATAGTTACAAACTACATGTTATGAGTTTTAAATGCAAATATTATCTACTAAGATAATGGATTATATAATACATTGCATTATAATGGATGGTGGGAGAATGATACAATACAATAAATGTTACAATACAAAAAATACAATATAATATAATAATGCATGCATACATGCAACTATAGGTTATGTACCTATATTTGTGGTGGGTAAGATTTAAGAAATATAACGAATTAAACTTAACAGTTGAAATATTAAGACGTATGAGTTTAAGTAACAAAGCCGACTGTTTTAGAGAAACCCATAACAATAACTGTAGAAAACAAGGGTGAACTGTCGGGGTTACTTATTATTCAGAAATACCGGATGTATAGTCGTGGAGACTGACTTACAGTTTGTTACTATTTAGAGTATACTTCTGACAAGACGCTTGACGAACTAGTGGACTACACGGAGCATAGGATCTTGCTGATTCATACTCCACCGTAATACAATCAGGGTGAACGGTATGTAAAGGGGTTTGATCCAAGTTGTCCTAAGGTTGCTCCTTGGACTCGGATTTGGTTGATATAACTTGTGTGTTATGTGTATGGATACTTGTATGTGCTTAAGTGTTACTGCATTTATTATTATGCACGAACGTCCTACGGGACTAACACTACGTCGACTATAGATCGACTTATATAAACATACATATACGTGTGATGACATGACGGTTACTTGATATAATACCATGATATTAATATTAAGTATATGGTAACCTAAGTAAAACACTTAGGGATGAGTCACGACATTGTCGGTCTCTAGAGCATGGATCTCGAACATAAATATAACCTAGATACCTTCTAGGTATGCGTGACCCATTGGGCCGCTGATTAATAAATGATATTCTCCATAAGACTAAGAGCATATCTTAAACACTATGAGAGAGAGATGGTGTGAGTTGAGGTGAGGAATCCCGGTAGTTACGAACTACTTGGTTGCGCATTTGTGATCACTGAGGGGTTTCCTAATTGGATTCCGCTCCAGGTTTTATCCAACGAGCCCAAACTGGATCGTGGATCAGGTGGCTACGGCCTTTTTATGGACGTCTTACGAGACATAAGAGAGTCAGGGGCCTCCGGACCTCTGGCCAAATGAGCACCTTTGTGTGTACGGGAGGACTACTATCCATGGTGAGGTTATCGGGTTATCCTAACATGACGCCCAACTGACAATAATAATTAAACATGGTTGGATGGAGCCTACAAGGCTAAGGTAAATTAAATATGAAAATTGTACGCCACGGCTAATGTACATTGTACATATGGATGGGGCCTTGAAGGTCAAACTAAAATAAATAATAAAGGATGGTATACGCTACGGCGATTGTACATTGTACATCATGTTGTGGTTGTTCGATACGTTCGATATATAATTGTGGATTGTGTTATTAAATGATTGTTGGATGGATGGGTGTGAATATCTATGAATATTTGTATGGATGATTATGTATATTATACATGTATGTTCCAGTATTGATTATAACTGTAAAATGGTAAAGCATGAAACCAATCTAATAACAAGATGGTAAAAATGACAAATGACCAATAGGGTCCAGGCCCGGCATACTCAGCGTCTATCGCTGATACTACACCATTACAGGTTGTTGATCATTGTCGAAGCTGAAGAGAGAGAGCAGGAACAGGGTAATGGAGTTTTTACTTTTGTTACCACACATGGAGATGTTGTATAGCAATGAGGATGGTGAATTGTATTATGGTAAGGATGTGTATTTTCAGGTTTGGGTAGACGCTCACTTGTCGATGTTTATGGTTTATGGACTTAGTATGATGTATAGGAGTTTCTCGTTATCACGGCGGTTAGTAGTTTGTTTAAAGTTGGAAGTTGGATTGTAGTTTGGCTTCGTTGCTCGCATGGGCGAGTAATGGCCGGTGACACCCGAGTGAGTTTTGTAATTGTTATTTATTTTCCCGCTGCGAGACGTTTTTATTTATTGCTACGTGAGAGATTATATCGTGTTTATGGAGAGGGGTGTTACAAAAGTGGTATCAGAGCGGAGTACCGCTCTGATGATGAGATAATAGGTTAAGACAGTGAGCTTAGGACTTGGGAAATATTGGGAAACATTTGGGAAGTACGAGACGATTCGTCTCAAAAGATATTGTGTCTAGTAACGCAAATTGCGTGATAGGATAGCCTTTAAGGCAATTCAATATCTGCTGGTTGTGTACGGTAATTTACCGAGTATTTTGTGATATACTGTACTACAGATGTCTGGGGGAACTAGAGGGCGTGGTACTGGAAGAGGTGGAGGCGGTGACCCCGTGAATCCAGGTATTGCTGAGACGATCGCTGCTGTTCTTGCACAGCTGGGTACTCAAATAGGAGGAGCACCAGCTCACCCACCACAGCCTAGGGAAATGAACTGGCTGAAGTCAGTTAGCGAGACCCGACCACCTACATATTCTGGGGAACCAGACCCCGTAGCTTTGGAGTGTTACATTGTTGAACATGAGAAGGCCTATGAAGCTTTACAGGTACCTGACAACAAGAAGGTCGCCATTGCTGCTTTCCATCTGAAGGATGCAGCCAGCACTTGGTGGAGGTTGGTCAAGGACCATCACTTGGCTACGCCCGACTTTTCGTGGGCTGCCTTTGTAGAGTTACTGAGAGGGAAGTACTACCCGGCGCATCTCAAACAGAAGAAGCGCCATGAGTTTGAGACATTGACCCAGGGAGGTCTGACCGTGGATGAGTATTACGCTCGATTCATTGGTCTGCTGAACTTTATCCCGGTGTGGATTACTCAGAGACCGTAAAGGTCGAGAAGTTCCGGGGAGGACTATTATTTCGCATCCAGATGGCGATGGGTGCTACCCTCTACACTACCATCCAGGTATTAATATGAAAGCCATAAATTCTTTACCTATTACATTACCGATTAACATTGTGAGAACTTACCAATGAGATTCCAGGAGTGTTATGATGCTGCCTCGAGGACAGAGCTAATGCTCCAGACTCGGGAAGAGACTCTCGGGGCCAAGAAAAGGAAAGAACCCTGAGGGAGAGTCTGAGGTGGAGGAGGAGCATCTCCAGGCGAAGGCCAGAAGAAGGGAAAGTAAGGACTTATCCCACTCTAAATTGTTTATCATATTAAATACCTTATGAATGCTGACCCGAAACCTTAAACAGGAAATTCTTTCCAAAGAAAGGGCAGCAGGGTCACCAGGGAAAGAAAGGGAAAGAGCCCGTCCTTCAGTTGACCGGCCCAGCTATTGATGCTAAGCCTCTGAGATCTGCACCTCCTAAGGGTGAGAACACCTACCTCATAAATTCAAATGTAATCTTAACCTTTATAGCATCAGATACTAACTTAGACTTAAATACAACTATTAGGCACCGGACAGCCCCAGCGCCATTTTTACTGTAAGCGTTGTGGGAAGGACCATCCTGGGGTCGACTGCGAAGGCCGCAAAGTCGAGTGTCGGTGCTGCCACAAAGAGGGCCATAGGGAATTCGAGTGCTGGATGAATCCTGAGAGCCGTAACTATAGGCCACCAAAGAATACTCAGAAGACCTCAGCTGGAGGATCTGGAGTACCACGAGGCGGTCAGGATGGCCAGACATCTACTGATGCTGGAGCCTATAAAGGCAAGGGAGTCGATAGGGCATGAGTACCCTGAACTCCATGAGACCGCTGGTGGAAGACTTTGCTTACTTGCTATGTACTTATCTTGAATGTTAGAAGGAGCTATGTTATAAGTATGTGGGAGTGTGTCATTGACCACTCGCCTTTTGTGTAAAACTTTGGGATTAGTTGTGTGTACTCAGTACCAATAAGCTTTAAACCTTGATGGATTATATATATGAACAGGATGTGAACAGGATGTTTAAGCTCACATTATCATGTAGCCCATACCCGACGACACAGAGTCAATGAGACCAGTGATTACTGAACCAGAATTACCACCTGCATGGCACACTTGCTACTGCAAGCGCTATGACAAGTAAACCACTGAAATTTCCATCTGCCTTGCGCACTTGCTACAGCAAGTGCAGCACAGCAACAGTAACAGCAACTGCAAATACAACTGCAACAACTACTACTTTTTAGTCTTTTATTAAATATATACAAAAAAAAATATTTTCAAACGTTTTCATTCAAACCTTGAGGGTTAGAAACCTATGCAACTTTGGAAGGACCGTCAGTCCAACCACTGTAACTGGAGAAATCCTACAACCACTATGATTGTAAAAAACACCAGTTTAAACGTTTGAGGAGGAAGTTTCAGACAAGGCTTATTAGCCAAATACCATCAGTGTATACCCGCATTTAATGCTAATCACTACTAGTGATGAATGTTTAGTCCTTATGGACAAGCATACCCTTTGTAGATGCACCACCGTCAGTGAGGATGGTTGGGAAGTGAAGAGCCAAGTTGCTCAAGCTATTATGCAATCTGCAATACATCCAATTAAACGGATGAGAGGGAACAAATATGAGCTATGAATGAGATATGATCGGGAAAAAAAACAGGGAGAAAAGGAAAATGTGTGTCAATGAGATCAAGAGGAAAAAGGAGAAACAAGTTTGCTAAATATAGCACAGATTTTGCTTACACCAAGTTGAATAACACTGGCTTATGGCACGAATTACCACGGATGCCACAAAGGCAATAGCACTTATTACAGGATAACTGATAACATGAATTATTAGACAAAAAAAAAGACAAAAAAAAAGAGGATATCCATCACAGGGAGATTGACAACAGAATACTTCACAATAACCGTGTGACAGACATTACCAGTTTACTAAACGAGACATGGGACGACCGCACTCCGGACCTCTGGCGAAATGAGCACCTTGTGTGTACGGGAGGACTACTGTCCATGGTGAGGTTATCGGGTTGTCCTAACATGACGCCCAACTGACAATAATAATATTAAACATGGTTGGATGGAGCCTACAAGGCTAAGGTAAATTAAATATGAAAATTGTACGCCACGGCGAATGTACATTGTACATATGGATGGGGCCTTGAAGGCCAAACTAAAATAAATTAATAAAGGATGGTATACGCTACGGCGATTGTACATTGTACATCATGTTGTGGTTGTTCGATACGTCGATATATAATTGTGGATTGTGTATTAAATGATTGTTTGGATGGATGGTTGAATATCTATGAATATTTGTATGGATGATTATGTATATTATACATGTATGTTCCAGTATTGATTATAACTGTAAAATGGTAAAGCATGAAACCAATCTAATAACAAGATGGTAAAAATGACAAATGACCAATAGGGTCCAGGCCCGGCATACTCAGCGTCTATCGCTGATACTACACCATTACAGGTTGTTGATCATTGTCGAAGCCGAAGAGCAGGAACAGGGTAATGGAGTGTTTTACTTTTGTTACCACACATGGAGATGTTGTATAGCAATGAGGATGGTGAATTGTATTATGGTAAGGATGTGTATTTTCAGGTTGGGTAGACGCTCACTTGTCGATGTTTATGGTTTATGGACTTAGTATGATGTATAGGAGTTTCGTTATCACGGCGGCGGTTAGTAGTTTGTTTAAAGTTGGAAGTTGGATTGTAGTTTGGCTTCGTTGCTCGCATGGGCGAGTAATGACCGGTGACACCGAGTGAGTTTGTAATTGTTATTTATTTTCCCGCTGTGAGACGTTTTTATTTATTGCTACGTGAGAGATTATATCGTGTTTATGGAGAGGGGTGTTACATCTCTTACGTCTCGCTTGATTCTCTCTTAATACATTAATTAAGCCAAAACACATGGCTTTCGAGCATAGTCTTAATTCCCGGTTTCGACCCTACTCCGGGTCTAGCATGGTGGAAAGGTTCAACTAGCTACTGGAACTCTCTCTTAGTTCCTACTACTTTCACATAGATCCGACTACTCTCGGACTTCTCACATTCCCATACACTCCTCTCTCGGAGTTATAATATAATTATGTATATTAGTCTAGAAGCATCACTCTCGATGTTTCTATAATGACTTTGGGAATTTTTCTTAGGTTTGGGTATTCTTAAGTCTAAGGGTTGCCCCAAACTTCGTTGTATACTTATACTTTCGGTTATTTTCCCTTACCGGGTATAATCCTCATATAGGAGGTCGACCTGTGTCTCAAGGGAGTTAAATGGTCCCTTAGGTCTCTTTTATTTTTCTTACAAGTTCACATCTTTGAACTATCTACAATCCTCTAGATGGAGGTTCATGTACCTTTCCACATTTATTTATTTCGTGGATTATTTCAATTTGGTTTTAGAACCGTTATGGGTGTTTACTAAACCCGTTCAACTCCCTCACATACTAGTGAGTTCATAAGTTTACGATATCGTTGTTCTTAAATCGATAGTTGTGTGGTTTTGCACGTTTTCGTTATTTACGATACGACCCGATCTATGAGTTTCTAGCCAATCGTCACTCATCTATGAGTCGGTCTATACACAAGTTAGACGTCACTGGCATTCAAGTATGTTAGCTCATACAATATACAACAAGACATACATAATCAAGCAATGGATCATTTCATGGCTTTAGTCTTGATTAAGCCTGCACACAAAACACACAAATCAACGTAACACGGTTAACATACGGGGCATGAGAAAATCAAACCTTACACCTTGGTTTCACTTTTACCGTGTCACCTCACCTACTCGGTTTTACACACGATACTCTGATAATGTTTCAAACGCTATTATCAATACCAAGCTCATACAGGTACGTAATTAAATACTACTCCCGTACTTACCCCGTTATCCCGTATCTCGGTTTTACTCTTGTTAATTTGAGTTCACTTCTCAATCACTTCTAACACTTTTTACACTTCTTAGGGCCTTACATGTCACCAAAACAAGGGCCTTAATATCATCTAAATCATTAACATTCAAAACCCCATCATTAGAGACCTTTAAAATACTCACGGGGCATTTCTGGGGGTGGTCCGGGACTTGGTCCTTACCCTAAGTCCTGGACCAATACAAGATCTAACTATCTGGCTGAAAAAAAGGACATGGTCCGGGACCTTGTCCTGGAGTATAGTCCCGGACCAAGGTTTAAACTTGCACTCTCAGCCATTTATTTAGGGTGGTCCGGGACTTTGTCCAAGGACCAAGTCCCAGACCCTGCAAACCTGCTATATGCATGATTGTTCAACTCCAAATCAATCCCTAATCCACACTTAATTTACCTAATCTTTCACAAGTTTCCTACATGTTAAAACACCTTAAAACATGCTCTAAACCTCTTCAAATCATAGGTTTCATCCTCATTCCAATTCTTGCTCAAATTCACAAATTTTCCATCTCATTTGTACTAATGCACACTTGTTCATTCCTTATTCTCTTGGCACTTTGCATTTTGTTCTCACCCCACTTAACCATTCCAAATCATTCCAGGCCAATGCACAACTAAAACCCAAGTTCACTCCTTGTTTCACAAGTTAACATTCTTGTTCATTACAAGCAAAATTTATGACTTTTCTCCTCATTTATGCTATAGATTTTGCACACTCTCTCCGCAATCTCCTCTCATATGCAAGGGTAATCATTACCCAAATCAAGCTCTAACAACACCAGCTAAACCTAGGTCATTCTCCACTGCCTCATTTCTCAAAATCTTCGATTTCAACCGAAATTTCGCCATAACCCGGCTACTTTCTAACATGCCCAAAAGCTTATAATTTCCACATAATTCATCCTAAAACTAACCAAACCCATAAGGGCTGTATCAGCACACATACATCCATCAATACTCATCAACTTCTCCGAATACAACACAATGCACAATTCATAAAATGCATAGCTCTTAAATCAAACACTAAATTCACAAATGCATCAAGCACTACCACAACTCTTCCTCATCTCAACTTTTCACATTCCAACTCATGTTAGGGTTCATTCATTTTATTAATCCCATCCCAAATTCTAAAAGCATCAAATTAGGCTCCAAGGTAATTTATTTACCTCTTGTTCACAAGCCTTATCTCTTTCACTCCTCTTCTTTCTCTTCTCCTTTCTCTTGCTTGGAAATCGGCCAAAGGCCATGGAATTGCCCATCTCCAAATCAATATTCAAAGTAAGAAATGAGTTTAAGTAAAAACACTTAACCTCATTAATTATAAATGCTTACAGCTCTAAAATTGGTGATTACCTTGAAACCCTAGGATGGGGTTTTGGTCAAGAATCAAAGGGGAACTCCCAAACCACCATTGGAGACTTGGAGAATAGCTCAAATAAAGAAAATCAAGGCATTAAAATATGCCAAAATCGGCCAACACAAGAGGGTGAAGAAAAGATGCATTTTCTTTGGATATTTTTACCTTGGATGAAAGAGGAGACTCCAAGCTCCAAGAATCTCTAACTTTCTCTTCAAATGGGCTATACCCACGGAGATGAACTTCAATTCCGTTCTTTACTATATCGATTCTACAATATTCCGTTCTTGCCCCAAACTTCCGTATACTTATACTTTCGGTTATTTTCCCTTACCGGGTATAATCCTCATATAAGAGGTCGGCCGTGTCTCAAGGGAGTTAAATGGTCCCTTAGGTCTCTTTTATTTTTCTTACAAGTTCACATCTTTGAACTATCTACAATCCTCTAAATGGAGGTTCATGTACCTTTCCACATTTATTTATTCCGTGGATTGTTTCAATTTGGTTTTCTAACCGTTATCGGGCGTTTACTAAACCCGTTCAACTCCCTCACATACTAGTGAGTTCATAATTTATGATATCGTTGTTCTAAATCGATAGTTGTGTGTGTTTGCACGTTTTCGTTATTTTACGATACGACCCGATCTACGAGTCTCTAGCCAATCGTCACTCATCTATGAGTCGGTCTATACACTAAGTTAAACCTCACCGGCATTCAAGTATGTTAGCTCATACAATATACAACAAGACATACATAATCAAGCAATGGATCATTTTCATGCTTTAGTCTTGATTAAGCCGGCACACAAACACACAAATCAACGTAACACGGTTAGCATACGGGGCATGAGAAAATCAAAACTTATACCTTGGTTTCACTTTTACCGTGTCACCTCACTTGCTCGGTTTATGCACGATACTCTGATAATGTTTCAAACACTATTATCAATACCAAGCTCATACGGTACGTAATTAAATACTACTCCCGTACTTACCCCGTTATCCCGTTATCTCGGTTTTACTCTTGTTAATTTGAGTTCTCACTTCTCAATCACTTCTAACACTTTCTTACACTTCTTAGGGCCCTTACATGTCACCAAAAAAGGCCTTAACATCATCTAAAATCATTAACATTCAAACCCCCATCATTAGAGACCTTTAAAATTCTCACGGGGCATTTCTGGGGGTGGTCCGGGACTTGGTCCTTACCCTAAGTCCCGGACCAATACAATATCTAACTCTCGGCTGAAAAAAAAACATGGTCCGGGACCTTGTCCTGGAGTATAGTCCCGGACCAAGGTTGAACTTGCACTCTCGGCCATTATAGGGGTGGTCCGGGACTTTGTCCAAGGACTAAATCCCGGACCCTGCTAAAACCTGTTATATACATGATTTTTCAACTCCAAATCAATCCATAATCCACACTTAATCTTTCCCTAATCTTTCCACAAGTTTCCTACATGATAAAACACCTTAAAACATGCTCTAAACCTCTTCAAATCATAGGTTTCATCCTCACTCCAATTCTTGCTCAAATTCACAAATTTTCCATTCTCATTTTGTACTAATGCACACTTGTTCATTCCTTACTTCTCTTGGCACTTTGCATTTTGTTCTCACCCCACTTAACCATTCCAAATCATTCCTAGGCTAATGCACAACTAAAACCCAAGTTCACTCCTTGTTTCACAAGTTAACATTCTTGTTCATTACAAGCAAAATTTATGACTTTTCTCCTCATTTATGCTATAGATTTTGCACACTCTCTCCGCAATCTTCCTCTCATATGCAAGGGTAATCATTTACCCAAATCAAGCTCTAACAACACCTAGCTAAACCTAGGTCATTCTCCACTTGCCTCATTTCTCAAAATCCTTCGATTTCAACCGAAATTTCGCCATAACCCGGCTACTTTTCTAACATTGCCCAAAAGCTTATAATTTCACATAATTCATCCTAAAACTAACCAAACCCATAAGGGCTGTATCAGCACACATACATCCATCAATACTCATCAACTTCTCCGAATACAACACAATGCACAATTCATAAAATGCATAGCTCTTAAATCAAACACTAAATTCACAAATGCATCAAGCACTACCACAACTCTTCCTCATCTCAACTTTTCACATTCCAACTCATGTTAGTGTTCATTCATTTTATTAATCCCATCCCAAATTCTAAAAGCATCAAATTAGGCTCCAAGGTAATTTATTTACCTCTTGTTCACAAGCCTTATCTCTTTCACTTCTCTTTTTTCTCTTCTCCTTTCTCTTGCTTGGAAATAGGCCAAAGGCCATGGAATTGCCCATCTCCAAATCAATATTCAAAGTAAGAAATGAGTTTAAGTAAAAAACACTTAACCTCATTAATTATAAATGCTTACAGCTCTAAAATTGGTGATTACCTTGAAACCCTAGGATGGGGTTTTGGTCAAGAATCAAAGGGTAACTCCCAAACCACCATTGGAGACTTGGAGAATAGCTCAAATAAAGAAAATCAAGGCATTAAAATATGCCAAAATCGGCCAACACAAGAGGGTGAAGAAAAGATGCATTTTCTTTGGATATTTTTACCTTGGATGAAAGAGTAGACTCCAAGCTCCAAGAATCTCTAACTTTCTCTTCAAATGGGCTATACCCACGGAGATGAACTTCAAGCTTTTGGGATTTTGAAAAGAGGGAAGTGTAGAGCTTGATGAGATGAGTTCAAATATGTTATTATCTTTGAATTCGGAGCAAGGATGAAGCTTGGGCAAGAAGAAGAAGGTGGAGAAGCCATGCTTGGACTTCAATGGCGCTCAACATAGGGAGAGAGGAAGAAAATCGGTGAAGAAGGGGGAGAAGGAAGAAGAAAGGAAAATGGGAGGAGAGAGAGGGAGGGAAGCACTTTATGCTTTTTGCTTTTTGCTTTTTCCCTCTCTTTTCTTTTCTTTCTTTCTACTAGCTTAGTGTGTGAGTGAGGGGGATGACTCACTAATTAAAACCGTCCCCCACCCTATATGTGATCTGGAGCGTTTTTTGTCTTTTACAGAGAACGCTCATTATTTTACCCGGTTCGGCACTATTCACTCATCGGGCCCGTTTTTTAGATTTTTCTCGTTTCTTTATTTTTAATGGTTCTTGAGCTTCCATTAATGCTTAATTATAGTTATATAATCAACTATAATTTTTACGGGTCAATTTGACCACTTAAAGTCACGTTTTCGGGTTTTCTCGAAAAACATGCTTTAAAACTCCGTTAGCATTTTAATCCATTATTTGGATCCGCTTTCTTCAGGAATCATTCTCGTATACTAATTAGGCCTAACTAAGCCTTAAGAATCCATCTCAGACCCTAACCGAGGTCACATACCTCCTATACTCATTTAACGCACGTTTTAGCGTTTTTCGCTTTTCAAGCGTTTTGTTTTCTATTGGTTTTATTCTCTTTACCAATACTCTCTAGGCACCATTAGGCCTTAAATAATTTCATTAGAATAATTCAATCACCATTTTTAAGTCCGGGGTATTAAATGTGGGACGACCGCACTCCGTAGGAGCTTGCGGGCCTGATAGACCAGTTATGAGTTAGTCAGGTAAGTGGTAACGTATCAATAAGATACCCCATGTATGTATACCAGTAGAGTACGGAACACAGGAAGTAGTCAACTCCGCACTACGGACCATAAAATAAGTTCAATCCAAGACAGTTGGACACCTCGAATGATCGAAAAACTCAGAGAAGCTTACCAAGCTAAAGGGGTCAAGAACCCATTCCAAGAGAATGATTAAAGAGTCGAGAGTGCGAGAAGCACTAACAATTGAGTAACGACATTGGATATATCTCAAGGAAACCTCGAAGCAAACACATGGTAACTGTAATGAATATCAGCGTTAACAATACGGTGAATGCCTAAAACGAACACGTCAATGTTCGATAATCGGGATAGAATTCCCACATTGTACCTCACTGAAGAGAATAATGACCTGACCAAGAAGTTAAAGGAGATAGAATCAATGGTCTACCCAAGAATGGGAGACGTTGCAACCCTAAACGGGATAGTTCAAAGTACATAACCGCAAGGCAAAGTCAACACCCAGGAGCAATCCGTGAAGGGTGCCGAAGTCAACAGTAGTTGAACGAGATATCGTGTTGAGAACACAAGTGCTAAAGCGAACACTCGGGTAGAACCCCGAAGGGATCCCGTGAAATAAAGGAAACCCAAGTTGCCAAAGGGCACTATTAATATCTACATACTTAAAGGGCCTTCCATGTACGGAAGTGTGATGAAACAACCATATCAAAGAGCCCAGTAATACCTCCAAACCATTTAATGGTATACGGAGAAGAAGAAACTTGTATAAGCAGCCCACAAGAGCATGGCTCGAGGCAGTGTGGCTTGTAAGCCGGAAAACCAACTACAATTCGTAGATCCAAACGTTGCAAAACCTATGCACAAAGGCATAAGAGGAATCGTGGGGAATGAACCACTACCTTACAGTGGGCATACCCTTGTTATTGTGGGGCCTAGGGAGCGGCAATTGCGTGAACCCTCCAGAGAAAGGCTACCACCTGAGAATGTAATGTGAAACCGCTAAAGCGGTGTAATGAAACTTGAGCATGTGTTTATTTCCAAGGATTAATTTAAACAAAAATAGTAGGCAGAAAGAACTTTGATAATAATGGTAAGAAACCGAGAGAGTAATCGGTTGAGTAGTAAACACAATATGTGTGCAATACAAATTGCAGAGTAAACAATGCGCAAGGAGCGCAGAGAGATTTAAAAGAGTAGCGTATTCTATTGAGCCAAGTGAATGGCAAGCCATAGTATAAATGGCGGGAATACATGAGCGGAAGCTAAAGTAGTAGCGGATGCCATCTAAACAAGCGTGGTTTAACGAGTAAGAACGTGTTACGCAGCAAGCAACCATTGTAAGAGTAGAGTCAGATAATGATATAGAGAGCAAGCAAGTTTACGAATCAAACTTATTAGCGGGGATGGAAGGCAAGTGATGCTAGATAGTCGGGCAGTAAAACCTGCAAACCATGCCATGTGACAAAAGATCTCACAGAGAAGGCAGTGCTCATTCCTATTGCAACTGCATAAGGAACTAAAGGTAATCCCTAGTGGATTAATTGATAACAGAAATAATAAACCTTGGGTCAAGAGTACCCCTTGGTTAAATAATCAATCGTATGACATACGGAAGACTTGCAACATGCCAACGAACATGGAGCAAGCCTGTTGAGTGAAAACCTAGAGTCATAACCGTGCGGCCATTGGCTAAAGACGCACAAAGAACGTGGGCTCAAAACCCACAGGCCCCAGGACCGATGCATGGTAAACGCAAGGTAGTATAAATGAAAGAATTCTTGTACAGAAACAAGTAAACAAACATAATTCAGAAGCCACTATTAATTGAGGAAGCACTACGTACTAAATAGTAGCTTGACCTCAACCGACAGTAATTCGGAAAAAAAGTAAGTGAATAATCACGAAGGTATACAGTGCTATACGAAATAGATTTCCAGAGAATTGGAGAGAGAATCTATAACTCATCGAATTCGCATACAGTAAGAGATACCACGCGACGAAGGAGAAACCTTATGCCCAAGATAAAGGGATACAAAGGTGATATGTAACACATTAAGAGTAACAAAAAGGGTGAATCAAGCTCTAAGTTATCAGGTCACGCAGTAGAAAGTTAAGTATACCTGGCAAATGCGAGTAAATGGCTAATCATAAACGCCTTGAAACCTTAGAGGCTAGAACTGAGCCCGGTTATGAGTTAATTAACCGCATTGAAGTTAAACACTTCATGACGCCCGAATTAGTGAACCAATGTTCAGTGATAACATATGGTCGATTACGCGGGCATAATCCCTTTTTAAGGGGGTAGGGTGAAAAACTTTCACCGCTTAGAGTATGTTTTATGTATAGGTGCGTAAACTACTATGTGCATAACACAAAAGAAATTGTTTTGATGGTTGGAACTTATGTTACATAAACATATGTACCCATTCATTATGTAATTATAGTTATTGCGCACAAGAGATGCGAATAACACATATATAATATTTAAGAAAAGAGGAGTAGAGAAACTCCTAGGGAATGAGAATCCCTATAGTATATGTCTATTGAGACTAGACATGAGTTATGATGAGCATGAATCGGTATGAAACCGATGTGTAACCTAGTAGGAAGTGAGTTCCCTAGGTGATTTGATTTGAGAATGATTGATGGAGTGAGTTCCATCCTTTGGAGTTGTGTGATGTATGTTATAATTGAGCACAATTTGACTAAATGAGGCCATAAGTATTGAATACCTAGGTAAGGTAAGAGTAGTAAATTAAGAATAATTGATGACTTAAGTTCCATAACTAAGAGATAAATTGAAATGAATTGTTTTGTGATTATGACTAGAAAGAGTAAAAGATAGAATGAAAATGTTTGACTATCTGTTTGTTTGAAACTGACATGGGAGGTGGAACTTGATTTGCTAGCGATCAAGGGAAACTGAACACAAATTGGGGTGGAAGGATAGTTCTACACTGATGTTGATCACATCAGGGTTGAATGATTCTTGAAGCTCCCTATAAGTGGTCACAAGTAATCACCCTAAGAAAAGATGCAGCTACCATAAACCGGACTTGGAGTTGTATGATGTTTTAAAAAAGAATTTTCAAACGGAATTTGAAAAAGGATTTTCCTTTGAGTATGAAGGTGAAAACTAGTTTTGCAACCGCTATCACCCGCCGATGGTTGCGGCCTCAAGTCTTGATGACCGTTAGAACGGTGAGCGTGTATGAATTTCAAAACTATTGCACCGTACGTGCGGCGGTCCTAGGTGACCGGTTGGGGCGGTGGCAATGTGTGATTTTTCCAAAGGTAGCAGGATGGGGAGAGTACCCTGAGTAATGTCCTGTGTTGAGAGAGTCGACCAGAGTGCCTGAAGATCTCTATATGTGCAACGTTTTGATCAGAACCGAAGAGACCATGGGCCAGAGAGAGTAAGTGCCCATTTGTCATGAAACGGTCGTGAACCAGAAAGCATAAGTTTTCAATGTGACCGGTACCTGAGGGATCAGAAGTGTATTACTCAGTATGGATTCGAGGACTGTAGTGCCTCTTGTCCTCGCACCGATTCCATGGAGAGAATACAAAGAGTATTTTTGATTGGTATACATTTTGTGATATGTGTGTGGTATGTGTAGCGTGTACAGAGACAGACCTACGAGTCTGTAAGGTCGTATAGAGATTACGACCTTAGCATAGAGTACCTATGTGAGCGGTGATATTAGATTCACCAACTTTGAGGGAAAAGTTCTTTAAGGGGAGTAGATTTTAATACTCCAGACTTAAAAGTGGTGATTAAATTATCCTAATGTGATTATTAAAGGCCTAATTGTGCCTAGAGAGCAGTGGTAAAGAGAATAAAACCAAAAGAAAAGAGAAAACGCTTAAAACGCGAAAAACTCAAAAACACGCGTTAAATGAGTGTAGGAGGTATATGATATCGACTAGGATCCAAGACGGATTCCTAAGGCCTAATTAGTATGTGGGAATGATTCCCAAAGAAAACAGATCCAAATAATGGGTTAAAATGCTAATGAAGCTTTAAAGCATGTTTTTCGAGAAAACCTGAAAATGTGACTTTAAGTGGTCAAACAGACCCGTAAAAATTATAGTTCATTAAATAACTATAATTAAGTATCAATGGAAGCTTAATAAGCATTAAAAATAAAGAAACGAGAAAAATCCGAAAAACGGGCCCGGTTAGTGAATAGTGCCAAACTGGGTAAATTAACGAGCGTTTTCTGTAAAAGACAAAAATGCACCAGCTTAAATAAGCATATAGGGGGCCGGTTTTTAATGTATTAATCAGCCTCTCACTCACACTCTCACCTAGCTAAGAAGAAAAAGAAAAGTCAATAAAGTAAAAGGTATTAAAGTACCTTTCCACTCTCTTTCCTCCCATTTCCCTCTTCTCTCTCCTTCCCTTTCCTTCTTTCCACTGCGAGCACCCTTCCTCCTCCCCATTCCTGGCGATTTGAGCTGCTCCAACAAGCTCCAATGGCAGCCACCTTCCTCCACTTCTCCAAGGCACATAAATGCTTCAAATAAAAAAACAAAACACATATTTGTGTTCCTCTCATCAAGCTCCACACTTCCCTCTTTTCAAAATATCAAAAGGAAGAAGTTCAACTCCATGGTTATTCCCCATTTGAAGAGGAAATCTGCTTTTATGGAGCTAGGATGGCTCCTTATTGGTTTAAGGTAAGAAAAACCATAAAATTTCATCCTTTCCTTCATTTCTTGGTGGCCAGTTTTGACTCCCCAATTTCCCTTATTTTTCGTTCCTTGAATGAGCCATATTCAAGCTTCAAAAGCTCAAGGGGAGTCATCCTTTGATTCATGACCAAAGGGCCATCCTAAAGTTTCAAGGTAATTCTTCATTTTGTGCCCTAAGCACTCCCTTTTGCCTCCTCGCTTGATTAATGAGCCTAGGGTATTGACTAGTGTCTAATTCCCCATTTGGGTATTGACTCGGAGGTTGACAAGGGTGTTGAACAACTTGACCGAAAATCAAGAGAGGAGAAGGAAGGGGAGCAAAGGAGAAATATGTAAAAATTTAAGGTAAGAAACTTACCTTAGTGTTTATCCTATATGTTTTAGGATTTGGGAAGGGTTAAATTAAATAATGAACCTAATAAATGTGTTTGGTGAAAATGAGAGAGAATTTGTGGACTTGTTAATTGAGTTGTGAATTAAGAGCCATGCATTTTATGATCTATGCATTGTGTTGTATTTGGAGGATTTGATGAGTTTTGATTGAACTTGTGTGCTGGTAGGACCCTTGAAGGGTGTGGCTAGTTTTGAATTTGATTAGGTGAAGAAATAAGTTTTTGAGCAATGCTAGAAAAGTAGTCAGGTTATGGCGAAATTTCGGTTGAAACTGAAGGATTTTAAGTAATGTCCTAAGTGGAGAATGACCTAGGTTTATCTAGGTGTTGTTAGCGCTTGAATTGGGTAGATGATCAGCCAAGAATATGAGAGGAATATTGTGGGGAGATGTGCAAAAATCTGTAGCATAAATGAGGAGGAAAGTCATGGATTTTGCTAGTAATGAACAAGAGTGTTTAACTTGTGAAACAAGGAGTGAACTTGGGATTTAGAGGTGCATTGTCTTGGAAGATGTGGAATGGTCAAAATGAGAGAAAATAAAGTGCAAAGTGTTGAGGAGAAGCTAGAAATGCACAAGTGTGCAAAATGTTGAAATGAGAATGGAAATTTGTAGGAAATTGAGTGGTGGATTAAACCAATGATTTGAGGAGGTTTAGAGCATTTTAGGGTGATTAAACATGTAGGAAACTTGTGGGAAGGATTGGGTCAGAATTGAGGAGAATTTGGAGTTCAAAGTGAGTAATTAGGATAAGTACTGGGCTGGACCGACCCTAGGACCGACCTTGGTAAGGTCGGTCGGCCTGAAAATTTCAAATCCGGAGCATTCTAACTTAGACCGACCTTGGTAAGGTCGGTCGGGCTTAAATTTTCAAGTCGGGAAGTCTTCTGACTTCGACCGACCTTAGGACCAACCTTGGTAAGGTCGGTCGGGCTGAAATTTTGCAAAAACATAACTTACTGACTCCGACCTACCTTGCGACCTACCTTGCAAGGTTGGTCGGGCAAAAAAAATTTTAATTCAAAAATTAATATATATATATATACATACATCTATATGTGTATAAGTGAGGCATTAGTGCTAGAGTAATGAAGGTAATAAAGTAAAGCACACTTGAGTAAAACTAAGAATAATGGGATAACGGGGTTAAGTACGGGAGTATTAGTTTTACATACCGTAACACCTTAATGATAGTAGAAACATTTGAATGTTATCAGTGGAACAAGTGTGAACCAAGGAACGAGAGAACACACGGTAAAGTAACCCATGGTGAAATGTATGATTTTCTCATGCCCCGTATGCTAACCGTGCTACGTTGATTTGTGTGTTTGTGTGCCGGCTTAATCAAGATAAAAGCATGAAAATGAATTATTACATTTGGTATGTATGTCTTGATGTGTAATGTATGAACTAACATACTTGAATGCCGGTGTGGTCTAACTTAGTGAATGGACCGACTCATAGTGAGTAACGTTTGGCTAGAGACCCATAGTTTGGGTCGTTTCGTAGAATAACGAGAATGTGCAAACACACAAACTATCGATTAAGGAATAACGATAACGGTTGGGAAACCAATTTGAAACAAACCCCGAAACAAATAAAAGTGGAAAGATAACGAACCCCCCCCCCCCATCTAGGGGACTAAAGAGAGTTCAAAGGTGTGAACTGGTGAGATAAGAAAAAGAGACATAAGGGACCATTAAACTCCCTTAAAATACGGTCAACTTCCTATATGAGGACTCAACCCGGTACGAGAAAATAACCGGAAGTATAGTATACAAAATGTTGGGGTAACCCTCAAAACCTATGAACACCCGAACTTAAGAATTATTCCCGAAGTCATTAGAAACATCGAGAGTGATGCTTCTAGACTAATATACATAACTATATTATAACTCCGAGAGAGGAGTGAATGGGAATGTGAGAAGTCCGAGAGAAATTCAGACCTATGAGAAGGAAGTAGGAAGTAAGATTGAGTTCCAGGAGCTAGTTGAACCTTCCCACCATGCTAGACCCAGAGTAGGGTAAAAACCGGGGAAGTAAGACTATGCTCGAAAGCCATGTGTTTGGCTTAAGTATGTATGGAGAGTAAACGTTTGTGAAGTACGTAGGAGACCTGTAGTGTCTTGAGAACTACGAGAGCTTGAGTATAAGTAACCCAAGAGAATGAGTGAGAAGGAGTATAAATAACCCAAGAGAGTGGGTGAGTTAAAGAATAAGTAACCCGAGAGTGTGGGTGAGATATTGAATAAGAAACTAAGGCTGAGTGAGATAGAAACCCTCAAAGCCTAAGAGTAAGCTATTGTGAACTAACAACCTTGTTATGTTAGTTAGGGATCGTATCGCATGTTGATTGTCGAATTCCTATGTAGTGTACATATATAATGTATTACTATATGCATGTTGACTGAATTTAAATGAATTCCATGCTCTCGACAAAAGTAGTCGGCGTACCCCGGTTAGCACGCGGGGTATGCGAATTTCATATGCAGCGATAAGCTGAGCCCCTAGGGGCATCGCTTTTATTTTTAGGTACACCGAAGATGATACCGTTTGAGAGTAGGACGGGGACGGTGGTTAGCATGGGTAGTTAGAGTTTATTTTACTCATGTATTTGAATAAGGTGTAAGACCGAAAGTTTTATCGGCATCCATATGTTGTAGACTCGGTATAGCAAGGAACTGAATGGAGAGTTGTATTGTATGAGGCTTGGTTAGAGATGAATGAATAATGAATTTGTATTGAGTACTCGGTTATTCCGGTCCATCAGACCGATGCAGTAGTTGAGTTAGGCCTGGTTAGCCACGTGGGTGGCTAATGGCATTGTACCACCCTCCGTTGTATTTAGAGTTCCACTGTGATATTATGGGCAAATGTGACTGTTTAAGAGGTAATTATGAGTTTAGCGGGCAGGGTGTTACAATATGTGAGGGATGTAATTTTCCCTTTAAAGTATTTTGATTTTTTTGTGAATTTTGATGAATCTCTTAACATTTATAAGCATATTATAAACTTTAAAAGTATTTTGTTAACTAGTAAGAGGTATATTTATCTTTTTCCTTCCGATCAATAACATAGTGGCATTGCATAGATTTTTATAAAAGTATAGTGACATTTTATGACAATCTTATCCTTTTTTGGACTTTCATGTATTTGTCAAAAATATAATAGCAATTCATGAAATTTCCCTAAAAATTATTAATACTATGGTAAAAGTCAGTTATAAGTTTTATTTAAAAATATTAATTAATTTTAAATGCTATAATTATTAGTAAATTTTTGTCAAGTATTGATCACCTAAAAGTAAAATAATATAGTGAATGCTATAAATTTTCATTTATACTTAGTTCCATTTATTTAAATATTTATGTCCTTCCGTTTGTGTTTAGACACGAGTTTAACTTTGAAAATTAACTTACTTATATGTTTTCTTTTGTAGTTTTCAGACAAGTTTTAGCTATTAAATTTATTTAAAAGCAATCATTTTATTAACAAATAAAAAGTATTCTTAACTATTTAAAATATACCATAGCTCAAAATATAAGTATACAAAGAAAATATACAAATCGACTATTTCGCTATTATAATTGATCTTATCGGTGATTTGAAATAAAATGTAAATATATTAGTATTTTTAATCATTTATAATTTATTTATTCAATAATTTGGAATTTATAATATTAAGCAAATTTATATAAAAAGGGAAAATCTTTGTATCTACCTTTATAGTTTTATTCTGGTCCTCTTCGCCTAGGCATGTTTATGATATTTGTTTCAGTATATTTGTAGTATGTTTATCTTTTATTTTTTTTTTTTTTGAACATCACGAAACTCATAGATTAAGCACAGTAATTAAGTACAAAGTCAGGAAAGTCAGACGCTTTCCAACAGCATGAAGGATGCTGAGATTTTCTAGCATAAGAGGCTAGATTATGAGCCACTAGGTTGTCAGTACGTGGAACATAAAACCAAGCTATATCTTGAAAAGCATGGACGTCTGCGAGAATACTGTCGAGGAGCCGAGTGGAATGAGCATGCAAAGACGTCATCTGGGAACCGGTGAGGTATCGTATCATCTGCTGGCAGTCAGACAGGATGCGCACCTTTGGGTACCCCTCAGCTCGAGCATACGTTAGTGCAAACTGCAACGCGAGGCACTCGGCCGACGAAGGAAGGACATCAGCTGAAAAACCGTGGAGGCCCACCGAAAGAGATACAGAGTTGTGGGAAACCACAAACCCCAAGCCTAGTTGATGAAGTGGTGCAAGACTAGCATCGATATAAATATCCAGAAACCCATCATGCTGATTCCTATGGCATTTGAGAGCAGCAGCCTCTTATTTTATTTTTTTAGTGTTCGCTTGTGACATATATGTAACATTGTTGCAGCTTTGTGTAAAATACCAAAGTCGGCTGCATTTAGACTTACAATTCAATTTAATATTTTTATAAGACTCATTAGAAACAGTAAAACGTGTTATTTATTATTAAAAACTGTTGGTACGATAAAAAAGAAAATTTTGTGTTTTATTTGTATTTACTAATATTTATAACACTAATGAAGTAAATGGGTTTCCAAATATTACAAAATATAAAAAACATACATCGCTAAATGAATAAGACTTTTCAAGCAAGATCTTGTTCTTCAAAATAAGCACTAATATTAGTTTGATTATTCTTTTTTTATTTGTTTTACTTTCAACTTGAGTAAAAAAACAATACTTAACTTAACAAAAAATTTTTTTGATAATTTGGGCTCAAGAGTCATTTTATTAAAAGATCAAAATGTTAGATGGGTATAATTTGGGCCTCGTTAAAACCCCCTAAACAAAACCCGGTGGGAACAAGTTTAGGGAGGAAAAAGAGTATCCACCACATATAGTTACAAACCTAACTCTTGAGTACTTCATTATTTATAACACTATTGAAGTAAATGGGTTTCCAAATATTACAAAATATAAAAAACATACATCGCTAAATGAATAAGACTTTTCAAGCAAGATCTTGTTCTTCAAAATAAGCACTTAGATATTAGTTTGATTATTCTTTTTTTATTTGTTTTACTTTCAACTTGAGTAAAAAAACAATACTTAACTTAACTAAAAATTTTTTTTGATAATTTGGGCTCAAGAGTCATTTTATTAAAAGATCAAAATGTTAGATGGGTATAATTTGGGCCTCGTTAAAACCCCCTAAACAAAACCCGGTGGGAACAAGTTTAGGGAGGAAAAAGAGTATCCACCACATATAGTTACAGACCTAACTCTTGAGTACTTCATTATTTATAACACTATTGAAGTAAATGGGTTTCCAAATATTACAAAATATAAAAAACGTACATCGCTAAATGAATAAGACTTTTCAAGCAAGATCTTGTTCTTCAAAATAAGCACTTAGATATTAGTTTGATTATTCTTTTTTTATTTGTTTTACTTTCAACTTGAGTAAAAAAAACAATACTTAACAAATTTTGTTTTTGATAATTTGGGCTCAAAGCCATTTTATTAAAAGATCAAAATAGATGGGTATAATTTGGGCCTGGTTAAAACCCCCTAAACAAAATCCGATGGGAACAAGTTTAGGGAGGAAAAAGAGTATCCACCACATCTAGTTACAAACCTAACTCTTGAGTACTACAAAAATGTTCGAAACATAATGTGTCTAGCCGAACATGAGAACAAAAAGCATCCAAAGATTACATCTACTGCAGTTACAAGTAGTCTTTTAGTGACGCAACACCTATAAAGAAACCACATGCTAGAGGAAGTTCTTTCCATCATACTTTCGTCCACCTCCACGTATCAAGTTTTATTTGGGTTACAAGACGATCAGCATCAAGAATATCACTTCCAAATACCACATTATTTCATAGTAGCCAAGTGTAGTAAATCCCGTAACATTGTGTGGAGCTCCACACACGTCTAGACTTACCTGAGGGAGGGACAGAAAACCAGTCTTGATAAATTTCCCTTGTCGTGAGCTTGAATACGAATGTTACATTCCACCACCTCAAGATAACTTCCCACACTCTACTAATTTTTAGGCAAAGGAAGATCACATGCTCGACAGTTTCCATCACCCGTTTGCACCATTGGCAGAGACTTTGTGGTATCAAATTGTGTTCAAAGAGAAGCTCTTTAGTTACTAGTCTTCGAATGAGAGTAAACCACAGGACCATTTCTACACATGGTTCGCATAATCCTCGCCAGATCGATCTCCACTCAATGCTGTCTACTAACTCAGGCGCATGGTTATTTGGAGCATAAAGAGAATTCACAATGTATTTTGAGATAGACGACTTGCCTGTGTCCCGCCAGTTGCTCTCATCATCAATCTCAGGAGCTGAAGGAGTCACCGTCAGTGCTGCATAGAGTTGCGTCAGTTGCACCTCTTCGAACTCAAAGAGATTCCTTCGCCATTGAAGTCTCCACTCCATACAAGCTACCATGAAATCCTATTGTATACTGATCTGAAACAATCGGGGAAATCTATCTTTTAACACTCCTTCTTGCACCCATTTATCATACCAGAACATGACGTGTTGCCCATTATGCACTATTATTTTCACTCTTTTTTCAATTATCCTCTGCAGGACCAGGTCACTGGACGTGGCTTTCACAAGGGATGACCATATATTCCCACGTGTCTGCTGTTGTCGTTCAACTTACCAGTGTGCAACCCCTTTCTGATTTTATATATTGACTGCACCACTTTCTTTCAAGGGGGACTGCGATTTTGAGCATAATTCACTTGCCACTTTGCTAGGAGGGCCAGATTCTTCTTCCGCAAGCTTGAAAAACCAAGTCCTCCATGCGCTTTTGGTCGCGCCAATCCAGCCCAAGAGACCGGTGTGAAAAACGGCTTCTTATTTTTTCCCCAGAAGAACTGGCGCTGGAGGGATATGATCTTCTTCCTTATTTTCACTAGGATGACAAACAGACTTGCAAAATACAAGAGTATCGATTTAAGACCGCATGACCCGATTTTGTCAAGCTAGTTGCTTTCCACGTAGCAAGTCTAACTTAACAAATGTAATACACGCATAATTAACTATCTATAAAAATTTGGTATTATTAGTTATGAATACTCATATAAAAAAATATCAAAAGATTTTGTTTTATTTCTATAACTATTATATAAAAAGGTAAGCTAAAATGATAATAAATTAAGACGAATATAACCACACATAATTAAGTTTATTGTATTTTATGAATAAACTAACCAAAACAGGTATAAATATGCTAAGAAATTATAGTATTAAACTAATTTTCTAAGATATTAAACATGTAGCTTAAGCAGCCACACATATATTGTAAATGTCGGTTTTTTATGTAAGTAATAAATAAAAGTAATATTTATATGTTTGATATATGCTCAAATAATTGTAGATAAGAATATTAGTTATTCATATATTCTTTACATTATTATATATAAAGACTCTAAAATTAGTTCTTAACACGTAGACACACTGCTAGACGCATTTCTTACATAACACGGAAAGAGAGACGTGTTAGGTATACCTAGTAATTTGCATGGGTTGAAAAATCATGACCTAACCCAACCTATTTAAATTTCTTAAACTCTAATCCAACCCACCAATCTATTTTTTAAGCAAACAATACCTCGTATCACTTAACACTACCATAAATATCACATTATATGAGATAAAATTGTTATATTTAGTACAATAGCTACTTTAATATCCTAATTTTTAAAGTAAATAAGCCACTTTTCACACCCTATGGATAGCATTACGGTGAATTTGATGCCACGGGCTGTTCGCATTGAATTAGGAGTAGGACATTAATTTGGCAGTCCCAGTCAGCTGCTAAATGAACTGCTTTGCTGACTGGGCTTCCCTTTTACTATATTAACTTTAAATTGTTATAACTTATAATATATAATTTCAAAATGAAAAGAAATATCATTGTTCACCTAAATTCAATGTCTTCAAAACAAGAATAGTCATGGATATGTTTAGTCAACTTTAAAAAAATCATTTTTCATATATACGTTGATACACTAAAATGATAATATAATATGATTCATTAATTTTGTATTATGATTCATTAAAATTGATATTATAATTCATTAAGTAATAAGTGGGTGAATTACATAACAAACTTTGGAACCAATAAAAAATCATTATTGTTTTGTAGTGTATTATTATTGTTGTATGGTGTATTTTAAACCTTATATGATGAATCATGTATTTTTCATACGCACCAAATATTGTTTTGAGTTATATTATTGATTGAAATTTTTTATTTTTATATGTTTGCGATGATACACTAAAATGAAGATATGATTCATTAAAATTGATATTATGATTCATTAACTAATAAGTGGTGAATTAGATAACAAACTTCAGAACCCATAAAAATTATTATTATTTTGTAGTGTATTATTATTGTTGTATGGTATATTTTAAACCTTATATGGTGAATCGTGTATTTTTCATACATACCAAATATTATTTTGTGTTGTATTATTGTGTAAAAAAATTTATTCTTATATGTTTGCGATGTTACACTAAAATGAAGATATGATTCATTAATTTTGATATTATGATTCATTAAAATTGATATTATGATACACTAAAATGATGTTATGTGTTTACAATGATACACTAAAATGATGTTATGAATCATAAGTCATTAATATATATGGAAATGTACATGTAATTAATATAGATTTTAAATTTCTCAAAACATATCCATGACTGGTCTTGTTTTGAAGAGCTTGAATTTAGATGAACAATTATATAATTTTTTTACATTTTGGACTTATATTTTAAAAATTACAACTAATTGAAGTTAATATAATAAAAAGCAGTCCAGTCAGTAGCTGACTGGACTTCCAACTCATCTACACCTTTGTAGCATTACATAGCATATTTAATTGATATAATCACATCCCATGGGTAGTATTTGATAAACCATTTTTCAAAATACAGTAGCTACTTCTACAACTTAATAGACAAAAAGTACTATAATTATCCTATTGTATAATATCATTCACAAATATATCTATATATACTACTATTTTTGTTCATTCTTCTACATCATCTAAACATATCAGTCGTGTTTTATCATTTACAAAAACCAAAAACATATATCATTCACAAAAAATAACATCCTAGAGTAGTTATTCACATCAGTAACTACAAAACTGGTTGAGTCAAACTAAACAAAAAAGATGTAAAGTCAAAAGTCTTAAAATAATTGTTTGATATGCAGAGTCGCCATTCTGTGGAGGGTGATTTTTCGGTATGAGGGGGGGTCTATATAAATATGATCTGACTGAAAAGCCGAGATCCTAGAAAATGCCATTCTGTGGAGGGTGAAAACCCGTTATTCTGGCATCCCTCAAATACCTACTACATCGTCCGTCTTTCCCAGAAAGCTTAATGGGGAGTGCTAGTGAGCACTACACCCGCTCTCAATGGGCTCCACATGGGCTTATGCCTCTATAAGGCGGAATTGACTAGAGTCGCCACCTAGTTTGACCTAAGATACTAGGAAGGAAGGGAATGAGGGTTCTAAGAACCGTTGGTTGACTCTGAAATTGTTGCCTACGGATAGGACTTATCTGGTCATTTGCAGAGATCCTATGATGGGTTCGCACTGGGTTACACCCCTTAGAAGTGGCAACGACCACGACTTCGGATTGGTGCCCGAGGAAACCTCGGTCTCCAATTGTCGGGATTGTCTTCTTTCAAAACCTTTTTAGAGAGATTCATTTAAAAGCCAAGGATATGATTAGGATAGGAGGAGAGAAAATGGGTGGGTGAGGCGAGCCTTTCTGCCAAACTAGCGCCAAATGAAAGGATTGATGAATTCGGACGAGTATAGAGAAGATCTGGGAAAGTTTGGGTTTAGTGAATAGACAAGCCTTGAAGTCTGATGGTTTGAAGTTTGTGGGACCCGGAGAAGGTTTAAATGTTTTGAGAGGTATGAGAGCCACCTCTGAGGGGGAAAGGTTTTTGTTTGGAATGGGGTCGCACCCTAGATGGGCTGCCTACGTACTCAACTCCCTGTTGAGATCAGACCTTACGTAGTTCAGGGATTTTGGGGTTTTGGAAGTTTTGAAGGGTTTGTGGAGCTTGAAGATACTTGAGGTGTTCGAGATTTAGAAAGGTTCGAAGTTTCGAAAAGTTTCAGGTTTGGATGCTAGTCTGTGAGACGCTCGGGTCTGTGAGACGTTGGTGAAAAGAGATATCGAAGTCTATGAGGCGCTCGGGCCTGTGAGACGTTTGAATCTTAAAATGGTGGAGAGATTGAAGTGTTCGAGTCTGTGAGGCGCTTGGGCCTATGAGACTTTGGAAGCTTGAGAGAAGCTAGAATTTGCAAGATGATTTGAGTTTAAGGTGAATTGGAGTTTGAATGATGACTTGAGTATGTGAGGCAATTGGAATTTGGGAGAGATCCTGGGTTTTTTTTCGAGGTTCGAAAAGAGTTGAGGTTTTGGGATATTTCGGGATTTGAAATGAGATGATGATGGGTTGAGTTGTTTGGAGGAATGATTGTCAAAATCGTCTCTCTTAAAGTTTAAAACTGAAAAGTCATTTTTGTTGTAAAAGGGCGGATAATCCCGAGGGATTACCCTATGTACCCCCCTCGAACACGACACTTAATTAATGGTAAGTGCCGAGGCTCGAAAGATGGGGCAATGAATTTATGTCGAAAAATAGGATTTAGAGAGAAACACCATGAATGAGATGTTCTCGGTCAGACCCTAATAACGTCTCTAACTCCCAGTTTTAAAACGTTAAAACCCGAAAACATTGAAATCGAGCGGAAGGGAGTTAGACGATTCTAAAATCCCGGCTGCAACTAGGAAGGCAGTTACATCCCTAGCACCCCGCCTTGTAAAAATCTAGGCTGCAATTAGGGGAGGTTTGTCACCCTAATGCCCCGCCTAAAGAGATCCAGACTGCGACAAGGGATGTTACGACCCCAGTGCCCCGCCTCGGATTTTTATTTTTGGGAAGGGAGACAAGCGATGTTCTAACCGTGGAGGAAATGTTTTGAAGGGGTTAGACATTCCTTGCTCCCCGAAAACAACTTATTTGAATTAAAAAACTGAATTGGAAAAATTTTAAAGTTGTTCGGAATTCTCGACAAAGAAACACTGATTTTGGGAAATGTTTTTAGGAGAAAACTTTCTGTATATGTGAGAAGAACTTTCTGTATATGAAGAAGAGTTTTCCGTGATGTGAGAAGAGTTTTTCCTTTAAAATTCCACAAAATGGTTTCTTTGAAAACTTGATGAGACTTGAATAAAATAATGGTTTGAAATTCTTTTTGGTTTTTTGGGATTTTGAAAGGATTTTACAAGTTGAAAATGAGTTGAAAGGAATCGGGTTTGAAAAATGAATTGGACTTGATTTGATTTTGGTTTGACTTGTATTGGAAGATGAGCTGGATCACCATTCGGGTTTGACTTGATTCGGTTTTCTGGTCAAGGTCAAAGCTTGGTCAAGGTCAAGGTCAAAGCTTGGTCAAGGTCAAAGCTTGGTCAAGGTCAAAGCTTGGTCAAGGTCAAAGCTTGGTCAAGGTCAAGGTCAAAGCTTGGTCAAGGTCAAGGTCAAAGCTTGGTCCGGGTCAAAGCTTGGTCAAGATTCTGACTTTTGTGGAGTTGGGTTGATCTTTGTGAATTATGGGCCGGTTTAAGGTATTGGGCCGACCTGAGGTCGGGCCAGATCTGGATTCAGGCCGGGCTTGGTAAAATTGGACCGGTCTTGTGGGGTTGGATTTCGGTTTTTGGGCTTTGGGCTTCAAGTTTGGTAATGGGCCGAATGGGTGATGGGCCGAATTTGGGCTTTGGGTCGAATTAGGCCTTGGGTTGAAATGGGCTTGGGCCGAAGGGGGTCTTTTGAATTTGGGTTGAAGTGGGCTTCACCATTGGGCTGGTTTTTGGAAGTAAAGATGGACTGATTTGATAGTAGAGATGAGTTGAAATGATTTATGGGGTTGTTGTCAGGTTAGTGATTCTCAAGCGAGGTTGGGCTGGTGATTGGCTCCTGGATTTTTGAATTTTTAGGGAGTGACAACTCCCGCATGGTGGCCCAATGATATGACGAAGACTGCATTTTTTGGATGTATGATTTTTTGGATTTTGGGGAGTGACAACTCCCGCATGGTAGCCCCACTATATGATACACTGAGATAGGGAAAAGTTTGAGCTCGGTTTTCTTTTCTATCCCTCTGAGATCGGGCTCTGACGGTCGAGATATTGGGATGAAAGTGTGCGTGGTGTGGTGACAATGAAACACATGGTTATGCAATTTTTGAGATGGACACGACTCGTGAATGATTGATGGAATTGAAATGGTTGGAAGTGCAAGTGACTTTAAAACGCATGAGTGCGTGGTGCTCGTGAGTGCGGACGAGATTCATGTATGGCTGATGATTTTGGACTGATGGTAAGTGCATGTGACCTTTTTGTCATGAATGCGATGCATGTTTTTGCTTTGTGCTCGGCTGCATTTGTTGGTGTTGTTTTTGTAGGGGATACCTCCTGTAGACCGTGAATTCTCACCCCACAAAGCAAAGTTGACGAATGATATATATGTGAGGGGTCGTCCCTTATTCGTTCTTTTACTATATGTGCATGCCAAAAGAAACCAAGTTTTAGAAAACAACTTTTGAAAACGCGTGTTTTCAAAGTGGTGGATTTTCTCAATATAAACTTTGACGCTCGGTCATTCGCAAATGAAATAGGGAGTGGGGAACCCTATACACATCGATCTAAAAAAAAATCAAAGGGATGTATAAACCTATACATGTAATCTATTCAGAAATGGACGAGAGAGAAAAAAATCATAGGGGAAGAAGACCTATACATCATCAATCCTAAAAAAGTCATTAAAATGGGGAAGTGTTGAGCTGAACTTCTACTGAACTCTTCTGGTCCGTCTTTGGGATTCTGGAAGACTGCTCGCGCTCGGGCTCCTGGTTGGCCGCTCGCTCGTCTTCGGGTTCTTGACCGGCTGCTCGCTCATCTTCGGCTCTTGACCGGCTGCTTGTTCGTTTTAAGGCTCTTGTAGCGGAGCGGTACTGTGATCAAGCAAAACGGGTTGGTGTTCTTCTGATTTTCAACAGTTTGAACTCGAATCAGTGTTGCTGACCTCCATGTCGCTTGACTCGGGTTGGTACACCTCTGATTTTGTATTTAAATGGTTGGTGTTAGTCTTCATGTCGCTCGGTTAGCTCCACGGGTTGGTGCGCCTCTGACCTTCAGCTCGATCTGCGTAGTCGATCTTCACGCTGCTTCACTTGCTCCGACTAGAGGAATGGGGGATGTTTTTGAGAAAGGAAAGATGAATGATCGAACACAAAATTTTATGTGAAAATCCACCACTTTTGTGAAAACACGAAATGACTAGTACGCTCCACGGTAATGACCGCTGCTCGTGAAGGTGGGCAGAACTTCAAAAATAGCGGGTCATGACATGGGACTAAATCATTTATTTTGAAATACATTTGTGAAAATCCACTTTGAAAACTGTTTTCGAAAACCATTAAGAAATAATGCTGGTGAAGAATGTTGTTTGAAATTCGTTTGTAGAAAGTAGGTTTTTCGAAATCTATTTCTGAAAATCGTTTTGGAAATAACAAGGTTTTAAAGGATGAAGTGACGGGTTTTAAAACCCCAAATGTTTGGGAGCAAAACTAAGGTGAGACTTTAAATTGAACGAGCTTGTAAAACCTCTTTAAAAGATATGTGAAAGAGAATTCCGAACGTTCTAAAACAGACTGGTTTGAAAAAGTGGTTTACACACATGTATAGCATAAAGTACATCGTGGCTATATTTGATGTGGAGCTGTAAGTGTTAATGTTGGGATAATCACTTTCCAGGTCAATTATGATTCTGTTTCACCGGGGGAACCATCGTCCCTTCACTGTTCATCTCTCGGGTTTTTTCTCTGTTATGCCTTTGCGGGGCACGTTATCAAGAAAGTCCGGAGTGCTTAAGTTCGAAAGGTCAGGACACCCGAGATGATAAGGAAACATACACCACGGCCAGTGATGATCCGACAACACCCCACTTTTCGGGCTACTCGGAGAAGTACTGCATGGGAACAGGTCTCTCGTCACCTGCACGGTCAGGTGTGTCTAAAGTCCAAATTATTCACTGACTACGTTGTGCCATGTATGGGTATCCGGTAAATACGGGATCCTCTATGGACGTATAGCGTGACATTGGGCTTTAGAGACACATGTGGTGCAGAGGAGCAATGGAGAACTGAGCCCATGCAATCTTCAGGGTAAGGCAAAAGGGCGGTCAGACAGGCGGCATACAAGGGGGTGACTTCCATAAACCCATCTTAGACACCGGACCAGGTAGCTGGACACTGAAGGCTCAGAGTTCACTATATGCTGGCTTCGACTCGGATAATGGAGGATATTTTTGGATCATGAGCCCGAGGTGTTGATCGGAGATCGTACCGCCTCGTGGGTTTGTTCACTGAGAGAGTGACCCTAGCTCATTGGGAATCAACCATGGACCGGTCGGGATCCCGTGACATCGTGGGTAAATCGGGTGACACAGAGGAATGCATGTCCTAAGCTACCCACCCCATGCACCCCACAATTGTAACATAAATATGAAAGCAATAAGTGAAACAAACGAAGTTAGCACCGACCTATTTACTAAGGGTTTTATCTGGAGATTAGTGATTCCAAATTGGTTATTTATTAACCTAAAGGGAAGTTAGCTTCATTCAGTCCTAAGTGTCTCTTTCTAATCGTGAGCTAATTATTAACCCAATTGTTGTAATGTTTGTTGAGGATCTAATAAATCCTATCTGTCCTCATCAGATACACACTCTAAGTGTGGAGTAGAATAATCCTAGAGGCTTTGAAAAGAATCTCTTGAAGGTTTGGAAAGAAGTGGGGAAATCCCGACAATTTTGAATGGAGTTCAGTCTTCCTTGAGTTTGAGAAAAACTTACTCAAGTTTTCCCCAGCAGAGTCGCCATTCTGTGGAGGGTGATTTTTCGGTATGAGGGGGGTCTATATAAATATGATCTGACTGAAAAGCCGAGATCCTAGAAAATGCCATTCTGTGAAGGGTGAAAACCCGTTATTCTGGCATCCCTCAAATACCTACTACATCGTCCGTCTTTCCCAGAAAGCTTAATGGGGAGTGCTAGTGAGCACTACACCCGCTCTCAATGGGCTCCACATGGACTTATGCCTCTATAAGGCGGAATTGACTAGAGTCGCCACCTAGTTTGACCTAAGATACTAGGAAGGAAGGGAATGAGGGTTCTAAGAACCGTTGGTTGACTCTGAAATTGTTGCCTACGGATAGGACTTATCTGGTCATTTGCAGAGATCCTATGATGGGTTCGCACTGGGTTACACCCCTTAGAAGTGGCAACGACCACGACTTCGGATTGGTGCCCGAGGAAACCTCGGTCTCCAATTGTCGGGATTGTCTTCTTTCAAAACCTTTTTAGAGAGATTCATTTAAAAGCCAAGGATATGATTAGGATAGGAGGAGAGAAAATGGGTGGGTGAGGCGAGCCTTTCTGCCAAACTAGCGCCAAATGAAAGGATTGATGAATTCGGACGAGTATAGAATGAAGATCTGGGAAAGTTTGGGTTTAGTGAATAGACAAGCCTTGAAGTCTGATGGTTTGAAGTTTGTGGGACCCGGAGAAGGTTTAAATGTTTTGAGAGGTATGAGAGCCACCTCTGAGGGGGAAAAAGGTTTTTGTTTGGAATGGGGTCGCACCCTAGATGGGCTGCCTACGTACTCAACTCCCTGTTGAGATCAGACCTTACGTAGTTCAGGGATTTTGGGGTTTTGGAAGTTTTGAAGGGTTTGTGGAGCTTGAAGATACTTGAGGTGTTCGAGATTTAGAAAGGTTCGAAGTTTCGAAAAGTTTCAGGTTTGGATGCTAGTCTGTGAGACGCTCGGGTCTGTGAGACGTTTGGTGAAAAGAGATATCGAAGTCTATGAGGCGCTCGGGCCTGTGAGACGTTTGAATCTTAAAATGGTGGAGAGATTGAAGTGTTCGAGTCTGTGAGGCGCTTGGGCCTATGAGACTTTGGAAGCTTGAGAGAAGCTAGAATTTGCAAGATGATTTGAGTTTAAGGTGAATTGGAGTTTGAATGATGACTTGAGTATGTGAGGCAATTGGAATTTGGGAGAGATCCTGGGTTTTTTGGGTTCGAGGTTCGAAAAGAGTTGAGGTTTTGGGATATTTCGGGATTTGAAATGAGATGATGATGGGTTGAGTTGTTTGGAGGAATGATTGTCAAAATCGTCTCTCTTAAAGTTTAAAACTGAAAAGTCATTTTTGTTGTAAAAGGGCGGATAATCCCGAGGGATTACCCTATGTACCCCCCTCGAACACGACACTTAATTAATGGTAAGTGCCGAGGCTCGAAAGATGGGGCAATGAATTTATGTCGAAAAATAGGATTTAGAGAGAAACACCATGAATGAGATGTTCTCGGTCAGACCCTAATAACGTCTCTAACTCCCGAGTTTTAAAACGTTAAAACCCGAAAACATTGAAATCGAGCGGAAGGGAGTTAGACGATTCTAAAATCCCGGCTGCAACTAGGAAGGCAGTTACATCCCTAGCACCCCGCCTTGTAAAAATCTAGGCTGCAATTAGGGGAGGTTTGTCACCCTAATGCCCCGCCTAAAGAGATCCAGACTGCGACAAGGGATGTTACGACCCCAGTGCCCCGCCTCGGATTTTTATTTTTGGGAAGGGAGACAAGCGATGTTCTAACCGTGGAGGAAATGTTTTGAAGGGGTTAGACATTCCTTGCTCCCCGAAAACAACTTATTTGAATTAAAAAACTGAATTGGAAAAATTTTAAAGTTGTTCGGAATTCTCGACAAAGAAACACTGATTTTGGGAAATGTTTTAGGAGAAAACTTTCTGTATATGTGAGAAGAACTTTCTGTATATGAAGAAGAGTTTTCCGTGATGTGAGAAGAGTTTTTCCTTTAAAATTCCACAAAATGGTTTCTTTGAAAACTTGATGAGACTTGAATAAAATAATGGTTTGAAATTCTTTTTGGTTTTTTGGGATTTTGAAAGGATTTTACAAGTTGAAAATGAGTTGAAAGGAATCGGGTTTGAAAAATGAATTGGACTTGATTTGATTTTGGTTTGACTTGTATTGGAAGATGAGCTGGATCACCATTCGGGTTTGACTTGATTCGGTTTTCTGGTCAAGGTCAAAGCTTGGTCAAGGTCAAGGTCAAAGCTTGGTCAAGGTCAAAGCTTGGTCAAGGTCAAAGCTTGGTCAAGCTTGGTCAAGGTCAAAGCTTGGTCAAGGTCAAGGTCAAAGCTTGGTCCGGGTCAAAGCTTGGTCAAGATTCTGACTTTTGTGGAGTTGGGTTGATCTTTGTGAATTATGGGCCGGTTTAAGGTATTGGGCCGACCTGAGGTCGGGCCAGATCTGGATTCAGGCCGGGCTTGGTAAAATTGGACCGGTCTTGTGGGCTTGGATTTCGGTTTTTGGGCCTTGGGCTTCAAGTTTGGTAATGGGCCGAATGGGTGATGGGCCGAATTTGGGCTTTGGGTCGAATTAGGCCTTGGGTTGAAATGGGCTTGGGCCGAAGGGGGTCTTTTGAATTTGGGTTGAAGTGGGCTTCACCATTGGGCTGGTTTTTGGAAGTAAAGATGGACTGATTTGATAGTAGAGATGAGTTGAAATGATTTATGGGGTTGTTTTGAGCTTGTGACTGATTTTGGACTTGTTGGGCCAAAGTTGAGATTTGGGCTTGGGCCTCGAATTGGGTTTTTGTTTTGGATCTTTGAAAATTGGGCCGAATCGGATTTGGGGCCACAAGTGGGTTTGGGCTTGAGTATTGGGCTAATGGGCTTTGGGCTTGAGTATTGGGCTAATGGGCTTTGGGCTTGAGTATTGGGCTAATGGGCTTTGGGCTTTGGGCTTGAGTATTGGGCTAATGGGCTTTGGGCTTTGGGCTTGAGTATTGGGTTAAGTTTTGGGGTGGGCCAAGTTCAGAAGATGGGCTCAAAACAAATCGAGATTTCTTTTTGGAAATGAAATATAAATTCAAAACGAGAGACAATTCAATTTCTTTGGAGGAGTTGAAAGGTTGGAGGGATTTGGGATGAGAAACCTTAAACTATAAGCATTATTCTGAAGTCTTTTCTTTTCTTTTCATTCATTTTTTTTTTAGGGTAAAGTCTTTTAGTGAAAATAAAGGATGGTTTGGGATAGGCTTTTGAAGTTTGGAAGATATTATTCCCCACCAAGCAAATAGAAATGAGCTAGTCGTGGGGTATCTTCAAAGGCTTAAAAGACATTCAAAATTTCGGATGGTATTGCTCCCCACCAAGCAAATAGAAATGAGCTAGTTGTGGGGTACCTTCCAAAACTTTGATCAAATGAAAAGGGGTGACCTAAGGGGCTATCTAGGGTTTACAAAATGAATATATGTACAGAGAAAAGAAATAAAAGGTTGCAATAAACCGTAACATGCCAAGCATATGTACACATAGTAACAAGAGAATAACTAATGAACAGACTGCATAATGGACAATAAATTAGAAATAACCCGTAAAACAGATCGAATTTCGCAGGGTTAGTCCCATTTTAAGGTCATCTATAACCGGGTGAATATCCTAATCCAAAAACCCAGCCGAATGAGGACTGATCTTAAACTAGCTTTCCCTATCAGTCTATCAGTTGTCGTTTTTTATTTGTTTTAGCAATTGAATCATGAAAGTAACGCAGAGTCCAACTAGCTTATTCCTACATTCTCCAAGTTTGGTATTATCATGCACACAAAGCCAGAGCAAGGAATTGAAACCGCATGAACAAAGTGCAGTAGAAAACTAAAATCCAGGGGCTAAGCGTCATTTCCCAGATCCAATCAGTCGAGTTCTACTATTAATTCCTCGCGCCTCATTCGACTACCTCATACTCATTAGACATGGTCCCTATGATATACCCCACTGCTTATTTACCAGTGTGAAGTTTAGACAACATTTTCCTTTTCCATTCATTACTAACAAGTGAATAAGCAACCTTCCCGCAAACACACATCATGGACAACAACGAGATAGGTTAATCATACCAACTTAAACAGATGGAATCAATAAGTTAGAGTTTAGTACCGAGATGGAGCATAAGAATCTCCTGCAAATAACACGATGAACTCCAAAGCAAACAATCAGAAAGGAAAAAGTTAGTTATACATGACAGGTTATTGATCCGAAACACAGAGTGAACGACAGAGTCCCGTAACTATTCAGACAAAGCAGAAGGAGAGTTGAACCGGTTTAACCCAAGTCTGATAGAGTCTCACCGAAGAGTCAAACGAACAACGACCTTATTAAACCAAATATGTAAGCCAAGAATCCAAAGTGCACAGGGGGGTATTCTACTCCTACCCAAACCCGAGAGTAAAAGCGATGAGCAGATCACCAGAAGTTAGCGCAAACAATAGAGGGAAAAGAGGTCATGACTGGAAGTGACCAGTTTGTCCAATATTTGAATGAAAAAACAGGAATACGACTGGAGACGGACCAGTTTATTCAACTCGGCTTCAAGAGAAAGTGGTACAAGAAAGGATCGAATCACAACTGGAAGAGGACCAGTTCGCCATAGTTCTCAAGAGGCAATAATAATAAATATAGAGATGAACGGGGAGTGGAACCGGAAGATGGACCAGTTCAATACGCGATGGTAACAACAATGTTCAAATCCTTTGCCATGTCCATGGATTTCGAGATCCATACCAGGCTGGGTATCTACCCAAATGTTAATACGGTGAAGGAATACGAGACAAAAACGAGGGTGATCAAACAACCGGAAACATGTAATCTGAAACATGGGTTCCTTGTGCCTATCCCTGGAACCAAATGCATGCAAAACCGATGTTCGAAGCTTTGGTCCCGGGATTTTACTCAGGCGAGAGAAAAACGGGGAACATCCAAAAGTGTGAGAGATTTTTCGGGCGAACTAAATCGAATAATTAAGAGAAAGATAAAAACAGAGATGGGGAGAGAAATGTTTAAGCGTAAACGTGGGAATAACTTGAAACTGAAAACATGGAAAAAACAGGGAGATTCGAGAGGAGGAAGATAACCATTTGCATGGGATATCCGGTTCTACTTACGCTGTAGGACCGAAGCAGGTTCTCGAACAGAGACAGCGAAGACAGTGGTGTCGTTGCTTCAAGTGAGATTTCGAGTGAGGTTTTATCGGGGTAACACTGAAAGAATGCTGGTGGTGGTGGTTCGAGGTAGGGTGGCGAAGCGTTTTTCCGATGGGAGAATGAGGGAGTGAGAATTCTAATGTGCTACAGTCTCGGGATTTCAAAACGGGAAGAGAATGTTCGAATGCCAGAAGCCGAAGAAAAAATCCTCCTTGGTTCGTTACTGTTCTCTCCTTTTATGTCAAGGGGCTAGGGTTTTTTTTTGTAGACAAAGCCGGTTGGGCTTCTTCTTGGGCTGTCCCTAAGCGAGTGGGTCTCATTTGGGGCACAAGAAAAATGGGTCCGAGACTAGCACAGGCTATGTTTGATCTGGGCCGGAACTAAGGCTGCATCTGGTCAAGATCCGAGCACTCCAAAAAATAAAACGCCCCTGTGCTCTCCCCATGGTTCGAACCCAGGGCAATTGCCTGCCCTCAGAGCATACTTCCCAGTCACACTATGACAGAACTTGGTATACTAGCGTCGAAGGTGAAACTAGACTTCTACTGCAAGCTGAAAGGAAACACCACGCCTCTTGCAAGATTCGAACCCCAAATCTGTGGATTCACGAATGAGCACTCCAACCAGCTAAACTATGTCAGAATTCAATATGCAAACGCAAGATATAATACTAGACCTTTAATTTGAACTGACTGAATTCCTTAAAAACATTGTCGTTTGGAAATTCATTTTGAACAAATCGCGTTTTCACGAAATGCTTTGAAAAGGATTAAAAAACGATGGTTTTGTTTCGGCACGCACGCTAATACGTTTTGAAAAAGAAAGGCGACGACCCCTCTTATTATTTCGAAATTTGCTTTATGGGGTGAGAATTTTTGGTGTCTACAGTTGGGTCGTTTGTTTAATTAACATAATAAAGTGTGGTATTTTTAAAGGTTGGATAGTCCAACTGGACTTGAGCAGATTGGTATAATATTTTCTGCTCAAGGCTATTACATAGTTTGGTCTTAAAACATATATATATATATACATTAATATTTTTACTATTAAGAAATATATTTTGGGGTTTCAGGTTGGGTGTAACACCCCAACCGCTAATCCTCCTATTACCCTCTAATCATTCCCATAATTATCTTACTCGCAGCGGAATACTCACTTACTCTCGGCGGGTGATACAACGCCGTCAGTCATCCACGACCAACAAGGCTACTACTACTTACAGTAACGGTCTGACGATTAGAATATACCGAATACATACTACTTACCTTACAATGCTAAATACTTACTTACACTTTGATTACCGAGTATCCAAAATATAAATTACATTCCAAGTCTATTCCCAAAAATTAAGAGTTTGTACATCTACTCCTTTCTATCCAATCATAATTCATTATCCAAAAAGGTGTACCACATGGTACACCGGCTACTAAAAAAGGCCTTAGCCGTGTACAACTCGGTACACCCCGTTCCAAACTACTAACTACCCCAAAAGAATTCCTTCTGGTCCTTACTCGACCATCACGCCTCGCGGGTACCTGTAGAATAAAAACATTGCCCCAAGGGGCTCAGCTTACGCTGCATATGATAACCGCATACCCCGCGTGCTAGCGAGGGTACGCCAACTATTTGGTCGAATACATACGGTTCGTTTCATTCATACATACATACATGCTTAACACATTACAATTCGATACATTCATTTCACCAGGCATACATACATTCAATACATGCAAGGAAGACATTACCAGTCAACCATTCATCTTACCAAATACTCACCGCAATACGGAGATACACTTCTCCAATTCATACAAAAGTCTTGTTAGCTTCTTTACACACCCAGGTTAATCGGGTGTTCAATACTCTTTTACTCAAGGTCAATGACTTACAATAGTCACGACCAATACTCATACAATACTTTACTTTTTACTTACTTTACTCAAGTCAAGTCGGTATGACCTCCGGGCAGGGATTACTACATCCCACCACCGGGCTTTAGGGTGGCCCACTAATCCAGGATGTTACTCATTCAAGGGATTTGGTCCATGGAAAAGATTACAACCAGGATTCGGATCCAACCTCTTATGTTTCCTTATCCTCACGTGTGGCCGAAACTATATCGGACTTCTACTCATTCCATTTTACTCATTACTCAAGCTAGGAGTTAGACGGTTAGGAATTAGCAGAAGTCATTACTTCCATACCTTACATCAATACACTACTCAAGTACGCAACATTTACACATACTCTTCATTCTCATTCATATATTTCATGAATTATACAAACTAAATGTTCAAGAGAATACAACGAGAACAATATAGTTCAAACACAATTAAGTGCAATAAAAGTCCGATTCGTGCATTTATCTTATTGGTGATCACATAAGCACACAAATCGGGGTAACCAAGTTAGGATACAGGGCATGAAGAAATCATACCGTTCACCGTCGTATTCGTACTACCGGGTCCTTCGGTGTTCACAAATCAAGTCCTATAACATACATGGGGTTGTATGGTTAATAACTTATTACTATTCATATACTTGATTCCATTCCCATTCCCTAAGAATACTTACTAATTCTTACATGCTACAAGTGGTTATGAATCTATTTCTCACTTTAGGTTTATTTCCTTACTCATGTGCAAGTTCTTTTGTTATTCTTAGCCACAATGGTATATACTTATATATATGGGTGTGCATATATATATATATATTATATATATATATATATATACATATGACTACTAGAGTTAACATTTTTTTTGTAAGTTTGGGCCGACCGACCCAACCTCTGGGTCGGTCCATTCCAGTAAGTTTCTCGTTCTTCAGACCTTGCCCGACCGACCCAAGACTGTTCCGACCGACCCATACACCTCTAGGTCGGTCCATTACAGAAAGTTTCCGGCCTTGGAATCCATCATGACTGACCCACGACCGACCCTACCTCCTGGGTCGGTCGAAGTCAGAAACTTCGTTCCAGTGATTTTAAGTCCCGACCGACCCACGACCGACTCACGGCTTCTGGGTCGGTTCGTTCCAGAAAGTTTTGGTTCAGTTATTTATGCCCCGACCGGTCCAACCTCTGGGTCGGTCGGTAGCAGAACATGCCTACAGATTTTATTTTTCATTTCCTTTCTTACCCATTTCTTCCCCAATCTTTACCAATACATTCCTTACATGTTTACCACTCATTTTGATGCTCTAAATCACCTTAATCCATCCACCAACCCCTTGCTCATTTCCAAATCAACTTACACAATTTCCCTCACTTCTTTTCAACACTTATACTAGTTTTCATTTCACTAATGCTACAGATTTTTGTTCTCCTTTTCATGCTACAGATTTTCACCCAAACTTCTATCCTCCAATACTCCTTCCACTAATGCTACTCCTAGCATTCAAAATACATTACATTACATCCTAGTTCTTCTCATTACCTAAATCCTTTTCAAATCTGTTTCAAGATATCAAACTACTCCCTTTACACTCTCCAAATGCACCTAGTTACCATCTAGGTTATTTTCTCTCCTTACACAACTAAGTCCTCAAATTCCTATACAAATTTTGACATAGTCTCCCCTATATTTTTAGCATTAGCCCACACATTATTTCAGCTAACAACTTCCATACCAATTCGCACACCATTATGCACACCACACACACCGAATTTTCCTGCACATATACATACACTACCCAATGTTTTCCAAAGCTTTTAAACATCATTTAAAAACTTCAAAACTGCTACATTACCATTCCTCATTATACTACGATATATTCATTACTCATTACCATATGTCTTACCCATTTTTACAACACAAAACTGTTGCAATACAATACACAAACTAACTCAAGGTAAGAGTATTTAACCTTGTCTTGCTAGTTTCTCTTTCTTTCCTTTCCTTCTCTTCTTTTCCTCTCTTTCTTCTTGTTCTCGATTTTTGTTCAAGAAATGGGCAATGCTACAGCAACCCATACATACCAATACTAGTTTAGCACATTGTTGGATTGCTGTGAAATTCTACAGCGAGAAAGAGGGAGAGAGCAGATCGAGAAAGATGGAGTGTGGAGATACAGAAAGAATGTCTTTCTTATTACTTGCTTCTATATGAAAAGAATGGGTACATATATATAGGAGAAAAGAGATATCGAATAAGGAAATAAAATCTAGACTTAATTAGAGAAGGGAAACTAACTAAAAACTAGACTTAATTAGAGAAGGGAAACTAACTAAAATCTAGACTTAATTAGAGAAGGGAAACTAACTAAAATCTAGACTTAATTAGAGAAGGGAAACTAACTAAAATCTAGACTTAATTAGAGAAGGGAAACTAACTAAAAATAAAGAAGGAAACTATGAAGAAAGGAATATAATTCTAATACCCCCTCTCAAGCTCTAGGGTCGAGACCATAGAGATTGGATTAGATTACAAAATTCTAGTATAATCATGTAACCCCAACTGAGGAAGAACAGAATGGTATTGTTTCCCTGTAATGACTTTGGTGAAAGGATCCGCGAGCTGTAGACGGCCAGGTATAAACTCCACTGAAATAAGTCCTTGTTTCAGCTTCTCACGTACATAATGACAGTCTAGATCAATGTGCTTAGTCCTCTCATGGAACACAGGGTTTTTGGCTATGTATACCGCTGCCTGATTATCGCATTTGACGGGGACAGGCACAACAGTAGGCACTTCCAGTTCAGATAACAGTCTGGTTAACCATGCTAGTTCTGTTGTGAGTCTTCTCATCGACCTATATTCAGCTTCGGCAGTGGATAAGCAACGGTGCTTTTTTCTTTGATTTCCAGGAGATAGGAGAGGCTCCCAAAGTAATAAGAATCCACTAACGGATTTTCTGGTGGATGAACAAGTAGCCCATCAGCATCGCAATAGGCGATCATATCGATGAGGCGCTGTTATTCATCAAGAGTCTGAAGCCAATAGTTCCCTTGACATCTAAGGGCATGATGAGCAGCACTGAGATGAGCTTCTGTTGGGCTGCTGGAAAATTGGCTTAAGAACTGAACTGTAAAACATAAATCCGGTCTCGTGTTTGTCAAATAGTTTAATTTTCCAACAATTTGCCTATATACAGTGGGATCAGCAAGAGGTTTGCAGTTGTCTTCAAACTTCAAATTGTATTCCATAGGAGCGACAGTGGGTTTGCACTCAGAGTGGCAGAACTTGTTCAATGTTTCCTGGATGAATTTCCTTTGAGTGACAACCACTCCCTCTGGGGTGTTTAAAAACTCCATTCCCAGAAAGTATCGGATTAAACCAAGATCCTTGATTTTGAAAACAGTGTTGAGCTCTTTCTTGACTTTGTTTATTTCTACACTGCTGTTCCCCGTGGCAAGAATATCGTCGACATAAACTAGGATGTATGTGGACTGGCCTTGCTCCTTTTTAGTGAAGAGAGAATAATCGTTGAGGGATTGAGTATAACCAAGGATTTCAAGGAAACTGGTAAGCTTTGAATTCCACTGTCTCGAGGACTGTTTTAGTCCGATATTGATTTCTTAACTTGCAGAATCGTTGTCCCCTTCTTTCAGGTATCCCCTTGGAGGGAGCATGTATACCTCCTCATCTAAATCACCATTTAGAAATGCGTTGTTAACGTCGAATTCGTGAATTTTCCATCCTCTCTTGACTGCGACAGCTAGGAAGGAACGGACTATTGTCATCTTAGCCACTGGTGAATACGTTTCTTGGTAGTCTATACCTTCTTTCTGGGTGTATCCCTTGGCGACAACCCTTGCTTTATAGCGCTCAATTCCTCCATCAGATGTAAGCTTGACCTTGTATACCCAACGACTACCAATGGGTTTCTTAGTTTTACACGGTTCCACCAGCTCCCAAGTTTGGTTAGCTTCTAACACATGTAATTCATCATTCATGGCAGAAACCCATTCTCCTTTGGATACTGCTTCTTCATATGACTCTGGCTCGGTTATGTCTTGCTCTAATTGGGACTGAATGCTCATACATCTAGACGGAATAACGTCTGTGAGCGTGTTTATTGTGACGTTCCCCAGAAGGTAATCTTGGAGATGTGCGGGAACATGCCTGATGCGCTCAGACCTTCTGGAAACAGGTGGCTGATTTGCTTGTTGTTCAGCTTGAGATTGATCATCACTGGTATTTGATTGATTGTGAGCCCCCTTTACTTCGATGCCCCCCTCTGTAGTGGGTGTATCTTGATTGTTGTTATATTGGACCACATCAGGGACCCAATCTTCAAAAATAGGATGATGATTTTCGACAGATTGGGTGGTTTGGTCTGGTAAAGGGACGACCAGTCTCTCTATTTCAGAGGGTAAAAGGTATTTCTTCAAGTCAAGATTAAGATGGTTTTGTATTTGTTTGAAAGGAAACAAATTTTCATAGAAAACTACATCTCGATTGACAAAGATATCTCTGGTTTCTAGGTTTAGCAATTTATATCCCTTCTGATGCATGGACTGACCCAGGTAGATACAAGCTGTTGATCTTGGATTGAATTTATTCCCAATTCTGGAGGTGATAGTTGCGAACACAGGCAACCGAACACCCTTAAGTGTGTATCTGGTTTCTTATTGAACAAAATTTCATATGGTGTTTGCATGTTAATTGGTTTACTGGGAAGTCTGTTAATGAGATAGACAGCGTGGAGTATGCACTCTCCCCAAAACTCAAGAGGAACATTGGATTTGAAATATAGAGCCCTTGCTGTCTCAAGAAGATATCTATGCTTTCTTTCAGCTATTCCATTTTGCTGGGGGTGTTAGGACAGGTCGTTTCATGTTTAATACCACGCCCCTGATAAAATTCTTTTCCTTCTAAGCTGGTGCCAAGTTCCCTTGCATTATCAGACCTGATCACTTTTATTTTTGCAGAAAACTGAGTTTCTACATACTGGATGAATTGTTTAATCACTTGAAAAGCATCACTTTTATTTTTTATCATATAGACCCATGTAGCGCGGCTGAAATCTTCAACAATAGTAACAAAATATGAAAAACCATCGTGGGTCTTTACATGAAAGGGGCCCCATGTGTCTACGTGAACCATCTCAAAAATACATGTAGTTTTTATGCTGCTGCTACTGAAAGGCAGCCTATGTCCCTTTGATTTATTACATGCTTCACAGAAAAATTTATCTACATCTTTCTGTCTAATACTATCTATCACATCTAGGCTTCTTAATTTTTCTAATGGCACATGGCCCAACCTATCGTGCCATTTGTTGATGACAGAAATTGAATTACACACAAGACTCCTTCTCTTGCTGTAGTATTGCTCGAACTGCTGGATGTCCAAAATGTATAGTCCTTCTTTAACTGTTCCAATTTGAATGAAATCAGTCTTCAATTGGTCCTGCACAAAACAACCCCCACTTCCAAAGGAGATTAAACTGTTTAACTGTGCAGCCAGTTTGTGAACTGATAAAAGATTGAAACTGAATTCTTCAACACAAAGAACATCAGGTAAGTTGAAGTCAGGACATATTTGGACATGTCCAATATAGTCTACAACCTTAATATGATTATCTGGCATTTTTACTTGCTTCAGCTTAGCATTTTTCATAATAGAATTCATGATTGATTTATCACAACAGATATGATCAGAGGCACCTGAATCGAGAATCCAAAAATCCCTGGACTTATTACTACGAACAGCTGCACTAAGACATAAGGATTTACCTGAAAAACTGCACATGGCAGTTTTTCCTTTTCCATTGAATATCTCAGAGAGTTGTTGCAGTTGTTGTGGTGTGAAACCTGCGGTTAACTGATTGTTTTCTCTTGACTGTTTTTCCTCATATTCAAAGCTGGTCTGAGCCACCATACCTCTGTTATTTCTCCCGGTCTTATTTCCCTTTGGGAAACCATTCTTTGCGAAGCATTTCTCTTCCAAATGACCTTTCTTACCACAATATGTGCACTGAATTATTTTTCCAGATTTAAAGAAGCAATCTTCCTCAATGTGCCCCCTTTTATTGCAGAAGTTGCAATGCAGATTCTTCTTCTTCTCATTTTGCCACTTGTTTTCTAGCGCAGGCCTGTAACTCTGGTTAGCAAAGCTCATCGATTCACTCTCTTTCTTTGTTTCAGTAGGTTGATTTTGGTTTTCTTCTTGCAGCAAAAGAGAGTAAGCTTGTTCGATAGAAGGTAAAGTCTTCTTCATCAGAATGTTACCACGGATAGTTTTATAGGATGAGTTCAACCCCATAAGAAACTCCACCAATCTCTGGTTCTGGTGGTATTTTAGGTTTTCCTTCGATTGCTCACAGTTGCAAGGGGGAGTCGGAAACATCATATCCATCTCATCCCATAGCTTCTTGAGTTTGGTATGGTATTCAGTAACGCTGTCGTTCTCTTGTTTTAGAGAACTAATGGCTTGTCTGATCTGATATAATTGAACACCATTGCTTGTTTCATACTTCGCCAGCAACTCGTTCCATAAATCGCGCGCGGAATTTGCAGTGAGGAAACTCTGAGCTATTGACTCGTCAAGAGCGTGTTCAAGCCAAGATTGAACCAGACTATTACATCGTTCCCATTGATCATAGTTACTGGATGCAGAATCAGGCTTCGTAATCTTCCCATTTATAAATCCAAGCTTGTTTTTGGCAGTAAGGGAAAGGATGACAGCCTTCTTCCATCGTGAAAAATTTTTACCAGTAAATTTCCCGGCAATAATCATCCCAGGATAGTCGCTCGGGTGAATATAGTAAGGATCAGAAGCATCAACCTTGGTTGCGCCAACACTGGTCGTCGCGACATTCGTCAGGATTTGAGTGAGGAGACGAGTCAATTCGTTCTCCCCTCCTTCGTTGGCCATGGCTATCGCAGACGGGACGGAAACCCTAGAAGGGATTCGCAGAAGAAAAACGAAGAGGAACAGAATCCTGCTCTGGTACCATGTTGGATTGCTGTGAATCGGTAGTTGTATTCTACAGCGAGAAAGAGGGAGAGAGCAGATCGAGAAAGATGGAGTGTGGAGATACAGAAAGAATGTCTTTCTTATTACTTGCTTCTATATGAAAAGAATGGGTACATATATATAGGAGAAAAGAGATATCGAATAAGGAAATAAAATCTAGACTTAATTAGAGAAGGGACTAACTAACTAGAATAGAGGGAAACTAACTAAAATCTAGACTTAATTAGAGAAGGGAAACTACTAAAATCTAGACTTAATTAGAGAAGGGAAACTAACTAAAATATAGACTTAATTAGAGAAGGGAAACTAACAAAAATAAAAAGAAGGAAACTATGAAGAAAGGAATATAATTCTAATACACATTTACCTTAACTAACCCTAGAATTTAGATGTTTTAGGGTTTAGAAAAGAACATTACCTTCCAACCAATGAATAAGGTTCTTGACTAGCAAGAGAGCAAGATTCCTAGCCCAAGGAAGAAGCCAAAATCGGCTGGAATACAAGGAACAAAACAAGGCTTACTTTGAATTTTCGTTTTGCCAACAAGGGCTAGAAAAAGATGGGTTTTCAAGAATATTTTTACCTCAAAATGACAAGGAGGTGAAGGTGCTTCTAATGGTGGTACTCAAGCTCCAAATGCAGCACACCCATGGAGATGAAAATGATTGTTTTCGATTTTTGAAAGGAGGAAGATGTTCTCCTTGATGAGAGGATTCCAATGGTACTAATTTTGTAATTTTTAGAGAAGGATTTAGAGGTTAACAAGAGGAGAGAAGGAGGAAGTTGGGTGAGCTTTCTCAATTCTCCATGGCTGTCGCCCAAGGAGGAAGAAAATGTAGAGAGGGAGAGGGATGAGTACGTGAGTGAGGGAGTGTGGTAGGAGAGAGAGAGAGAGTTTTTTCTTTTCTTTACTTTATTTGTCTCTTGTACATAAGAAAGAAATAAAGGGAGTGAGAGAGAGGAGCTGGCCGGCCCCCTCACACACCCACAATCAGACTTGCATTTTTATTTTCAAAGTGGACACACTAGTTTTTGTTTATTACACTCTCATCCCGCAACTTCCCGGTTTTGACAGTTTTACTAACCGGAACCCGTTTTCTGGAATTTTCTCGTTTAATTAATTTTATTGGTTCCCAACCTTTATTAATGTTTATTAATGACTATTTGGTTGACCAATATCGTTACGAGTCTATTTGACTCGCTTAAAGTCGCATTTTCCCGGTTTCCTTGAAAAACGCGCTTTAAGGTTCGTTTATGCTTTTAACCCATTTTAAAGGTCCGTTTTCTTCAGGATTTGTTCCCTCATGTTTATTTAGATATAATTAAGCCTTTAAAATTATAATTAGCCTAATTAATCACTGTTTTTAATTACGGGGTATTTCATTGGGTCATGGGTTTGGATCTCTACCATAACCCAACCCATAGAATTAGTTCATTACCCTAACCCAACCCAAAAATAAATGGATCAATAATCAAGATTCTAACCCGCAAAGTATGAACTGGGTTGGGTTTCGGGGTGGGTCAAAATTGTCAGATCTAGTGTTAGGAGTTAGGGTTATTGAGTAGGAGTGCCTCCACCTGATAGATGTAAAGACTTCATCCACAAAAAGAAGAAGGTAAATCCGGTTAGAAAGACGATACATATTATTCCACTGTGCTCAAAATTCATTTAGACTTCTTTTAATACGTCACCTCAGATCGCTAATGGGGGGATTTTTGACGTTGTACACATCGGTTTATTTAAGTTTAAAGGTTGTTTAAATTAATTTGTTGATAGTTCAGATTGATTGATGCAAAAGTTATGTGTTATTATAAAGGTTGTTTAAATATATAATGGTTGTTCAAGTTAAATACTATTTTCTATTCAAAATATAAGTCATTTTAGAAATATATCTAGACCGAATTATGTCCAGATTCATCTCTAAAATGACTTATATTTTAAATAAGAGAGAGTATGAACATTGTTCAAGCATATACATTATTATCGTGCAACTGGTTTGTTTTCAATGCTTTTAACCGTTTTTTATTAAGCAAACTTTTTTTTAACTGAATTAAATTTTGATTATATGGTTAACTAAAGAAGTTTTGATTATTTGATTATTTAAATTAAGTTTCGATTCAGTTTATGTTATAGAAGAAATATTTCGGTGAGTCATATTAGTTGAAAAAAGTTAATTTATTTTATCTAATTTAGATGTATTAATAAAAAATCATATTTTATTTTTAAAAAAAATTGGTTAATAGTTATTGAACTGAATTTTGATTAATTCAATTACAATCCAAATAATTGAAAACCAAAATTATTTTCAAAATGTAGTTTTTGATTAACCGAAACGTGAATTGGAAGCTGGCGCTTGTGCCATATAGTAAGGTGGCGATGACCATTATAGGATCGGGTGGCTGACTCAAACCAACTCAAGGTGTGAGTCTAAGAGTTGGTTTGACTCAATCGGTCTTTGAAAGTAAGAAACACTCTGTGATATAGAGGCACTCAATCGAACTTCGTATGTGAGAACACTTGAGACGTAGAAACACTTAGTCGAACTAAGTGCGCGGAAGCAGTTGCTCAAGGTAGTAAAGTAAGATAAGACTTAACGAAGCTAAATGGACAACACCGAAAGGTGGAGGACTCTGTCAAAACTCCGCAGGATACAATATAAGTTATTTATTTCCTGGTCAAAACAAAAACAACTTATAATGCCCACTCAGTAGATGAGAATACTTCGTGGTTTTACTCACTCACCCAATACATCTCTGATCAGCTCAATGAAGTGTAGAATAGTGAAAACTAGGTCCTACCTAGAAAGACTCTATCGATATGCAAAACGAATCTAGTACTTCTACTCTCTTTTTTCTCTCCAGCAAAATAGGCAAGCTTTCTCTAAACAAATGCTCTGAATGATTCTCTTTGGAAAGCTTGCAATGAGAAAGAAATGAACAAACCTTATTATATAGTGGCACGCCGGTGAGGGAGTCTGCTTCCGAACTTTCTGCCATCTGACGTTCTGTAGTTGCTTAAATCCGGTACCTAAACATTCATGAACGTTGCTAAGCCTTGGCCCTTAATTTTCAGACAATCTAACACCAATCCATTGGACGACTTGGCAACGTTCAATTATGACTTTCACGTTTGATGTAGTAGACTGACTCGGTCAGTTCCGAAATTTCAGGAACCAATGACTCTTTCCTTGAATTTTGGAAGCTGGAGCCATATTTCGGAAGCTGAAGCCAAGTCTTCTGATTAGTGCCATGTTGAGAGAATTTTGGTCCAAGTCTGAACGTTGATGACCGTTGTAAGTCAATGTAGTTACTGTACTTGCTCCTTAATTTTCGCAACTGACCGACAGACTCCTCGAATTACCAGAAAGTCAAGGCTTTGGATTTTTCTCACATTTTGCATGAATTTCGGCCCAAGGATGATAGTTGATGACTGTTATGGTTTAGTGGACGTTGCTCCTTGAATTTTGTTACTGATTGATGAATTCACATGGATGGACTCTCTCGCTCTTTCGGTAAGGACAGAGACTCATTCGATCTTTCAAGGTTGACAGACTCTGTCTTGTTTTGAGAAGTGTGATTGACTCGTTTGATCTGGTTGACTATCTCAGCAACACCTTCATACTCCAACAGTTTCCCCCTTGTTGTTGATGATAGCAAAACTCTTTTTGTGAATCCCGAATGAGTCAATCTGCAAAACAAGACAAGGGAAAAAAAATAATTTTGGGGAACTGACCCTGTCCAAGATCCCCCTTAATCACAGCATAGATTGAGTAACTCTGTTAGAGTTCCCCCTGAATCGATGAGCACAATTTGGCTTACTAAGAGAGATTGAAAATGGGAATATATGACTAAGTTAAGAAAACTGCAACCAACATGATCTAGTACCAACAGAGTAAAAACGAAACAGAATATCCAAACTTCACCTAAGACCTAGTCACATAAAGACAGAGTCAATCCAGAACATAGCCAGAGTGACTCGTTCGTGAGAGACGGGATTCACTACTTCCCCCTTTTTGCTGTCATCAGTGAGGGAAGTTTGCAACAGAGTCTAAGTCAATCCGTACATTAAAAAACAAATAGACTGTATCCATAACGCAAACATACTCATGGACGACAAGGGGCAAGAAGTATTGTCATATTCCACAAAACCTTTCATTGCCACATACTCATAACTTGTAATGATCCCTGTTGCATTGCATTGTATTTTTGAAGATTTTATAGCTCTATATTTGCAATGCATAGATATTTAACAAGTTTGAGCACACAGGGACTGTCTCCATCCCCCAGACTTTTCTCTCCACCCATGTAACAGCTTTGGGCCAACTTTCCCTGGTTTCGCATCCTTAGGAAGTTAGGTGATAAAGCACCCTTAAAGGCTTAATAACCGAGTGGACGAGGTCCGTTTTGGTTCAGGAGAAACAAGTTAGCGGAGTACCTTGCCTTTGTCCTCTCCCCCTTTTTTTTAGGAGAAAATCACAAAGGGACACAAAGACCAGACACAGTCTATCAATATGAGAACACGGATTGACTTAAACAGTACGCAAACAACACTTACTAATTATACAGCCAAAGAAGGAGAGAGACTACCGTCTTACGTTGATTGAGTCATTCCAATTGCTGAACGGAGTGCCTCGAATCTGGTGGTAGGAAGAGGCTTGGCAAAGATATCTGCTAGCTGATCCTCTATTGGAACAAGCCAAGTTGAATTAGCCTTTTCTCGACACAGTCCTTCAAGAAATGGAAACATATTTCAATGTGTCTGGTTCTCGAATATTGGATTGGGTTTCCAGAGATTTTACATGTGCAATTGTTATCACAGAAAATACCAATTTGATCTCAGCAAAATTTTGCTTTGTAGAGGGCCAAGAGACTAAGCATGGGCCAAGGAATTGTGCATTGCTAGATGCACTCTTTCGATCATAGAGGGAATCTGTCCAATCAGAATCACTAAAACCAGATAAAATAATATAGGGGAACGAATGTACCATAGATGAAGTTGACTGGTTCCTTTTAAGTATCGAAAGATTCGCTTGACCGCCTTGAGATGGGACTGTTTGGGTGCTGCTTGAAAGCGAGCACATAGACAGACTTGGTCGTCAGAATGTATGGCATTTAGACACTTCTTGTACTTATTTCCTTCTTTACGTCCTGTGGTTCTAGAGATCCTGTACGTTCATCAAAAACTTTGCAAACGACATATGAGAGAAGTACTAAATTGAATCTTTCACAAATTTGAAAAATGCTTAGCAGACTAGGTTGAAGTCCAGTGACCAGATGGACTCCATCTACCTTAAACTTGGAGGGGTTATCTATGGTGCCAACTCCCACGATTTCACCTTGGTTGTTGTTTCCAAAGGTGACCTTACCTCCTTTGTAGGATGAAAGTGAGCTGAATTTGTCGTGATTTCCAGTTGTGGAGCACCCTCTGTCCAAGTACACATAGTCCATCTCCACGCTCGCTTCCACCTGCAAAAAAAAATCACTTGGTACTTTTGGGAACCCAAATATACTTGGGTCCCCTTTTTGAACCAGATTTTTTCAGTTTTTCTCGTGCCTCAGGGATAAGATTGAGTTGCTTGATATTAAATGACACATCCTTGTGAAGCTTTTCACAGGCACTATCTCTATGTCCAAGACTCCCGCAATAACCACAAATCTTAGTGGGAGGAAGATTGACGTATTTTTGCTGTCCTTTCCACCAAGAATCAAAATTTTCTTTTTGTTGTTGGCGCTTGGGTTTGTTGTTGGATTTGGACATATTTTTAGGGATATCGAATTTACCTTTATGCCACTTGGGCTTCGATTGAGTGGATCCAACTCCAGATCGTATATTGACTATCTCTTGGGAGAGTTTTTCAACTTCCTTTCGAAGATTATCACGATCTTGACTTACTTCCTTGATCTTGGAGTTGGCCCACTCGGGCAATTCTGATGGAGTGACCTGTTTGATGAAATAGACTGGTTTGAGAGAGAGTGCATGTTCCTTTTCTTTCAGTTTTCGAGAGAGTTGCTCAACAGAAGAGGTTAGAGAGATAACTTGAGATTCTGAACTATTTAGCTCATTCTGCAAAGAACAACACTTGTCAGCGAAAACAGTGAGGTCATGTTTGAGAGAGTCAATCTGAGTGAGTGACTCTTCCTGTTCTCTTTGGTTGGATCCAGTAAGACTCTTGGTTTTGTTGAGCTCCTTTTTAAGGGAGTCAACACGACGCCGAGAGTCTCGTAAATCCAATCTAAGTGAGCAGGAAATAGTCTTATGTTCCTCAGCTTCATCTCTCAAAGCATACATAAGACTTTTTGAGATCTCAAGTTCCTCACTTAACTCGGAGATTTTTCTGTTAAGATCAGCTTTAAGAGAGTTAGTTTCAGAAGCCATTTTAGCAATTAAAGTCATAAAACCCATAGGAGTTATACGATAAAGGTCTGTTTCAAGATGAGAACGAGTTACCTCATTGTCGGGGATCATGGACTCCGTCGTATCATGTGCCATGAGACATACCAAGCCGCTGGACTCTGTGTCTGGATCGTCGGAGTCTGAATCACCCCAACCGACAGCTGCCATTGCTCGTTGATTGACTGTCAGCCTAAGCAAGGCTCTGATACCACATGTAGGATCGGGTGGCTGACTCAAACCAACTCAAGGTGTGAGTCTAAGAGTTGGTTTGACTCAATCGGTCTTTGAAAGTAAGAAACACTCTGTGATATAGAGGCACTCAATCGAACTTCGTATGTGAGAACACTTGAGACGTAGAAACACTTAGTCGAACTAAGTGCGCGGAAGCAGTTGCTCAAGGTAGTAAAGTAAGATAGACTTAACGAAGCTAAATGGATTAACACTCGAAAGGTGGAGGACTCTGTCGAACTCAGCAGGATACACAATATAAGTTATTTTATTTCCTGGTCAAAACAAAACAACTTATAATGCCCACTCAGTAGATGAGATCTACTTCGTGGTTTTCACTCACTCACCCAATACAATCTCTGATCAGCTCAATGATAAGTGTAGTGAAAACTAGGTCCTACCTAGAAAGACTATCGATATGCACAAACAAATCTAGTACTTCTCTCTCTCTTTTTATCTCTCTAAAATAGGCAAAGCTTTCTCTAAACAAATGCTCTGAATGATTCTCTTTGGAAAGCTGCAATGAGAAACGAAATGACAACTCTCTTATATAGTGGAGCCGGTGAGGGAGTCTGCTTCCGAAATTTCTGCCATCTGAACGTTGTAGTTGCTTAAAATTCGGTCCTAACTTCTTTATGAACGTTGCTAAGCCTTGGCCCTTAATTTTCGGACAATTACCAATCCATTGGACGACTTGGCAACGTTCAATTATGACTTTCACGTCTGATGTAGTAGACTGACTCTGTCAGTTCCGAAATTTCAGGAACCAATGACTCTTTCCTTGAATTTCGGAAGCTGGAGCCATATTTCGGAAGCTGAAGCCAAGTCTTCTGATTAGTGCCATGTTGAGAGAATTTTGGTCCAAGTCTGAACGTTGATGACCGTTGTAAGTCAATGTAGTTGCTGTACTTGCTCCTTAATTTTCGCAACTGACCGACAGACTCCTCGAATTACCAGAAAGTCAAGGCTTTGGATTTTGCTCACATTTTGCATGAATTTCGGCCCAAGGATGATAGTTGATGACTGTTATGGTTTAGTGGATGTTGCTCCTTGAATTTCGTTACTGATTGATGAATTCACATGGATGGACTCTCTCGCTCTTTCGGTAAGGACAGAGACTCATTCGATCTTTCAAGGTTGACAGACTCTGTCTTGTTTTGAGAAGTGTGATTGACTCGTTTGATCTGGTTGACTATCTCAGCAACACCTTCATACTCCAACAACCATTTTGGTCATTTGTCACTTTTTTGTCTTTTTGTGCTATATACTTTTGTAAAACTTTAAAATATTATAGTTTATTAGATATAAGTCCAAATAACATAAATTTTATACCATTGTTTATCATAATTCTAGCTCTTCAAAATAAGACCAAACATGAATATGTTTTGATAAATTTTAAATTTTTTATTTTTTGTATGTACATATTTTTTAAGATTAATTGTGAATCTTAAGTTTAAGAAAAGTGAATCAAAGGTTGTTACAAAGTGAATCAAAGGTTATTATAAAGTGAACCAAAGAGTTGCTTAAAAGTGAATATGAGGTTTAAAAAAGTGAATCTCATAAACAGAGATTGTTTAACTAAAGTGGTTATGATTGTTTGACTAGTGTGAATTAGAGGTTTTAGAAAAGTGAATCAAAGGTTGTTAAAAAGTGAATCACAAGTTGTTACAAAGTGAATCAAGGTAATAAGAGTGAATCTCGTAACCATAGATTGCGTTAACTAAAGTGATTAAGAGGTTTAATAAATGTGAATCAGAGGTTTTTATAAAGTGAATCATGGGTTTAAGAAAAGTGAATCAGAGGTTTAAGAAAAGTTATTCTCGTAAATAGAGATTGTTTTAACTAAAATGAATGAAGTTTAAGAAAAGTGAATCAGAGGTTTAAGAGAAATGAATCAAATGTTTTAAAGGTGAATCAAAGGTTTAAGAAAAGTGAATTTTGTTTAATACAAGTAAAAGTTAATTCTACCACAAACTTATGCAAGGGTGGTTTTTAGGGTGTTTGGGGAATAGAATAATCTTTTTGGCATTAGCTCTACATTTTATATTGTCGTCACTACTCGACCGTTTTTATGGTTTGTAGTGTAGGGTTTAAGGTCTAACTTTACTAAGATGGTTTTTAGAGTGTTTGGGTAAGATTCATTTTGTTAATGAATATGGTTCATTTTATTATTAAAGAAGATTCATTTTGCTAATGAATAAGATTCACTTTAAAAATACCTAATATATACTCATTCTAAAAATAAAATTTTAAGTTTGCCGAAACATATCCATGATACATCTTGTTTTGAAGAGCGCGAAAAATGATGAGCAGTGATATAATTTTTTTTTCTTTTTGCACTTATATTTTATGAGTTATAACATTTTAAAAAAAATTTCTCTATCCTAACTTATCTTTCTCTTATACGTAGCAGAGGGAGTATTTTAAAAATATATATAAAAAAAAGAGACACGGAGCGCTACTGTAGTGATTGTACCGGTCTCTGTCATATTTTTCTGTCTTTTTTTCTCCAGTCCCATCCTGACATGTGTATTATCACCATATTATAGCGTGGCGCTTACGCCAGGCTCGCCATGCCAAACCGAAAACACCTAGACACATAGAGAGTATAATCAACACCAATGCAGATGCTTTACAAACATCTATACCAATGTTGATTCCATCTAATGGGTCGGTAAGAAACTAAAAAAAAAATCTTCTCTCTCGTTACTATAATAAAATGCTCTTTTATTAGTCTTTGTACATTTTTTCTAAAATTAAAATAATAGTAAATAATATGATGTAAGAATAGATAAAATGAGATATACTATTGGCGATGTGCCAAGAGTTAGAATGTTAAAGAGTTTTCATGGATAGAAGGATGAAGTTGATTATAAAATACAATATAATATTTTAATAATATGACATCTCGAATTTTTTTTTTAAAAAAAGTAATGAATGTAATAAGGAAGAAGCTATTCAGATCAGACAAAACAAGGAGAAACAAGAAGACGCCCCCTGTTTGGGAAAACGAAAGAACCCTAGCCGTCGCCGGAGCATGCGTGCTCTTGTTCGCCATCCAGGGATGCAAAATTACCGGCTAATTAAGGCGCGAGCATGTATGCTCTTGTTCGCCATTCAGTAAGGGTTGCAGAATTTTGAGACTGACTAGAGGCACGAGAATGTATTTTGTTGTTCGCCAGATAGGGTTCCATTATTACAGAATGAACAGAGGTGCGTCGGGTCGCCCAGAATAATGTCCGTCTTGGTTTTGAACTGCCGCGGTTTGGGTGCTGCTGTGGCGGTTCGTTGGGTTTTGAAGGTAGTGGCTGCTGAGGCACCAACTTTTGTTTTTTGTTAGAGACTAAGCTCTCTGCTTTTGAAATGCGGTCTGTCGCGTGGAGGTTTCGTGGGTTTAGTTGGGTGGCCGGGGATAGTGAAGGTAGGAAGGCGGGAGTAGCTTTATTTTGGAATAGCAATTTGAATGTATCTCTATGTAGTTTCTCTGCGCATCATGTTGATGCTTTCGTTTGTGGTTTTGGTGGGGCTCAATGGCGTATTACATGTCTGTATGGATGGTCTGGTGCTGCTGATAAATGGAAAACATATCGGTTGTTGCGTTATCTTGGTTCCCAGTGGAATGGACCATGGTTAGTTGGTGGTGACTTTAATCAAATCTTGCATTCCTCAGAGCATTGTGGTTGTGGCTTCAGACCCCTCTCAGCCATGAATGTCTTTCGCTACTGTCTTACAGATTGTCACCTACACGACCTGGGCTTTAGGGGAACTCCTTTCACCTTCACAAATAAAGCTCTGGGCCCTATGAATGTGAAATGTCGGTTGGACCATTTTGTTGCAACAGATTCTTGGTTGGATCTTTTCCCGAATGCGCAAAATCATCATCTTTGCTGGGGTAGGACTGATCACAAGCCCATTAAGCTCTTGCTTCATCCATCCACTCGCCGGGGACCCCGTCCTTTTCGATATGAGAATTGTTGGGCTAAGAATGAACAATGTCGCAATCTGGTTCAATCTATCTGGGCCAGACCTCAGCCTCATGCTTCTTATACCTCTAAAGTCCAAGAATGTGGACGTGAACTTCGTCAGTGGGGTAGGCGCCAGATTTAGGTTGAAAAATGGGCCTTGTTGAAAGCCCAGCGGCAGCTTGACTCTTTTGCCCCAGGACCCCCGTCCTTTACTAATTTGCAACTTTGGAAATCCTGCTCGTCTACTATTGATTCTCTTTTGTTAAGTGAGGAGATTCGGCTGCAACAACGTTCAAGACAGCAATGGCTACAGGCAGGCGATCGTAACACTGGGTTTTTAAACTCAAGATTTCGTGCCCGTGCACGGCAGAATGCCATTTTTACACTATCTTCGCCATCCTTGCCCGCTGATTCCACATGGGCAGGAGTTGAACATGTTGCCCGCCATTATTTCCGAACTCTCTTTACGTCCTCGGTACCTGTGCCTGATATGCATCTGCTGGCCTGTGTTGAGAATCGTGTTCCCCCTCCAATGTATGATCCTATGGGTATGCTCTTCACGCGGGACGAGGTAGTGGCTGCTTACAAACAGCTTCATCCTTCTAAGGCCCCGGGGCCAGATGGTATTAATGGGGTGTTTTTACGTGAATATTGGCCTACTATAAGCGAAGATTTCATTGCCACAACACTGAGCTTTCTCAACACCGACCTCCTGCCTGAGTCAGTCAATCACACCCATATTGCTCTTATACCAAAGAAAACGGGTGCTACATCCATCACTGATTTTCGGCCTATCTCTTTGTGTAACACCATTTACAGAGTCATCTCTAAGGTGCTGGTCAATCGAGTTCAGTCTGTAATGCCTCATGTCATCTCTGCCAACCAGGGTGCATTTGTGCGTGATCGCCTTATATCGGATCAAATTCTGATTACTCATGAAATATTGCATTACATGCGCCGGTCGACGGCCAAGATCCGGGGGCACTTCGCATATAAAATTGATATGTCCAATGCCTTTGACAGGGTTGAGTGGACTTTTTATCCTGGATGTACTGCAGCGCATGGGCTTCCACCCTTTTTTGGATAAAGGCGGTTTGTAAGTGCATCACAACGCCCACTCTGGCTGTCCTTATAAATGGCTTTCCGGGTGAAACTTTTCAGCCTGAACGGGGTTTGCGTCAAGGGGATCCTTTGTCCCCCTTCTGTTCATTTGTTGTATGGAGGTGCTCACGTCAGCTTTGCACTTGGCATCCCAGGTCAATCTTTTTTCTGGTTTCACTTTTTGTGGCCTCCCTACGCCTATCAACAACCTCCTTTTTGTTGATGATTGCACCCTTTTTGGTACGGCCACGTCACGCAATGCCAGGGTCTTAGCTGATATTCTAGCTGGTTTTAAGCAAGCATCGGGCCAGTGTATCAACACAGAAAAATCCGCTATTATGTTTTCTTCTAAACTCCCGCGACCCATGTGTGTCAGCATAGCTCAGACTTTGGGAGGTGGTCGGGTGGTCAGGGATTTGGGCATGTACTTGGGTTTCCCTGTTCAGATGGGGCGCAATCGTACAGCTATCTTCTCTTATATCAAGGACAGGGTTGCACAGCGCCTTCAGCATTGGTCTCATAGGGTGTCTCAGGTTGGCCGGTTAACTCTTATCAAGGCAGTGTTGCAAGCTATTCCAACATATGTGATGTCTATTATTCTTCTTCCTCAGACCTTGTTGCGGGCCATTAAAAGCATGATAACAAAATTTTGGTGGGGTGGTTCAAATCAGAAGCAAGCTATCCATTGGGCTAGTTGGAAGACCATGTGTTTACCCTTGCGAGTTGGTGGTTTGGGGTTTCGGGATCTACATAGTTTCAACCGGGCCTTACTTGGTAAACAATTATGGCGCATCCTATCTCAACCCTCGTCTCTCCTTTCGGTGTTCTACACGGCCCGTTATTTGTGCGGCTCTAGCATCATGAATGCCACTGCATCTTCTACCACAAGCCCCATTTGGAAAGCCCTCCTCAAGTGTCCGGGATCTGATTTCTGCTGGTGGTCACAAGCACCTCGGTAACGCCTGTTCTACAAGCATCAGTGATCGCTGGCTCCCTGCTAAAGAAGGAGGTAGGCCTTACCTTTGGTTCCTCCCTCCTTCCTGGCGTCATCGCCCGGTTTCAGATCTGCTTAGCACTCCTTCTCTATGGAATCTCCCGCTGGTTATCACCTTGTTTCATGTTGAGGATGTGCAACACATTTTGAATATCCCTCTTTTGGGCAACACAACTGCACCTGGTACATGGTACTGGGGTTTAAGCCCTCGCCGCACTTACACAGTCAAGTCCGCTTATCATTGAGATGTTGAGCTCTCCAACTCCTCCCGGGCTAGTACTTCGTCTCAATCTGACACTCCTCAAGGTTTGGCCCTCAAGCGCATATGGAAGACTGATGTTCCGCCTCGTGTCTGCCTGTTTGGTTGGAAGCTGCTCCATGGGGTAGTTCCATGTCTGGAAATCCTTGCTTCCAGACTGCATAAGCCGCTCTCAGCCAGCTGCTTCACTTGTGGTGCTAGTGAGAGTTTGCCCCATCTGTTTTTCAACTGCCCCTCTATTCCTCAATACTGGGATCGTCTTGGGGTTGCTTATCTGTCTTCTTTACAATCTAGTGCCCAGTTTGTGGGATGGTACATGGAGTCTTGCATGCGTCTTTCCCTTGCGGACCTGTCAGCCCTGACCTCGCTCCTGTGGCGTCTTTGGTATGCGCACTGCCAGCTCACCCATCATGAGGTTCCTTCTTTTGAGGCAGGTTGGTTTCATGCTGATAGCTTTTTGCGCAATATCATGGATGCTTCATTGCTGTTTTCAGCTTCTAGGCTCTCTACACACCGCCACGCTTACCCACAATGGGTTGACATCTATGTTGATGCGAGTCTTGATCGCTTTGGACGTTTTGGTTTAAGTTTTGCTATTACGGAGGCGGGGGCTATCACATATGCGGGTGTCATTACAGGTCAGGGTCGTTATTCACCATCCAAGTAGAGGCCATGGCATTAGGTTTGGTGTCGAAGCTGCCAAGCGATACAACTTTTTATCTTTCCGTCTTTTAACTGACTGTAAGAGCCTTGTTGATTATATTTTAGATGCCAATCCACACGCTCTGGATGGCCCCACTACGGCTCGTCACAAGCTTTCTTTCTAATCTGGCACCTATAGTTGATATTACGTGGTTTCATGTCCCACGTGATTTAAATGTTGTCGCTCATAACCTAGCATATCATGCTAGAATGTCCCAATTCCCTATGAGTTGCTAGAAGTCTGATGACTTCCCTGACTTTGTACGAGCTTTATGCTCTACCTTTTAATAAACAAAAAAATCAGACAAATCAATTGCATGTGACTAGTTTGTGGTTTTGAGGTAGTATTTCATATTTTGCTCGTGGATTGTAAAGGAGTATAATTCCAGATCTAAGGTCAATTATAGACTTTTCTGCACTCTATTTTTATCTAGAACAGTCAAGTTTGGGCTGTAACATCTAAACTAAACTCCTTTTTTTTTTCCTTCTGTTCGCAAGGCGTCGTTTTTCGTAGGTCGTACACAGTTCAAGCAAGGAAGATCTTCCATAACCAAACTTGACTGTTACCTGCTTTCATTTCATGTCCAAGAAGCCAATTCATAAATCAAAAGAACATGGAGCTCGACTAGAGTTTCTCCGATATACAAGTCTAAAATACAATAAGAATGACACTGGCCAAGGAAACTGGTATGAGCCTATGAGGGAGATGATCCTTCTGACATCAATACACAAGAGGACCTGCCTGCCTCTTCTGTTTACATTTTGTTTGAACTATACAATTCCTAAAGTATGCTCCTACAAACAAAAGCGCTCTTATATTTGACTTATTCTACAGCCTCACATGAAGAAAAAAAAAGAAAGGATCCTTTCATTGCAAGGCGAGACAAGACCAACAGGATCAAAAGTATGAGTCAACGTACTCATAAGCGTGCCTTCTGTTGAACTGCAGCAAGCTTGCGTAAGTCCGGTCCCAAATTCCTATGAAGAGAGACTCATCGTCGGGGCTCATAGACACCCCCGAGATCTCACCAAAGAAGTCGATCTCCTGCCTCTTGTTGTAATTCTCCTTCGTGTTGTAGACATGGACAAAATCAGCAGGTTCCGCCACCACCATAAAGCGACCGTCTGATGAGAACCGGATAGATCTCGCAGCTCCCAAATTGCCTTTCAAAACGGATACTGATGTAGAGGTATTCCGGATATCCCACACTCTGCATGTCTTGTCCTGGTTCCCTGTGGCAAAGACAAACCCGTTCGGGTGCCATGCTGAGGCGAAGGAGAAGTCATGGTGTCCCACAACTGAAGCAACAGTCTAGAAACATACGCATGCAAGAAGACAAAAGTTATCTAGCAAAAGGGGGGATAATAAACAGAAGATGTAAGCTCATACGACTCTGGATCCCTTCCTTCTAATCATGGACTACCAACCTTTCCAGTTTTTGAATCCACTAGCAATCCATCAAGATGATCACCCACAACTGCAATCAACTTTTTGTCCGGACTGATTGATGTATGCTGAACATGGCACGCCAAAAAGTTTTGATAATCAATTGCATCGATTATGTTGTTAAAAAAACCATTGATGGTGATAAGTAAAGCAGCTAAGTTTCAATACTGACAAATTTTTCTTACATTAACTGGCCAAGGGAAGTGAAAATGATTCAGGAGCTGAAAAGTCTCCATATCATAATCTCTTATACCACAATCATTGTTGGAAGCCATGAAATGGACAGGACCACTGCAAAAGCAAAGTTACACAAGCAATTTCAGAGCATTGAGCCTAATATACTTTATATCCACTGAAGGCTTTTCGTTACCTCAGGCTATCATATATTTCGACAGCATTTGTGATAGCATTCTCATCATAAGTAGTTCGTGTGCAAAATAACACTCCAGTTTTGTCCAGGCGCTGCAAGGACCAAGAAAAGCCAAAAAAAAAAAAGGTTGTAACAAAAACTCCTTCCATTAGAAACCATTGATCCATTATCACACAAAAATACATCAAAACTGGAGGCACTAAAGAGACTACAAAGACAAGTTACAGTCCATCCAAACAATAAGGGGAAACAAAGATATAATTCAACTATCCTATCAAAGTACTTGGTTTGTACAGTAGAATATAAAGGCGCTCTAAATGTCTCGGAACTTCATTTTTGTGTTTTGCATGTCATACCTTGCAAATAAGCTCTCCTTGAAACCCTCCAGCAACCAGGAGGCTGTTTTTCACTGCTAAAGTACTAATCTGCGTCTGCGTGAATCCTTCTAATAGGCTTCCTTTGTGTCTCTACACAACCAACAAATTCAAATCATGTTGCTATTTCTTAGCAGCAGAAGCACCAGAATTTAGTAGTATAGATACCAAGTCCAAACTCAGGTACGGACCACAGTCATCAGTAGAAAAGAAATTAGTGGCAAGGATAGAGAAACGGGGATAAAAGAAAACAATGATCAAGTACCTCTGTAGGTGCAACATGTCCACCAAAATTAATGACCTCTGATAAAGTGCTAGTTAATGATGACCAGTGCATCACCGAGTAGTTAGACATCAGGTAAACATCATGTTTTGAAGTAGCCCAAACCAAGTTTCTCAACTGTTCGACCAAGAAGCAACATGTCATACAAATGGTAGATCTATGATACACAAGAAAGTATGTGAGGCCATAGGAATAAAAATTCAACATTTCACACACACTAGAGAAAGAACCTCTCAAAAACAAGAGTCAAAAACCTGGAAATGGAGAATTGTCGGTTTTACAACTCTTGAATTGTAGAAAAACTCATAATACTTTCCACCTTTTTCTACTTGCTTGCACTCCTGGAAAGATAAATGATACAATTTCAGCTACCTAAATGCACAGAGAGTCGTATGGAGCAGTAGGAATAACTTTAGCAGAACTATAGAAACCTTGTCCACTGCTAATCCAGATAAAGGAACATTCTCATAGTTCTTATACTGTTCTAGTCGCGTGAGTCTATAATTGTCTCTGTTAATATTCAGTCTATCCCATCGAATGCCTTGAATGTCTCGCCCGTGTCTTGCAAGAGCAGCTGAGGTATCAGTCACCGTGGTAAGCTGCTCAAGATGAGGGAAAACTGTAATGAACATACATGATGTAAAATATAGAAAGGTAGATTAGTCTACTAAAGTTGACACTTGACAATCAGGAATACTAGGGCTTTGTTCTTTTCATAGTAACTCCTCAAAAGTCAATTTGGTATAGTGTAACTCAAAATCCGAAACTTTTACATACTTGAACCTGTGTGAAACAAAATGCAAGATTATGAGAAGGAACAAATTGTTAAGGTTGGAGCGGGAAGTTAAGTATCCAATCTAAAACAGCAGGTTATGCTACACGGTAACTAAATACGATAACTCCTACTAAAGATGTAAAGAATTCAAAGAAAAGAAAACTGACCAGATCATAGTCCTCCCCGGGCACATCACCCCCGTCAACATGATATTCATCTGCTACCTCATCCACAATATCATCTGCATCATTCTCTTCAGCCATGTTATCAATATGATTCACTTGTTCATCTTCCATGGTTTCTCTGCATTCCATATGCAACTGAGATTAGCAACACGTGGGAATATGGACAAGGAAGAGAAATAACCTAGCAAATTTTATTTGAGGATATAAACTAGCAATTGATCTCGACTGTATTGACAATTTACTTATTGATCCTTGTACCTAGGAGAAAATTACTTTAACAAGCTGGCACAAGAAAAATAGAAGCAACACATAATCTTATTTTGGTTACAATTGCTGAAAAAAACAGATGCAGGCTATGCAATTCTGGGTAAAAGGAGACCAGAGTATACCAGAAACTATGTAGTGAGCACTGTAGTGTAGATAGTAGTACAAGCATTTCTCCCCACCCACCAAAAACCATCAAATGAAAAACATAAGGAACAGACGAAAACTAGGGGTGTAGAGCATAAGTTTCCTAAACGTCTTCGTATAACAAAGAAAAGGCGAAAAGGACCAGGGACCAACTATTTGAGTTGAAAGATACCTAAGGTAATAATAAAATAGAAGAAAAAAATGAGAAGGTGCAGAATTGAAAAAAAAAAAGTCTCCTATCCATAAAGGCTGAAGCAATCTTCCAATGACGACATCGAACTATATCCAAATAAGATCAAAACGTATAAGCCAATGAATATGCAATTACAGGATTCAATGAACCCCGCAAGAGCATAGACGCAAACTCACTGCCACACAAACCCTAAAGCATACCTACTTCAGCCCGAACAACGGATGTTACATATAGGAGCGAGAAGAGACACAAACGATGAAAATTAAGAATAAGCGAAATTCAGATATAAACTTCTCCGAGCACAACGAAATCGGAAATCGGGTGGGTGTAACATTCAAGTGCGAGAGAAAGAAATTGCACAGATAGACCGGGAAGAGAACAAAACTACCTCAGTAGGCGGAATAGAGAGAGATTTAACTGACGGCCTTCGGGTTAATCTCCAGAGGAAAAGGTCTAAGACCACTCTCCTCAATCTTTCACGTTGGTGTCCTGAGATGCTCGCCCCGCTTTTTCCTTTTTCACACCTATATCAGATCATGCGGAACAGTAGTATGATTGGGTTTAGGATATCTGTCTATCGATTGTACCTCGAATTTTGTTGTCGGCCCACACCGCCCGACTCTTTAATTTTATGGGAGTTTTTTGGGGTCTAGCGGAACTCCTGGGGCCGACGCTGAAGCGAGCATCTCTCAGTCATTATCTGTGCTTTGTGTCTCTTGACGGCAACGTTATGGATTAGAAAGAGACAAGCCATCCACGTGGCACGCCGAAGAGAGATTCAATGAAAAAAATGGATCGCTCAAAAAAAAAAAAAACTTTTCCCCTGTTAGACATTTTTCTTGTGTAAATAATCAATAAAATGAGCCCACATACATCTCAGCTATGCCAAGCTAGCACAAAAATTATTCAAACTGGTTACAGGATGTATCTAATTATTCTAATTCATGCTTCGTACATGTCGTGAGGTATTTTTGTAAATTCTATCGTTTCTCTATCTTATAAGGGATGTCTGATTAAGTTTGAATCACGATGGATACATAGGATTCAAGCCTTGCTATGTCATAGGAGAGTTGTTACAAAACTTACATCAGCGTACTTATCTAATTTAGAATTATGTTTAACTTCGAATGTTTTCTATAGACAGACTAATAGACGTTTGGGTCCGTTTGTAGACCTTGTTAGCTTTTGCCAGTTTTTGCGATCAAATATGTGATGATTCTATAATTTACTCTCTTTTTATTTAAATAGGTGTTTTTGAAAGTTGTTTTGATAGCTAACTTTAATTTCACCATCGCAATTTATTTTTTGTTTTATTCTGACAGCTGTATTTGAAAATTGACCACAAACCGAGTGGTTTTGAAAAAAGCTTAACACAAGATGCTAAGTGTCATGGTGGATGAAGCTAGCAAAGGGCATCTTTCCGATCACTTGAGTTTGAACTTTGTTTCTCCAATGGCGGACCCAGAAGCTAAATCTTATGAGTCCAAATTTTTTTCGACAGTAACATACATTAAATATAAATGTGTGGTTATAAATTTATTAAGCATTACAACCTTACATATAGGAACATGTTTCTATCAAAATTATTATCAAACTTTCAGTATTTTACTTAATTTTATTTTATTAAAATTATACTTTAAAAAATATCTTTTTTATTGTCAGAAAAGCTATGGGGTCCGGACCCCACCGGAACCCCCGCGGTCTGCTTTCTCATTAAATCTTATGTTTTATCTGGGATAGGATATTAGACATGAGTGATGTCGCTTAACGTTAGTTTGTTTGGGCTTTATGGAATATGAGTGTGAGAGTGATTTCGACATCTTGCCTATGAGTACTTGTGTCATGGTGCTTGAGACAGTAATGATCCACTCAGAGCCGATAGCCAGCAATGTTTTAAACACTTAGGCTAGGAAAATGTTAACCAATTAAGGGAACCATCTTTGGGAGGCTTAAATCCACTTAGGAATCATGCTTGTGACCAAGTGATTAGCTTATACTATCTGAGGTATTAAATAGGTTGGTTAGGTCTTTTGTTTGTTGCCAATAATATTTGAGTCAAGGAATGCAGTATTGATAATCAAGATACTAGTTCAATATAACCCATTTGAGACTTTGCTTTCACACAAAAAAGAACTTCTAGCAAAAATTGGCATTTCACTCTTAAGCATGTGTTTTAAAAAATTCTTATTCTGATAATTAAACTATATATGATCAGCCAAAGAACCCAACCTAAAGGAATTGCTTAAAAGAGCTACAATCACCCTAACCTAGTTTTGTATGAGCAATTAGGAACGTCTTGAGAGAGAAGAATCTTGCACAATCCATAATAAGAGGGGGGCACTACCAAGACAGCTAATAAAGCAAATCAACACGGACATCACTTAAGTGAATGACTCTTTGTTGTGAAATACATAGTTCTTGGAGCAACACCAGTATCCAAGTAATTGATTAACGACTTACAAAGCATCACTACACAACGTAGATAAACTATAACTTGTGATCGTAACAATTCTTCTCAAACCTCCATTGGTTATAATCAAAATCCTTGTTCAAATATCACTTTAACTAAATTTCACTCAACCTAGCAATCTGTTATCCAATTGCAATAAGTAGTTGATCCATAGACTTTGGTGGTGTATACTCATTTTTTACAATACAGTAACTATAAAATTAGGGTTGGTAGCCAAAAAGATTCAGCTACATGGGGAGAAGAGTTGGAGGAAAAAACTAATTTATTTATATTAAATGATGCCAAAGTCAAATCTAAATAGGGGACAAACAGCAGTAAGGTCTAAGGAAAAATTTTAATCAGTAGTCATTGCCATTGGTCCTGGGCCTGAACCTAAAATAGAACTGGAAAAGGGTAGTATGCTTATGTGTTTCATGTTCTTTCCACAAGTATGAGCCAACATCAGGAAGAGAGAAAGTCCAACGAAGCCCTGGGCAAGTAGGGTTGATGTACACGAGAAAGAAGAAAAACGATTAGTTCAATCCTAGCATCTTCGCTGAATGAACATAAATCGATTAATCAAACTTATTATATTTAGATCAGTTTTCTGTAATTACGTGTTCACTTACAATTGAAAAGTTTATGCTTAGTCCCAGATTTATTATTATGTATTCTTTCACACAGCCTGTTTATTAACAGCCTCTTACTAATTATAATAACTAATTTGAAATCTCTCATCGCCCTTTTTGTCGAGCTTTACTAGGAACCCAGCAATACATTTTCCCCTTCTCTCTGATCATCATAAGGTTTTTCAAATCATGATCTCCACCTTCCGAGAAACTTTGTTCTCTGCGGAAGAAACAAAAAGAGGGATCGCTTTTATGATGGAGGTATATATTCAAGGCCTGCAAGCTGAACTAATTACCGCTACGCGTGTGGTGGGCATGGGGCAATCATCCTTGGCTACAACTCGTGCTGTTGTCGTTCCTTTGGCTTTGATTATATAGCTTCCTGTATTGAAAACAATGCACAATGACCAATAAGTAGCTTCTTAGACTTTACTGTTGGTTTTGTATCAGTGTATCTAATTGATATACTTGGTTTTTGTGTGGATATTACTATAATAGATAGAAATTTTCAGCAGATATCTGTCCCTCAAGTACCTGCACAAACAAAAATCTGAAATGAAAGGAAAGCAAAGTTACAAAACAGCACCAATAATCAAGGACGCAAGCCACCATACGTAAGGCATTTTCCAAGGAACCGAACAACCACATCAAAAATCCATAGACCACCATAAATGGGTCGATTAGCACCTGAACCACCTGAACAGAATGATTGTTCAAAAGGAGCGGGAGATAATAAAAGCAATTAGAAAAAAAAAAGGAACAAAACAAACATTGTTTGACGCGTATCTGTAGGATCGGTTGGGGCTGACTCAGGCAGACTCTTGTTGTTACATAAGAGTAGTCTGACTGCAAGACTCTGGAACGAAAGTGCAAACGAGACTTAACCAATGAAACTATCTTTATTGATTTAAACGATTATTACAGAGTTTTCTCTTGCTCGTTGGCAAACAGAGTCTATCTGACCACTTCACTCAACAGTTAAAAATATAACATGACTCTTACAGTAGCTATGATTGTTTCTCTCTCTATCTTTCTCTCTCTAAGATCTAATATGTTTCTCTCTATAAGCTCTGGAAAGATGTGTGTTGAAATGAACTAGGAATCTTATATTTATAGAATAATTAAGGCAGTTATTACATTCCCATGAACTTAGGCCACGTTCATGAAGAGTGGGGAATGTGGCTTCAAAACGTGCGCGACTTCTTCAGCCACGAACAGTGAGTTTTGGCGCCCAAGTTTCCCGTCTTGCAGACAGAGTCTCGTTGCCAGCCAGACTCTTTCTACTATGGTGTTTCTGTGTATACAACGAGACTCTCGTACTTTGGCATTCTTCAGAAATCAGCAGCGAGACTCTCGCACTTTGGCATTCTTCAGCAAAACCTTAATAGTATCCGGAACCAACAGTATCTATCCATACCGCTTTTCTTCTACTGTGCAGTGTCATCAGAATCCATAAACTATTGTTTTCGGAACTTACCATGGAACCATCCAAAAACTAAGAACGACCCATCCAAAATGCCCCGGTTTTTCAAGAATAAAATCACTAAAAGTTTATTATAATCCCAGCTATACAAAAAAAATAACTTGCAATCAAAGAGTTGAAGTCTACTTTCAAGACTAAATTATAACTTACAGCATTGTCTGAACAACACTTCAAATGCAGTTTATTAGAAAATTGATACAGGGAGGCATTGATCTTAAGGCTATAATATGTGAAGTGAATGTTGTCAAAATGCATAGCAAAGGCATCTGAATCTGTGAACACACCTCACCGCTTTCATCACTGTTAAATTTGGTCAATATTTGGCATCACATAGCAAGACAAGTTTCAACAAACAACAATCACAGACTATTAACCATATAACAACGATTTGACCACTCCTGGTATATGAAAGGGTGCATAAAGCAACTTCCAACATTAGCTATTTCTACTACCCAGGCATAGATTCTACATTTCTACCTCACTTCAATGGAAGATTGTGCAATTTAATAATCTGCAGTGACTATGTGGCAACAAGTATACTCATAAGGATACATACATAAATATAAGCTGAAGAGTTTCAACAAGGTTCTTGCTTAGTGATGAAACCCACTTCTTTTGTTCATGAAGTGGGGTGCTACCGGACGAAACAGCCTGGCTACTACTGAAAGCAACGAGAAAGCCTCCTACCGATAGAGGGGTAAAGCCACGATCGAAAGAGACGCTCTTACCGGTTGCGAAAAGCAAGAAGTCTTGCGGGCATTCTTATCGGTGGTAATAAAGCAAAGGTCTACCGGTAGCCCTGAAGCGTCCGACAGTTAGTAATAGAGAATAAACTATAAAAATAGCCTCATGTATTACAGAACATTCCAGAATAGTGTAGGCCCACAGAGGCAGTTAGACTTCACAGTAAGTCTATAAATAGGGATCATAGGCTGTGTAAAAAGGCACGCTTACATTAATACATTTGATGGTATTCTTTTCACTGTTGTCCAGAGAGAGAGAAGTGGAATCCATTATTGAAATACCCGGGAATTTTAAGTTAGGAATACGATAATATATAGTCAGAATAATAAGTCCGAGTTTATAATATAGTGGCCCAGGGAAACCAACGATATTCCTATATTAACTTATTTCATCTTCCTAGAACCTTCCTCCTCACTTTTATTCATTTAAAATACATGGAGTTCTAATTCAAAGTGATTTGCTCTTGGTACTTAATTAATTTCTAGACCTCGATTATGATTTTACTTCCTATTAGTAATTTATCTCTAATTACAGAGTTCAAATCCCTTTTGACTTCTTCAAGTTAATTTATATATATATTTTGTTATTAGTATTCTAGAACTCTCTCTAACGCGATTATAATTCCCTTACTAGTATTATAGTTTTACTTTATTTAATTTATTTCAATCTCCTTCCTACTTCCAAGTAAATGTTATTTAATTATCTTCCTAGATTTTCTACTCCTTCCTCATCTTGTTACAACGATCTACTTTCTCAGCAATATTCAAACTAGGAAACTATTTCTGAATTTCTAAAAGAATGTTGTTAGAGATTTTATTTTTCCTTCCCGATTTTCTCAACGTTAAGTTGTTGTATAGGTTTCCTAAAAACATTTTGCAATGTGAAGTATTTGTTTCTGATTTCCTTTTCTGAGTTATTTGTATTTCGTAATTATTTACCCCTTTTGTTAAAATAGAAATCATTACCTTGTTTGACAATTTCAATTTCCTTTATTCCCATAATTTACTTATTTATATAACAACCTTCCCCTCTACGGTCTACCATCATCACAACGCTTCTACCTCCTGTTCTACTAAAAACTTCTTCACGTATCTTCTTCCTTGAGTTCTTTTAATTCGCGTTCTCAATTCTACCTTCGGTGTTATTCATTCCACCCTTGCTGGATCGTTTTCCTTGGTGCCAATTAGGAGCTTTGTTGGGTAATGTATTCTACTTAGCTACTTAGTTATTTATTCGTTGTTCGGTGGATCCTGATTGTTAATTCTGATTACCTAGACGCCGATTACATCGACGAGTGCTATCAATAGTCCGGAGCAGTTGGGTTCTTGAGGGAATTGGTTGTTCCAGGTAAATTCTATGCTCAATGGTTTTGATTGTGGTTTTGCGAAATCTTGGAAAAGGGTTTGTTGTGTTTTATCTCGGTTGTGGTTTGAGGATTTGGAATTGGGAAATTGAATTGAGGTTGTGGTATTTCAATGATGGCTTTGGGGAGTCTTTCACAGGTTGTTGTTATTGTTTGGGAGCCCATAGGTGCTCCCCATTATTGATATTATTTGCGCTGCACACATTGTTGCAGTTAAGCTCTATGATCTACTCTATGTTACTGCTGTTTCATAGGGGGTGTGCACACTTAAGGACTTAGGGTGAGGTGGTTGTTTGACGGTCCCACAGGTGTCCTGGAATTGTGGTTTGGGGTCCCATAGGTGACCCCGTGTTTGGAATTATGGTTATTACTTCCTGTTGAAAGCTCCCTACTGTGGTTTCGGTATTGAAATACTTTTCTGGAGATTCATTAACTATTCAGTAACCTACCTTCTCATCTGATTGTTAAAGGCGAATGTGTTCTAAAATGTATTTTACAGATTGAGGTGGAATTTACTCAGTTTTTCTGATTTGCGATCCTTTCTGTGTTTCTGTCTATGTTTTATGATCGCAGGTATGAATGACTAGCTGAGGGAAAAGGGACCGCGCATCACATAGTTTAGGACCACATAATGATTAAGCAATATCTTGAATTTCAATGTTTTAGAGATGTTGTTATGTCTTCAAGGTTTTTATACATTAACGTTATTTTGCTTCCGCATAAATTGAAGTTGACTTTGGTTTTAATGTTGTTTAGTTCATCAGCCTGAGCACCCATGGGTATTGGGTGGTGGCGGTAATGCCCTGGATATTTTGAGATCCGCTGCTATATTGAAGGTTATGTTCATTTTGGTTTTGGTTAACTGAGTTCGCTATTGCTTATGAATCAGTTTTGTTGAGGTTGAGCTTTGGGTTAAGTATTTGCCAATGGTCTTAACTGTTCAAAAGTTCCTTATATTGTCATGGTGTTTTGTGTAAGAGTTTATGATGGTTTTTGGCTCCTGGTTACGTTTTGGGAACTGCACTGAAGGACCTGTCCGAACGTCCGTCCGGACATCGATGTTCGGACAGGCCCCGAATGTCTTAAAAGCTTTCTGTCTAGGCGTGTCCGAACTTCGGTCCAAACATCAATGTTCGGACACGCCACGTTAAATTTCTCGGGTTTTCCAAACTAGCTTGTGTCCGAACTTCAAAGTCCGGACACAAGTTCGGACGCCATTGGTTTTCAGCCCTTTTAACTCTCGACTTGTGTCCGAACATCAATGTCCGGACACAAGTTCGGACTTTCGGATTTCTGCAGTCTATTTCTCTTCGGCTTGTGTCCGAACTTACCATGTCCGGACACAAGTTCGGACCAACACCGTTTTGCTCTTTTAGGACTCGTTTGAAGTCCGTTTTTGATGCCGTTTGCGCCATTAGATTTGTATTTTCACAAGCTATGTTTTGAGGTAAAAATCCAGGGTGTTACAATTATGATGTCATTTGGCGTCGTCCGTGGGAACGATCGGTCGAAAGACAACCACGATCTAATCCACAGGAACACATTTCACTTGACCATGACACCACGATCTGATAAGGGAAAAGGAAAGGCAGTCAAAGCGGAGGGAAGCTCATTTTCAAAAGATGATCTTCGCAATCTGATGCGGCGTTTCGCACAGGATGTCAATGAAAAAATCGTTGAGAGCAATGAGAAGTTCCAACAAGAACTAATGGAAAGAGATCTGGATTATCAGAAGAAAATGGATGAGATGGCGAGTGTAATCGAGAGCCTCAAGGCTAAAGACACATCAAGAAGCGGAGAAAAAAGCAGGAAAGAAAGATCGTCGACGATCACCACGGAGGAGGAAGATCTCATCGACATGCCGTTCTATCTTTTCACCGAAAACATCCGAAAGGCAAAACTTCCGCCATTTTTTGTGGCTCCAGCGATAAAGAAATATGACGGAACTGGAGATCCGGCTCAGCACATCAATAAGTTCATCTTCGCGATGAATACGTAGGGGATCAATTCGCAAGCGCTCTGCAACTTGTTTCCGGGAACCCACACCAAGAGGGCCCTGAATTGGATTTCCTCCCGAAAGCCGGAATCTATTTCAAGCTTTAAACAGCTTACGGAGGAGTTCCAACTCTACTTTGCTGCGAGCAAAAAGATCCGGAAGGATACAATTGAAATGATGGATATTAAGTAGAAAAGAGGAGAGACGATGAAGGAATATAGTGATCGTTTCCACAAGCAGGTGGCCGAAGTGGACGACGTCGATGAGAGAATACTGGTGAAAGCTTTCGGTAATGAATTGGCTCACCCGAGGCTGGCCGGGAAAATTGCTACTAAAGCACCGCAGACTCACGGAGAATTAGCAGAAATGTTGTATGACTTCCTGAAGTTTGAGATCGCTGAAAATAAAGCAAAAGAGCTGGTTAACAGCTTCAAACCTGCTAATGAAAAGAAGTCAGAAGGAGGAGGGCAGTCCGGAAGTGCCAGTTACAACGAAACATTTACTCCAAAATCTAGGGGAACAAGGTATAAGCCTTATGTGAAGATACGATTTCAGTTCAAAAGTTCTTTCTCTGCCAGATGAAAATGGGTCCGTAGTTTTGGTCCATCATCATAAATCTCCAAGTCTGACCTGTTCGCCACCCGTGACTGGGATTCTAGCAGCTTTATAAAGAAGCCAAACTCATGTAGAAATAAGTAACTAGCTCCGAATCAGACCCAAATGCAGTGTATTTTGTGAGCTTTATTATGACGCAGGTTTTGCTGTATTTCATACAGCTGACTACTGAATAGACTATAGTTTTTACTTTATAGATTATCTCAAGTCTCACTTTTTTCAAAGGCTTTACATTATCTCTATGCAAAAAACGTGGCATAGTGTTCAGATTTTGATGCACAGAGTTGGGGGGAAAGAGATAATTCAAATTTGCAAGTCCAGGAGATCTAGTTCACTCTTTCCCCAAATTTTGGTGCATCAAGGCATGTCGATCCAGTAGACTTCCATGAATAAGATTCGTAGCAGAGCGAGAATTAGCGACCGACCAGCTCGTATGATTCCTTTTGATGTGAACATTCATCTTTCACAGATCCTATCCTACACCCAGAAGTTGATGGTGACATATTAGATTAGCAAAAACTATGGGTTGCTTCTAATTCAAAAAACCAGGGAGGTGTTTTTATAACCCCTCATCAAACTAATGATCCTTCATAGTTCCTTCCCACCAAAATTGAGAGTTGAGACTGCTTAAGCATCTGATGAGCCACAACACAATAAAATCATTGAGGATGCTTGGCACCCCTTGTAACATCCCTACTAATCCGGCTTCTAATTACAGCATAAACGTCGAGCTTAAGTAATAAATCGCAGCGGTAAATAACAGACTGTCGTTCTAACGGTGTCACTGTTATCACTCGCCCATACGGGTGATAACGAGTTACATGATAATCAACATACGAAACGTTTTCCCGCAGTGACCACAAGAGATAGATAGTAGTGCTTAAATAAAACTTAAATATGTACAACAACAACCGTCTTATACAAAACCGTACACGTGAGCTCCTAACCAAATATACACCTCGGTTTACAAAACCCGAGTCCCAAAATAATCATAGTTTCAATCCGTACCAAGTCTAACCAAAAATAGCTAAAACCGTCGCGCCCCGCGTCGACCCTCCAGCTAGTCTCCTGAAATAAAAATGGTTGTGGTATGGAATCAGCCCCTGCTGAGTATGTTATCACATGCCCCGTCATGCCTCCTCAAACCCCTCAATTAATTGGTCGAGAGCATGAGATTCGTTACATGCAATACCGTTTTAATATTTAAACTGTAAAACATTTAACAGAAATAACCATACAATAAACACAACCATCAACACACATAATATAAACCACAAAGTATAACCAATGAACAACAAGGTGAAACAACGAGAATAATAAACAAGTATTAACTTCCGTCCTTAGCACAAAGTCCAATATTGTTTGCCAATATACAAGTCTCAACTGTAATAATTGTTCAGTTATACCTAGTGACAACGTCTTGTTAGAAGCGACGTGTCTCTAAATTACCCATATACTATGGCGGGTCACCCAAGGCAGTAGCCACTCCAACGGTAGAGTCTCCGACCAACGAACCATTCTAGCTCGCGGGAAATTTTCTTGATACTTGCGGACCCGTACGCGGACATCCTGGTATCGTTTTTGTGATCACAGCGCGCACCAAGAGCCACATCCTCTTGGCTTTGTTATGTTTAATCAATCTATACCATCGCATCGCATTACCAATTTTCTAACACAGCAGACTAAGGTCGTTAGTCCAATCCGGAGTATGTAAACTCGGGATCCAGTGTTAGATACGAGAGCGGCGTTAGAAAATGCCAGTGCTCCGTATTAAAGTCTCGGATAATATGTATATCTTATTATCCTAGTGCTACAACGTTTTTCTGACGATCCTTATATTACATATAAGATAGCACCATAGCCGCTAGTTCGTTTTATATATAGGTCCATATATACGAACCAATACTGTTAACGCAACAACAGTAAATAATAAGCATCTAAAAATATACAGTTCATGCATATTTAATTCACACATTCAGACAAACAATCTTATCACAGATTACACAGAAGTCTGAACTGAGGAAGTCCTCAGAGACAATCAAAGACACGTAACAACATACCGTTCACCCTGATTATGTAACCATGGAGTATGAATCAGCTAGATCCGATGTTCCCCGTGTCGTCTCTAACAGTCTAATAATATATAACACTACAGATTAGAATCCTGTATAACGACATAACTCTGCGGTACCCCGTACCGTCACTAATACCTCCCGGTTAATCCCCGTTATTAACTAACAACGTTTGTCGGGTTTTCGGCTTAACTTGGGATTAGGAAAAAACGTTATATTACATGCGTAGACTCGTCTCGTATATTAATATACTTAAAGTTTAAACTTGGTTATCGCATGTAATCCAATATACCCTTGTATATTATATAGTTTGTTTCTATATTGCATGTATAATTCTTAATAATGTATTATACATTCCACCTTAGTATTTATTTTCCTAAGGTTAGTTTTTCCAAGTATAAGGTAGTATAATTCCTATGTAAAAATACTTTGAATTATATAAATCCTTATTATTTTATGTATACTCCTAACATTAGAATTTCCTTATCTAATGTTTATAATTCTTTTCCCTTTTCCTTATATCATTTTAATTATGATATTATATAGTTATTAAACCATATTGTATTTTTCCACTCCATAACATATATTTATTTATATATATGTATTATGGAACTATTTGTTATATGGTAAGTCTTTATAATATATTCATTCTCTTTTAATGAATATTTCTTATATTATAAATGTTACAACCCTTATAACATTACAAACCATATTATAAATTTTCATTCCAAAAATACCATATTACCGAACAGCACTCATTTCTTTAAATATTTACAAAATCTACCACATAATTTATATAATGTTATATTATAGTTATATAACATATATTATGACATTTATGTCATTAAAACAATTATAACCTATAGTTATAAATGTTTAAAATTACCAAACAGCCCCTAGGGCCTGTTTAAATTAATCTCATACCACCTAATTTTGTATAATTACCAAATCTCCACCATTTATAATATATAGTTTCCTAATGTCATTAAAACTATATATTATACATATATCTTTATAAAACCTTATATATAACTCCAAAAATTACCAAACTATACCAAAAGGTTATAAATATCATTCCTAACCTTATACTTTCTATATTTCTCGGTTTATACCCATATGTTACCCATTTGTAACAATGACATAAAATACCTTATATTATACTTATATAATTCATATTAACTCCAAATTTAACCAAATAAATTCCTAAAAATTCCTAATAACTCATAGGTGTATAAAATATCATTTCATACCCAAAACTTTCGGTAATTTCACATATACCCCATATGTTATGTAAATATTATAATTTAATACATAACTTAGTATAAATTGATAATTAACTTAATAAATCATCAAATCTGGTCAAAGTCTTTTGCTTGGTCAATGTTTGACTTCCAGACACCATTTTGACCCCACATTCTCGGTAATTACATAGATTACCCCAAACTTTCCAATATTTACAATTTTGACCCAAAACTTTATAAAATGTTATAATCTTTATTAAATTCATTTAAAACCCTAAATTACTCTTAATTAAGCCCACGACTTTATATTTTACTAGTAATTACCGTTTGACCCCAAACTTAATTATATAAGCAATAATAAAATTAAATAATCTTTTAAACTTAAATTAAAATGGCGTAATGACATGGCCTTATTATAACTTTATTTTATGACATAAAATTACACATAAATAGCCCAAAATATACTATAAACTCTCGGCCTTGCTGTATGTTATTTATTTTTCCACATAATGTCATAATTTAACCATTATGTTAATTAAATCACTTAAATGACTAGCTTAATTTATCTAAGTCATTTTTTTCCATACTTAGGTTAAAATCAACCATTTAAATAACTCCTCTCACGGCACATATATTATATGAGCTGAAAAATCATAATAACATAAGTTTAAGGTATTTATACCTTGATTTAGGTGCCTAATGACCTATAATCAACTCGGAAGCTTGGAGGAAAAATCACCACAGCACATAAACATGTTTAATAGACCAAAATAAGATATGGTTACACTCCAAGCATGAGCTAACCATAAAGAACAATTAAATGTAAGATTTAAGGAAAAAATCACCTTAAAAATGAAAGGTAGTCCCTTAAGGGTTTCGGCCTGAATCAAGAACACCACATGATGTTAAATTCACCATAAAAACATGGGGAATAGCTAGACAACATCAAGGTGCTATGGTAATAGATTTTACCTAGGCAAAATGCCTTAAAGGATGACTTTTCTTTTGATTCTCGGCCACCCTTGCTCCAAATGGTTAACACACTGAATCAACATGAAAATATGAATATTATGAGTGAATAAACTCATAGAAAACAGAAGAAGAAAACTGGATGGAGAGTAAGGATCCTTAAGGTATGTTTTTACCTTATAATGGAAATTTTGACCTCCTTGGTCCCAAGACTTGTTTCAGCCGAGAATGGAAGTTGTTCAAGGTTTAAAACACTGAGAATAAGCCATGGAAAGTGATAGATTATTATCTCCATGTGTAGGTAATGAAGAGGTGAAGAAAAAGAGCTAACATAAGCCTTAAACCATTACCTTAGGTGGAAAGGAGTTTGATTTGCCTAGAATACTCAAGAATACAGCTTGAGAGGTTTAGAACTTCAAAGGGGCTCGGCTGAAATGGGATGAGAGGAAAGAGAAAGAAAGAATTTGTGTTTTAATGAATGAAAAGTATAAAATGGAATAGTAAATGGTGATTCACCAAATTGGCTAGATATTTTGATTAAAGTTGAATGTGCTGTCCTCCATGCCCTAAGCTTCCGCCTCATTTAGGATATACATGAGTCAAGTATTGACCATTGACCTAACTTAGTCAATTTTGCTTAAAAATGCACTATTTGGATTACTATTCACAAATGAATGCCATATTCCTGATTTTTTTTTTGAAACTTTGGATTTAGACCTTTTAATGTGGTACATTATAGTACATTAGTGTAACAAGGTCTATTCCAATGCCTAACACCACTCAAAACCCACTCAGAAAGTCAATTTTCTCAAAAACGTGTTTTAAGGAGTTTTAAAGCACATTTTGTGTTAGGACATGTTTTAGAGATTGGTTTCCTTTGAGAATAGTTTTATAGTGTTCATAACATAATTATAATACTTAGGAATCCAAATTGGATCCTAATTGAGGTCATACAATCTCTATGGTTTCTTAAAGCACATGTTTGGCTTTACCGATCTTAAGGCATGTTTTGCCTTGTTGAGATCTTTAGATTGTTCCCCAATGGTATTTAGATGTTTATTAACCATCTTAGATCATTAGTAGATCATTTAATTTTGTTTTTAAGGTTAGGGGTATTTCAATCTACCCCCCTTAAAAAGGCTTCGACCCGAAGTCCTTACTCATCTCCAGTTCACCTAAGGAATCCAGTTCCACAAAGTAATCATAGCAGACCATCGCTAGGGAGTAACTCCCACTAGGTTCACACCTAGTCTATATGTATCATAGTTGATACAACACATATCAAGTAGCCGAAACTCATGGCATAACTCATTCATATCATAGCACGAAACAAGGTGCACATCCAACTTACCAACAAAAGTACTCAGTGGTACTATATATATATATATATCAAACAGGTTCACTAAGGCACATACATAAGATGTATCAAACATACAATCATCTAACAAACATGTATGACGCAGCATACCACCAAAACACACCACAAAAACAAGACCTAATGCATAACATATGCGCAAGCCAAGTGGCGTCTACCCCCCTTAAAAAGGGTTTGACCACAAACCCGTATAAGTATCACAGCTACTACTCGAAGAGTGCTGGGTACTTCGCTCTCATGGAGTCCTCTGACTCCCATGTAGCCTCCTCCACCTCATGGTTCGACCAGAGAACCTTGACCATGCTAACGGCCTTGTTCCTAGTCTGCCTCGTCTTTATATCGAGAATGCGGAGTGGTACTTCCTCATATCGTAGAGCGGGGTCCAACTCTAAAGTCTCTGGCTGTAAAACGTGCGATGGATGGGGCACATACCTCTTCAACTGTGAAACATGAAAGACGTCGTGCACCCTCCCGAGCTCTACTGGCAAATCTAGTTTGTAGGCTAACGGGCCCACTCGCTCCCTAATCGCATAAGGTCCAACATACTTCGGGCTCAACTTGCCCTTCTGCCCGAACCGGAAGATCCCCTTCATGGGTGACACTCTGAGGAATACCATGTCGTTGGTAGTGAACTCAATGTCCCTCCTCCTGGTGTCTGCATATGATTTCTGCCGGTCCTGAGCTGCCCTCATGTTCCTACGGATCTGTAGGACATCCTCCTTGATTTGCTCTAGGTATTCTGGTCCTAGAAGCGTAGTCTCGCTGGCCTCATCCCAGCATAAAGGAGTCCTACACGGTCTACCGTAAAGTGCCTGGAATGGTGGCATCTGTATCGAGGAGTGGTAGCTGTTGTTGTAGGCGAACTCTATCAAGTGTAGACGCTCTAACCAACTCCCCTGAAAATCTAAGGCACATGCTCTCAGCATGTCCTCCAGTGTCTGGATGGTCCTCTCACTCTGACCGTCGGTCTGTGGATGGAATGCCGTACTAAGCTTCAACTTCGTACCCAAGGCTTCCTGAACTTGACCCCAGAATCTGGACAAAAATTGAGGGTCCCTGTCAGGCACAATGGTCTTTGGCACACCATGGTGCCGGATCACCTCCTTCTGGAACAAGTCCGCTAACTTCGGGACCTTCCAGGTATCCTTCATAGCAACAAACTTCGCCACCTTCGTAAGACGATCTACAATGACCCAAATCGTGTTCAGTCCTCCCTTAGTCGGTGGGAGACCGACAACGAAATCCATCGAGATGTCCTCGAACTTCCAGCAAGGAATAGTCATAGACTGCACTAAACCGCCGGGTATCCTAGGCTCAAACTTAACCTTCTGACAGGTCAAGCATCTAGCTATGTAGTCGGCTACGTCCTTCTTCATCCCGCTCCACCAAAAATGGACCTTCAAGTCCTTGTACATCTTCGAAGAACCGGGGTGGACGGATAAGGACGAGCAATGAGCCTCCTGGAGTACCTTCTCCTTCAGATCAGGAGCGGACTCTGGAATACATAACCGGCCATTCAGTCGAATCATGTCGTCGTCACTCTGTTCGAAGTCATACTTCTGGCTCTCAAAGCAACCCTCTGACATCTTCTACCTGATACTCTGCATACACTGATCACTCTCCTGTGCAGCTCGTATCTCATCAACCAAACTGCTGCCCGCTATAAGTGTAAACAATGAATGAGCTCTGCGGCTCAGGGCATCAGCTACCCCGTTGGCCTTGCCCTCCTTGTACCTCAGGTCTATGTCGTAGTCCTTCAAGAACTCGACCCATCTTCTCTGTCGCATGTTCAGCTCCTTCTGAGTGAAGAGATGCTGTAAACTCTTGTGATCAGAGTAGATGATGACTGTCACACCGTAAAGATAATGTCGCCAGATCTTCAAAGCGAAGACTACTGCGCCTAACTCAAGATCGTGTGTGGGGTAATTCACCTCATGCTTCTTCAGCTTTCGAGATGTGTAGGCAACTACCTTCCCATGCTGTTGATAAGTAAGAAATACATAGACATTTAAGGGTTTAATTTACCCTATACTTACTTATCGTATGTTTCAGGATAATATTTCTCACTTATCGTATGTTTTTCCTAAGATTTATGTCTTGATATGGACTGATATATTTTATGTATTAAATACAGAAAAAAGTGTTGGAATCAAATAGTTTATCTCACAAGCTTTCCAACGCAACAAACGGCGAGTAAAACGGACTTATAACGAAGAATTTGGAGCCGGTTGAAGATCGCGTGAAAATAGAAAACATATTCATTTTGACCGCGTGAGTGTGGGCGGACGTTGGCGAGGACACGAGTGGCGTCCGCATGATTTGAGGCGGACAGAGGCGCGGACAGAGGCGAGGACGTCAGCTGCGTCCGCATGATTCTGGGCGGACAGGAGGGCGGACGACAGAGGAGTCCGCGTGAGCTTAGGCGGACGGAGGCGAGGACACACAGCGGACGCGTGTAAATTCCAGATTCAGTCGCGAACAGTTTTCTTCTTCCTTCTTCTTTAGGCACCTACCGACAGCAATATCAGTCGCGGCCGACACTCCTCAAAATCCTCACGCGTTGCAACTTATCCATCTACCCCATCAACTGGCACCTCCCTTATCTTGTTCACCCACTAGCACGCGTGATCCAGCCTGTCTCTTCCTTCTCCTTCCTTCCTCTTCTTCTCCTTCTCCTATAAAAACGCACGAGCCTTCTGCTCAAAAATAATTACTCCCTTCCTCAAAATCCAAACACCACCGTTCAAACCACGACAGACCACAGTTCACCACAATCGTCCATCCAAAGTTCATTAAACTTACGCTGCTATTTTCCAGACAGCCAACGAAGAAGACGATCTGCACAAAACCAGTCCATATCCTGATCTGTATCCGCGTACTATCGTTCTTCTTCGTTCTGTCTGTCTATCTTATTTATTATGTTTGTTTTTATAATTATGTGTGATTAATAAATCTAGCTTCCCGGGTTAGGAAGCGAGCCTATTTTATATAATTGTGTTATATAAGCTTTCCAGTATAATTTATCTAAGCAGTATTTTGATTCTTGTCCTTAATGCGCTTTAATTATCTTGTACAATTATTAAAGTGATATTTGTAGTTCTTTGTTAAAATGCAGTGCTGAGACAAGGTTCTAGACACAGGAAGTCAAATGGGTTAACGACTAGAAGCGATATTCCTCGCCGTATAGGTTAATCTATCTCCAATAGGAATTGTTACTAATGCGATTAATTTATTAATAACTTGAACAAGGAATTGCGCTTGTTGTTTAAATTAATCAGGGTTTATTAGACAGGGAACGGTCAATAAACTAATTAAGATTCTTGAGTTTATTGTTAAAATGGGAGAGTTACATTAATATGATTAAATTAAATAGGTGAGCAGAACAACCCGGGGTGCTTTTTAAAACACAAAAAGATTTATTATTTCTATTTCTTTTCTGTTTTGTTTAATTGTTTTATCAGTTAGCTGTTAATTCTCTCCCTAAAAAAGATAAAATCTGTTTATAGAATTCTCAGTCAATTTAATATACTATCAGTTATCCACAGCGAGGTCCCCAAGAGTACGACAACCCACATATCCACTATTCCGCAAAATGATAGGTACACTGCCTAGGTTGAAGAAGTAGTCACATATTTCTCCAATAAGTTTTTGGCGCCGTTGCCGAGGACCTCCGGCAAGGTTAATTGATAATTTTGAATTTGATTGAGGTATCTGTTTAATTTTGTTTATATCTGTTTTATTTTATTTTGTTCTCACTTTATTTAATTTTAATTTTACTTACCTTTTATTTTAGCTATTCTCTTTTATCTCTTTTTTATTTCGTATTTAGTTTTTCTATTTAGTTAATTTTTGTTTTTGTATTTCTTTTCTATTTTTAGTTCTATTCTACTTGGTATTTTTATTTTTGTTTTTTGTAGGATAAGTTACTGATTATGGAGAGCGGCGACGATGAGGTGAAGAGATTGTTGATCAATTTGGAATGGACTTACATGCAAGAGGAGATGTCCTCATATCAAAGGTTGGTCAAGAATTATCAGTCACCTCAACAATCAAATCGAGAGCCGTATTGGTGGGAAGTCGACCAGGCTAATACACAATACCAAGAAGCTCAGTTGGGATACTGCTACTTCAATCAGAATAAACAGCAATCTACAGAAGAGCCAGACGAATTTCTCCCGAGTCAAACCGAGCCGCTAGAAGAGATTCCAGTGGTAACTCCAGGGAGTGAAAATCAATTCGAGCCAGATATTATTGACGCTACAAGTTCTGATGAGGAGATAAAGAAACTTATCAGGACATTTTTCTCTGACGCCGAGTTGGAGCAAATGTCTGAAAGTTACAATTTTCCTCCATCTCCATCCCCAGCACAAGAGGAGCAATTAAAAGCTAAAGGTAATTTGTGTGAGCCAGTCCGCAAAGAGGCTTATCCTATTAAGCCTCAACAACCAGAAGAGGATATTTATATTCTCGAATCTAAGGAAGGAACACCGCTACCACCAGTCTCTCATCAACTCTCACCCTGCCTCCATAAGCCTCAACAACAAGAGGAGGATGTTTACATCCTCCAATTTGAGGAAGAAAAGTCATCACCACCTGGTCTCCTGTTAAAACTACGTTACCGGCAGTACCTCCTCAAACACCAGGTTTTGTGGAGTATACATTTTCCTATTTTATTTGCCAAGTTAACGTTCTGTTTTGATCCAGGTGGTTTGCTCTTAATTACTGCTAACTTCGTTTTCCTGGCGAAACTGTTGTCTACTTTTATTTTTGATCCAGGATAACGAAGCGGGAGTCTAGCCAAAGACTATAAATACGGGCAGCTTACTGGGAGGCAACCCAGTGGTTAAATATTATTTCCCTACTATTTTTTGTTTTATGTTTTGTCTTTCTTACTATTCTTATTTATGTTTTTATTAAAAAAAAGAGAGGAGAGAGAACGAGGAGAATTAACTTGAGTTCTTCTGGCTGTTTAGAATAATTATTACAGGAACATCTTGCACATTCCGACAGCTGAACTCAAGTGTGGGGGAACTACACTACATACTCTGCCAAACTCTAGGGAGTACACTATCCATACCTTGCTCTTTAAATTTAAATCTCTTATTACCATGCTTTTTGATCATTACCCAGGTAGTTTGCATGCCCTGTTATTTTAATTCTTTCTATGCAATGAGGGCATTGCTTTGGTTCAAGTATGGGGGAGAGATAATAATCAAAAGCTTGCTCTTAAGTTTTCTTTTTCGGCACTGTGTTTAAATTTGTTAAGAGATTAATAATCAAAGAAGGAGCCATAGAGGGAGTAATGCTGGTATTAACAGGTTTAAAGGGTACACAAAAAAAAACACTCTGCTCCTTACTCAAAAAAACTGAGGAAATTATCATTTGAATTTTGTTTTGACTTTGAGCCTGGATTTGAATTGGAATGAAATAGTGGAAAAAGAACAAGGCGAGGTACTCCTCTGATCCAAACAGGCATATTCTGATCCTAACCAGGCCTCGTTCACTCGGTTATTAAGTTCTTAGGGGTGCTTCATCACCCGGCTACCTAAGGTACTCAGTATCTGGAATAGTAGACCCAAAACCGCTACAAGGGTGGAGAGAAAAGTCTGAGGTGAAAGAGAAATGAACTTCAAAAAATTGAAGTATCTGTGCATTCGGTACCAAAAATGAAAAATGAAAAAAAATCATCATTATTGATCATGAGTATGTGGCATTGAAAGGTATAATGAAATAAGATTTTACTTCATGCCCCTTGTCGTTCAAGGAAATGTGAAAGAAAATGGTGGATTGGCTCAGGGTTAAAAGCAGAATTCTCATGGTATTACTTCTCTTTCTTTTGTAGGACTACAGAGTTATTCTCAGAAATAGAGAAATATATCTAATAAAATTAATGTTAATAGTACCCTTTTAAAAAAATCTGAAAAGATTGGCAAATACCTCTTCTGTGCTCTCCTTACTTGATTATTGTCTTTTTAACTTGTTTAAACATTATGTCAGAAAGATTTGCTTGAGGACAAGCAAAAGATAAGTGTGGGGGAGTTTGATAAGTAAGAAATACATAGACATTTAAGGGTTTAATTTACCCTATACTTACTCACTTTCAGGATAATATTTCTCACTTATCGTATGTTTTTCCTAAGATTTATGTCTTGATATGGACTGATATATTTTATGTATTAAATACAGGAAAAAGTGTTGGAATCAAATAGTTTATCTCACAAGCTTTCCAACGCAACAAACGGCGAGTAAAACGGACTTATAACGAAGAATCTGGAGCCGGTTGAAGATCGCGTGAAAATAGAAAACATATTCATTCTGACCGCGTGAGTGTGGGCGGACGTTGGCGAGGACACGAGTGGCGTCCCCGTGAGTTGAGGCGGACAGAGGCGAGGACGTCAGCTGCGTCCGCATGATTCTGGGCGGACAGGAGGGCGGACGACAGAGGAGTCCGCGTGAGCTTAGGCGGACGGAGGCGAGGACACACAGCGGACGCGTGTAAATTCCAGATTCAGTCGCGAACAGTTTTCTTCTTCCTTCTTCTTTAGGCGCCTACCGACAGCAATATCAGTCGCGGCCGACACTCCTCAAAATCCTCACGCGTTGCAACTTATCCATCTACCCCATCAACTGGCACCTCCCTTATCTTGTTCACCCACTAGCACGCGTGATCCAGCCTGTCTCTTCCTTCTCCTTCCTTCCTCTTCTCTTCTTCTCCTTCTCATAAAAACGCACGAGCCTTCTGCTCAAAAATAATTACTCCCTTCCTCAAAATCCAAACACCACCGTTCAAACCACGACAGACCACAGTTCACCACAATCGTCCATCTAAAGTTCATTAAACTTACGCTGCTATTTTCCAGACAGCCAACGAAGAAGACGATCTGCACAAAACCAGTCCATATCCTGATCTGTATCCGCGTACTATCGTTCTTCTTCGTTCTGTCTGACTATCTTATTTATTATGTTTGTTTTTATAATTATGTGTGATTAATAAATCTAGCTTCCCGGGTTAGGAAGCGAGCCTATTTTATATAATTGTGTTATATAAGCTTTCCAGTATAATTTATCTAAGCAGTATTTTGATTCTTGTCCTTAATGCGCTTTAATTATCTTGTACAATTATTAAAGTGATATTTGTAGTTCTTTGTTAAAATGCAGTGCTGAGACAAGGTTCTAGACACAGGAAGTCAAATGGGTTAACGACTAGAAGCGATATTCCTCGCCGTATAGGTTAATCTATCTCCAATAGGAATTGTTACTAATGCGATTAATTTATTAATAACTTGAACAAGGAATTGCGCTTGTTGTTTAAATTAATCAGGGTTTATTAGACAGGGAACGGTCAAATAAACTAATTAAGATTCTTGAGTTTATTGTTAAAATGGGAGAGTTATATTAATATGATTAAATTAAATAGGTGAGCAGAACAACCCGGGATGCTTCTTTAAAACACAAAAAGATTTATTATTTCTATTTCTTTTCTGTTTTGTTTAATTGTTTTTATTATTGTTTTATCAGTTAGCTGTTAATTCTCTCCCTAAAAAAGATAAAATCTGTTTATAGAATTCTCAGTCAATTTAATATACTATCAGTTATCCACAGCGAGGTCCCCAAGAGTACGACAACCCACATATCCACTATTCCGCAAAACGATAGGTACACTGCCTAGGTTGAAGAAGTAGTCACATATTTCTCCAATAGCTGTATAAGCACACAACCTAGACCGGTTCCAGAGGCATCACAATATACCTCGAACCCATCGGTGCCCTCAGGGATAGTAAGGACGGGCGCCGATGTCAGGAGATCCTTCAGCGTCTGAAAGGACTGCTCGCACTCGGCAGACCATAAGAACTGGGACTCCTTCTTCATGAGATTCGTCATTGGTTTGGCCACCTTGGAGAAGTCCTTCATGAACCTTCGATAATAACCAGCCAAACCCAGAAAGCTGCGGATGTCTGTAACCGTCTTCGGCCTCGGCCAACTCTTCACTGCCTCAATCTTAGCAGGGTCTACAGATATCCCGCTCGCTGATATAATGTGTCCAAGGAATGACACACTGTCCAACCAAAACTCACACTTTGAGAGCTTGGCATGCAGCTGGTTCTCTCTCATGATACTCAACACCTGTCTCAAGTGTAACTCATGCTCCTCCTGGGTCTTTGAATAGACCAGGATATCGTCGATGAAGACCACAACTGAACTATCAAGCTGCTTTCTGAAGAGACGGTTCATCAAATCCATGAAAATGGCTGGCGCATTCGATAACCCGAATGGCATAAGGGTGAACTCGTAGTGCCCATACCGTGTCCTGAAAGTTGTCTTCTCTACATCACCCTCTGCAATCCTGATCTGATGGTAGCCTGATCTGAGATCTATCTTCGAGAACACACTGGCCCCTCTCAGCTGGTCAAATAAGTCATCTATTCGTGGTAACGGATACTTGTTCTTGACCGTGACCGCATTAAGCTCGCGGTAGTCGATGCAGAGTCGCATACTGTCGTCCTTCTTCTTGGCGAACAGTACTGGAGCACCCCAAGGAGAAACACTAGGTCGTATGAATCCCTTGTCGAGGAGGTCCTCCAGCTGTAGCTTCAGCTCCCTCATCTCAGCCGGCGCCATTCGGTAGGGCGCCTTAGCAATAGGGCCCGTACCTGGCAACAAGTCGACGGCGAACTCAACCTCGCGCACAGGCGGCATGCCTGACAGCTCATCAGGGAACAAGTCGGGGAAGTCTACCATGACTGGAATGTCTGAGTCCATCACGTCACTATGTCTCGTGTCCTGTACATAACAGAGGAAGGCTTGTCGGCCCTTCCTAACGTCCTTCATTAGGGACAGTGCTGACACGATCTTGACAGTCGGCTCTCTCCTCACACTGCAGTATGACACTGTCTTGTCGCTCGGCCCTTTCAGCAGTAGTCGATGCTCTGCACAATGCAAGCGGCCCCTATGCTTCTGCAGCCAATCCATGCCCACTATAATGTCAAAGCCCAAATTCTTGAATTCAATCGGGTCGATGGGGAAGGTCTCAGCCATGATGCTGATCACTAACCCCGTGTACTGTCTGGTGCAACCAACTCTCTCCTTCGAAGGAAGGGTGACTGAAAAGTCAGATAGAGCTGTTCGGGGGCAGCTCCTAGCTTCTTAGCGAATGCCGAGGAGATAAAAGAATGCGAAGCCCCTGAGTCGAACAATATAGAAGCACTAACACCATCGACAGGAAAGGTACCTGAGATCACCTCTCGTATTAGCATCGAGTCCCAATAAATCACTTATTTACTGTCGGTTGTTAATTATCATACCTGTGATGACATTACCGGACTCCTTGGCTTGCGCCATATCTAGGATGCATATAGTACCCTCCTTTCCATTTTCGTGGCCTGAAGTTATGAATTAACGGTATCAACAAACTGAACACATACACTTGAAGGTACAAAAACTCTTATTTCATTTATCCAACTGTATTACACAAAGTTACACACTTAGCTACCAAAATACATCAGTACTGTCTGAAAGTTAAATTTAAACGGCCAGGTCGGATGTGGGTCTCATTTACTAGAGCTGGTGGGGCGGTATTGAGCTTAATGCTCTTAATCCCATGATATACTAGCCTTGACTCCCCACCAAATATCAACACATCCCCAGACTTGAGGATGATCTTACTTGCTAGATCCATCCTCTTCTGGTCTCCATAGATGAACTCAGCATCATCGCCGATGGAGAATGACACAACCGGTATCCCTCTGGTGATGGACTCGGTCGTCTCATCACGGTCTTGGTGCATCCCAAGCTTTCCTCCCTGCTCGTAGTAGTTGACGATGTAGACATCAAGTGTCATGTCGGGTAATGAATAAGTCTCACAGTCTTGAGCAATATCCATTGTGTTTCTCACCAAGGTTAGGAAACTCTCAGGTATCCTAGGTATTGATACGCCACCTACCATCCTCACCTCTCGGTAAACCCTAGCTTGTGGATCCCAATCTTTCCCTAAGCACATCATGTGCAATTTCATTTTGGAACCACTACTAAATACAGGGGTATAAAATCCTCTCATGCCCTTACCCAAAGTTCTACACTCGTTCACTATGGCGATTTATTCATCTATGGATAGGAACTCTCTGAGAAGTATCATGCCCTGTTTGACCACATGACACAACTCGCCAGGGTACTCCCGTCTTTCTTCCACGGGTCTAGGTGACCTCGGTCTTGTGAGTGTGGGATAGCAGATATCGAAGTCTCCTAAGAGATAAAAGGTTTCCTAGGTAAGTCGCTTATCTAAAGCGGTAATTAAAACCCACATTCATGCTAAGGTAAAGCGTTTAACACTTAGTCATGCTCTCATACAATGGTTAAGGTTCCAAATGCTAACCTTCACCGCGCTGGGTACTAGTACCAGCGCCTGAAGCTCCCGATGCATTTAGCACACGGTTGCCTGGCGGGTTCCTCTGGGTCTGCTGTTGCTGCTGCTGCTGCCCCTTCTGGGCTGGGGGCGCCTGCCCCTTCTGGCCACCTCGAGCTCCACCTCCTCCAGCAGGTGCGCTCTGAGTCCCCTTCGACGGGCGGTACGCTCGGCTCTCCGGGTTCTTGAAGCACTCGAACGACCTATGGCCCTTCCTCCCACAGTGGTGGCAGTCCACCGCTCGCCCGGTGCAGTCCACACCCGGGTGGTCTTTACCACAACGCTTGCAGTGAAAGTGGCGCTGGGGTGCAGAACCTATTATCATCAACATCTGATTAATACAAGAATGGTAATGGATAGTGTGATTCACAACTCATTCACGAGGTTAGATCGCTTACCCTTAGGGGGTGCAGATCTGAGAGGCTGGGCATCATAGGTAGGCCCGGTCAGCATCGGGACCTTCTCCTTGCCCTTGTGGCTGGCCTGCTCCTTCTTCTTCTCCTTCTAGGAGAACTTTCTCTTCCTGTTATTGTCAAAGAATTGGGAATAGCAGGCATAAAAGCAGGCAGCAAATAAGTAATCTAAATAAATTAAATAACTTAAAAGCGGTTCTTACTTCCCGCCCCTGCTGCCTTCGCCTCCAGCCACAACCTCACCCTCCTTCTCGGGGGCCTTTCACTTCTGCCCATGGCCGTCATCTCGGTTGTTCACCAACAGCTCGGTCCAAGAAACAGCATCATAGCACTCCTATAATGCATTAATGAGTTCCCCAAAACTTGTAATAAATCAAACTGAGTCATAAGGTATAAACTGTCAATTAATTTACCTGGACCGTAGGGTATAAGGCAGCACCCATGGCGGCCTTGATTGCATATTGCAGTCCGCCTCTGAACTTCTCCACCTTCACGATGTCAGAATAAACGACTCCTGGGACAAAGTCCAACAGCCCAGTGAATGAGGAGTAGTACTGATCCACTATCAAACTACCCTGCCTCAGAGCCTCGAACTCTTCCCTCTTCCTCTGCTTCAGGTGAGCAGGGTAATACTTCTCTCTCAGCAACTCTACAAAAACCGTCCAGCCAAACCCCTCTATAGCAGTGTAGTGTACCTTCACGGACCTCCACCAAGTGCTGGCGGCGTCCCTCAGATGGAAGGCTGCTATACCGACCTGGTGCTCAGCAGGCACATGAATGGCGTCAAAGGCCTTCTCGTGCTCGATAATGAATCTCTCCAGGACGGTGGGGTCAGCTACCCCGTCATAAGTAGGTACTCGCATGTCGGCGACGCTCTTCAGCCAGTTTGGCTCTCTCGGTGCGGGTATATGTGGGACTACGGGTGGCGCTCCGATCTGGATGCCTCCCATCTGGGCTAGCTGAGCAAAGACGGCATCTACCGTCTCAGCAACGCCCACGACATGGGCCTCAGGAGGACCTCCTCCAGACCCGCAGCCTCTACCCCTGCCTCTGCCAGATGGACGACCTCTAGTAGACATCTGAAGAATTTAGAATTAAAGTCAACACTCGGTAAAAATTACCGTACTTTCCTCAACCATAAGTTCACATAGCCCTAAAAGGCGTAAAACACATTGTCCCCGACAATCTCTTAACTCATCTCGTTTCCAACTTCCTCATTGGTACTTGTATATGAATAACCTAAGCACACGGTACTTAGACTACTATCTCTTGTAATCAGAGCGGACCGCTCTGATACCACTTTTGTAACACCCTTACTGATCCGGCTTCTAATTACAGCATAAACGTCGAGCTTAAGTAATAAATCGCAGCGGTAAATAACAGACTGCCGTTCTAACGGTGTCACTGTTATCACTCGCCCATACGGGTGATAACGAGTTACATGATAATCAACATACGAAACGTTTTCCCGCAGGGACCACAAGAGATAGATAGTAGTGCTTAAATAAAACTTAACTATGTACAACAACAACCGTCTTATACAAAACCGTACACATGAGCTCCTAACCAAATATACACCTCGGTTTATAAAACCCGAGTCCCAAAATAATCATAGTTTCAATCTGTACCAAGTCTAACCAAAAATAGCTAAAACCGTCGCGCCCCGCGTCGACCCTCCAGCTAGTCTCCTGAAATAAAAATGGTTGTGGTATGGAATCAGCCCCTGCTGAGTATGTTATCACATGCCCCGTCATGCCTCCTCAAACCCCTCAATTAATTGGTCGAGAGCATGAAATTTGTTACATGCAATACCGTTTTAATATTTAAACTGTAAAACATTTAACAGAAATAACCATACAATAAACACAACCATCAACACACATAATATAAACCACACAGTATAACCAATGAACAACTAGGCGAAACAACGAGAATAATAAACAAGTATTAACTCCCGTCCTTGGCACAAAAGTCCAATATTGTTCGCCAATATACAAGTCTCAACTGTAATAATTGTTCAGTTATACCTAGTGACAACGTCTCATTAGAAGCGACGTGTCTCTAAATTACCCATATACTATGGCGGGTCACCCAAGGCAGTAGCCACTCCAACGGTAGAGTCTCCGACCAACGAACCATTCTAGCTCGCGGGAAATTTTCTTGATACTTGCGGACCCGTACGCGGACATCCTGGTATCGTTTTTGTGATCACAGCGCGCACCAAGAGCCACATCCTCTTGGCTTTGTTATGTTTAATCAATCTATACCATCGCATCGCATTACCAATTTTCTAACACAGCAGACTAAGGTCGTTAGTCCAATCCGGAGTATGTAAACTCGGGATCCAGTGTTAGATACGAGAGCGGCGTTAGAAAATGCCAGTGCTCCGTATTAAAGTCTCGGATAATATGTATATCTTATTATTCTAGTGCTACAACGTTTTTCTGGCGATCCTTATATTACATATAAGATAGCACCATAGCCGCTAGTTCGTTTTATATATATAGGTCCATATATACGAACCAATACGGTTAACGCAACAACAGTAAATAATAAGCAGCTGAAAATATACAGTTCATGCATATTTAATTCACACATTCAGACAAACAATCTTATCACAGATTACACGGAAGTCTGAACTGAGGAAGTCCTCAGAGACACGTAACAACATACCGTTCACCCAGATTATGTAACCGTGGAGTATGAATCAGCTAGATCCGATGCTCCCCGTGTCGTCTCTAACAGTCTAATAATATATAACACTACAGATTAGAATCCCGTATAACGACATAACTCTGCGGTACCCCGTACCGTCACTAATACCTCCCGGTTAATCCCCGTTATTAACTAACAACGTTTGTCGGGTTTTCGGCTTAACTTGGGATTAGGAAAAAACGTTATATTACATGCGTAGACTCGTCTCGTATATTAATATACTTAAAGTTTAAACTTGGTTATCGCATGTAATCCAATATACCCTTGTATATTATATAGTTTGTTTCTATATTGCATGTATAATTCTTAATCATGTATTATACATTCCACCTTAGTATTTATTTTCCTAAGGTTAGTTTTTCCAAGTATAAGGTAGTATAATTCCTATGTAAAAATACTTTGAATTATATAAATCCTTATTATTTTATGTATACTCCTAACATTAGAATTTCCTTATCTAATGTTTATAATTCTTTTCCCTTTTCCTTATATCATTTTAATTATGATATTATATAGTTATTAAACCATATTGTATTTTTCCACTCCATAACATATATTTATTTATATATATGTATTATGGAACTATTTGTTATATGGTAAGTCTTTATAATATATTCATTCTCTTTTAATGAATATTTCTTATATTATAAATGTTACAACCCTTATAACATTACAAACCATATTATAAATTTTCATTCCAAAAATACCATATTACCGAACAGCACTCATTTCTTTAAATATTTACAAAATCTACCACATAATTTATATAATGTTATATTATAGTTATATAACATATATTATGACATTTATGTCATTAAAACAATTATAACCTATAGTTATAAATGTTTAAAATTACCAAACAGCCCCTAGGGCCTGTTTAAATTAATCTCCTACCACCTAATTTTGTATAATTACCAAATCTCCACCATTTATAATATATAGTTTCCTAATGTCATTAAAACTATATATTATACATATATCTTTATAAAACCTTATATATAACTCCAAAAATTACCAAACTATACCAAAAGGTTATAAATATCATTCCTAACCTTATACTTTCTATATTTCTCGGTTTATACCCATATGTTACCCATTTGTAACAATGACATAAAATACCTTATTATACTTATATAATTCATATTAACTCAAAATTTAACCAAATAAATTCCTAAAAATTCCTAATAACTCATAGGTGTATAAAATATCATTTCATACCCAAAACTTTCGGTAATTTCACATATACCCCATATGTTATGTAAATATTATAATTTAATACATAACTTAGTATAAATTGATAATTAACTTAATAAATCATCAAATCTGGTCAAAGTCTTTTGCTTGGTCAACGTTTGACTTCCAGACACCATTTGACCCCACATTCTTGGTAATTACATAGATTACCCCAAACTTTCCAATATTTACAATTTTGACCCAAAACTTTATAAAATGTTATAATCTTTATTAAATTCATTTAAAACCCTAAATTACTCTTAATTAAGCCCACGACTTTATATTTTACTAGTAATTACCGTTTGACCCCAAACTTAATTATATAAGCAATAATAAAATTAAATAAGCTTTTAAACTTAAATTAAAATGGCCTAATGACATGGCCTTATTACAACTTTATTTTATAACATAAAATTACACATAAATAGCCCAAAATATACTATAAACTCTCGGCCTTGCTGTATGTTATTTATTTTTCCACATAATGTCATAATTTGACCATTATGTTAATTAAATCACTTAAATGACTAGCTTAATTTATCTAAGTCATTTTTTCCATACTTAGGTTAAAATCAACCATTTAAATAACTCCTCTCACGGCACATATATTATATGAGCTGAAAAATCATAATAACATAAGTTTAAGGTATTTATACCTTGATTTAGGTGCCTAATGACCTATAATCAACTCGGAAGCTTGGAGGAAAAATCACCACAGCACATAAACATGTTTAATACACCAAAATAAGATATGGTTACACTCCAAGCATGAGCTAACCATAAAGAACAATTAAATGTAAGATTTAAGGCAAAAATCACCTTAAAAATGAAAGGTATTCTCATAAGGGTTTCGGCCTGAATCAAGAACACCACATGGTGTTAAATTCACCATAAAAACATGGGGAATAGCTAGACAACAGAAATGTGCTATGGTAATAGATTTTACCTAGGCAAAATGCCTTAAAGAATGACTTTTCTTTTGATTCTCAGCCACCCTTGCTCCAAATGGTTAACACACTGAATCAACATGAAAATATGAAGATTATGGGTGAATAAACTCATAGAAAACAGAAGAAGAAAACCGGATGGAGAGTAAGGATCCTTAAGGTATGTTTTTACCTTATAATGGAAATTTTGACCTCCTTGGTCCCAAGACTTGTTTCAGCCGATAATGGAAGTTGTTAAAGGTTCAAAACACTGAGAATAAGCCATGGAAAGTGGTAGATTATTAGCTCCATGTGTAGGTAATGAAGAGGTGAAGAAAAAGAGCTAAAATAAGCCTTAAACCATTACCTTAGGTGGAAAGGAGTTTGATTTGCCTTGAATACTCAAGAACACAGCTTGAGAGGTTTAGAAATTCAAAGGGGCTCGGCTGAAATGGGATGAGAGGAAAGAGAAAGAAAGAATTTGTGTTTTAATGAATGAAAAGTATAAAATGGAATAGTAAATGGTGATTCACCAAATTGGCTAGATATTTTGATTAAAGTTGAATGTGCTGTCCTCCATGCCCTAAGCTTCCGCCTCATTTAGGATATACATGAGTCAAGTATTGACCATTGACCTAACTTAGTCAATTTTGCTTAAAAATGCACTATTTGGATTACTATTCACAAATGAATGCCATATTCCTGATTTTTTTTGAAACTTTGGATTTAGACCTTTTAATGTGGTACACTATAGTACATTAGTGTAACAAGGTCTATTCCAACGCCTAGCACCACTCAAAACCCACTCAGAAAGTCAATTTTCTCAAAAACGTGCTTTAAGGAGTTTTAAAGCACATTTTGTGTTAGGATATGTTTTAGAGCTTGGTTTCCTTTGAGAATAGTTTTATATTGTTCATAACATAATTATAATACTTAAGAATCCACTTTGGATCCTAATTGAGGTCATACAATCTCTATGGTTTCTTAAAGCACATTTTTGGCTTTACCAATCTTAAGGCATGTTTTGCCTTGTTGAGATCTTTAGATTGTTCCCCAATGGTATTTAGATGTTTATTAACCATCTTAGATCATTAGTATATCATTTAATTATGTTTTTAAGGTTAGGGGTATTTCACCCCTTGTCTCACCCACAAAGTTCGAATGTAGATGAAAGACTATAGGAAGCGAAATTTTGAATTTGAGCACTGCAGAGACGTTTCATACTATTACGATAAACAAAAATTAGCTTAAGAAACTTACTGAGAGTTTTTGCCCAAACCCTAAACCCTGGCGAAAACCACATTTATATTTTTTTAAACAAAAAGAAAGGGAGAAGAGAATTGAGAAACTAGATGGGGAACTCACCTCCAGAAGAGCACCTTCTCGTGAGAGATTTTGATAGGCGATGAAAATGTAATCTTTGTTGGGCCCACAAATTCAACGCTGAAGATTAATACCCATGATCTTCCATTTTCATCAGACGCTAGGAAAGGTAGCTTTTGAACAATAATCTCCCCCAGCATTTTGGTTGAGAACAAGGCTTAAAAGGGTCCCCTCTGTTTCGTTCCAGAATGATTCGCGTTGGCAGAGGGGAGAACCATAGCCAAGTAAAAACTAAAAACGATGTATCGTCAAAAAATAAGCAGATTCACGCCTTTCCAATTTTTAAAAAAGTCGATGGTGTCGATTAATGCTCTACAGTTTGTTGCTATTATCCTACTAGTATTTATAGATTATTTGTATGACTATTTTTGTATATTTTTCCTTAGAAATAACACATTGAAGTAACACTTTTATCCTGTTTTTCCACTTAGGCTCCATTCGTTCATCGTGTCTGAAATTGAGCGCGGCGTTCAAGAACAAAAGTATACACGTGTAGGGTAGTTATTGGTTTTTTTTTTTGCTGGGTCCCATTGCCAGTCTCACAAATTTAGCTTTATGTAAATGTAGGTTACCTGCATTTGAAATTAAAGAGCATTAATGCTCTATTTGAACGGACCCTTAAAGCACCTTTATCATAAATGTTGGTTTCATGCGTTTGGGAAATAGAGCTTCTTTTTGGATTTCTGCCTGTAACAAAAATTCAAGATTATCCTCTGACGTTTTTCATAATTTATAAGATATACACATAGCGTTCATTGTCTCCCTTTGTACGCCATAGCCCACATCGATGTGTGGGATATTAGTTAATCAGTAAATTTTTCTTTGCATCGGATAAAATTTCTAACTCACAACACTCAACATTTCTTTCTCCCTGGCAGAGAAATTAGTTAGTAACCTATCGAAGCGATTACCGTTAAAAACTAGGCATCAACAACATGTGTGGGATATTAGCAGTCATGGGCTGTTCTGAGGATTCTCAAATTAAGAAAAGAAACCAATTGCTTGAGCTCTCTCCCTCCCATTCCCATCTCAACACTCAGCATTTTTTATCCATCCAGTAAAAAATCATGTGTCGAACAAACTATCATCTTGTGATCCTTCGGTTGCACTGAAGAAGCAATTAACAACCTCTTCTTCAAATCTCTACCCTAAGTAACGTTACAGTATACGCTATTACTCTTCTTCGGGTTCCAACCCTAACTTGCGTTGTTGCACTAGTGTGAATTTCTTTATTAACTGCATCTTTCTCATATTCAATTTGCCTGAGGTGTTACCCACCGCCTGGTTCAATTTGACACCCACTGCAATTGCAATGAAGAACTTGATCGAATCAATTCGGCAGGCTTGCTACTACAGCAGAGAATTGCATATATATTCGTGTCGTAAATTAACAAGATGGATTCAGTTTCGCAATTGCAACCGCAGTGGAAGAAAGGAAGAGACTTGCATTTTGCTGGTATATGGTGTTCATTTGTAGGGTATTATAGTAATGTGAACAAATAAAGGCAGTTTTAATAAAATGTTTCTACCGAACACCACTTCATCAAGCTGTGGATATTTTCATTAAAATAAAGACAGCTTTAATATAACCTATATTTTAAATGTTGCTGCCAAACGGTACTTTATAGTTGTGTTTAGTAATAAGTGCACAATAGTGAGACTTGTTTTATATTTTTTTAAAAAAATTGTATTTTATGTTTATAAAACTATATTTTTCTAATAAAAATGTATTATGTCTAGATGTAGGTAACTTTTTTATGTTATAGTTATTCTAATGTTTGCAGTAGTCAATTGCTAAAATTTGAGTGACCCATTCACTTTAAATATTTGTGACTATTTTTTTGTTATTATGTATGTAGAAGTATGTTATTGTCTAAGAGTGCATGATCAGTGTGGAACGTAGATGTGGACCACCCCAATATGCTATAGATATGTCATTAAACGAAAGTGAGTGTAGAGACTATTAAAAACTCATGTAAAGCATAAACAACAAAATTAGTAATAAAAACATCAACTCCTCAAAAAACATTTTGAATGTATTGTTGACTATGTAAGGCTTCACCCTGGAACCTAAACATTAATATTTGTTCACAAACAAAGGGGAGTCGTTGCAAGAAAAGCTAATACGGTAACCGTAACAACATCACTATCAACAAAACTAGGCAAGACTACACCATGGAACCATGACAATCCTCCTTGACCGTAACCAAGCTAAAGCGGTAAAAACACTGACAACAAGAGCAACAAAAACAACACGAATATCACCACCAACAATAAGGCTGACAACATCATCATCAACAACAACAGCATTACCAACAAAAATAACAACATTAATAACTAGAGGCGAATCCAAGCCCCCCTGAAACTTTTGAAAATTTATAAAATGCTCTTATAAATTTTAGAAAAGGTACAAAATTACATAATGTTTAAAGAATGATAATGTCAAAAAAAATTTGTCCCCCCCATTGGACTAGTTAGTCAGCCCATATAGTGTTATTAGTCCATTAGCCCACTCTTGTTTTATTTCTGCATTAGCCAACAAATAAAATCTGATAGGATCTTAACAGATTATAATATCTAGTTAGTTACATATTTTTCTCTCGATTTTTGTTGCAAACCCTCTGTACAAATACATTGCCTTTGCGGCTCGTTCTATATACACAAAAACTACGTTTTATCATTGTTCGCTGTAACACACAAACTCAATACATTATGCTAGTTCTATTATGGTATCAAGAGCAGTAATCGACTCCTAAAGTTTCTGTTTCCATTCAGTCATGACCGACGACAGAGGCAAAATCCTAGCAGATGGCGCAGATGGTGCAGGCAAGGGCAAGGCACCAGCTTCACCGACTACCACGATTGACATCAACGATCCGCTTTATGTCCACGCAGCGGAGAACCCAGGTTTGAGCCTTGTACCGAAGTTTAATGGTACGGGATTCCTGGGATGGAAGTGGGACATGACGATGGCTCTCAAAGTCAAAAATAAATACGGATTTGTAACAGGGAGGATAACCAAGCCTGATGAAACAGACGTGATTCGATTTAGTGCGTGGGAGCAGTCGAATTCACTTGTTCTCTCTTGGCTCAAAACAGCTTTGGAGCCTAGCATTGCACAGAGTGTGCGGTTTTGTGATGATCCGAAAGAACTTTGGGAGCATCTGTCCGGACGTTTTGAGCACACTAACCTGGCGATCATACACAACCTGAAACGGCAGCTTGCAGAGATTACACAAGGCGATGAAACTGTAAGTGATTATTTTACAAGATTGAAACGAGTGTGGGAAGAACTTGACTTAGCTCGTTCTCCACCGAAGTGTACTTGTGCTGGTTGTACTTGTGGAGTTAAAGAGTCAATTAAGAAGCTAGGAGAAGAAGATAAACTAGTTCACTTCTTGATGGGTTTAAATCACAAGTACTTGTCCATCAAAGGACAGATAATGGCGATGAAGAAAATTCCAAGTTTGGAAAAGGCATTCTCATTAATTGTACAAGAAGAGGAACAGAGAGGGAAAGATTCCCTCAACGAGGAATCCATGTCTTTCTACAGTCAGTCCACTAACTCCGGTGATATTACCAGAAACATTGCTCTCAGGCTTGATAAGAAGAAGGTTACTTGTACTCACTGTAAGAAGATAGGGCACATTGCCGATGAATGTTTTCAACGACAAGTTTGCACACACTGCAAGAAATCTGGCCATGTTGCGGGAGATTGTTACCAAATTTACGGACGTGATAGTGTCCTTGCTCGCAGGAAAAAGGCATACGCTAATGCAGTTCACAATCCAAATCAGAGCAGTAGTGAAGATACACAAGGAGAGGGTTTGACACCCAGGCAACTACAACAGATTTCAGACCTCATACGGAACAAGGGCGTAGAGACAAACATAGAACCAGTGGAACATTGTAATTTCGCAGGTAAAATTGCTTGTGCTTTCACCAACAGATTATGTTTCTTAAGTAATTATACCAGTGATTTGTTCAGAGGAGAGTGGTTGATAGATTCAGGCGCGACCGACCATATGTCGGGGGCTGAGAACTTGATTGATTCGTGGCGGAAATCGAAAAAGGAAAAGACAGTAATCTTACCTGATGGGAGTCCGCAGGTTGTGAGTTTAGTCGGGGATGTTAAAATCGGACCGAATACAAGGCTGAGAGAAGTGCTTTACATACCAAATTTCCAGTTCAATCTTGTTTTCGTCTCGAAATTGGTTCTTCAGTTTTCTAGCTCTTTGATTTTTGACATTGATGGTTGCTTCGTTCAGGACCGTACTACAGGGAGGAGTAGCAGAATCGGTGAGAACAGGGACAGTCTGTTTGTCTTGCGGGCCGATAGACTGGAACAGTGGGCAGCAGAGACTTTGGGCCGCAATGGACTGCGCGACCGCTTGGATCAACAGCGTGACAAATCCATCACTTTGGATCGAGTCGGTCTGGGGGCTACCGTAGATTTGGGCCACCCGGCAGTTTCTCAGTTTGTAATAAGCCCAAGGGTTTTAGACTTACATGTTAGGCTTGGACACGTACCTTTTCGGAAGCTTGTTTTTCTTGGTTTAATAAAGGAAACTGAAGTACCTTTGAATTATGCATGTGATGTTTGTTATAAGTCTCGTGCTCAGCGTTTGCCATTTTCTCACTCGACAAGCAAAACTACACGGGCTTTTGAATTATTGCATATTGATGTATGGGGCCCTTTCAATACCGACACTTATAATGGTTATAAGTACTTCGTATGCTTTGTCGATGATTTTACACGAACCACGTGAGTCACCCTCCTTAAAAATAAGGGACATGCATGGGAAGCTGTGGTTCACTTTCTTCGAATGGTAGAGCGACAGTTTGACACCAAGGTTCAGATAGTGAGAACGGACAATGCAAAAGAATTGAGTAGCTCAAATGAAGGCAAGCTTTTTTATTCCAATGAAGGTATTATACATCAAACTTCCTGTTCTTATACACCACAACAGAATGTTGTGGTCGAACGTAAACACAAGTATCTCCTGGAAACAGCTAGAGCAGTTTATTTTCAGTCTTGTGTTCCTCTTGCCTATTGGGGCGAGTGTATTTTATATGCTACTTACTTGGTCAACAGACTTCCCACCAAAGCTTTGCATGGAAAGACACCGTATGAAAGTTTGTTTCACTGCAAACCTGTGTATGAAGAGATTAAACCTTTCGGATGTTTATGTTATAAGACACATGTGGGTCCCAAAGGAAACAAGTTTGAGCCACATGGAACCGCATGCATTTACTTGGGAGAAGATCCACGTAAGAAGGGGTACCGAGTTCTGAGTTTGGATACTAAGGTCGTTGAGGTTTGCAGAGACGTTAAGTTTCATATGCATGTTTTCCCTTATCGCGACCATGCTCTGCCGCTTGACATTCATACGGATGAACCTCGTTTTTGTCCTACTCCGCATCCCATTGTGTTTGATGATGCTTCTACACCACCTGTTGATCATGGGGCTCAAGCGAGTTCAGACATTCCTAGTCCACCTGTTGACCACGAAGTTTCTGAGCATGATACGTCACATTTGCGCCGTTCTCAACGAGTGACTCGTCCACCTACACATTTGGCAGATTATGTGTGTAATACATGTTTTCAAGACATCCTCAATGAGCACGTCTATCGCACTGGGGACTCATCTTCCAACCAGCTTGCTCACTGTGTTAGTTTGACCGACACTATTCCTGCCCGGTCTATTGCTTTGTTTACCTCTCAGTCCCCAACTGTTTTACATTCTGACCTCACTCTGCATGAGCCTCCAGATTATAAGACCACAGCCTTGCATGAACATTGGAGGATGGCTATGCAAGCCGAGCTGCGTGCATTAGAAGAAAATGAGACTTGGGATGTAGTGACGTTACCCCGTGGTAAGAAAGTCATTGGCTGCAAGTGGGTCTTCAAAGTCAAGCTCAAATCTGATGGTACTCTAGAGCGCTATAAAGCACGTTTGGTAGCTAAAGGGTTTACTCAACATCATGGGCTAGATTATCATGAGACCTTTTCTCCGGTAGTCAAGCTTACTACTATTCGCTCTCTTATTGTTGTGGCTCTTCATAATGGCTGGATTATTAATCAGCTTGATGTCAACAATGCGTTTCTTCACGGTGACCTCGATGAAGAAGTATATATGCGGCTTCCTCAGGGCCTTGAAGTCTCCGGGTCTAACAAAGCTTGCCGGCTAAAGAAGTCATTGTACAGTCTTAAACAGGCTTCCCGACAATGGTTTTCTAAGTTAGCCAGCTTTCTTCGTCTTCTTGGCTTTGATCAGTCCAAGAATGATTATTCACTTTTCCATAAAGATGCAGATACAGGAAGGATATTTATTGCTGTTTACGTGGATGATATGTTAATTGTCAGTGCTTGTCAGACAGAAATTGACAGTATCTAGACCTTACTTTTCGTATAAAGGATTTGGGCATGTTACATTACTTCTTAGGCATTGAGTTCATACCACATGATGGAGGATTTATTCTTTCTCAACGGAAGTTTTGCAAGGAGTTGCTTGCAGATTATCCTTGTGAGGATTTGCGCGTTACTGCCGGTCCAATGGTGGTTGGGACACAGCTTCGTGCTGATGATGGAGACCTTCTTGATGATCCCACGTCTTATCGACGACTGGTTGGTAAGCTTAATTATCTAACTCACACACGACCTGATCTTAGCTTCACTGTTCAGGTTCTCAGTCAGTTTATGCAGCGTCCTAGTAATGTACACATGCACGCTACCATTCATGCGCTGTGTTATATCAAAGGGACAATCAATTATGGCATTGTTTTTTCTAAAGGGCACCAGGCTAATCTCGAACTCCAAGCTTATTGTGATTCAGATTGGGCGGCTTGCCCCAACACGAGGAAGTCAGTGTCTGGTTATTATATCTTTCTGGGAGATAGTCCTATCTCTTGGTAGACAAAGAAATAGGGTTTTGTTTCTCTTTCTAGTGCGAAAGCGGAGTACCGGTCTTTACGACGCGTTACTGCTGAGTTGACCTGGCTCTCTCGCCTGTTGCATGAACTTGGAGTCCCTAACATCACACCAATTCCTGTTAAGTGTGACAATCAATTTGCTATTTACATTGCGCGTAATCCAGTTTTCCATGAGCGCACCAAGCACATCGAGATCGATTGTCATTTTGTACGGGAAAAAATACAACAAGGGCTTGTTGACATCCTCTACACACACACTTCTACGCAGTTGGCAGATATGATGACTTAGGCTTTGCCAGGGGTTCAGTATGCACGTCAGCTGCCACGCATGGGCATGAGCAACGCTCACAAGTCAAGCCTTGGCAACCTTGCTTTGCCTGCGGCTTGAGGGGGGGTATTGGACTAGTTAGTCAGCCCATATAGTGTTATTAGTCCATTAGCCCACTCTTGTTTTATTTCTGCATTAGCCAACAAATAAAATCTGATAGGATCTTAACAGATTATAATATCTAGTTAGTTACATATTTTTCTCTCGGTTATTGTTGCAAACCCTCTGTACAAATACATTGCCTTTGCGGCTCGTTCTATATACACAAAAACTACGTTTTATCATTGTTCGCTGTAACACACAAACTCAATACATTATGCTAGTTCTATTACCCCCCCCCCCCCCCCCAACAAAACTCCTGGGCCTGCCACTGTTAATAACAACAACACCAAAACCACCGCCACCAACAAAAACAATCATACATTGCAACAAATGTAAAAATGCAAGTAACAGTGACAACAAAAACATTAATAACAACAATAAAACTATAACATTAACAACACAACAAATAACAAAAACTACAATTGATAACAACACCAACATCAAATAACAACAACTTCAACAATATTAGCAACAAGCTTTAGATTCATTAACCTTTAGTGGCCTATTTTATCTAATAAAAATGGTTCATGGCATGTAAGCCTAGGCCTAATGAGCATGTCAAGACAATTATGAGATCATTTTTCCAATTGGGGATTAGGATAATTGACATGCATGGTGGATTAGCTTGGCACAAGGCATTTATGGATCTTAGAGGTGAGCATAGTGCACATGTGGATTCCTCTTCGAGCTCATCACGATGACCATCTTCTAATAGTAGTTGATACCCTGAAAGGGTGACTAGGAAAAGAAAATGGCTTGTACATAAATGGATGTTGATGAAAAAGAAATCAGATGGAAAATAAATATAAGTTATAGAGAATATGGTCGAGTGAGTTGTACAAAAGATCTCTCGTGAGGGAATCCCAATTCTTAAAATCTTTTGCATGGTGATGCAAGGATTCGGGAGAGTCAACAATTCTTATTTACTTTTGTTAGCTTTTGATCTCTTTTTGGCTTGGTGTATCTTGTATCTCATATGCATAGTGATGTTTCAAAGTTATCAAGGAAGTGTTTCAAGGCAAGGGGTGATCGAGTATCTCATCAATGTTGAATGGTTATGGGTGTGTCATGTCGAGATTATAGGAGCTTTGCTTTTTGGTATTTGAAGTTCTTCCTTTCGATATTGAACGTCCATGACTTGATGTTTTTTATGGTGGTTTTTCCATTACTTCAAAATTAACAAAATCTCTTTGAGATATTCCACCCAGATCTACATCCTTCTTCCAACTATTGACACCATGTAACCCCTTATGTTTTCTTTCCTTCATACAATACTCCCAAAAGCACTATCAATCAAACTGGTTATCCAATTACAGTCTTTCAACACATGACTTATGCTAGATATCACCCCCTTCATAATGTAATTTAGAACACTCAAACAATAAAAAAAACTTCATTCTTAAGTCCACTGTACGAGCAACTTGGAGGCCTAGAAGAGTGGCCCTGACTTTTGCCACAGACAATTCTTCGTTGATGTTCCTTGTGTCATGGCCGCTGCTAGAATGCTTCCGGGTACATGGACACCGGTGCCTCGTCGCACATGCCTCCAAACTCAAGTATCCTCACTCTTATCTTTAGTCAAGGTCCTCCCCTCCTTCTAATGTGATCGTTGGCAATGGTCAACTTCTTCCCATCACACACGTCGACAACACTACACTCCCTCCCTTTCACCTCCGTAATGTTCTTGTCTCACCTCCATTAATCAAGAAACTGGTTTATGTTCGACAATTTAGCAAAGATAACAATTTCTCCGTTGAATATGACCCCTTTGGTTTTTCTATCAAGGATCTTTCCAGCAAGACCGTGGTCCACCGGTGCAATAGTCGAGGAGATCTCTACTCGTACTCCCCTGCAGCAGCGCCCACAACCACCACCGCCCTACACGCCACCACTGCCTCGACTCCTTGGCGCCGCCGCCTTGCGCACCCAGGACCGGCTGCTCTTCGTTCCCTTGTTTCACAACATTTCATATGTCCCAATAATAATTTGTCCACCATTTTTCATGCTTGCCAATTGGGTAAACACTCCGCTTACCATTTTCCCGTTCAACTTCTTTCAATTCCAATAATTTTGATCTTCTGCACTGTGATCTGTGGACCTCTCCAATTATGAGTATTAGCGGTTATAATTATTTTTTGGTTATTGTTGATGATTTTTCTCATGACATTTGGACATTTCCTTTAAAACTTAAATCCCAAACAGTTGGCATTCTCAAACAATTTCATGTGTGTGTTCGTACACATTTCCACCATACAATAAAATACATACAATGCGATCATTTTGGTGAATTCGATAATCACGATCTACGTCACTATTTCACCACTCACGGCACACTTTTTTGTTTCTTATGCCCCCACACATCTAAACAAAATGGTAAAGCATAACACATGATTCACCCTTACCAATGCCATCCGCACCCTCCTCTTTCAAAGCCATCCCCCCCCCCCCCCCAAATAATGGGCCGAAGCTCTTGCCACCTCCACCCCTCCTTAATCTCACGCCAACCTCCACAACCCGACACCGTAACCCTCATGAACTCCTCTACAAACAAACACCAACTTAGCACCATCTTTGTCCATTCGGGTGACTCTGCTATCCCAATCTCACCTTCACAACCAACCATAAACTCCAACCTCGCACTACCCCATGTGTTTTCCTCGGTTATGCACCGCACCATAAGGGATACCGTTGTCTTACGCTGGATACTCACAAGGTAATAATCTCACGGCATGTCATTTTTGATGAATTAACATTTCCTTATCCCTCCTTCACTCCCCTCACAATGCCCCCCCCCCCCAGATGTGGACTACCCCATCTCCCATTATCCAATTTCTTCTCCCCCACTCCCGGTTCAAACGTGCCCCACACCCTCATCCCAACCGCCTAGCGCAACTCCCTCCCCCCAAATCTCTTATCCATCCAACTTCCTGTAGTAACACCTATCGAATGAAATTAGAATAAGGTTAAATTCTAGAAAAAATTTGGTATGACCTTTGCATATTTTTAGGTACTCCACACTCTTTTATGCATAATCAAACACAATAGCAGCATCATATCAAGGTTCCAGTGATTCTCAGCAAAATGCACAAACATTAAGCATCATCAGACAGGTAACTTTGTTTGAATTATTTTTTGCATAATCATTTCAAAGAAAAAACATGAATTATTGAACAAATAAACAAATGAATATATGTCAAAAAAGCATTTTATTGAAACATTTTTAAATACTAACCTAATGAGTAGTGATGATTAGCTCGGACAACACGGGATGGAAAAGAGACAACTAGACAGTCCAACTGTAGTAACACCTATCCAATGAAATTAGAATAAGGTTAATTTGTAGAAAAAATTTGACATGACCTTCGCGTATTTTTAGGTACTCTACACTTTTTTATGCATAACCAAACACAATAGCATCATCATATTAAGGTTCCAGTGATTTCTCAGCAAAACACATAGACATTAAGCATCATGTGACGGGTAACTATGCATATATATATATAATTGATCAATGAGCACAAGCAACCACCCCCATCATCTTGTATGGTACCTATCATCATTCTTTATCATACATATTTACAAAATCGGTATCACCATCATCAAATTAATCTTGCATCTCACCATGCTATATATATAATTGATCAATACTACATATTAATTCCCCTTACTAAGTTACATATATAATCCTTAAGCCAATTGTATACTCGGTGATCGATGTTGCTCATATGCATAGCGATACAACTAGATATATATATATATATAATAACTGTAAAATACAAATAGAGTTAGCATAAGGTTTGTTTGTGACAATATATACTCCGTCCGTCCCACCTTGACTGTCCAGTTTACTATTTGGATGTGTTGTTTGACTTCAATATTTAACATATAAGATAATATATTTTTATAAATCTATGTTTTACAATAGAATCTTTATGTGAAAAACTATATATTATATAATTTAATTTTTAAAAATTATTTTATCTTATATGTTTAATATTGAAGTGAAAAAACGTGCCAAAAAGCAAACATGACACTTATGACGGGACGGAGGTAGTATATAAGTATTTATTTATATTAATATTTTGTTATTGTACAAAATCATAATCAGAAATTCAAGTGTTATACCATTCCTGTTTGCTCAACTCGCCTTTTCAGTATGATTTTCTTCTACCTCAAAGCAACCTGCAAATTGATCTTTCAAGATGTTAGTTCGTTTGCAAAAAAAATAATCAAATTGCTAGTACTTAGGTTACTACCGTGGACTCTGATTAGGCAAGATAGTGACAGAGGTTGACGGGACGGCGGTGGAAGGGCGACAGCCGTTGGAGGCGAAGCAATTGCGTCCAGATAGACATACGAGATTCAGGTGGGCGGGAGAACGCGGTCTGACTTCGAAGCTGGTGTCGAGGTCGAGACGCGGGCGGCAAAGGAGGAGCAGACGATGGGAGTGACAGGTGGGGGTGGAAGAGACAGGGCGGATGCGGGCGGTTTTCCAGAATTTACAGAGAAGAGGATGGAGGTGTCGGGCGACAAAGGAGACGAGGGAGAGGGCGGTGTAGGCCGCGACGAGTGCGGCGGAGGAGGCGAGGGAAAGGGCGGTGCAATATGGAGGCGGGGACAGGACCGGCGGTTTTGGACTCGCTAGAGCAGGAAGACGAGAGGGTGGGACGGGAAGAAGAACGAGAAAAGAGAACTGGCGGGCTTATTAGTAGAGAGTTCTAAACGACAGTTCTACAAGACAACCGTCATTTAAAGCTGTTTGACCCAAAGTATAACCGTCGTTTATAATATAAGACGTGAAACTATGAATGACAGTTTTTCTAAACCGTCGTTTTTTTCCAACTATAAACGACAGTTAATAATTGAACCGTAGTTTAAAAGCTGACTATTAAAAAATTGTGCCAAAATCAACTATTATTAGCGACAGTTACTAATATAACCGTGATTTATAAGTTTTAAACCACAATTATAAGTAAAATCATGGTTTAAAGTGTGTCACTTAAAATCTTTTTCTAGCAGAGAACAATGTGGTTGTTACATTACTCATATCCACACTTTATGTTCTCTTTTGCCGTTCGCAAACTAGGAAGCTCCACGACTGGTCCCAGTCCTATCGGATTGAAAATGTCACTCCATTCACGTTCGGTTTCACTTGGATAATTTCTTTGTTACTGAGTGATGTGAATATAACCATCTACAATGTAATTGTCGACTGAAACTTAAAAAAAAAAACTTGATCATATATTTTGGAAGGCTGCACCGTCTCGTGTCGTGTTTCGTTTATGGATGTCCACCATTGCTTTAGCACACTTTCTCCATGACCACTTTCATAACGACCATCCCTCTTCCTAGATGTGGTATTTCACAATGAATGTACCACTTCCTCGATCATTATCGTGTAATGTTGTCCGTGATCAGTCATAAACCTAAGAGAAAGGCTTTCCACTTTTCATCTATTTCGTACAGGCCTCATTTACATATTAGTTACCAAGCTCTAATATATTATCATGTGTCAGTATTTTACTGGGTTTACCTTAACTTAAATCTAACCTCAAGGATGTGTCACATCAAACAAATAGAGTTAACTAGAGGGAGATATGTTTAAAACCAACATTTATCCTCAATCAGTTGTATGAACCCTTATATGTTTTTTATCTCTATTTGTTTAACTCTCAGCGGGACAACATCTGATCAGAGACAAGATAAACTTTAATGTTTAATGTGGACTACGGAACAACTTTTCAATGCATAGTAGCTGTTCATTACGCATTAGACCCTTTTAAGACATTACTTGGCTTGCATTTTATAAACACTGCGGAAGGAAAGAAAAAGAAGACGAGTTGATTTACCACTTTTATCAGTTGCTGTCCAAAAAGAAAGTTTTAACTACCTAGTTCAAAGGCTAGTACATTCTGCCCCATTATCCTCATTCATCTATTCTTCACGAGGGAGTAGCAGATCAGCTAGCGACAAGAACAGTCACAACAATAATACAATTGAATGGATAGTGATGTTGAACCCTTTCCCTCCTCAAGATACTCGTCAAAGATCCTCCTTCCAATAGACTATGAATTTGCATTATCAACTTTTCTCAAGATCAGAGCCCAGGTACGTACCACTCGGTTCCTTCTCTTTTAATTTCAAATCCACAATCATTCACCAGCCCATTGTTGCCCCCATGGATGATGGAGCACCAATCAATACGCACCCATCAGGAACAAACTTTTGAGCCAAATCTGCTAACTACCTGAGCAAAAATCAGATTCAAGCAGGGTGATGATCGCTCTGGGAGTTCTGCTCTGAAGAAACTTCATTTGGTCCATGCAATCTCCCTGTTGTGACAGCGGCCTGCAATTGGTAGGGTCCAGGGGCCTCCCGCGGTGAAGAAACTATTGCGGGATTAGTAGTGGCATCTAAGACTTGTCCTTGAAGGATTTGACCACCACTACTATTGGAGACTGAAACCCCAGCAAACTGGTCCGACAAAATTTTGCAAGCTCTTTCGAGCATTGCCAGGTATCTTCTTTCCGCATCCTGTCGAATCTGCAAATGCTTCTCAGCCTGTAACTCAAAGGAGCAAAGAAGAACAACAAAGGCTGAGTTGAATAATCTATCATATCCCTCTAAAGGAGACTGATGTAGAAAATGTCTTTTAAAAGTCTGAGAAACCTTCTGGTTTCCTCAAGTACCTCTACTCGTAGATGGAGTTTAGTTTGTACTTCCATTTGAGCCCTCAATGCTTCCTTCACCTCATAACCCCTTCACATGGTGACACACCACCATAAAAAGATAAATAAGTAAAAACCAAGAACAACATATAGTGATTGGAAATGTGGAACGCAATATGCCAAAATCCTTACTCATCCATGTCAGAATTTGGCAAGCTTGCAGAAGAATTACTATTGCGGGGACTATCAAGATGCCCAGAACCCGAAATCCCTTGCATCATCAATTTTCATCAGCGTTTATAGTGATATATAAAACATTTCAACTCCAAGTTACATTACATTCATTGCTAGTTTTCATAGTAAAACGAAGAACCATACAGATGATTATATTTATATACTATAAGACAATCCATGACCACCTAAGGTGCAAGACATCAACACTTGGAAGCACATAATATCCAAAATAATGAAGTTAATATCTTACTTTCTCAGCCACTCTAACCAATACATGTTCACTGCAACTTAAACAAAAGAAAAAAGAAGCAAGATCAAAGCACTACTGAAATCACTGGCATAGGTATGTATTAATTAACCCAGTTTTGCGGAAATAAAGGCCTCATTTACACAGTGAACAGACAGGAAGACAGTCTTATATAAGACGCACCATCTTTTGAAGCCTCACCCATTTCTTTTCCAGATTGCTTACCTAGTCTATATTTCTGCAATCCAACCAAAGAACCCGTACATAAGCATCAGTAACTCATTTCAGGCAGAGCTATGTGTTGTAGCTCAAAGATAGTCAATAACACAGCTTGGTGAAAGTAAAAAACTTCAACACTGCAAAAAAAAACCTGGAGGTGGCTCTTTAAATGGAAAAGTGTGAGTCCTTTCACGCCCATAGTTCGCATGATAGCCTTTGGTGTGGCTTCTGCAAAAGGCCAGATACTAAGAAGATTATAACACTTGAATTTCACAATGAAATATTCTTAAAGAATATTGCTTGTTAGCTTCATCTACATGGGCTTGGCAGGCAGAAAAAACAGGAAAATGGAAGAACATTAGCCCCAAAGTAATCCAGCTGATACATTTCCAAGCTTTAAGGGCAACTATCTATCCAATCTGGTCTTCCCAAACAGACACATGCACATTATAATGCTAACTTAAAAACAATTGTTCAGTCCAGTAACAGATCAAAATAAATGTGGACAAGATTTATGACACTCCAAATTGGCCTCAGGAAGCGAAGCAAAAGAGAAATACACAAAAGGTGTAGATCTTCGAAACCCCAATCCTACTTGAATCGGAAACAAAGACTAATGAACCTCTAATGATACATCAGATCAAGGAACGTTTTACACAATCACTCGCATTGAATAAGAATGGAAATAAGGAAGCAGTAAAAGATAGTAGCAATACTTCTCCTGCCGTCGATCTCAAAAGGTTCTTCCCTTTATCAAAAATTGGTCCGGTCAAAGTGGGTACGCAAATGAAAGTGGATAAGTAGAAGCATCAATTGCCACAAAAGGGTGTCAAAAAAGAGCTGTAGAATCTTTAACCAACTAAAATATAGGCAAACGATGAGGTTTTGGACGCCGACCTTTATTTTCTTTGAACACGGACGCCGAATATTGAGATCATATCTGACCTCATAGTGAAATCCCATAAAATTTAACATTAAAAACAACAGAATAAACCAAAAGACCCAAATTGCGAAATTTCAAGCCACTGCCACAGAATCGCTTGGTATAATCAGACAGGGAGATACTTAATTACACTAAGAAAAGTTGAAAAAGGCAAAGAAATTAAATTCGAAAAGCGAAATCCAGGGAGCATTACTGTGGGGTCCGCCAAGCTGAGTGACGGCGTCGACGAAGCGCTCATGAAGGTCAGCGGTCCAGCGAAGACGGGGTTTGGGATCGGAGGTCAAAACAAGACGTGGGTCAGCACCTAATCCAGCAGCCAGACCGCCGGCAATGTTGTTGGGATTGGAGATATCATCGACATGATGATGACCCATAATGTTTAACGAGTCATGGATTTGTGTGTGGATGAATCTCGGATACATTTCCGTGAATCTACTCCTGCGACAACCACTACCACTAACAGTACTCCTAGTTCTATTCCCACCACGATATCCCGGAGAAAATTTCAAAAGCAACTACAGATAATAAAATTTGTGAGTGTCCAATAGGTGATGCTGATTTGGACTCAAACTCAAAGAGTGAAAGGGAGAGCAGAAGAAGAAAATGGGTGGAGGAATCTGAAGAACATGAGAGGAAAGGAAATGGAAAAGCTGCGGAAAAGGGGAGGATCGATGGTCAAGACAGATTCATTCGTGAGTTGTCTCAAGTGGACCACTCTATATATGCGGCACTTTTGATGAGGATTTTCTAGTTTTTCAAAAAAATCTGTTTCTTGTTTTTTTTAAACAATTTCTTAGTTCTGCGCCGAAAGAATAGGGGTTTGTCAGCAAGGACGGTTCCCCCTTGTAACAAATAATTGCAGTTTAGAACCCGGTCGATCTCAGCTATTGCTGTGTTTTGTTGCTGTGTTGTCATATTACATATTTTTGAGGTCTGGTCAAATTGATATCCAATCATATGATGACATATATCACATTAATTTATACTAAATTGAAAAGCGTTCATCGAACACGTGTTCATCAAACGACGCCTTAATGTTGCATCTCGAGTTATAATATAAAACACTATGGAAAAGTTTGCCATATTAGACGGAATAATTTTAGCGGTGCAATAATATTATAAGAAACATTTGGAAAAAAATTATAATATACATCCATTACCTATTCCTAAAATAAGAAGAAATTCACATTAGTCATCCATTTTTTATGTCACATGTCACTCCCTCGTTGGATGAGTAGGAAAAATAAAAAAAACTCAAAGTGTTATCACTTACAAAATATAAATGCAAAAATAAAATATTTAATACCATTGTTTATCATAATTCGCGCTCTTCAAAACAAGATCCATCGTGGATATGTTTTGTTAAACTTAAAATTTTATGTTTTATATTGTGATGTGTTTGTGTAAAGTGATCTTATGTTTACGTAATATGAATCGGTAGAGTTACAGAAGTGAATCTTACATTTACGTAAAATGAATCAGTAATATTATAATAATAAATTTTGTCTACTATAAAATTCAGTTTCAAATTATAAATTTTACTATGTATGTTGATGTGTTAGTGCAAAGTGAATCTTATGTTTAAGTAAAATGAATCAGCAGTGTTATAAAAGTGAACTATTGTCTGGTATAAAATTATACTAGTTATTGCTATAAGTATTATGATAATGGTCCACTAGTATGACATTTATAGTTATTGTAATCTTATCAAAGTGAATCTTATGTTTACGTACAATTAATCAGTGGAGTTATAAAAGTGAATTATTTTTTCTGCTATAAAATTCAGTTTCAGATTATAAAAGTTTCATATACATTTATGATGTGTTAGTGCAAAGTGGATATTATGTTTACGTAAAATGAATCAGTAGTGTTACATTCTCAGTAGTGAATCAAATAGTGTTATAGTAGTGAATTTTATAGCAAAATTTGTTTACTTCTATAACACTAGATTCATTTTAGGTAAACATAAGATTCACTTTACACTAACACATCACAATGTAAAACATAAATATTTAAGTTTACCAAAATATATTAATGATGCGTCTTGTTTTGAAGAACATGAATTGAACATGAATTATGATGAACAATGGTATAATTTTTTTATTTTTACACTTATGTTTTGTAAGTTATAACACGTTGAATTTTTTTTTCTTACTCACCCAGGGTGTGACACATGGCACAAAAAAGTGGACGTACAAGTGATGTGAATTTTCTTTCTCTTGCCCGTGTAGGAGATTCGATTTTGTTGCATTTTTACCTCAAATTTTCCTCATAATGCTATTACACCAGTAACATTATGAAATATGGTAGTGGTGCCACCTTAATATGGAGCAAGCTCCACGTTCAAATTTGTGACATAAAATGGGTTAAAAATGAATAACTATTTTATTTTCATGGGTTGAGGAACAAATATTTTGTTTGTCCAGTTTAAGACGCAACCTTATAAGTTTAGATGTAATAAGAAAGTTCACTAACTAAACGATAATTTTTATGTCAAAGTTATTTTTAAACAATATTAAATCATTATTATTAGTTATATGTAGTACAAAAAATAATTCACATTACGTCATTCACAATTTAGCTTGGTTTTAAAACTTATAAAAGTTTTATAATTCATGACGTTATCACTATTTTATGAAATGACCTTGAATAATTATTATTTACCCGTGATATTCTGTACCATCTTTCAAGTTCACAATATATCACTTTTTTATTGTGGAAATTTTATGAAATTTTCCAAAAATCAATTTGAAACAAAAGTATAAATATTTACAACAAATAATTTAAGGCAATAAAATTATAAAACAAAAAATAAAGTGAAATAAAAATAATAACTATTAAATATAAAAAAAACACAAAATTAATCATTATATTTATCATATTATTATTTACAATATTAACTATGTAATAAAAAGCAAAGTGTTAATTAGTATACTAAACGCTACGGGCCGGCTGCACAATGCTCGTTGTGGCGTGCATATGTGGCAGTCTCAGTCAGCTGCTGACTGAACTGTTTTGTTGACTGGGCTGCATTTTTACTATGTTAACTATAAATGGTTGTAACTTTTAATATATAAGTCCAAAATGAAAAAAATATCATTGTTCACTTAATTTCAAGCTCTTCAAAACAAAATCAGTCGTGGATATGTTTTGACAACTTTAAAAAAATATTTTTACATGTATACAATGATATACACTGAAATCATAATATGATTCATTAGTTTTGATATTATGATTCATTAAAATTGATATTATGATTCATTATTGTTTTGTAGTGTATTATTATTGTTGTATGGTGTATTTTAAATCTTATATGGTGAATCATTTATTTTTCATACATACCAAATACTGTTTATATTGTATTATTGTGTAAAAAAAAATTATATGATTGAGATGATACATTAAAATGAAGATATGATTCATTAATTTTGATATTATGATTCATTAAAATTGATATTATGATTCATTAACTAATAAGTGGTGAATTATATAACAAAATTTGGAACCGATAAAAATCATTATTGTTTTGTAGTATATTATTATTAGTAATTTCCCGCACAATCTTAGGGAAAGGTCCCTTCCCTCCATCTTTCTTACTCTTTGTCATCATCTTTAAAATAAACAAATAGAGTAAATTACTCAGAACCCCCATGAGGATTTAGGATATTATAGTTAACCCCCATGTGTTTATCATAATTATTGGTAACCACCTCGAAGTTAAGGTATATTTAACTATGAGCCCCCGAACTATAACTCTGTTATCAGAAAGTTAACTACATGTTGACCTATCAGCATACTCATATTAATAATGTCATGCTGGACAAAAAATATTACTTAATCAGCATTGTTATTTTCCTAAAAATGTCAACCCTTCCTTGAAAATGCATCTAAAGTGGGATGAGAGAGAGTTAGACGATGTTGATTAAGCAGTCTTGTTGTGCAGTATGGCATTATAATGTGATTAAGTTGATAGGTCAACACATAGTTAACTTTCTGATCACAGAGTTATAGTTTGGGGGCTCATAGTCAAAGATATCTTAACCTTGAGGTGGTTACCAATAATTATGATAAACACAAGGGGGTTGACTGTAATATCCCAAATCCTCAAGGGGGTTCTGAGTAATTTACTCAAACAAATATTAAGATATATTGTATATAATATAAAATTTTTATAAATATTAGTTTTTGATATATAATATTTATAAAATTAGTATATATTATTCATAATTTATATAAATATGGATATGAATAATGTATATAATATATATCATTTTAATTCAAATAAATATTAATATATAATTATATCAATATTAATATATATTATATATTTGTATAAATTAAAAAATACAATACATATATTATAAATATTATATTTAATTTAATACTACACAATTTAGAAATATTATTAAAAATATATTATATAAAATTTAATATATATATATATATATTAGTTGAAACTAAATATTATATATATAAGATATAACTTATATAAATATTATATGTATTATTATAATTATATAGATATTATATAAAATATATATAATATTAATAAATTTCATTTATAATTTGTATGTATTATTTACATACATTATTTATAAATAAATATTATAAAATATATAATATAATGTAGTAATATATAGATATTATTCATAGTATATAATTTATATGAATATTAAATCTCTTAAATTTATAATTTGAGTAATTATTTATATATGCTATATAATTTGGGGCATTTCTGTCTTTTCATATAAGGTTGTATCTATAATTGTTCTTCTATATTTCTCTTCTTCCTCCCTTTTCGAATTGGAAATTGGTAATTTCTATTGACTACTCCCCAAACTCTGCACTCTCTTCCCCGGCCACATTCAAAGTTGACGATCCCGATAGTGCAACCTTCATCGTTGTTCTCTTCTTTCTTTTGTGTTCTTTTTCCTGTTGTTTGAATCCCGTCGGTCTCTATTATTATCTTCACCGAAAACCTTAATCGAGCTTCTCTTTTTTTTCTCACCATCATATCAGCTCAAGTATCTTTCAAGTTCTTCTTCTTAAGTGTTCCTTTGCCAAAACACTTGCTACTGCTATAAAATGTATTTTTGTGCTTTATGGTTTTAGATTATGTGTAATGGAACACTAGACCAACTTTTACGAAGAAGAAATGGAACACTAAACTAAAATTTGCTCGAGTGAAATAAAATACATTAATCTTCAGTCAACTGGTGTGATTCGTTATTGATTTTTGCTCATGACTCGTGCAAATGACTAGTTTGTACTTTACCTTTGCAGTCTAAGATTTTTGCTCCTGACATTTTAAACTTAGTAAAAAAAAAAATTTGTTATGGAGGTTTTTGTAACGACGTAAAATCGTTATCATATATTTTATTAGTTACAAGTATGATAATACTAAAGACCTGAATAAATTTGATACTACAGTAACAATATAATTGTTACAAAATAATATGTTTAGTAACGACATATCTTTTAATAACGAATAAAAGTTATTATGATAAATAATTTGATCTTTCGTTGTGTCATCTTCTGTAACGCCATGTAACGACTTTTTTCGTTACAAAAAATTAGTTTAGTAATGATTTTGATTTTTGGTAAAGATATTCATGGTTAGCAAAAACCTTAATTTTAGATGTGTTGTCGGATGATAGGACACTTTGTCTTTGAGTTGATTTCTTTAAGTTTAAGTGGATTTTGATGGCTTTTAGGTGTGCTATCTAGAAACAAGTCATTCGTTGTGCAAGGATGGAAGTGTGGTACAGTTTGATTCTATCATTACAATCCCACTTTTCTTGCCATTACTCTGACAAATATTTCCTTTTAGAAGTGAGATGTACGAGTTTCACATGTTGCATCACTAGAATCCCTTGTGAATTGATTGTCTCTTTCTTCATATACATCTATTTATCAATGTTTATCTTTTGTTTAGTTTTAACAATGGCAAGGGAAACACAAGCAAAGAAAGAATCATGATGTTGTTATAACAAAGAGAAGAGGCGCTACCCTTTTCGAGCACTTGAAACTTTACTTCACCATGGACTGAAGAGATGAGACGCTATCCCTGTTGGATCTCTACATATTTGAACAAAGAATGTGCATAGACTAGAATATCAATATGCTATTTATAGTGGATAGTATGTGTTTGTTTTTTGAACATTTCTCATCACGTATAACTTCACTTTGCACTAACACATCACAACGTATATGAAACTTTATAATCTGAAACTGAATTTTATAACAGACAGTAATTCACTTTTATAACACTTCTTATTCATATTAGATATACATAAAATTCACTTTGCACTAACACATAACAATGTATTGGAAACTTTATAATCTGAAATTGAATATTAAGTGATTGTTTCCTTACAACGTATACCAAAACCCTTCTTGTATGCGTAGCTATTTGAAATACACCAACATTGATTACCTTAATGAATAAGAAATTAATTCAAATGAAAGTGAATAATCAACAATTATTCATCTAATGAGTAATACTCATTATAAATATTAGTATATAAATATATAGTCCAAAATGGACAAGAAACTATACATAAAAATCTCTAACCAAGAGAGAATATTATTAAGGAGAAATTAACTCCTAAAATTAATACTACATGTAACATATTAATACATGTGTTAATATCACAAATAAAGTGATAAAACTACATAAAATATTTTACATAATCAAACCAAACTACAAGTGCAACAATTACCTATATATATACATTAAAACAAGAAATAACACATGTTACCACTTAACACATAAAACAAGTCCATTATACACTAATTAATGTCACACATTAATGTATAAAAATTCAAAAACTCTTACCCCATCAATGAGTCAGCCAGCCACATTAAGAGAAAAGATGGGGGAAAATCAAATTGTAAAAGCGAACTAAAGCACACCTAGTAACGTAAAATAAGCAACTACTTGTACTATACCCATCCTTTCTCTCATCATTCCCTCACATTCTTGGCTGGCACTTCGTTTCCTTCTTCCCTTGCGTAGCCAACACTTCTCCTTCCTTCATTCACCTTATAGCTCCAGCCATGAGCTCCAAGCTCCACCATCAATGGTGAAGTAAGTCACCAGTTCTAAAACTCTTATTTTTGTACCTTTTCTTGCGCCATTTTTTAAGGCCATTCTTCCCATCTACTTTTCTTATTCTTCCAAGGTGCAAAACACTCTCTTGAAGAGCTTCATTCTCGGCAATAATCAACCAAGGAACTAGGAGCACACCATTGAAACTTAAGGTAAGAAAATACCCTTAAACACATTTTTTTCTTCACCCTTTGTACATGTCCGAAAATACTGCAACTTCTCACACCCTTTCAACATCATTTTTTACACAAAATTAAGGTGTGTTCAGCTCCCTTTCTTGAGCCAAATAGCTCCTCCAAAGCACTCTTCAAGGGCTCCAAAAATAAGGTAAATCAAGGGCATTTGTGGCTCTTTTAAGCCTATTCTTTCTTTGTTTCTTTCCATGAACTAAAATCAGCATCTTTCTCTTCTAGACAGCCAAAAATATGGCTGGAAATATCACCAAAATATGCAAGGTAAAGACCCTTCTTTACAGCTTAAATTTCATGCTTTGAAGCTCCTTAAACTAATCACCTTGTTAGAGTCATTAACTTAACTTTCCTTCATGTTCAAATGTTGGCGAATGGGTATTGTTTTACCCCTAAAGTGCCGAGAGAGTGGGGTAGTTTTCTAAGCAGAAAACCAAGTCATAAGAGGTAAATTACTTCATTAAAGCCTTAAGGGATAAACTTGTGTTTAAGCTTAATTTAATGATCAAAAACCTAATATAGGGTTTTGTGTAAATAGTGTCGAGAGGGATAAAGGTTGGTGTCGTTTCTTTGTGCTTAAAGCAAGGTAAGTGTGCTTAAAACACATTTAATGCCTTAAAGTTTATTATCTTGTAAACCTAACTAGGGCCGAGACCATAAGTGTGTATGTGGGTTAATTAAACCCTAAAAATGTGTATTAAAGTATGGTTTAGTGTTTGGCTAGTGAACTTAAGTGTTAATGACTTATTAAAGTCAAGTTCTAATTTAAATGTGAAAGAAAAGTGATTTAAAAGGGTTAAGTATAAAACTATAGAAAAGTCATGGACAATGATATATATTTGGGACATTTTAATGTCATTTTATGATTAAGTTTGTATCATGTTTAAGGCCATGTGTTTAGGCAATTTTATTATGGGCATTTAAAGCTTTAAATATTAATTATTAACTTTTGGGGTAATAAAATGAATCATATAAACTTCTGGTGCTAAAATGCGATTTTAGTGAATATAATCACTAAGGAACATTTTAGATAAATATTGGTGAATTTAGATGTTACATAAATTAAATATAAGGTCATAATATAATTTAAATGAACTATAAACCTTATAAGTGTTTAAATTAACAAAGGACTTGTTAATGGGGTTAAAGTGTAATTAAATAAAGTATAGGGTGCCAAACATTAATAAAGCCGTGAGGGGCTGTTTGGAAAATTACAAAAACACGAAATATAAATTCTATAAAATTAAAAGTACTTAAATGTAAAACTAGAGAAGTATATGTGGCAAATTTTAATTTATATAAGTATGGGTCAAAGGAAAGTTTTGGGTGGTCAGCCTTGACCACATGTGAGGTTTGATCAAATTAAAATAATAAAAATAATTATTTTGATAGTTTAATGAAATATTAAATTAAAAATAACAATTATAAAAAGAGATGGGGTTATTGTGTAATTGCCGAGAATATAAGGGTTAGAACATGAATAATATGACCCTAGGGGTCTGTTCGATTTATTTGAAGAATTTTGGGGTAGGTTTTGTGAATTAATAAATTAAAGATTATGATATATAGTTTAAGTATTAAAATGTAACATTTATAAAACTTATAGGGTTAATGTGTAATTAATCAGAAATCTGGGGTGGAAACAATATTAGAACAGCCTAGGGGTTGTTCGAATATTTAAGAAAAATATTTGGGTAGTTTTTGAAGTTAAATAAGTTAATATGTATAATATAAAACTTTAGTATTAAATTGTAAGTTTATAAAATAAAGAGGGGTAATATGTAATTAGAACAAGGTTGTGGGTGAAGAGAATAAATCTGAAAAATGTTAGGGGTTGTTCGGTTATATATGACATAGTTGGAAACCTTGGGTTATAAATTAAATAAGGTTAGAAATGTAACAAATATAATATTTGGGGAGATTTTATAGATAATCAAAAGTTAATGTGGAAAGTTTATGATTTCCGAAAAGAGAATGGGCCGGTTGGAAATTAATGAAACTATAGGCTGGTTATAATGTAAAGTTCAAAATGATATAATGTGACATTATGTTAAAGTATGGGTGAATATGTTATAAGGGAATTAATATGGTATAAGTACACCTTATGAACAATCAAATAAAATAATGTGATTAAATTAGAAATTTGGGGAGTATAATATATGATTAGAAACCTTATGAGGTAAGGAACATTATAATGTATAAAAATACATTGTATAATGTTAGGATAAATTCTTAATAAGAGAATTGTGAATAGATGGGATAAATAAATAAATGTGTACTTCACCAGAGATAATAAATTAATCTATTACGGGAAACCTTATAATTCACACAATATGAATTTATAATATAAGGTGGATAATGTAACATGACTGTTAACCATATGGGATTAATGTGGAAAGATTTATGAGGCGGAAATATAATTATAAGTGCTATAATATGATGTAGTAAGAGTTGATAGATAGATATCGACTATAATGTAACCTTGATTTGGAACATTGACCGAGTCAAATTAAATTGACCAAATCAACACAAAGTGACCAAGAGGTTAAGCTGACCAAGACATAAAATGATATGTAATTGGAAGTTGGAATATTACTTGGTCGAATGAAATATAGTAACGAACTATAATATATACATATGTATACATATCAATATATAGATAAGTGTGTGTATATAAAAGTACAAAGGCGAAATAACCTTGATAAATAATGCGGGATGCTACGAATTGATGTTACTACGATACTAATATTAAACGTGTAAAAACCATAAAGTATAATTAAACCCAAGTTAAACGAATAACCGACTAAGGGGTTAACTACGGGGTAAGGATTATAATTTATTCTGGGATGATTAAATAGGCTCGAAATATGGACACTGATATTAGAGTGATACATTCCAAAGATACGGGCTGGTAGATATGAGCTTCGGAGTGATAGGGGATAAACGTGAACCGTCACGCTTGCATTGTTCAGCGGTGAAGGTATGTGAGTGTGTGGTCTGAACGTCCTAAGGGTTTCCTTGGGTTCAGACGTATTGTGCGTTTAAGTGATAAGAATAACTATTGTGTGCATGTATTGTATGTGTTATATGATTCGACCGTCAAAGCGTTTATTAATTGTTCGTGAAGTCGGTCGGATGAAGTGATACCCATTATCACTCTACTTATGTGTGAACAATTAGGAGGAACTCTGAGTGCTAACCTATGAGTGTAAACTACTCCTACAACACTAAGTGAGATACTTAGTTTAGAGACCCGATATTAACCGTCTCTAGAGCAATGACTCGAACTGTAACATCACCTAGCAGATTTCTACGTATATAAGTGTATGACCCGATGGGCATCTAATGAATGTGTTCTCCAATAACTGAGATCAAAATCTCCAGGAGATTAATTAAAATAATCAAACAATGAAAGTGTTATGATTTAATGAAAAGTGTATTTAGTAAATCTTAGGCTGCATACATTCCAACAGGTTGCGCAGAGTGATCACTAGAAAGGAACTCCGATGGAGTAACTTTCAATTTGTTAATCTAATGGGCCGGATGCGATCGTTAGTCGAAGTGTGCTACCGTTGGCACCATGGCTTCAGCCGCATGGATGTCTACCATGTAGACAAGTAAGTCCATCTACCCACTAGTAGGATGGCATAGGACTACTGTCCAATTATGAAAGTGTGAGGTTAAACGGGAAATTGTCCTTAACATGACATATGTGTGATTATGTGTGAATTGACAGAAGCGGGGCTTCATACGGTGGAGACTGAACAAGAGAAATGAATTTTGTTCAGCTAACTTGTGATCCTTACTAAACTACAGTGGTTGATGCCTTGCAAATGATGTGGCTATTGTGAATTGTTGTGTGAATATTTGAGTGCTTGTTGTGTGTTTAATTCCACATTTACAGTTGTTTTATAAGCATGTAAACTGAATAGCATGAAACAATCTCATGTTAAGCAAGATGACTAATCGACCTAAGTGACCTAAAGGGTCTAGAATCACATTATTAGCATACTCAGCGGTTGGCTGAGCCTTTATGGCCTCACATTACAGGTGCGTAGCTATTGGAAGACCGACATGTGAGTGCGAGATTTTGGGATTAGTTAGAGGTATACCTCTCAGTTATACCATAGGTTGTGATATTCCATTTTGGGCATTTGGCATTATTAAATAGATTGCTCACTAGTCATTTTAGGATTAGAGTGTTGTAAACTTTGGATAAATATTGCACACTTGTCATCATTGTGGTTATCATTATATTACTAGTTTGGTTGTGTAAGTGAATGCTTCGTTATTCGTCTGGGCGGATAATGGCGTGTAACACCCGGGGTAAATGGTTTAGTTTATTTTCCACTGCGGCGTCTTTTACTATTGCTACGATTCACGTTAATTATTATTGTAATTAAAGTGTTGTTGATGGGGGGTGTTACACTATTGTACAGTTGATATGCTTCTTCTTCGCTTGTTACCACTTTTCATATCAACTCTGAAGTTTCTGTTTCAATGAATTGACTAACTTGTAATGTAGAATTTTCTGAAACACCTGAAGTGTATGTCATATGAAAATATGTATCGTATGTATAACAAAAGTGAATCGATCATTGTTATAATGTGAATCTTTCTCTGATAACTCTATTCAATCAGTATATAGCTGTTTTATAACCTGTAGGAACCATAAGCATCGAAAAACTCTATGCATTAACATGTGTGATGCACTCACGTTTGAATATGTATTGTTATCACACAAAAACTAAATTTTGGTTCTCTATTGAATTCATGAATTTTTTTCCTCCACATTTATACTAAAAATTTTGAACTACAATTGTATAGAGCAACACCATCATATTGAATTCTAAAAAGAGATGAATGATTTTCTGAACTCATGAATTCCCTGTTGAAAGCGTTTTGTAAGGTTGCTGAAGGAGGATTATAGAGCAAGGTGAAGTGTCTCCACTGTTCTATTGTTGCTCACCGTGTGTGCTGTCATAGGGGATCTCTCTCGTATATCTAGTGATTTGTGATCAATCAATTGATAATGTGGTGTGATGGTGACGTGATGAATTTGTCGCATGAAGTATTGAGAGACGTTAATGATGATATCTTGTGTGGTGAAATCAATTGTACGTGATGACAATTGGTGGTGTAGAGACAAACTGGATGAATAATTGATAGACGTCGGTGACGATATCTATAACACTCATCTTCGTAACCTCGTATTAATTAACACTCGTAGCATAATTAAAACATGTCGCAGCAGAAAAACAAAATACAATCATTCTCACTCGGGTGCTACATGCCGTCACTCACCCATGTGAGTAACAAGCCTCCACTTACCACAATAACATTAACTCATTACCGCTGTGATGAACCGAGATTGTTCCACTACATATATGTACATAACCAAAAACCGAAATCCGGATACAAGACCAGTGAGCATCTAAACCATCCCCAATATTTACAACCATATAGTATAATACAAACCAAAGTGATAAACCAAAAGACAACATCGACTACCCAAAAAGTCCCGCACTCCGGCTTCACAACTCGATCAAGTCCCTGTAATGGGATGCCGTATAGGCTCAGCAAAACGGTGAATACGAGTATGATCCTAGACCCCTTTAGGTCACTTAGGTCAATTATCCATCTTAACATGTGATTCATTTCACGCTGTTCCGGTTTATACAATAAAACCATAATTGCCGAAATTAAACACGCAGCAGTTCATCCAATAATAATCACAACAATCACAAGTAATTCATCCACTTAAACAGTAAACGAATGCAATAAAGAAACGAGAGTCGCTTTTATTTAATGGATCTTATCACTCGGTCTTCTAAGGCCCATTAATTGTTATGCCAATTCACAAGGGATATTGAAATCTTGCACTACGGTATATGTGATACTCATATGCCCATCCATTTTCCATTACACTTATCTTATGTTGGGTGTCACGTTAGGACAAACCCCTTATGTGCATTAAGTTTGGAAAGTCATCCTATGTGCACCAATAGTAGTGCCCTCCGGCCAACGATCCAAAGATCTTTGGACTTCCTTTGTGTCTAATAAAGACGTCCTTAAAAAGGTAGTAGCCATGTACAAACAACAGGTACCATCTGACCAATGATCCTATCAGGCTCATCAGATTTTCCTCAATGAAAGGATTCCAAGTTTATAAATACTCTCTTGTGATCACATTGCACAACCAGCTAGTCCGTAGACTACCCTGGATTTCCCCCTTTATCATGTACCAATTCTCACCATGTGATTAAGTAGCTTAATCAATTACCTAAGATCTACTCTTAGGTTATGGAGAATACAATTTCATTTAGATGCCCTATAGGTCTTACACAATAACTAGAAGTAGTCTAAGTCATTTTCATGTTCCAGTCCATGCTCTAGAGATTGGTGATACCGAATCTCTTTCCTAATTTTTACACTTAGATTGATTAGGAATGTATGATGTTCATTGAACTTAAGTAAGTAATGATGTTTCCCAATCTTGCTTGTACTTAAAGTCGAGTGGTAATGTAACACCCCTACCGGTAAACACAAAATTAACTCCTAACTCGTCTCCATTACTAGTAAACAAGCAGCGGAAATCCAAACTACAACCGGGGGTGATACAATGTCGTTAGTCACCTACGTGACTAACAAGGCCAACCCAACACAAATACAACAACAAATACAATATCGGTCTAATGGGTCTTTACCGAGTACACAATACAAAATGTTACATTCCGTTTCCTTAACAATTCTCAACTAAACACCACCTTCAATTCCAATAAATACAAATACAATCTCAATCCGTTCTATACCGAGTATCTACAATTCCCAAGTTTATCAATGACCTTTCGGTCTTACAACTCCACAATACAACAATTACAATTCTTATGCAACTACCCATAGCAATAACAACCCCATCCTACTCTCGAATGGTGTCCGGCTTCATTGTACCTGTAAAATAAAAACATCGCCCCAAGGGGCTCAGCTTACGCTGCATATGACTTCCGCATACCCCGCGTACTAGCGAGGGTACGCCGACTAATTGGTCGAGAGCATGCAGTTCATTTTATTTCAAACAACATGCAAGACAACAATACATTGTATATGTATGTCAACACAATCAAGTTCATCATTGAACACAAACACTAGCACACACAAAAGGGGTTAGTTTAGTTTGTCACATATCTAGGCTTGAGGGTTTCTATCTCTCTAAGCCTTACTCACTTGCTCATTGCCTTACCCACTCTCTTGGGTACTCTTACTCACAATTCCACAAGATCTACAATGCTCAACCCAATTCTCAAGTCCTCAAGTCTCTCTAGTCACATCTCAATTCTCGATACTCACATACTCAAATCGATACTCAATACTCAATACTCAAGTTCCCAATTCAATACTCAATACTCAAGGCATCGTTTAAGTCTTAGCCACGACCTCCGGGCAAGGTCATACACAAGACCCACCACCGGGCTCACAAATACAAAAGGAGTTATGCATTTAGTTCCTCAAGTTCACAAATGTCCAGTTCTCTACCAGACTACTCAAATTCCCAAAACTCCTCTCTCAAAGTCATTTCACAATCACAGGGATCAGCCTAGAGGTATCTCTCTCGATAACATCTAAAGGCTTAGGGAAATTCTCAATGATTAGCATTTTAAGATTAAAGGTCTTACCCTACTTATCGAATGCTCTCATGTGCGTGACATTGGTCATGTTAGTCGGTTCCTCTCATTGGGGTTCGACTATATCTCTAAGGGGTTTGGCGATCCCTTACCAAGCTTTACTTTACTCAAGGTTCGTATTTCGAACAACTTTCCAATCCTCTAATTAGAGGTTACTCGTATACTTCCACTAATATTTATTGTGTGGATTAAGTCGTTTCGGTTCTCTAACCGTTATCGGGAGGTTACTACTCCCGTATGTTTTCTCACGTTCTAGTGCGTTCGTAGGTTTATGTTACCGTGTATAAGTTCGATAGTTGTAGTGTGTTTCCACCTTTTTGTTGGTTCGCAACTTGACTCATCCTACAAGTCTCTACTCAAACAAGACTCAACTATGAGTCGCACTACCATACACATTCACAATCAAGCAATCCATCCACAATCCACATTTCATGAATTATACAAACTTCAGTTTAGTCAACAAACCAATCACAAGCATTGCAATACAAACACAAGAGAGTACACACAATCCTATTCGTGCATTTATCTTGTTAGGTGATCACACAATCAAACAAGCACACAAATCGGGGTAACCAAGTTAGGATACAGAGCATGAGGAAATCATACCTTTCACCGGGGTTAACTTTACCGGGTGTCCCCACGTTCTTCGGTTCACACTTGATCCTCATGTCTTACTTTTGAGCCACTAATTACATGTCAAACGGTTCAATTAATATTAAGGTGTTACGGTATGTACATTATTGTTACTCTCGTACTTACCCCGTTATCCCGTTATTTCGGTTTAACTTAGTGTACTTAAACTCACAACCATCCCAATCACTTCTCACACTTGTTTACACTTCCTAGGACCTTTAAAGGTCACCAAACAACTCCTAAAAATCATCTAAAACCCATTCAAACCCCCATCTTAAAAACCCTTAAAAACACTCTCTGGTGAATTCTGGGGGTGGTCCGGGACCTGGTCCGGACCCTAGGTCCCGCACCAATGTTTCAGTGAACTCTCGGCCTAAATTAATACCCTGGTCCGGGACTTGGTCCTGGACTTAAGTCCCGGACCAATTCCTGCACTTACTCTCGGCTTGTTTTTTTGATGCGGTCCGGGACTTGGTACATCTCCTAAGTCCCGGACCCTGCTAAAAACTGCTATTAAGGTGATTTTTCACCCCCCCTAATCAACCCTTAAACCACCCTCAAATTTCCCTAATCTTTCCACAAGTTTTCTACGTAATTAATCACCCTAAAACACTCCTTAAACCACCTCAAATCCTTGGTTAAATCCTCACTCCAATTCTTGTTCAAATTCAACAAACTTTCATTCTCACATTTGTGTTTTGCACACTTGTGCATTTCTAAATTCCTTTTGATAGTTCTTACCCCTTACCAAACTTACCAAATCACTCAATGACCATACCAATTCATTCCTAGATATATATCATTCTAAAACCCAGGTTCATCTCTCATTTTCCTAAGTTTTGCACACTAACTCATTTCTAGAGTTTCTAAGTCACCAAACCTCATTATGCTACAGATTTTCACCTCCCTCTTCCTAGTTCTCCAAATGTCCTTCCAAGGGTATTACTCAACACTAAACAACCCAATTGAACACCTAAGTTTCTCCATTGCCGAAGTCACTTAAAACACTTATTTGTCTACTAAAATTTTGCCATAACCTCCCCGTAAACCTTACATCTCCAACTTCACCCATTCTCACAAATTTACATTCCTAATCTAGCCACACCCATGAGGGTCCTACCAGCACATAATATATCCTCAAAATTAACCAAACAACATTATAATTCACAAACTCCAAACACTTGGCTCCAAGGCCCTTAATTCACAATTAAGTCCACAAAGCTACTAATTTTCAACCAAGCACACTATCACTCATATTTTGGGTTTATTATTAACTTAAACCATCCCAAATTTTTAAAACAATTAAAGCAAGATTCAATGTAGGTTTCTTACCTTAATTCACAAGTTTCTTCTCAATTCTCCTCTTGCTCCTCCTCTTCTCAAATTCGGTCAAGTGGGAATGGAGTTGCCAAACTCCATCCCAACATTCAAGAAGCACAAAAATACACACAATTAAAATCCTAATCCTTAAAAATACACTAATCCAAAGCAAGGCTTGAAACACCATAGTTAGGGTTTACCTTTGGAGCTTTTTGAGAGGGGTTCTCACCCTTGAATCAAGAAGGGGATTACTCCACCATTGGAGGGTTGAAATGAAGCTCAAAATCAAGAAGAAAACAAGGCATTACCAAGGGGTAAAAATCGGTCACCAAAGGAGGGAGAACAAAAATGAGTTTTTCAATGAAATTTTTACCTTAGGAGAGAGAGGAGACTCCAAGCTTCAAAATGGTGTGCTTTTCTATTCAAATGGGGAAAACCCATATGTATGAAGTTCATCCTTTTCGAATTTTGAAAAGAGAGGATGATAGAGGGTGATGAGAGGAAGAAGAATATGTAATTATTTTTATGATTGGAGCTTTAATGAAGCTTGGGCATGAGCTAGAAGATGAAGTAGCCATGGGAGGAGAGGAAGAAATCGGCTGCCATGGGGAAGAAAGAGAGAATGCAAGGAAGAAAGGAGAAAGGAAAGAGAAGGAAGAAAAGAGAAATGAGAGAGGAGAGAGAGGGTGAGGGTACTTTCTACTTTTCTTTCTTTCTTTTCTTTCTTTTCTTTCTTTTCTTTCTAGCTTATTAGGTGTGTGAGAGGGCTGTCTCACAATTAAAAACCGGCCCAAATAACTGTTACAAGCTGGAGCGTTTTTCGTCTTTTACAGAAAACGCTCGTTATTTACCCGGTTTAGCACTATTCACTAACCGGGCCCGTTTTCCGGAATTTTCTCGTTTCTTTAATTTTAATGGTTATTAAGCTCCCATTAATGTTTATTTATAGTTGTTTGATGAACTATAATTTTTACGGGTTCGTTTGACCACTTAAAGTCAAGTTTTTTGGTTTTCTCGAAAAATGTGCGCTAAAGCTTTATTAGCGTTTTAATACATTATTTGAATCCATTTTCTTCGGGAATTGTTCCCATATATTATTTAGGCCTTATTAAGCCTTTCAAATCCATCCAATGCCCCTCTCAAGGTTATATTCCTCATAGGGTCACTTAGCGCTTAATTTAGCGTTTTTCACTTTTTAAGTGTTTTTCTTGTTTCATTTGGATTTATTCTTTTTACCAAAATTCATTAGGCACTAATAGTCCCTTAATATAGGATTAGAGTAATTTAATCACCCTAATTAAGTCTGGGGTATTTCAGGTAATAGGTACCACTTTAGTCCGATAGATGTTCGCGCACAATAAAAGACGCTTTGACAATCAAGCAGATAAATTCACATAACACATGCATATAACACATATATCACTAAAACAACCTAAAAGCCTACTCTAGGAAAGCTAAAAAAACGTCAAAGACATTTTTATGGTTTGTAGTCTAGGGTTTATGGTCCTAAACCCTAAATCACAAACCCTAAAAGCTTGTCGAGTCAGTAACAAAAATATAAAGTGCAGAACTAATGCAAAAATGATTACCTTACCCCCTCCCTCAAACACTATAAACCACCCTCGAAATGCTAAAAATGTCGAACATATATTTAGGGTTCGTAGTGCAGGGTTTAGGGTCTAACGACCCTAAACCCTAAACCGTTAGACCCTAAACCGCAAACCCTAAAAACCGGTCGAGTCAGTAACGACAATATAAAGTGTAGAAATAAGGCCACAAATATTACCTTGCCCCCCCCCCCCAATACCCTAAAAACCACCCTAGGAAAGCTAAAAACGTCGAAGATATTTTTAGGGTTTGTAGTACAGGGACCCTAAACCACAAACCCTAAAAACCTGTCGAGTTAGTAACAACAAATATAAACTAATGCAAAAAAGATTAGACTACTTCCCCCCCCCCCCTCCAAACCCCTAAAACCCACCTTAGGACAGCTAAAAACGTCGAAGGCATTTTTGGGGTTTGTAGTGCAGGGTTTAGGGTCTCTAACAAGCTTGAAGACATTACATCATTGGTATATATGTTGTCGATTTTTGAACCATATACCTTAAAGTCTACAACCTCAATATATGCATGTATAGTCTAATAGTGGCCACGGTTCGGTTCGACCTGTACCGATTCTGAACAAGAGGATTCAGATTTGGAATAGGTTAGGAACGGTTTCGGAGTGGTTATGATTCCGGTTCTAAGGGTGTATTCGGCTTCAGAACCGGTTTTTTATCGGTCAGGCGGGCTCTTGAACTAGTCTGGTTTCGATTCTAGTTCCGTTTGTTCTAGCTCGATTCCAGATTCAATTTCAGGTTTGAATGTTTTTTTTTTTAAAAAAAATTCATAAGGGGAGACATGAGTTAATGGTCATTTTGGCTAGTTTCAGGATGGTTCTACCGGTTTTGGACGGTTCTACGTAATTAACCTCATACCAAATGTACCGGTTCCGGTTCTAACTGATTTTAAGACGGTTCTGGTCCAACCCCGGATCTTGAAGGATGTATTCGAATTCACTTCAGTAAGTGCCTGTTGTACTTCGAAACCGGTCAGGGTTCATTTCGATTCGGTCCCAGCGATTCCAATTGGAACCGGTTCGGTTATCATGACCACCATTAATGTATACTTTTAGAACATGTAATTTTTGTAGCTGTCAAATGTAACTGTAAAAATAAAGTAGACAAAAATTAAAGATGAAACTAGTGCTAAATTGATGTCAGCTATTAGATGCGGCTTTTAGGATAAAATAGAAAAAATAGAGGAGATGGTGAAACGACACTAAGGCTGTGTTCGGCATGGCTGTTTTGGCAACATATTTGCAAGCATATTTGGGTAGCTATTTTGCGTAGACATATTTGCACATTTTTACTGGCATATTTATAGTTTGTTTTGATAAATTGGTTTTGTAGTGCGGCATATTTGTAGCATAAATTAGTTAAGTTAGTTATGTGCGGTGTGTTTACCGTTTCCTGTACTACAATTATAAATATTATATTACAGTTTAAAACTACAATTTATTTAAAAAATAAAAAAAATCACAAACAATATATTACCATAACTAGTTAATTTACAGTAAAAAAAACCTATATGAGAAAGCGAAAGAAACTAAAAATATTTATATTACCAAAAAATTTTAATTTTAATTATTTAAGTACAAATTGCAACCTCTAAAAAATATATTGTTATTTTCTAGAATTTTATAATTCTTACAAATATAAAAGAGTCATTAAAGAGAACAAGAGTTCAAATTTTTTGATAATTTGTGTGAATTTATTTAATGAAATTGTAACTTTTAATAATTATTACTACCTTCATCCCACTTCGACCTTTATGTTTGTTGTTTTTTAGCATGTTTTTTCCATTTCAATATTAAACATATAAGATAAAATAAATTTATAAAATAAATTTCTACAACATATATGTAACACCTCGTCTATTAATCCTAACTCTTACCGTAATCGTTTCGTAATAGTAATTAAAATACATTAATTGCAACATTCACAGCGGAACACTTTTTCTAACTAGGCGGGTGTGACAACCATCTGTAACACCCTCTCGATAAACACGTATAATCCATCATGTAGTAATAAATAAAACGTCTTACAGCGGAAGAATAAACAACAACATTAATACTCACTCGGTGTCACCTGCTATTACTCTCCCGCCCATGCGGTAACGAAGCAGAAACTAAATCCAACAACCAAAATAAACAACACTACTAAACCGCTGTGATAACGAGATAAAATCCTATACATCATACTAAGTCCACATCCATAACCGTCGACAAGTGAGCTTCTACCCAATCCTGAATATACACAAACCGTACCATAATACAATCCACGGTCTAACAATGTTATACAATTGAGTTCCATGTGCGGTAAATAAATAACACCCCAACTACCCTACCCGGTCCCGCACTTTGGCTTCAACGATGATCAGCAACCTGCCAATGCCATAAAGGCTCAGTGATAAACTGAGTATGCCAGGCCTGGAACCTATTGGTCAAACAGATATAATCAATACTATAACAAACATGCATAAATACATAACCATCCATCTAATCCAAACAGTCATTACATATCACAAACAATAGTTGTATAAACGAACGTATCGAATAATTACAGTATTGTGTATAATCGTCGTAGCGAACGTTTTCCTTAATTAATATTATTTGGCCTTCAAGGCCCATCAATCCAAACCATGTTTAATTAATCACCAGTTGGGTGTCATGTTGGGACAACCCGATTAACCTTATCAATGGACAATAGTCCTCCCGTACACACAAAGGTGCTTATGTTGCCAGAGGTCCGGAGGCCCCTGGTCGTTCACTTTGCCTCGTAAGGCGTCCATATAAAGCCGTAGCCGTGTACCAACAACAGGTACCATCTGACCCACGATCCAATTAGGGCTCGTTGGGAATTTCCTAGAGCGGAACCCGATCGGGTACCCCTCAGTGATCACAAATGCACAACCAGGTAGTTCATAAACTACACTAAATTCCTCCCCTCATCTCTTACCAACTCTCTCATAAGATTAAGATAAACTCTTAGTTTTTATGGAGAATACATTTTACCATTTAGCTGCCCAATGGGTCTTACGCATACCTAGAAGTAATCTAGGTCATATTCATGTTCGAGGTCCATGCTCTAGAGACCGACAATGTCGTGTCTCGTACCTAAGTGTTCTACTTAGGTTACCATATACGTAATATTAATACTAAGGGTGAAACACCCCTAAACGGTTAAGTACATAAAATCATAACCGTGTGAAGATTATTCGATAATAACGTGCCACATTATGCGGGACACGTAATAATTTATGAACAACCAAACTAAGCCCGGACATATATATGTCCGAGAACGTGACAAATGTCACACCTAAGGTATATTATAAAGCTTAGTTAAATTATGTACAAGTTAACATACAAAGATCACACTTAGAACGAATAACAATTTTGTTACAAGTTGTATTACATAATTCGAAGTTATAAGTATTTATAACATGCTACGTAACATGTAATGTCTAAGGTAACCTTATGCTAGATATTTAAACTACAAGGGCACATTAACTCTAGAACTAACACATGGGAAATTCATCAAAATGACATGTAATACATGACTTATATTAATAGTGTACAAACTAGCTAACATTATATTATAAAGTACTAAGTGAAAGCAAACAATAGTATTAAACTAATGCTGGCCGTTTAAACATCTAATGAAAGGAAACATTAAGGCACTTAAATATTCAATAAGTTGGACATTATATTACCTACACATGTCCATATCAAACTATAAATTAAACAACAATCAAAATCAGTCCCACCTAGGGACACTATGTTCAAAAATTTTTTGCAGCTGATTACCACCTTACTTCTTGTTTCCCATCATATACAAAGCATTTCCTGCATGGCTTGGGAACTCTCACACCCATCTACACCAGGACCTGCACCTTGGACTGATAACACACACAATTTTACATTTGTACACACATGTTCCTACCGTCCGAAATCAGTGTCAAGAACAGAGACAGCCACTTCAGTTTTTACTTGCCCAATCTGTTGGAACTTGAGAACACTACTACTCTTCTAGTTAATCCTCACGACATCCAATGTGAAGACAACTATAAAAAAAACAAGCAAAGGACCCATAGCAGACCTCCAATACTACTGTCGGTTTATATTCAAAAAGAAAAAAAACTGAACTTCAGTAAGCAAGTGTAATCAGTCGAGACCATTCTTGTTGCTGGTCTGTTTGTCTCAAAAGCAGCCACGTTACATTATTCCTTCATCCCCACACTTCCTTGATACTGAAAGACCATAAACACAATCTGAGTGGTTCTAATTTCGGTTAAAATAACCAGAACAGAATTCTGGTGCATCAAAATTAGTGTTCCAATATTGCTGTCTGATATTGCCATCAACTCAAGTCAGTGAAGCCATGCAATGCCGATTTCTAATGCTAGACAATCAGACAGAGAGTAATGGCATTATTCTCCACTCTAGTCCTCAAACTTAGTGTAAACAGAAAGCAAAATCTGGAGCCAAAAGCAAGACCTGTCCCATTCTCGATTTCAATAAAAGCATATCAGAAACTGTCTTCTGCTCCAAAACTCCTGTGCCCCTTTCTTGTAACTTGTAAACACTGACTCCACAACTGGTCTCCATACCCAACCGCTCTATCAGAAACCCATCCATTCTCTTGATTGATCACACGGGCTTAGAGAACTAATAGGAGTGCTTGAAATAGCTACACTTCCTGTTCAGAAAAAAAATCAAACAAGGTAAAGATCACCTCAGTGCTCTTCTGCTCCTCCCTACTTTCTCTTCTCCCCTGATCTGATTTTTCTACCCGAAACTCCTGATGCATGGCTACTGATTCCTGGCTCGTTTTCATGCATCTACTCCACTAAATATTCCTTCAAAGAGTGCACCGGAGTTACCCAAGCAGTCAGCTACTTTGCTGCTTGACGATCATAATAGGTGTTGCTCCCTAACTATCTGTTGCTATTTTTTTCCTCTGTGTTCTTGAATGTCCGAGACTGGTACAGACCATGCCCTCAACGCTCTCTTGTTTTCTTTTCATGAGTAAACTCCCCATGCAGCCTACCAGGCTTCGTTTGGAAAGCTTCTGGACAAAAAAAAACTGCTCCACCCTGGCGATGGAACACGACCTGAAGGTAAGCCTTGCAAACATTCTAATTGATTCAGCCATCTTCCCCTGGTTTGTCTTAATCTGACCCCCGAGAAATATTTCTAGCTGAGGCCAAAAGTGCAAGGCCCCGAGGGATTCTACATTGTGCCAAGACTCGATCAGGAAGAACCAGTTTCAAAACAAGAAAAAAAAACACACAAGGTAGTAAGCTACCCAATTGTAACTGCTGTTTTCTGTATCTCAATTTCCAGACGTGATATGATAGTGGTATTGGCTTGATTACCGAACCTAAACAAAACTAAAACCCTTAACTAAGTTGGAGGGCACGTTGGGAATGTTATATAAAAAAAAGTCAGCTTAGTGCAGATAGAGGGAAACGTGACAGAGAGGTGAGCAGGAACTTGAGTTTCTTTTCTGTAACACTGGTATTCTGTGCATCAACTTCCAGAGGGAATGTAAAAGCCGTGTTGGCTTAGTAAAAAAAAAGAAAAACTTGCCAACCCACTTACCTAAGAATTAACTAACCTGGTAGTGTTTTGGAAACCCATATAGCAGGGTACAAGAGAAGTTAGAAACATAGGAGCGCAGAAGTAGGTTCCAATTTCTGCCACTTTCGATGTCCTGTGTATTAACTTTCCAGAAGTAGACTAGTAGTGCATTGGCTTAATGGCTAGTCTTAGAACTTACTAACACGTTGGGCTAGGTGTAAATGAATTGAAAGGCAAACTATGAACAAAGAAAGATAGAAAGGAAGAATACCCATTTTGTGTTTCAGTTTCCTTCCAATTCCTAGATTTTTTTTCTGTCTCAGTAGCTGTGACTAGTTGCCTTGGGGTGTTTAAAGCCAAAACTACATTAAGATGAGTAACTAAAAAGCTGGAAAGTCTAGGGAGAATTAGTCAACATATTACAACAGAAGTAGGTAACAGAAGGATTGCAAGGGTCGGTTATCAGTTTCTGAATTTTCTTGGTTCCTGTATAAATATATTCAGTGGAATAACAGCATTGTGTGGGGGTTGTCCTGGGGTTATAACTATAGTAACACTCATAACCAGGAAGCTATACGATTTGGGGAGAAGTTGAAAGTCAGATTAAAAAAAAACAAAAAGAAAACAACATAAGAGAACATGTATCAGTTTTCATAATTTCAGTTTTTCGGTTTCTCTTCCCTGTGTAAAGAGTTTTCAGAGTGTTGTTTAGTTGGTATTGGGTTTAAAACAAAACTTAAACACTTCATTAAGTAGTGAGCACTTTGGGGATGAATGGTAGAATAGACTAATAATAAACAGGAAAGACAAAAGGAAAATATATACATCAGTTTCACAGATTCAGTTTTCAATTTTTTCATTTCCTGTTTTAGTTTTGCATGATCTGGTACAGAAAGGTTTGAAGGAGTTGTATTGGGTTGCCAATGAATCTAAAACACCCCTAACATACCTTAGTAAGATTATAAGTGTTTTGGGTAAATTAGAAGTCAGATTTAAAGGAACAGAAAGAAGATATCAGGGAGAGTATATCAGTTTAATAACCTCAGTTTTTGCAGATTGTCTGTTTCAGTATATGAAATACCTCAGTAGGTGTAACAGGGTTACCTAAGTAGCTCTTGAATTTGAAACATAGCTAGAACACTGAATTAAGTAAGTAAAAGCTTGAGATAAATTTAATGACCGATACGTGAGTGAGTAAACAGAAAGAGTCAATGGAAGTTATCAGGTGCTGTTGGGCATTTTCTTTTGTTCTGTATTATGGAATTTCAGTAGTTTTAACAGCATTGCTCTGAGTTGTTTTAGGGTCACAATCTTGTTAAAAGACTTAACTAGGTGGGTAAAGACTTGAGGGGGAAATAGTAGTCTGTTCAATAAACTGAGAGGAAGACTGAAGTCATGTAACAACCTGACAGGAGAAGAGGAAAAGAAGTGCATCAATTCTGTTTTTTCCAGATTTTCATTAGAATGTCATTTCTGTATGAATATGTGCAGATGCTATTTGAGTGCTTATTTGGGGTTGAAGATGAACTTAAAGCCTTGTTAATCCACTTAACTAAGGATGTAAACATGTAGGAAGAAGCTTGGAAGTCAGTTCACAGCTAACAAATTAAATAAAGAAGAGATGCATCATGTTGGTTTTCAGAAATTTCGATAAGAAGTTGCTTCTGTATAATTGAGTTACAGCAGGGATTGAGGGAGTTTTTTGGCCTGTAAATAACTTAAAACCCCACTGATACACTCCTAGGGGTGTACCCACTGGGAGAGAGTTTAGAACGCAGTTTAAGTCATCCAAAAGAAGGGGAAGAATGAAAGGGCACTGATGTGGTGTTTCAGTTTCTGAGATATATGTCCCAGTTTGAGTGATTTCCAAGCTTGTTAAAAATGTTGTGTGGGTATAGTAATGAACCCAAAACAGTTCTAAAACACCTAACTAATTGATGAAACATTTTGGGAAGAGACCATTAGTGGATACATTAAAGGAGAGGTTAAGTGAGGTAAAACACCAAAATTGTGTTTCAGATTTCTAAACCCTTGGGCTCCTGTATAAACAAGTTTAGAGATATCTTAGGGAGGATATTGTTTTGATAATGGATTAAACACATTGCTAACCTATTTATATAAGGGAGGGATACACTTTAAGGGAATGAAAACCCACCCTAGATAGACTTGTTACATATTAGTGCTTAGAATATTCTAAAACGTTTGCTAGAGAATGGACTTAGTTAACGTGTGGATTGACTATGTAATTGTCCTAGGAGTAAGATAAAGCCTAAGGTTAATACTTGGAAAGTTTCTAAAGGGCTAATATATGTTGAACATGCAAAAGTTCATCTAGGGGATAACACCAGATAAAATGGAATAAACTAGGAGAAAGGTCATCAGGGTCATCACATGAAATTATAACTGACAAATCATTTTAATTAACGTTAGGGCCGTAACGAACGCCAGCCGAGACCCCGTGTGTGTGTGAGACAACTCTTGCTTCTAAATCAGGTATGGACATGTGTGGTTCGTATGTTGCCGTGTTACACGGCTTGTTTGCAGTGTGCCTTGTGTGAAAATGACCATAAGATCAAAGCATGAAATTCGGATTGTCGCTTATCTTGCTTATATGATTGCTATATCTTTGTTGTATATTATTTGCGCGCACACAATAGTTTAGTCCCTTCTTGTTTATGGAACTTTGAGATGGAGCATGATGAACTACGTAAACAAAATAAAAGAACAATACAAAGAGAAAACTCCTCTCTAACTATAGAGGACCGCTAATGACACCCACTATGGTGTCAAGATTATAATGATAATGAAAAGTAAAATACCAACTGGTGAAACACAAGGATAACCCCGGAAGACAACAGCTCGGGCCGCGCGGTATGGATGATCGGGAGTTGGCATCTACATCAGATCCTTCGACCGTCTATGGTGGAACATATTTTGGGGGTCCCTGGGTGACCCCGCTTTCTCAGCACATCCTGGAGTCTAGAGGTGACTCCGCTTTCTCGACCCCTTGGCGTCGGGAATGGAGGATTGGCATTTGGTGGAGCATTTATCCTGGAGTCTAGAGGCGACTCCGCTTTCTCGACGGATGCCGGGAATGGAGGAATTTTCTATGGAGGAGACGTCCTCCAACGTGCGGTGATAAAAGAATTCACAAATAATCCTTAAAGAAACAAGAAAAGATTGACACCTACATGATATGGTCACGGGATCTAAACTATATCCCCAGACCTGGTGCAAGGAAAGTGCAAGAAAATACTCATTATGGGAACAAGAGAAAAGAAATAAAAACACACAACGCTCGAATGATCCCATAGTGAGGATCAGGAGCATAACATACCTATGCACACGTTTTATTATGTACATGATTGTTGTTGCGATACTAGCAGCTTGTTGTGCTTGGTTGTGTGTTTGATGTTGCTATGACGCCAACATGTTATGCTTGGTTGCTTGTTGTTAATGCTTTTCTACCCTTGAGTGTGTATGAAACCATGATGTATTGTGGCTTGCTTTACTGCTTTATTATAGCATGTAAATTGACTTAATAATATTCGACCAAGTAGTCGTGTAGCCCGGCAACATACGGGCTACACACGTTCATACTCAGCGTAGTTTGTTGAGTCCTTTACAACCTAATTTTTTTCAGGTATTGTGCCGGACGATAACGAAGCGTAGGCGGGATGGCTACCATGGGGGTAGTCCATCAGGGCATGACTTTTAAGTTTGTAGTAGTATGTGAATATATGGGTTGTTACTAAACCCGAGATGTAATTCCTAGTTTATAATTTGGTAGTTTTGTTGTAGACACTCGGTATTTGGGAATTGTACTTTATGTTGTATATGAGTTTTGATAGAGGGCTGTTTCCAGTCATACAGACCGTAACTTGGTGTTGGAAGAGTGGTCGTGTCAACCACGTGGGTGGTTGGCGTCTGTGACACCCGGATGGAGTCTATTCCGCTGCATAGTTAACTTGTAATATGGCGAGAAACGATGTTTGTACTGTTGGATGTTTATTCGGGGGTGTTACAGAAAGTGGTATCAGAGCGTAGTTACGCTCTGATGACTGGAACAGAGAAGAACCGAGTATAGGAAAACCTGGAATTAGGAATTCTGACAGTGAGTTAAGGGTTGGGTAGTACGTGAGGCGCGTTAGTTAGGGTTCTTCCCCAGTAATACTGGATACCTAACAAACACCTACACCCAACCTTCACCTCTTTAATTGTCTCTTAAATTCAGAGAAAGAACGCCAGAGAGGTAGAAAGCCTCCTCTTACTCGGGAAAACCCGATCCAGCAATCACTTAATATCATACTATCAACCCGAGAAGAAGAAAAACTATACCGTACACTATCCCAAGCCTCAAAGATCCGACTGGAGCGAGAAGTTTAAAGACGCTACTAGGGGAACCATAACTATAAAAAGAACAAATTTATCGGCAGCTTGGGTCGACATGCCAGCAGCCGAGAGAATCCTACTGGCCAAGCAAATGGGACAAAAATCCCCCTAAAATAACGAATTATTCAATCCATGTATTAAAGGAATTAATGCTAGTAAACCTCTCCTAAATTAACGAAGTAAAGGGACATAATCCGAGACGAAATGAAATAAGTAAATAAAATTGGTACTAATTATGGTACCTGGTAAACATAAAAGATGTGACACACTAAAATATAATGTTTCGGGATTCGATAAATCCCCTATCTCCTCCTACGTCTCTTCTCATTCTTCCGTATCTCTAGGGAAACGTAACGCCTCTACTGACGGGTGATAGGCATATCCGCCACCTCCCGTCTTTCGCTGTTTCTTCTTTTGCAATCATTCTTCTAAGACTCTCTAACCCAGACAATTAAAACAGATGACCCTAACTGGTCATCCTCTTCTGCTCCTGCCACCGGTGAACGATGTACATACATACTAACGTCTTCTTCGCCTCTGTGTGTTCAAATTGTTTTTATACCTCAAGAACCCAGCAATCGTCCCATGAAGGACAATGTTTGCTAGTTATTCTTCAGCTCCCCAATAATATAATACCACACCACTGAGTTGGACAACAAGTCTTACAAATCCAGTCACTAACTTAGCATGAGACGTATTCCTCTTTTAACCACGAGTATCAATCATGACCCATCTCACCCTTGGTATATGATTACCCAAATACATGACCACCGTGATATCCCTATGATTCACACAATTACCGAGTATCATGATCACGGAGACCAAATTAAAGAAAAAAAGCATACAATATAAAAAAAATTAATTTAAATTAATTAAGTTTCAATTATAGCTGAACACATTCCAGAAAAGGAATGATGGAATACCACAGAGAGCTGTAGTATTCAGCTTAACAAAAGACGAACCCTCGAGATTATCGGCTCGTCCCTCACTATGACTATGAAGGGGATGGTACGAAGCCTCACTAATTAATACAACAAAAACTCTAGTGCCAATAAAGAGAATGCTCACAAAATGCACATACCAAAGAGCACCTAGTGCCACTTTCGGATGAGGTTTAACCGAGTGTTCAAGACATGCATAAAATTTGTCCCGGGAGACTTATATATAATAGACTTACAACGTACTCCACTTGTAAATCTAAAAACGGTCCAATGCAAGATCGTTCAACGAGTTATTGGTCTAAGCTTTACTATAACCCCAATTAAGGACGTCACAATGTTTTTGAATAATTACCTCACTCAATTGCAACCAATAAACAAACGACCGTGACAAAAAGGGAGTCGAATTCTAAAACATGCTACATTCAGAGACAAGTGTTTCTAAATAGAGCCTGAAGAGCGGCCTCACTAATATAGGAGAAGCTATGACAGTCGTAATTATAATCAAAAGACTAAAGAGGAACATCTGGTAAGACTAATGGACTTTTAACCAAAGGCAACTACATCGAGTAAAACATAAATAATAAACACGAGGAACTCTAAACAGGATTTATCAAGTCATATATACCAATGTACATACATACATACCAGAAAAGACAAGATACCAATAAAACCCATGGAGTAAATAGAGTTCAATTAAAGGAGGTCATGATTAGTAAATCAATCAAACCCGACTTAAGTTAATGTTATAACTTAACAACCGAAAATAAATATTGGGATCTCAGTGGTGATAATCCCTGAATACTTACCACTAGTTTGGTGAATTCACACAAGAAATAATCATGAGGAGGTGATAGAAGGGTTACGAGACCCGGAAAAGATTAATATGGAAAAACGGAATAAAGTTTAAGTCAGTTAAAAGTGAGCCTAAACGGGCCAACAAGAAAAAAAATCAGACAAATATTTATGAGGAGGGAAATAGCAGGAGGAAACCAAATATTTATCAATAACTGAGTATTGAAATTTGGAAATTGCCAACAAAATAATCTGATGGGCTAAGATCATTGGTCAACGAAGAGAAAATAGTAATAATATGAGAACTTGGAAGTATACAATCGTATATCCCATTGACAAGTTGTTAAGCTACACGTATATGTACACATGGTACGAAGATTGGGGTGAAAAGAACTTACGATATCAGGAGGATATAAATGTATGTATCAATATACCATTAAATCTATGGAAACAATCATATGTGGATATATATAAGACAAAAGGGGGTGTAATACAAGCACGACCTTGGAACTTATAACACATAAGTATATATATTATGAATACAAAAACGAGTGGATACACATATGTACACATTTGGATGTATATGTGGCTAGAGAATTTAAAGAACTAATGAAAAGGCTTAGATTTTAATCCATGAATCGATAGCTAGATGACTAAAAACAAGTGGGATAAGAACTTAAATTGGTTAAATTGATTAGTCGTTTAAACCGGACGTGCAAAGTTGAACTTGACCCTGGCCAGGTCAAGGGACACTGAGCACAAATTGAGGTGCAGGGGTAGTCCAACACTTACGCTGATCACGCCAGTGTTGGATAATTCTCGAAACCTCCTACAAGTGGACACACAAACTACAAAAATAGATGTGAAATTTTATAAGTCGGATTAGGAAAGTGCGAAGGAAGCGATATGAATGTGTGATGATAAAATGGTATAGAATACATGGATATATGACTCGAACTTTAGAGGGTAAACACATGAGTATACAGATATGTGAGGACATGAAATGAAGTGATGTTACAAATAACCTAATAGTTACTACATAAAATATATACTATCACAATCAAATGCAATGTATAATCGGTAGTAGTCAATTACGTTAGTTCCTGGTTGAATCTAATAATGACACTAGACCGTACGACTAAGCAGAGCCAATCAGTAAGCGGCTGCTTAATACAATCATAATAACAAGGATAAGGAAACTAAACATCCTATATTAAATGGTATACAATCGCAAAAACTTGTAACATGTATAATTCGGTAAACCGGCCGTGTTGAGACCATAATTCGACTGAAAAATAAAGATTACTTAAAGATGAAAAACGTCTAATTTGGCTACACACATTAAGGGATAAAGGGTGGTAGTAATGCTAGGAGAGTAAACTAGCTATCCACACATAATTATAAGCGGTAATATAAGTTAAACAAGTCGGCGTAACAATGACACGGCGGTAACATTCAGATACAAAGCACTAAATAAATCGTTACTACAGAGCATATTTCAGAGTCAACTAGAAAGAATAACTCCGACGCTTAAAAGCGCACTAAAAGCATGAACTTCCGACCTCCAAAGTAAATGGATAGACAAGCTACAACCCACCAAGACTATGAATAAATTAAAATACCCTATGTCGGTCAAGGGACTTTTACTCCTATACAATTAAGCCATGCACTACCTTGAAAAGTATAGTGAGGGGAAACTAAACCTGAAAGTAATCAGAGTCGCACAGTAGAAGCTGGTGGACCATATTTCACATTTTCCAGTTGAATAACAAGTGACTTATCTGCCAATACCCTAGACCCAGGGAGGCTAACCCGAATCCGTATAGGTCGGTGTGGATACCGATAAGAATCTTTGAGACATAAACTGAGCCATTAACATAGAAACAAGAAAACCCCATGAGACTTAAACATCTTGAACCAAAGTTCAAGGATGATATAATAGGGATTACGTGGGCGTAATCCATTTTTAAGGGGGGTAGGCGCGTTGCGTTTCTGCTATTTGTTGTGTTCTTTCGGATGCTATGCGTGTGCACTGTGTGTGGATGGGTTGAATGCATAGTGGTTATGAATGAATGACTTGTTCATCTAATTACTTATGAGCACTATGTGTGGATGGTTTGAATGCATAGTGGTTATGAATGAATGACTTGTTCATCTGATTACTTATAAGTACAGTATATGAATATTACTGGTACATTGCAATATTATTGTGAACTTGGTCAAGCCATAGATGTGGCGTGTGTGCTTATAAGCACTAATGGCAAAAGAAAGAACGAATTCAGGACTTGATCCTTTCACTATGTGTATTCCTATAACCACACGTTGGTTGGTAGGTCTGTGTGTATGAATTATGCAGAATTGTGTGTGTATTGTATTGGATGTACTCCGTGCTATGAATGAATGTTGTGTACCTTGGGTTTACACCTCAGCATGTTATATATACATTGCTAATACCTTGGACTACTATGAAAACTTGTGAGAAGCCGCTAATATGGAATGGTGCTTATAAGCACACCTGAGTAGTAAGAATTATGATATGGGACTTGATCCCTTGGTTATCGTGAATGAATACGGGACATGATCCCAAGGATTAACGACAATGAGAAAACATCGACTAAGGAAGTAAGACTTCGGGACGAAGTCTCTTGTAAGGGGGGTAAGTTGAAACACCCCTAAATGGTTAAGTACATAAAATCATAACCGTGTGAAGATTATTCGATAATAATGTGCCACATTATGCAGGACACGTAATAATTTACGAATAACCAAACTAAGCCCGGACATATATATGTCCGAGAACGTGACAACATGTCACCACCTAAGGTATATTATAAAGCTTAGTTAAATTATGTACAAGTTAACATACAAAGATCACACTTAGAACGAATAACAATTTTGTTACAAGTTGTATTACATAATTCGAAGTTATAAGTATTTATAACATGCTATGTAACATGTAATGTCTAAGGTAACCTTATGCTAGATATTTAAACTACAAGGGAACATGAACTCTAGAACTAGCACATGGGAAATTCATCAAAATGACATGTAATACATGACTTATATTAATAGTGTACAAACTAGATAACATTATATTATAATGTACTAAGTGAAAGCAAACAATAGTATTAAACTAATGCTGGCCGGTTTAACATCTAATGAAAGGAAACATTAAGGCACTTAAATATTCAATAAGTTGGACATTATATTACCTACACATGTCCATCTCAAACTATAAATTAAACAACAATCAAAATCAGTCCCACCTAGGGACACTATGTTCAAAGAAATTTCTGCAGCTGATTACCACCTTACTTCCTTGTTCCCATCATATACAAAGCATTTCCTGCATGGCTTGGGAACTCTCACACCCATCTACACCAGGACCTGCACCTTGGACTGATAACACGCACAATTTTGCATCTGTACACACATGTTCCTACCGTCCGAAATCAGTGTCAAGAACAGAGACAGGCCACTTCAGTTTTTACTTGCCCAATCTGTTGGAACTTGAGAACACTACTCTTCCTAGTTAATCCTCACGATCCCAATGTGAAGATAACAATAAAAAAACAAAGCAAAGGACCCATAGCAGACCTCCAATACTACTATCGGTTTCAATTCAAAAAGAAAAAAACTGAACTTCAGTAAGCAAGTGTAATCAGTCGAGACCATTCTTGTTGCTGGTCTGATTGTCTCAAACAGCCACGTTACATTATTCCTTCATCCCCACACTTCCTTGATACTGAAAGACCATCAACACAATCTGAGTGGTTCTAATTTCGGTTAAAATAACCAGAACAGAATTCTGGTGCATCAGAATTAGTGTTCCTATATTGCTGTCTGATATTGCCATCAACTCAAGTCAGTGAAGCCATGCAATGCCGATTTCTAATGCTAGACAATCAGACAGAGAGTAATGGAATTATTCTCCACTCTAGTCCTCAAACTCAGTGTAAACAGAAAGCAAAATCTGGAGCCAAAAGCAAGACCTGTCCCATTCTCGATTTCAATAAAAGCATATCAGAAACTGTCTTCTGCTCCAAACTCTCGTGCCCCTTTCTTGTAACTTGTAAACACTGACTCCACAGCTGGTCTCCATACCCAGCCGCTCTATCAGAAACCCATTCCATTCTCTTGATTGATCACACGGGCTTAGAGAACTAATAGGAGTGCTTGAAATAGCTACACTTCCTGTTCGGAAAAAAAATCAAACAAGGTAAAGATCGCCTCGGTGCTCTTCTGCTCCTCCCTACTTTCTCTTCTCCCCA
>CM041778.1:193713413-193787092 GCA_023374045.1 Limonium bicolor | reverse complement strand
CTGGTTCCTCTGTGTTGCTGGTTCAACTGAATTCTTCTCTTCGACTGTTGTGGCAATGGCTGTTCTTGTCTGATTTTGTGTCGCTGTCCGTGGTACGGAGTCGACTACTTCCCGTGTTTCTTACACCACTCGTTTACATGCATGGGGTACCTTACTGGTACATTACCACCTACCCAACTAACTCATAAATGAGCGTGTCAGGCCTGCAAGCCCCTGTGGGGTGCAGTCGTCCCACGTCTCGTTTAGTAAACTCATAGTGTCCGTCACACGTTTAGCTATTGCTAATTATGAAGTATTCTGTTGTCGATTCTCCTCTTGATCGTTCCATAATAACATTATTGTTCTTCTTGAAGTTAATCAAGGGAAGTCCATTCACTGTTCTTGGGTATGGTATGCTCCAGCTCCTTTCTGTATTCCGTATTGATTCGGTCTTTAATATGAGGTCTCTTTCCGTAGAGCCTCTTATCTGTTTCTCATATTTACGCTACTAGGAATGCACTCCAGTTCCTTAAGGAAGGGTGGTGCTTCCTGTGAAATCTTACTTAACCAGTCCCGACTACTGGCATCAATGCACAGTTCGTTACCATCTTTTTCCTTACTTATATTGGTCTTTACTCATAAATCTCATTGCCTCTGTGTCAATATTTGACGGCTCATACCTAGCGGTCGCTTTACCGCGCACCACGACTTAATTCCCCTTATATAACTATTGTACTCACGACCACTACTACCATGGTAGTTGGCCCTTACCATGCTGCCCATTGATGGTGCAACTCCTTACTCACTTATTCTAATATCTTACCTTATACTCAATCCCTTCTTGGTGTAAACACACTGGGAGTTCTCTCATTCCGGTGTATGGCGGTTGTCGTACCGTGTTATAAAATAGTTGACTCTTGATATGAAGATGTTCTGCTTAGATCACAGATTCGTAAGTAGGCTGATTTCCCTCACATTCTTTTATCCTCATGATGCTGCTTACCATGTAATCTAACCGGTTCCTAAAGAAGTCATTCACTGAATCACAAGCTCTTCTGAGCATCGGTCACTTGACGTGCCGTAAGGTGCACTCATAATGTTTATCTCTGACGATCAATAATTCTTACATCCTGGGTGTTGGATGAGGGGTCTATCTCTGCAACCTTCCTTATTACTCAAGTGTATCTGATATGTTCTAAGGTAATCTCAAGTTACGGTTTCCATTCTCTAATAAAATCATATTACATTCCTAATAAGTGAAAGCTCTTTTGAGGGGTTCATTCCCACTCGTGGCCTCACAGCAAGGAGAGGTATCCCCACCCTAAAAGGCATGGTTCGTTCTCCGCCCCTGCCAATGTACTATCTCATTATTTTCATCGGTGCCTTTTCTTGGCAATATTTTTCACAATCTAAGTTATAGGTTTGTAACCGTTCTCATCTACACCTTGTAGTTCCTTTAGATTGCAATCCGATGTTAATGCGTACTACGACTGTAGCATTCGGTTACCTCGCCATGATGGCTTCCCGTGTAGCTTAACCGTGGTAGCACTTGCTATGGCAAGTGCGCCATGCAGGATGGCTATTGGTACAAGGTACGTTGGTAGCGATACTTCTTTCTAATTTCCATGTAATTGGTAGTCCTCGGAACTCCTTCGATAATATCTTATTTTGGATAACTGACCTTCCGGCAGTTTCCTTGTTGTTTGACAGTACTTGTCATTCATCAGGGCGTTCCTCTTTCTGAGGGAACCCCTTAATATTTTCATATGTCTTAATCCTCGCTCCTATCTCCACACATTTTGATGTGGTTACTCAGTAATGATTCTTCTTTAGGCACTACATCGTAGTCCTATTTCGGTATACAATTTATATGTGTTTCCACCGTTGTTTGCGTTGTGTCGGCCAGGTTTGTAACCTTTTTCATTGTATGGGGTTTGGAGTTCCCGTTTCTAACTGGACTTTCCAGTAATCTCAATCCTCATGCTTGGTATTATCCTACTGTTATGCTCCTTCGGACCACTGTCCGGTACTCATGTCGCTTCCCTTTTCCTTTCAATTGCACCCGTAGTGCTTTCCTTATCATTGGTATTGCGGGTTATTTCGACTGCGTAGCATGTCGACCCATGTTGCCGGTAATTACCGTTCCCTTATTGTTAGATTTCCATAGGTAGCGCCTGTTTCTCTGTTGCGCTCCATTAAAAACATTCAAGTTCCCTTAAACTATTGTTTAACAAGGTGTTTCTCGTATTGCTTACTGTTAGATAACTGCCAGATCGGGTTTCCCCGAGTAAGAGAAGGCTTTCTTCTCTCTGGCGTTTGTTCCACATATTCAGGGTTAGGGATGTGGAGGGCGGGCTTAGGTACTATGGATATCCGGTAAATACGGGAAGTCCTAACTAACGCACCTCTCACTCTATCACTCAACCCTTAACCCATAACTCAACCTCAACCTCAGTATTCTCCAAGTTCGGTAATTCTTGTCTTCATAGCGTAACTACGCTCTGATACCACTTTTTGTAACACCCCAACTCAATCCGAATGTGGTCTCACAACTTAAATCTAATAAAAACATGTCACAGCGGAATTCTTTACATCCAGGACCTTACCACGGTCTGACTACAGAATATACCGAACATTAGTACATAACAACCTTAACCAAATACATATTCTTCTTACAATCCTCTCACATCCTATACATCTTACTAACTCAATTGCCATACGAGTGTACATGCACAACTCGTAGGCCACGCTTAACCCGTAACACTTGTATCCCCTTCTTGCTCTCGCGACGGCCGCCTCCTGATGTACACCTGTGTAGTAAAAACAGCCCCCAAAGGGGGTCAGCACGAATGCTGGTACGATCCTCTCATGGCCCCCAAGCTAACGTGGCTACGACGACTAATTGTCGATATCATGGAGGTTGATTAGATGCACAACATAATAGTAAGTGCAGTAAACAACAAACCAACAATGAACAATCAAAGTTCACACACAATGAACGACTTAAATGCGTTCCCTTAATTAGAGAGTTAATCATTTAACTCCTTAAGTTATGTTTCCTCTTAATCTTAGTCCATCCTTATCTCACCTCAATCTTAATCTTATCTTAATCTTAGAAACAACCACCCTTTAATAAGGAGTGGATGTAGCTTATCTTAGTCTTAATAATAGAAACCATCCTTTAAAGAGGAATGGTTGCAACTTATCTTAACCTTACCTTATGTATGCCAACCGTTCTCTTATTGGGAACAGGTTAGCCCTTAGTTCGTGTTTACTTTTGTAGGGCTTGGTTAACCCTAGCCAGCAGCAGGACACTTACCGGCAATAAACAACATTCTTAAATTGTTGGGGATGTAGGCTTGATCCCCCCACGCCATCTTAAAGCCACCTACCTTGGACTGGATGTCCAATGTAGCGAGCCGGCCAACCGACCCAAGGCTACTAGTCCGAGGACTAGTCCTAATCGGAAGTCGAATCTGCTATAGATAAGACCCCCTTTCCTTAGCATGCATGACCGGAGATCGGTCCCGGGTTTCCTCACTCAAGTTCCAGTTAGTAGTAGTCTCAAGACCATGTTTGTTGGTTAACCTCTTTCGGTTTATATCGTCCCATATTAGGGAGCGTTCCTTAGTCTCACTCATTTCCTTACTAAACGTTGGTTAGTAAGTCCTCACGGTATGTTGTGTTAGTTTTCAAACATCACACAACAATACAATAAATATGATATTCCGGTTGCATGCTTTATCTTGTTTAGTGAGCACACAAAAACAAATAGCACACAAGCCGAGGGACACCTCGTTAGCAAGCAGGTCACAAGAAGAACTGTACCGTTCACCGTTGGCCGTTCGGTTGCTTACTCTCTTCCGGAGTCCAAATTCCAAGTCCTATAACATTCATTCAGTTTTAGGTTGTAAATCACTTAACTCAATTCAACTTACTTATCTTACTTAACTTACTTAACCCTTAATGATTCCCACCTAACACCTCTTAAGTCTTCAACTTAACCTTAAACTTTTAAGTTATACTTATCTTAATCTCTTAGGTCTTTACACCTCTAATCATCAATGCCCTCTTAAAGGGGTACCATTAATACCACTAAACTTCCTTAGGGTTTCTCTTCTTTTTTTTTAGGGTCGACCGACCTTACTCAAGGTCGGTCCATTCTAGAACTCATTACAGGTTTGAAAATTTCACTCCGACCGACCTTGCAAGTCCGGTCCCAAGGTCGGTCCATTCCCGAGATTTCCCCGTGGGATATTTTAAGCCCGACCGAACTTGCCAAGTTCGGTCCCATGTTCGGTCGATTCCAGAGACTCAATTCGTACACAAAATACAAGCCGACCGAACTTGCAAGTCCGGTCCCCAAGTCGGTCGGTTCCAGAAACTTTCTCCGGTAGTGTAAAACTGAGCTCGACCGACCTTGCAGGTCCGGTCCCAAGGTCGGTCGGCTCCAGAACCTTGTTTCTAAATTCACATTTGACTCCAAACTTCTCCACAAGTTCCCCCATGTGTCCTAATACCATTTAGGCACTTAAACTCACCTTAGAACTCCACCAAACTCTCCAAAAAACACTTCCAAAGATCTTCTCAAACATTTACAAATTCTTACAAACACTTCTAAACACTTGTCATATGATTCCTTACATTTCCAACTTGTAACCTTACCAAAACTTCAACCAACCCAAGTGTTCCCTCCTTAACAGTTTGAGCACTTCATAAACATCGTCTTCCATCTTCAATTCATTTACCTTAACCATGCAACACCCTCCTTAGACTTTTCCCACTTCTTTTATGCAGCTTACTCACTATTCCCATGATCATACCCTCCTATACGTTCCTAGCCAATCTACAACCTTCTCCTTCAATCTTCACTCCCATCACCTAAGTCCACTCATTACCATCTAAACTAAAACCTTATTGTTCCACTACTAGCATCATCACTACTTAGACAAACTTCCCAAGACTTTCATTGATATATTCCCAAGTTCATACCTAAATCACCTTAAGCATTATACACCTTCTCCTTAAAACTTATGCACAAGTATTACCATTCCTCATATCATGTCTTTGGTGTGTTCAATGCACCCATCTAAACTCTAATTTCCTCATAGACCATCCTAGGTCATTCTAAACCTCAAGAACTCCTTAGTTCACTAATTTCCACTCAAATTCCTCATAATGACTCCTAGTAAATCCTAGGTCATATTAATTCACCACCATCACCTAAACACTTATTTTTTACTCAAATTTCGCCATAGCTCCTCTAGCATCTTATCATGCCCAAACACATTATTTTTCCTCATTCAACCATCTCACACACATCAAGTTCTTTCTCATCATATCTCATCACCCAAACCAACTCATCACAACAAACTCAATACATTGCAATAATCTTAAATTGCATAGCACTAAGGCTCTTAAATGACATGGCTCTTAGGCCCTTAAATAACTTAAACTTAAACACTGAATTTCCCACATATAAAAGCCTTCAACCTGCAAATACACTCATCAACCTCATAGTAGTTATAATGATCTTAAAATCCATCTTAAACTTATATTACTAACTCATTCCCATTGGCTCCTTAGTCACAAGTTCACAAGCTTATTTAAGTTCTTTTTCTTAGGTTACATAACCCATTACCTAATGTAAGCCCTAGGCTACATTGGTACCCATCTAAAACTCATTCCTTAAACCTTAAACCACCATTAGGTAAGTAATTTACCTTGTTTTCTCAAGCTTATCTTATCTTCCTCCTTAGACCTTCTTCTTGAATGAATATCGGCCACCACTTAAACTCCCTTTGCCAATGTTCTAACCAATATTCAATGACTCACATGAGTACTAAACAATACACTAACCTCAAGGAATGAAAACCTAGGTTAGAAATGTGTTCTAAGGCATAAAAGTGGATGATTACCTTTGAAGTCTCAAGGTAGACTTGGGCATTGAATGAAAGAGGACCTCCACTAGTCCTTGGTGAATAAAACAAGCTATAACAAGGCATAAAAACATAGCCCCATGAGTAGTAAATTTTCGGCCATGTAAGGAAGTGATGGAAACTTGGTTTTTCTTACATTTTCTTTACCTTAAGAGAATGGAGAAGCTAATGAGCTTTTCAAACTTGATTTTCCTCCATCAATGGAGTTTTCTCATGGCACCAAACTTGAGCTTTGAAATATTTGAAAAGATAGAAAGGAGGGCCTTGACTTAACTAAGACAAATATGCAATTTGTTTTGGATTTGGAGCTTGGAGTTGCACTTGGCAAGTGAATGAAGGTGAGGAGCCATGAATGGAGCTCTCTCTCTCGGTTTGGAGCAGGAGAGGAGAAAGAGAAATCGTGGAAGGAAGGAGAAATGAAGAGAGAGAGGAAGAAAGGTAACTTAAGTGAAGATATTTGTTATAAAAAGGTGAATAGTCTTTGCTTTTACTTTCCTTCCCTTTTTCTTTCTTAATTTGATGAAGTCTTTAATGAATCATCCCTTAGAAACCGGCCCCCATCATAAATAAGGCTAGTCATGGTCTTTGTTGACCAACTAATTAGCTTATATTGATTAAAACTTAAACTAGTTACTATTTGGCACTATTCACTAATTAGTGCACATATTTCTGAAATTTTTGATTTCCCATTGATTTAGACTTCCTAATGTGATACTAATTAGTACACATGTTGATTAAAGAGTAATGATGGACATCTAGCCACTCAAAACTCAATTCTAAGACAATTTCTCAAAAATGTGCTTTAAGACTTCTTAAAGCACATTTTGTGTTTTAACTTGTTTTCAAGCTTGGTTTTCTTTGGTAATTGGTTTAAAATGACCATTAGAATATTACTAAGGTCTTGTCATGATATTTGGGTATTCACCCAAGTCTCTCCAAGCTTAGAGCACATTTTTGCCCTAATTGCCCTTAAGGCACTTTTTTGTGTTTTCCTTGGTTTAAATTGTCTACCAATCTTTCTAAGGCATTTTCTAGCCTTACTACATCATAATTTGATGTTTACTTAGCATACTTAGGTTTGGGGTATTTCAGCCTTGGGGTGTTTAAAGCCAAAACTAAATTAAGATGAGTAACTAAAAAGCTGGAAAGTCTAGGGAGAATTAGTCAACATATTACAACAGAAGTAGGTAATAGAAGGATTGCAAGGGTCGGTTATCAGTTTTTGAATTTTCTTGGTTCCTGTATAAATATATTCAGTGGAAATAACAGCATTGTGTGGGGGGTTTGTCCTGGGTTTATAACTATAGTAACACTCATAACCAGGAAGTTATACGATTTGGGGAGAAGTTGAAAGTCAGATTAAAAAAAACAGAAAGAAAACAACAGAAGAGAACATGTATCAGTTTTCATAATTTCAGTTTTTTGGTTTCTCTTCCCTGTGTAAAGAGTTTTCAGAGTGTTGTTTAGTTGGTATTGGGTTTAAAACAAAACTTGAACACTTCATTAAGTAATGAGCACTTTGGGGATGAATGGTAGGATAGACTAATAATAAACAGGAAAGACAAGAGGAAAAATATATACATCAGTTTCACAGATTCAGTTTTCAGTTTTCATTTCCTGTTTCAGTTTTGCATGATCTGGTACAGAAAGGTTTGAAGGAGTTGTATTGGGTTGCCAATGAATCTAAAACACCCCTAACATACCTTAGTAAGATTATAAGTGTTTTGGGTAAATTAGAAGTCAGATTTAAAGGAACAGAAAGAAGATATCAGGGAGAGTATATCAGTTTAATAACCTCAGTTTTTGCAGATTGTCTGTTTCAGTATATGAAATACCTCAGTAGGTGTAACAGGGTTACCTAAGTAGCTCTTGAATTTGAAACATAGCTAGAACACTGAATTAAGTAAGTAAAAGCTTGGAGATAAATTTAATGACATATACGTGAGTGAGTAGACAGAAAGAGTCAATGGAAGTTATCAGGTGTTGTTGGGCATTTTCTTCTGTTCTGTATAATGGAATTTCAGTAGTTTTAACAGCATTGCTCTGAGTTGTTTTAGGGTCACAATCTTGTTAAAAGACTTAACTAGGTGGGTAAAGACTTGAGGGGGGAAATAGTAGTATGTTCAATAAACTGAGAGGAAGACTGAAGTCATGTAACAACCTGATAGGAGAAGAGGAAAAGAAGTGCATCAATTCTGTTTTTTCCAGATTTTCATTAGAATGTCATTTCTGTATGAATATGTGCAGATGCTATTTGAGTGCTTATTTGGGGTTGAAGATGAACTTAAAGCCTTGTTAATCCACTTAACTAAGGGTGTAAACATGTAGGAAGAAGCTTGGAAGTCAGTTCACAGCTAACAGATTAAATAAAGAAGAAATGCATCATGTTGGTTTTCAGAAATTTCGATAAGAAGTTGCTTCTGTATAATTGAGTTACAGCAGGGATTGAGGGAGCTGTTTGGCCTGTAAATAACTTAAAACCCCACTGATACACTTACCTAGGGGTGTACCCACTGGGAGAGAGTTTAGAACGCAGTTTAAGTCATCCAAAAGAAGGGGAAGAATGAAAGGGCACTGATGTGGTGTTTCAGCTTCTGAGATATATGTCCCAGTTTGAGTGATTTCCAAGCTTGTTAAAAATGTTGTGTGGGTATAGTAATGAACCCAAAACAGTGCTAAAACACCTAACTAATTGATGAAACATTTTGGTAAGAGAAACCATTAGTGGATACATTAAAGGAGAGGTTAAGTGAGGTAAAACACCAAAATTGTGTTTCAGATTTCTAAACCCTTGGGCTCCTGTATAAACAAGTTTTAGAGATATCTTAGGGAGGATATTGTTTTGATAATGGATTAAACACATTTCTAACCTATTTATATAAGGGAGGGATACACTTTAAGGGAATGAAAACCCACCCTAGATAGACTTGTTACATATTAGTGCTTAGAATACTCTAAAACGTTTGCTAGAGAATGGACTTAGTTAATGTGCGGATTGACTATGTAATTGTCCTAGGAGTAAGATAAAGCCTAAGGTTAATACTCGGAAAGTTTCTAAAGGGCTAATATATGTTGAACATGCGAAAGTTCATCTAGGGGATAACACCCGATAAATGGAATAAACTAGGAGAAAGGTCACAAGGGTCATCACATGAAATTATAAACTGACAAATCGTTTTAATTAACGTTAGGGCCGTAACGAACGCCGGCCGGGACCCCGTGTGTGTGTGAGACAACTCTTGCTTCTAAATCAGGTATGGACATGTGTGGTTCGTATGTTGCCGTGTTACACGGCTTGTTTGCTGTGTGCCTTGTGTGAAAATGACCATAAGATCAAAGCATGAAATTCGGATTGTCGCTTATCTTGCTTATATGATTGCTATATCTTTGTTGTATATTATTTGCGCGCACACAATAGTTTAGTCCCTTCTCGTTTATGGAACTTTGAGATGGAACATGATGAACTACGTAAACAAAATAAAAGAACAATACAAAGAGAAAACTCCTCTCTAACTATAGAGGACCGCTAATGACACCCACTATGGTGTCAAGATTATAATGATAATGAAAAGTAAAATACCAACTGGTGAAACACGAGGACAACCCGGGAAGACAACAGCTTGGGCCGCGGTATGGATGGGGTTGCATCTGCATCAGATCCTTCGACCGTCTATGGTGGAACATATTTTGGGGGTCCCTGGGTGACCCCGCTTTCTTAGCTCATCCTGGAGTCTAGAGGTGACTCCTCTTTCTCGACCCCTTGGCGTCGGGAATGGAGGATTGGCATTTGGTGGAGCATTTATCCTGGAGTCTAGAGGCGACTCCGCTTTCTCGACGGATGACGCCGGGAATGGAGGAATTTGCTATGGAGGAGACGTCCTCCAACGTGCGGTGACAAAAGAATTCACAAATAATCCTTAAAGATACAAGGAAAGATTGACACCTACATGATATGGTCACGGGATCTAAACTATATCCCCAGACCTGGTGCAAGGAAAGAGCAAGAAAATACACATTATGGGAACAAGAGAAAAGAAATAAAAACACACACGCTCGAATGATCCCATAGTGAGGATCAGGAGCATAACTTACCTATGCACACGTTTTATTATGTACATGATTGTTGTTGCGATACTAGCAGCTTGTTGTGCTTGGTTGTGTGTTTGATGTTGCTATGACGCCAACATGTTATGCTTGGTTGCTTGTTGTTAATGCTTTTCTACCCTTGAATGTGTATGAAACCATGATGTATTGTGGCCTGCTTTACTGCTTTATTATAGCATGTAAATTGACTTAATAATATTCGACCAAGTAGTTGTGTAGCCCGGCAACATACGGGCTACACACGTTCATACTCAGCGTAGTTTGCTGAGTCCTTTACAACCCAATTTTTTTCAGGTATTATGCCGGACGATAACGGAGCGTAGGCGGGATGGCTACCATGGGGGTAGTCCATCAGGGCATGACTTTTAAGTTTGTAGTAGTATGTGTAATATATGGGTTGTTACTAAACCCGAGATGTAATTCCTAGTTTATAATTTGGTAGTTTTGTTGTAGACACTCGGTATTTGGGAATTGTACTTTATGTTGTATATGAGTTTTGATAGAGGGTTGTTTCCAGTGATACAGACCGTAACTTGGTGTTGGAAGAGTGGTTGTGTCAACCACGTGGGTGGTTGGCGTCTGTGACACCCGGATGGAGTCTATTCCGCTGCATAGTTAACTTGTAATATGGCGAGGAACGATGTTTGTATTGTTGGATGTTTATTCGGGGGTGTTACAAAGGGTGTTATATTAAGTAACCGTCATGTCATCACATTAAACGCATATGTATGTTTATATAAGTCGATCTATAGTCGACGTAGTGTTAGTCCCGTAGGACGCTCGTGCATAATTAAATATTGCAGTAACACACATAAACACATACACGTATCCACACATATAACACACAAGTTATATATCAACCAAATCCAAGCCCGGGGAATTCCTCAGGACAACCCGGATCAAACCCCTTTACATACCGCTCACCTCAGACCTAGGATGCGCAGTGTAGTCCACTAAGCTCGTCGAGCGCGCACGTCTGGAATGTGATCTAATAAAACGAAGAACGCTAAGTGTCAATCCACATGACAAAATGATTCGGTATTTCCGAATAACGTCAGTAACCCCGGTATTACATCCCCGAATTTCAACTGTTACTAGTTAAGGTATCGTTATCCTTAAAAACTCCTTACTCGTGGTATGTATTAATATTCTATTTAACAAAGACGTCGGTTTTTATATGAACGTCGTAGTTAACGTTTTCAAACATAGGAATTATATTTTCCAACTCGTAGTATTCTACAAACGTTACGCTTTATATAAGTTCGTTTCATTCTCCTATATTTAATTCAACTGGTATATCCCATGCATAGGTATGTGTTATAACTTATAGTTGCATGCATGGCTATTGTTTATAACCTATGGTTGCATGCATTCCATGCAACGTTACTTTATAAGGTATGATAGATTATTATTCTTTGGTATACCTTATATTATACAACTTCTCATTTATGTAACAAGTTGTATTCATTTAAAACCTTATGACTTTATAGTATATAATTATACTAATAAGTCAACATTCATTATTTATTATCATATGGTTTGTAAACCATAATATATATATATGCATGTTATTTGTGCCGGTATATATATATATATATATGATTTACATTGAAAATATGAAACCTTATATTTGTACATGTTTATTCTTTATTCAAGGTTTATTTAACCATCCAAAAATCATATATTAACCATAGTATTTTATGTCATTGTATACTATAGTTTTATCCCTTATTTCTAATATATAAGCATGTGCAACATCATGTATAGTTTTATATACTATACTTTGACCACATAATATTATAAAGTGTTACACTCATATCATAATATTATATAGTATGATATTTTATATGCCATTAACTTATAACATATAGTTTTAGTAATTATATATATGTACCGAAAATAGCATATATATAATACACTTATACCTCTTCATTTATATAATTCTCATTAATTACAATATAGCCACATAACTTATATCATGTTATAAATACCTTATTTTATAACATCAAAACTTTGTAACATGACATAACCTATAAATTTTGTAATATTTCTCCTTAATTGCCGAAAAGGCATGTATTTAATATTTCATTTCCTTTCAAACCCACACTTTTATAATTATTACAATTTCACCACTTATTTTATAACATACCATATTCATCATATATTATAACATTTAAATCATATAGTATGTATACTATATAGTTTCAAATTACCAAAAATACTAAACAGACCCTAAGGTTCTGTTTTTTTGTTTTGTTTTAACCCTTAGCTTTACATATTTACACTTTTACCACAAATCTTATAATATTCTTACATAACATATGTTATATCATCCAAACATTATAATATTTATAACATATGATTTTTATATGTTATTTCCCTCATATTACCGAACAGACCATGGTCTGTTTGGTATATTTTTTTCCAGCAACATAATTTTCCTTATTCACACAATAGCCACATATATTATAACAAGTTATACATATAGGTTATATTATATGGTTGTAATATTTATTATCCATATAACCTATAGTTTTATGTTACTTTATTCCAAACATACCCCATGCTATTTCTAAATTCCTTTTCCGCCCCAATTTAAATTCCTAAATTACATATTGACCCCATCTTATATATACTTCATATGTCACAAAACTATATATTATACACTTTTATCAATATAACCTTTTATATACTTCTAAAAATTCCCAAACTTTATACTTAGGATATAAATCATTATATTAATCTATACCTCAAACTTTCAGTAATTACATCCCATACCCCATAAGTTTCATAAATTCAATATTTAACCTTTGATATTGCCATAAGTTCATAATTTAACTATTTATGACATTAAATTTGGTCAAACCTCCTAACATGGTCTATATTGACCTAATGACTTTCAGTTTGACCTGAAGTTTGTATAATTACGATTTGACCCCCTTTAATTTTCAGAAATTACATTTTTGCCTCAAACTTTATTAAATTTTATAGAATTCATAAAATAAGGTTTTTAATGTCTAAATTTCGGCTAATGCCTATAGTTAGCCCCTAAATTATTTTAATTACTGAAAAACCCCATTATTTACAGTAATATTTAATTATCATATTAAATTCATTTTAAACTTAATAAACATAAATTAAATGGCCTAAAAATACATGGCCTTATTACAATAATTAGCATAGAATAAAGTTACACATAAATGCCTCAAATAACATTATAATGTTACGGCTTTTATTACCCATGCCCCCATATTTTTATAAATTATGTTTTTAACCCTTGAATTACTTCCTTGACCTTATAGGTCATTTATACCATATATTAACCAGCCAAAAATGTTATAAGGTGTTTTAATGCATAATTAAATTATATAACCCTCTCTAAACCCACGGCTTACACTATAATGTAACAAAATTTCATAAAAACTATATTATAGTATAAGATAGGATTTTCTCACATAGCTTTTGATTTTCAAGCCACCAAGCACTCCAAACACTCCCTTAGGCTTTCGGCCTAACTAATACACAACACTTAAATTAGTTTTTGAAGTGCTAACCCTTTAATATTAACTTATACACCTTAGTAAAGGTAATAATACTCACTTTGTTTATTTGCTCTTGGATCTGTTTTTTCCTACGGTTTGTGTAGAGAGTTTCCATGGATTTTTCACCAGCATTTCATGCCAAGAAAAGAACATAGGTTAGCCATATGAAACAAGGTTATTATAGGTTGTTTTAAGCTAGAAAAACATGGTATTTACCTTGCTATGGAGCTGGTTTCAAGGGCTTTTTACGCCTGTTTTTAGTGAGCAAAAACAAGTGTTAACTACCATCTATACCAACATATATATTACCGGTAGAACAAGGGATATACATGGGGGAAATCCTTACCGAAAGCTGGTTAAACTAAGGTGGTGTGTTGGATCTTGTTACCACATGAACTTGGATGCTTCTCCTCTGATTTTTGCATGAAGAAAGCAAAGAATAAGCTGGGGGAAACTGGAAGAAAACCGGAAATATAGAAGGAGTTCTAGGCTAGTTTTTATGCCCATTTTTACCTTAGTTTTGTTAATGGAGTGCTTCCCCTCTTTCTCTGATTTTCTCACCATATAACCCTCCTTCTTCTTGCCCCAGCTCGGTAATAAAGTCTGGATGGAAGTGAAGATTAGATACACCATTAGAAGGAGGAGAAAGTGGTGAGTATTTTGATCACAAAGATGGGTTAAACCCTTACCTACAACTCAAACGGTTTGTCTTTGAAGCTGGGTATTATTCTCGGTTCTGGAATGATAGAAGAGAGGAATGAGAGCTTGTTTACGGTGGAGAAAAGAGAGTAATGAAGATAGGAAAAGAAAATCGGTTATAAGAGGTGGTAAGTCATGGTTTGGTCAACTCATAGGATGACTCTTATTTAGATATTTTAGAAGTTTCCCTACTGATGAAGAAAGCTCCATGAGCTGGCGGCAAGGATAAGTATGGATGAAAGGATGAGTATTTTGTTTAAATATTATAAAAGTGTACTTATTTCCACTTTATTAAAGTAAAGATGATGAGTCATATATACTTGCAAATGGGGACGGTAATAAGCTGGGAAATGAGGCTTATATTGGCGGAAGTTATGGTCTAAGTCAAGGGCAACATATTGACCATAGACTAGATTAAGATATTTAAGTGTTATTTTGCACTATTTGGTTACTATTCATAAACCAATGCACATATTTCTGATTTTTTTTGAAAAACTTTGAATTATGCATTTTAATGTGGCACACTATGTCACATTAGTATATTTAAGGGTATTCAGACCCTAAAATCAAACAAAACTCATTTTGGAGACAATCTCACAAAAATGTGCTTTAAGAAAGCTTAGTGCACATTTTGTGTTCCAGTGAGTTCCTGAGCTTGGTTTCCCTTGGAAACGGTTTTAATGTGTTCATTTATGAGTTATAAGGTTCAAGTCAAAATTTTAGGTCCAACAGAGTTCGTTTGGGCATATAATCACCCTAAAAGGTCAAAGGGTGCAATTCTTGCTTTCTGTTAAACATTGTTGTGTTTAATTTATTTTTAAGGCATGTTTAGGCCTTAACTTAATTGATTATATGTTTATTCAATGTTTTATTAGTTAGGGGTATTTCATCATCCATCCAACTACTTAACCATCTATTCGCAATGATGACGAGATTAACACAACTCATATCACTTATCAAAAGTATCACAAACCATCCAACCCATAAGTAAATCCATATAAACCTAAGAACTAGTGAGCAAATATTAAGATTCATAATATATCACAACCACCACTTGGCACATTTAATACAATGCCATAGTCCGGAAAACTCCTACACATATCATCTAATCAAAATCAAACCATACCCCATCCTGCACTCCGGCGTCAATCATCGTACACCTGCAAAAGTGTTTTAATACCCCGGATCTAAAAATGGTGATTAAATTACTCTAATATGATTATTAAAGGCCTAATGTTGCCTAAAGTGTATTGGTAAAGAAAATAAACCCAAAAGAAAAGAGAAAACGCTTGAAAAGCGAAAAACGCTAAAATGCGCGTTAAATGAAAATAAGAGATATATAATCTCGTAAGGGTCCGAGATGGATTCCTAAGGCTTAGTTAGGCCTAATTAGTATACGGGAATGATTCCCGAAGGAAACGGATCCAAATAATGGATTAAAAATGCTAACGGAGTTTTAAGCACGTTTTTCGAGAAAACCCGAAAACGTGACTTTAAGTGGTCAAACGGACCCGTAAAAATTATAGTTGATTAAATAACTATAAATAAGTATTAATGGAAGCTTAATAACCATTAAAATTAATTAAACGAGAAAATTCCGAAAAAACGGGCCGGTGAGTGAATAGTGACGAAACCGGGAGACGAGACGCGTATAATTCGAAAAGTCGAAAAACGACCCGGGCTATTAATTAATGTGGGCCGGTTTTTAATTAGTGTGTACACACACATTAATAGCTTGCTAGCTATTTAGAAATAAAAAGACAAATAATAAATAAGAAAGCAAATAGTATAAAGCTAAAAGTAAAGTAAAGTACTTACCTCTCATTTCTCCTTCTTCATTCACGATTAGTCCCAGAGCCTTGCAACTTCTCCTTCCTCTGTAAATCGCGACACCAACAGCACCTCACCCTCACCTTCTTCCTCCTCTAACCTTCTCATTTCTTCACCGAATCCCACAAAAATACTACCGTTGGATTCGTATCGGCGAGGGCTACGTTTTCCACCCCTCAAAATCTTGATTCCTCCACCTTCACTTCCATGGATGTTGGAGCTTTTGAAGCTTTAAGAGCTGATTTTAACTCTCCTCCACCTCCTTAAGGTCTTAAGGTAATAATAAGTAAGAGTTTTGGCCATTTCAAGCTTGTTCTTGTAATTTGGGAAATTTTCCCTCACGTTGAAAATTTCCTCCATTTCAGCCGATTTCACCTTGCTCTTGTGGGGTGTTGGAAACTCTTCCAATTGATTGCCAAGCACTCCTTTTGGACCTTCTAAGGTAATACCAAGGCTAAACATTGAAAACTAACTCCTTAAAGTATTAGGTTATGTGGGGAAAAAATTGAATTGATTTGTTGTTATGTGTGTGGTGGGATATGGTTGTAGCTTGCAATCCAATCCTTTGTGTGGTGTGGAAAACAAGATGAGAAAGAGGGAATAAGAGAAAGAGAAGAAGAGGGGTGAAAACCGAAATGAACAAGGTAAAGAGCTTACCTTGTGTTGACTTTATTTTCCTTGTGAAACTTATGTGGGTGATGTATAAACAACCTTGAACTTGAGTAGTAATGATACTACAATATTGTTAGTTGAATGAGAATGTTTTAATGTGGTTTAAGTGGGCAAATAAACCTAGGAAACTAAGCTAGTCATATGTGAGAACCATGGGAATTTGATGTGTTATTGGTGCCTAAACAAAACAGGGGTGAAGATTGTGTTTGTGAGTACATCTAGTGTGGTGAAAATGCTTAGGAAAGCAAGTAGGTGCTGTCAAAATTTGCCTAGGAATGGATAAGTTTGGGTGTTTGATTATAAGGAAGAAACTAGGTGGTTTAAGAGGTTTAGTGGTTGGTTAATGGCTTGAAAACCACAAACTAAGAAGAAGAGTGTGTTAGTAGTGGAAATAATGTCAATTGAAGTGCTAGGAATGGCATTAGTGGGTGAAGTTTGAATGTTGAGAAGAGAGTGCCCAATCTGTTACAAGAGCTTTGGAAAACAAGAAACTAGTTATGGAAATATAAGTGGTTTGAGTAAGAATTTGGGTAAGGGTTTAACCCATGATTTGAAGAGGTTTAGAGCATGTTTAAAGGTGGTTAAACATGTGGAAAACTTGTGGAAAGTTTATGGAAAGATTAAGGGTGGTTTAAGGATTGATTTGGAGTGGAAAAATCAAGTTTGGAGCAGGTTTTTAGCAGGGTCCGGGACTTAGTCCTTGGACAAAGTCCCGGACCACACCTAAATTAAGGTCGAGAGTGCAAGAGCTGCTTTGGTCCGGGACTATACTCCAGGACAAGGTCCCGGACCATGTGTAATTTTCACCCGAGAGTTAAGTTTGCAATTGGTCCGGGACTTAGGGTAAGGACCAAGTCCCGGACCACCCCGAGGAACCTACAGAGAGTGTTTTAAAGGGTTTAAATGATGGGGGTTTGAATGTTAATGATGTTATAAGATGTTAAGGCCTTGTTTGGTGACATGTAAAGGCCCTAGGAAGTGCAAGAGAGTGTTAGAAGTGATTGAGAAGTGAGAACTCAAATTAACAAAAGTAAAACCGAGATAACGGGATAACGGGGTAAGTACGGGAGTAGCATTTAATAATGTACCGTATGAGCTTAGTATTAATAATAATGTTTGAAACATTATCAGAGAATCGTGCGTGACCCGAGCATGGTGAGATGACACGGTAAAAGTAAAAACCCCGGTGAAAGGTATGATTTTCTCATGCCCCGTATGCTAACCGAGTTACTCTGATTTGTGTGTTTGTGTGCCGGCTTAATCAAGATTAAAGCATGAAAATAATCCCTTGTTTGATTATGCATGCATTGTTGTATGTTGTATGAGCTAACATACTTGTATGCCGGTGTGGTCTAACGTAGTGCATAGACCGACTCTTAGTGAGTATTGATTGACTAGAAACCCGTTGAACGGGTAGTCACATAACCAATGGAAGTATGCAAACACACATAAACTATCGATTAAGTGTAATGATAACGCAAACATAAACTCCCTAGAATGTGAGGAGATGTACGGGTTGAGTAAATACCCGATAACGGTTAGGAAACCTTATTGCAACAATCCACGAAATAAATATGAGTGGAGGATAAACGAACCTCCATCGAGAGGATCGAAGTTAGTCCAATAATGTAAACATATAAGAAAGGTAAAAGAGACCTAAGGGACTATGTGACTCCCTTGAGATACGGTCGACCTCTTATATGAGGATTTTACCCGGTATAAGAAAATATCCGAATGTACAAGCATATAATTGTGAGGGTAACACTTAAACCTAAGATTATCCGAATTTAAGTAAAGTTCCCAAAGTCATTAGAAACATCGAGAATGATGCTTCTAGACTAATATACATGATATTATTATAACTCCGAGAGAGGAGTGTATGGGAACGAGAGTAGTCCGAGAGTAGTCGGACCTAAGTAAAAGAGATAGGAACTAAGAGAGAGTTCCGTGAGCTAGTTGAACCTTCCCACCATGCTAGACCCAGAGTAGGGTCGAAACCGGGGAAGTAAGACTATGCTAGAGAGCCATGAGTTTGGCTTAAGTATGTAAAGAGAGTAACAAGCGTGACGTAGGAGACCTGTAGTGTCTCGAGAATCTACAAGAGCTTGAGTATGAATAACCCAAGAGTGTGGGTGAGATAATGAGTATAAATAACCCGAGAGAAAGGGGTGAGTATATGTATGAGTAACCCGAGAGAATGGGTAAGTATAAGAATGAGTAGCCCAAGAGAATGGGTGTGTATACGAATAAGTAACCCGAGAGAGCGGGTGAGGTACTGAATAAGTAAACAAGGCATAGTGAGGAATAACCCTCAATGCCTAAGAGTAACCAGTTACCACTAACAACATTGTTATGTTAGTTAGGAATCGTGTTCCGTGATTGGATGTAGATTCCTTGTGTGATATACATATATATGTATTGCCATGATGCATGTTGTTTGATTAAAATGAACTCCATGTATATCCGACCCAAGTAGTCGGCGTACCGCGGTTAGCACGCGGTATATGCGAATTTCATATGCAGCGTAAGCTGCCCCTAGGGGGAACGTTTTTAGTGTGCAGGTACTTGAAGTGACCGTTCGAGAGAGTAGGACGGGGACTGGTGAGCATGGGTAGTAGTTATAATTACTTATGTTGAATGAGGTGTAAGTCCGAGTATGTTATCGGCATCCTATTGTAGACTCGGTATAGTAGAAATGAATTGAGTATGTATTTGTATGTAGTACTCGGTTGTTCCAGTTCATCAGACCGTTACGGTATGTAAGAAGGCCTGGTTAGCCATGGGTGGCTAACGGCGTTGTTTCACCCCTCGTTGTAATTAGAGTTCCGCTGCGTGAGTAGAGTAATTAGTACAAGTTTAAGAGGTAATGACGAGATTAACGGTTGGGGTGTTACAAAAATGGTATCAGAGCGAAGTATCGCTCTGATGACTGGAAATACCGAGCTTAGGAAATACCGAGTTAGGAATTAGAGACTTAGGGCTATGGGTTGAGTGGTAGCGTGAGAGATGCGCTAGTTAGGAACTTCCAGTATGATCTGGATACCTACAATACCAGACCCGCCCTCCACAACCCCCGCATTAAAAGCTGGGAAAGAACGCCAGAGAGACGGGAAACCCGACCTGGCAGTTAATTAATGTCAATATGAACCAGAATCTGTCATGCGGTGGATCCCGAGAACCGGAAACCCCGGAGACGGAGCCGCTGGAACGACAATAACTGCATGCAATGACAAAAGGTCGAGACATCCTAATCCAAGGAGACCAGAATTTGTGGCAGCTTGGGGCGACATGCTTAGCAGTCGCGAGAACCTAGCTGGCCGAGCAGCAGCAAGAAGAAAGCACCAACCGTGCAACAAGGCGGACTCATGAGAAATAACGAGAACCGGGACACATGTCTACGGACCGCCATGATATGTAATACCACTAATGGTATATTAACCGACTGAGAACCTAGTTGAGAGTAGGTACACCCACCCTGCCACACCCGAAGAAGTTTCAATACTTCACTGATATTGCTTAGACAGCTACGAGCATAGCTACGGGAAATACCCGAATAGGACTACAAAAGTAGTACCTAAATAAGTTGAACCTCGGTAACCACAGTAAAGACATGGGAACGAGCAACGAGGTAAAGCATAGAATTAAAATAATTAAGGAACTCCGAGAGTGGAGGAGCACCTAAATGAATGACAGTCATATCAAGAGGAATGAGAAGCAGCTCCAAGGAGCAGTTATCCAACTAGGGGATCACGGAAGAGCCAACGAGGCTACCAAATGCAATGTGAACAATACCGTGACCGGTATGAGTTAACCGAAAAACCGCCTGTACCGCGCACTTGCCACGGCAAGTGCAGTAATAATGGGACTGTTAAAAAGGAACTTCAATAAGTGACAAGTACTAGCAAGTGCCTAGATGGCGAGAGAGGCCATTATAGCATCACAAAACCCTAAAAGTTGTGAAACGAAACCTTGGGAAGGCCTAACGGCCTGACCACTGTATAAAGACATACCAGTCTGAGAAGCTAGACTGGTAAGAACAACCGGCATTGAAATGCCGTGAAGATTTATTTTCAAACTCAAATTTTTCTTTAAACAAAAATTTTCCAAAAACCCCCAAATTTTAAAACCAAACCAGTGAACCACGTAAGTTATCATAGGGATATAAGAAGAGTTGGCAACAGAATACTTCACTTAGGCGTGTGACCGACACTACGGTGTACTAAACGAGACATGGAACGACCGCACTCCCAAGGAGCTTGCGGGCCTGACAGACCAATTATGAGTTAGTCGGGTAAGTGGTAACGTATCAATAAGATACTCCATGTATGTATACTAGTAGAGTACGGAACACGGGAAGTAGCCCACTCCTTACTACGGACGAAGAGCCAATTCAAACAAAGACAGTTGGCACCTCGAATGACCGAAGAACATAAGGACGCTTACCAAGATAAAGGAGTCTAGAATCCAGTAAGGTGACAGACCTAAGGATATAGCGTTAATAAGTGCGAGAAGCACAGAGTATTAAGCACAGACATGAGATATGTCTCAGGAATCAAGGAGGAAATACCTAATAACTAGAATGAATACCCAGTGTAGATGGTACGGCGAATGCCTAAAATGATCATATCAATGTTCGATAAACGGGATAGAACTCCCACACCATACCTCATTGAAGAGATTAATGACCTAACCGAAAAGGTAAGGAAAAGTACCGATAATCTACCCAATAACGGGAGACATTACAACCCAAAACGGGATAGTCCAGTATATAACCGCAAGGCGGAGTAAGGAACTGAATATACCCATGAATTCAAGCCAGGTGTAATGGCGCAACTCAGTAACACCCAGGAGCAATCCGTGAAGGGTGCCGGAATCAACATTAGTTGAACGAGATATCGTGTTGAGAACACTAGTGTTAAGCGAACATTCGGGAGAACCCGAAGGGATCCCACGTAACACGGGATACCCTAGATTGCCAGAGGGCATGAATTAATATCAAGTTACTTAAAGGGCCTTCCATGTACGGAAGTGTGATGAGACAACCATACCAAGAGCCCAACAATACCTCCAAACCATTTAATGGCATATGGAGTAGAAGAAACCTGTATAAACAGCCGCACAGAGCATGGCTCGAGGCAAGGTGGCTTGTAAGCCGGAAAACTAACTACAATACGTAGAACCAAACATGACAAACCTATGCATAAAGGCATAAAAGAATTGTGGAGAACGAACCACTACCTTAAGTGGGGGATACCACTTGTTATTGTGGGACCTAGGGAGCGGAAATTGCGTGAATCCTCCAGAGAAAGGCTACCACCTAAGTATGTAATGTGAAACCGCTAAAGCGGAGTAGTGAAACCTGAGCATGTGTATATTGCCAAGGAGTATATGAACACAAATAGTGTGTAGAAAGGCTTTGATAGCAATGGAAGGAAACCGAGAGAGCAATCGGTTGAGAAACAAACACAGTATGTGTGCAATGTGAATTACAGAGTAAACAATGCGCAAGAAACGAAGAGAGGTTTAAGAGAGTAACGTATTTCATTGAGCCAAGTGAATGGCAAGCCATAGTATAAATGGCGGGAGTACATGAGCAGAAGCTAAAGTAGTAGCGGATGCCATGTAAACAAATGTTGTTTAATGAGTAAGAACATGGTACGCAGCGAGCGACCATTGTAAGAGTATATTCAGATAATGATACGGAGCTGATGAGAAAATGTGTTAAAGAAGACATGATCATTCCTATCTCATGAGAGATTTACTGTCAAGGGTTTACGCTTCTGCACTCTGTATGACTGAGTGTTTTGGTATTGCACTTGTGCGGTAATGATCAAGTGGGAGAGCCAGGAATTGAGAAATGTCAACGAAGCCTGTTGAGTGAGAATCTAGAGAGATAACCGTACGGCCATTGGCCAAAGATGCACAAAGAACGTGGGCAGTAACCCACAGGGCCCAGGATCGATATGTGGAAAAATGCAGAGTAGTATGAATGAAGAACTCTGGCACAGAACCAAGAAACAAACATAATCCATGAGCCACTATTAAACGAGGAAGCACTACATGCTAAGTAGTAGCTTGACCTCAACCGACAACAAGTCGGAAAAAAAAATGAGTGAATAATCACAAAGATATACAGTGTTATACGAAGTAGATTCCCAGAGAACTGGAGAGACAATCTAAAATTCATCGAATTCGCATACGGTAAGAGATACCAAGCGACGATTGAAATACATAGAATACCAAAGAGCGAATTAAGCTCTAGTTATCAGGTCACGCAGCAGAAGCTTGTGGACCGTGATTCAGGGTTAAGTATACCTATGTCATAAACCCCTTGAAGCCTTAGAGGCTAGAACCGAACCCGGTTATGAGTTAATTAACCGTACTGAAGTTAAAACACTTCATAATACTCGAATTAATGAACCAATGTTCAGTGATAACATATGGTTGGTTACGCGGGCGTAACCCCTTTTAAGGGGGGTAGGGCGAGAAACCGCTTAGAGTATGTTTTACGTATTGGTGCGTAAACTACTATGTGCATAGCACAAAAAGAAATTGTTTTGATGATTGGAACCTATGTTACATAAACATATGTACCCATTCATTGTGTAATAATGATTATTGTGCATGAGTGATGCGAGTAACGAGTATGTAATATTTATGAAAAGAGGAGTAGAGAGACTCCTAGGGAATGAGAATCCCTATAGTATATGTCTAGTGAGATTAGACATGAGTTATGATGAGTATGAATCGGCATGAAACCGATGTGTAACCTAAGAGGGAGTGAGTTCCCTAGGTGATTTTATTTGAGAATGATTGATGGAGTGAGTTCCATCCTTTGGAGTTGTATGTTGTATGTTTTAAGTTGAGTAATAATTTGACTAATGAGGCCACAAGTATGGAATGCCTAGGCAAGGTAAGTGAAACAAATAGAGAATAATGGATGACTTAAGTTCCATGATAAAGATAAATTGAAACAGATTGTTTTATGAATATGACTAGAAAGAGTAAAAGATAGAAAACGAAAATGTTTGACTATCTGATTGTTTGAAACTGACGTGGGAGGTGGAACTTGATCTGCTAGCGATCAAGGGAAACCGAACACAAATTGGGGTGGAAGGATAGTTCAACACTGATGCTGATCACATCAGGGTTGGATGATTCTTGAAGCTCCCTATAAGTGGTCACAAGTAATCACGCTAAGAAAGATACAGCTACCATAAATCTGATTTGGAGTTGTGTGATGTTTTAAAAAGAATTTTAAAAGATGGAAATGGAAAAACTGGTTTTGAAACCGCTATCACCCGCCGATGGCTGGCCTTAAGTCTTGATGACCGGTAGAACGGTGGGCGTGTATTAGTTTTGAAACCATTGCACCGTACGTGCGGCGGTCCTAAGTGACCGGTTGGGGCGGTGTCAGTGTGTGATTTTTCCAAAGGCAGCGGGACGGGGAGAGTACCCTGAGATGTTCCTGTGTTGAGTGAGTCAACCAGAGTGCCTGAGGATATGTATATGTGTAATGTTTTGATCAGAACCGAAGGGACCGTGGGCCAGAGAGAGTAAGTGCCCATTTGTCATGAAACGGCCGTGAACCAGAAAGAGTAAGTGTTCAACGTGACCGGTACCTGAGGGATCAGTAGTATATACTCAACATGGATTCGAGGACTGTAGTGCCTTCTTGTCTTCGGACCGATTCCATGGAGAGAGAACAAAAGTATTTTTGATTGCTATACATGCTGTGATATGTGTGAGGTATGTGTAGTATGAAATGAGACAGACTTGTGAGTCTGTAAGGTTGTACATGTATTATAACCTTGGCATAGTACCCATGAGAGTAACCATCTAGATTCACCAACTTTGAGGACAAAGTTCCTAAGGGGGGTAGATTTTAATACCCCGGATCTAAAAATGGTGATTAAATTACTCTAATATGATATTAAGGCCTAATGGTGCCTAAGAGTATTGGTAAAAAAATAAAACCAAAAGAAAAGAGAAAACGCTTGAAAAGCGAAAAACGCTAAAATGCGCGTTAAATGAAATAAGAGATATAATCTCGTAAGGGTCCGAGATGGATTCCTAAGGCTTAGTTAGGCCTAATTAGTATACGGGAATGATTCCCGAAGAAAACGGATCCAAATAATGGATTAAAACGCTAACGGATAAAAGCACGTTTTTCGAGAAAACCCGAAAACGTGACTTTAAGTGGTCAAACGGACCCGTAAAAATTATAGTTGATTAAATAACTATAATAAGTATTAATGGAAGCTTAATAACCATTAAAATTAATTAAACGAGAAAATTCCGAAAAACGGACCCGGTAAGTGAATAGTGACGAAACCGGGAGACGAGACGCGTTAATTCGAAAAGACGAAAAACGACCCGGGCTATTAATTAATGTGGGCCGGTTTTAATTATGTGTAACACCATTAATAGCTTGCTAGCTATTAAGTAATAAAAGACAAATAATAAATAAGAAAGCAAATAGTATAAAGTAAAAAGTAAAGTAAAGTACTTACCTCTCATTTCTCCTTCTCATTCACGATTGTCCCAGAGCTTGCAAACTTCTTCCTTCCTCTGTATCGCGACACCAACAGCACCTCACCCTCACCTTCTTCCTCCTCTAACTTCTCATTTCTTCACCGAATCCACAAAAATACTACCGTTGGATTCGTATCGGCGAGGGCTACGTTTTCCACCCCTCAAAATCTTGATTCCTCCACCTTCACTTCCATGGATGTTGGAGCTTTTGAAGCTTTAAGAGCTGATTTTAACTCTCCTCCACCTCCTTAAGTCTTAAGGTAATAATAAGTAAGAGTTTTGGCCATTTCAAGCTTGTTCTTGTAATTTGGGAAATTTTCCCTCACGTTGAAAATTTCCTCCATTTCAGCCGATTTCACCTTGCTCTTGTGGGGTGTTGGAAACTCTTCCAATTGATTGCCAAGCACTCCTTTTGGACCTTCTAAGGTAATACCAAGGCTAAACATTGAAAACTAACTCCTTAAAGTATTAGGTTATGTGGGGAAAAAAATTGAATTGATTGTTGTTATGTGTGTGGTGGGATATGGTTGTAGCTTGCAATCCATAATCCTTTGTGTGGTGTGGAAAACAAGATGAGAAAGAGGGAATAAGAGAAAGAGGAAGAAGAGGGGTGAAAACCGAAATGAACAAGGTAAAGAGCTTACCTTGTGTTGACTTTTTTTCCTTGTGAAACTTATGTGGGTGATGTATAAACAACCTTGAACTTGAGTAGTAATGATACTACAATATTGTTAGTTGAATGAGAATTTTAATGGGTTTAAGTGGCAAATAAACCTAGGAAACTAAGCTAGTCATATGTGAGAACCATGGGAATTTGATGTGTTATTGGTGCCTAAACAAAACAGGGGTGAAGATTGTGTTTGTGAGTACATCTAGTGTGGTGAAAATGCTTAGGAAAGCAAGTAGGTGCTGTCAAAATTTGCCTAGGAATGGAAGTTTGGGTGTTTGATTATAAGGAAGAAACTAGGTGGTTTAAGAGGTTTAAGTTGTTGGTTAATGGCTTGAAAACCAAACTAAGAAGAAGAGTGTGTTAGTAGTGGAAATAATGTCAATTGAAGTGCTAGGAATGGCATTAGTGGGTGAAGTTTGAATGTTGAGAAGAGAGTGCCCAATCTGTTACAAGAGCTTTGGAAAACAAGAAAACTAGTTATGGAAATATAAGTGGTTTTGAGTAAGAATTTGGGTAAGGGTTTAACCCATGATTTGAAGAGGTTTAGAGCATGTTTAAAGGTGGTTAAACATGTGGAAAACTTGTGGAAAGTTTATGGAAAGATTAAGGGTGGTTTTAGGATTGATTTGGAGTGGAAAAATCAAGTTTGGAGCAGGTTTTAGCAGGGTCCGGGACTTGGTCCTTGGACAAAGTCCCGGACCACACCTAAATTAAGGTCGAGAGTGCAAGAGCTGCTTTGGTCCGGGACTATACTCCAGGACAAGGTCCCGGACCATGTGTAATTTTCACCCGAGAGTTAAGTTGCAATTGGTCCGGGACTTAGGGTAAGGACCAAGTCCCGGACCACCCAGAAACCTACAGAGAGTGTTTTAAAGGTTTAAATGATGGGGGTTTGAATGTTAATGATGTTATAAGATGTTAAGGCCTTGTTTGGTGACATGTAAAGGCCCTAGGAAGTGCAAGAGAGTGTTAGAAGTGATTGAGAAGTGAGAACTCAAATTAACAAAAGTAAAACCGAGATAACGGGATAACGGGGTAAGTACGGGAGTAGCATTTAATAATGTACCGTATGAGCTTAGTATTAATAATAATGTTTGAAACATTATCAGAGATCGTGCGTGACCCGAGCATGGTGAGATGACACGGTAAAAGTAAAAACCCCGGTGAAAGGTATGATTTTCTCATGCCCGTATGCTAACCGAGTTACTCTGATTTGTGTGTTTGTGTGCCGGCTTAATCAAGATTAAAGCATGAAAATAATCCCTTGTTTGATTATGCATGCATTGTTGTATGTTGTATGAGCTAACATACTTGTATGCCGGTGTGGTCTAACGTAGTGCATAGACCGACTCTTAGTGAGTATTGATTGACTAGAAACCCGTTGAACGGGTAGTCACATAACCAATGGAAGTATGCAAACACACATAAACTATCGATTAAGTGTAATGATAACGCAAACATGAACTCCCTAGAATGTGAGGAGATGTACGGGTTGAGTAAATACCCGATAACGGTTAGAAACCTTATTGAAACAATCCACGAAATAAATATGAGTGGAGGATAAAGAACCTCCATCGAGAGGATGAAGTTAGTCCAATAATGTAAACATATGAAAGGTAAAAGAGACCTAAGGGACTATGTGACTCCCTTGAGATACGGTCGACCTCTATATGAGGATTTTACCGGTATAAGAAAATATCCTAAGTATAAGCATATGATTGTGAGGGTAACCTTAAACCTAAGATTACCCGAATTTAAGTAAAGTTCCCAAAGTCATTAGAAACATCGAGAATGATGCTTCTAGACTAATATACATGATTATTATAACTCCGAGAGAGGAGTGTATGGGAACGAGAGTAGTCCGAGAGTAGTCGGACCTAAGTAAAAGAGATAGGAACTAAGAGAGAGTTCCGTGAGCTAGTTGAACCTTCCCACCATGCTAGACCCAGAGTAGGGTCGAAACCGGGGAAGTAAGACTATGCTAGAGAGCCATGAGTTTTGGCTAAGTATGTAAGAGAGTAACAAGCGTGACGTAGGAGACCTGTAGTGTCTCGAGAATCTACAAGAGCTTGAGTATGAATAACCCAAGAGTGGGGTGAGATAATGAGTATAAATAACCCGAGAGAAAGGGGTGAGTATATGTATGAGTAACCCGAGAGAATGGGTAAGTATAAGAATGAGTAGCCCAAGAGAATGGGTGTGTATACGAATAAGTAACCCGAGAGAGCGGGTGAGGTATGAATAAGTAAACAAGGCATAGTGAGGAATAACCCTCAATGCCTAAGAGTAACCAGTTACCACTAACAACATTGTTATGTTAGTTAGGAATCGTGTCCGTGATTGGATGTAGATTCCTTGTGTGATATACATATATATTGTATTGCCATGATGCATGTTGTTTGATTAAAATGAACTCCATGTATATCCGACCCCAAGTAGTCGGCGTACCGCGGTTAGCACGCGGTATATGCGAATTTCATATGCAGCGTTAAGCTGAGCCCCTAGGGGCGATGTTTTATTTTACAGGTACACCGAAGATGTTACCGTTCGAGAATAGGACGGGGTCGGGGGTTGCATGGGTAGTAGTTTATAATTACTTATGTATTGAAGGAAGTGTAAGACCGAATATGTTGTCGGCATCCATTTATTGTAGACTCGGTATAGTAAAGAAATGAGTTGAGTAGTGTATTTGTATCGTGTATTCGGTTGTTCCAGTCCATCAGACCGTTACTGTATGTGAGATAGGCCTGGTTAGCCATAGGGTGGCTAACGGCGTTGTTTCACCCCTCGTTGTAATTAGAGTTCCGCTGCGTGAGTAAGAGTGATTGGTGACAATTTGAGAGGTAACGACGAGCTTAACGGTTGGGGTGTTACAAGGTTGCCAAAAAGGCTCAGCACGAGACTGAGTATGTTGAACTATATGATCCTAGGCCCTATTAGGCTACATGAGTTGATTAGCTGTCTTAACATGCTATTCAATTTTCATGTTGTTCCGGTTTACAAGTATATATAAGGCTGTAAATACAGAAAGTAAACACTTAACAGTTTGTGCATGTCATCAACATAATCATACAGTCAAGTACACCAAATACAAGTGGAGCATCCATTTAAATCCTTAAAAAGGAACATACTAACCACATCAAAAGTCGTACTCTCATGTTCATTTACCAACACTTGAAGCCCCGCTTCCACCATCGCTCGTATTGTATTATGGGTTTCATGTTAAAGGACAATTCCCCATTAATACTCACCATGTTTAATTAAATTTTTGGACAGTGGTCCTCAATGCCAATAATCAGAGATCATTGGACTTCCCGAGTCTCGTGAGAGATATCCATATGGCCATAGCCGTGTGCCAGACAGCAACACCCTCTGCCAACCGATCTAAAGCGATCAATTGGATTCCTCAACAAGAGGTTCCATACTTGGATCCTCTCTGGTGATCACATTGCGCAACCTGCTGGAATGTATGCAGACCAGGATTTCCCGTACATATGCCACATCACCATACCATCCATCATTTCTCTGTTGTTAAGCGTTTTAACCAACTCGTTTGTTTTAGTTTTGAGTTTTTATGGAGAATTCATTTTAGTTGATGCCTTGATAGGTCTTACTCATACCTATAAGTCACCTAGGTCATATTCATGTTCAATGCCAATGCTCTAAGATCGGTAACACCAAATATTTTCCTAAGTTTTAAGTCTTAGATAGATTGAAGTAATTTTCGGCGGAGTCATACTTCGTTATGTTCACCAGCCTCACTCGTAGCATAATCGTGATATACAAATCGAGTAGTCCAAAGGACGGCAGCGCACAATATAAAAAAACTGGCTTAGCGAGCATACAATATCATATAATCACATACAATAATTCACACATATCTTCTTGAGCAATTAGCACACAAATGTCTGAACCCAAAGAATCCATTAAGGGTTCAGACCATAGAATCCAACATACCGTACACCAGTCGTAGTTAGTCCTGTAGAGCAGACGCCGATCCCGCGACGATCTCTCCCTCTACCGCTACCGGTCCTCTACCAAGTATATGCTGGAATGATTAACTCTAAGTATTAATACTTATGTTTCAAGTCTTGCTATCTATTCCAGAAGAATGTTAACCCCTTCCCGGTAACTAACCCCCATAGTCGGTTAGTTGTCTTACTCGGGTTCTTATTAAATTGAGATATAATTCAAACTATACTCCATTTGTTATCAGAATATTTATGTGATAACTATCTATCACTTGGGACTCAATCCTCTTTCATTACCTGCATTATTAGTCCTTAGGTAATATTTACTTATACATATTCATGAGTATTTATAACTCATTCCCAACATTGTATATGTTCATTATTCACTACCGTTTAACTCACCCTTAATTACTTTCTAACATATTCCTTGATTTTCCTTAATCCATCTCTTTATAATATATCATCCTCAATACTCATATTGCATTATCCCCCTTGTGCAATATACCATTTGGTTCCCATATGATTATACAATCATTTTCATTTAATCCACCTAATCTCATACATTCATATTAGGTCAATATAAATTATAATCCTTATTTATTACCTAGACTTTCATCATTCCATGTGAGCACACTTAGACTCTTCTAGGTGTTATCCCTCACATTTTATTTACTAAGAACATAATCTTAGTATATCGTAATGTTACATATAATGTCTTAGTCTCATTATATCTGTTTCCTTAATTTTGTAAGGTTTCAACCCTTGAATTATAAGTCTTGTAGTTATGTATACTCTTGTCATTTTATGTAAGTATTTATCTTCTCTACCTTATACTAATTCCTTTATTAACCCATCTGATCGTTAATTTGATAATATTGTAATGTCACAATGACATTGTATTACCCCATAGCTTATAAAGTTGTAGTTTCATATTATGACCCTTATATTATAATCCTCACATTTCCAAGTAGTTCATTATCTCATGTAACTACTAACATCCTCTTAGTCCTCCATTAACTACCATTTCACTATCAACCAACTTTATACTATATGTTTCTATAACTCTAAGTGAGTTGTAATACCAATCCCTACCAATGATATTTCCTATAATATCATGTGGGGTACTTTATAATCCCATTCACATATAATATATTAGGAATATAAACCTAGTACTTTTGTAATGTCGTATTTCATGTTACATATACATCATTATTTCCTCACTGATAAAATCAAAAACTTTATATTAAAATTTCCTTTTTATTTCCAAGGTATCTCATTCTTTAACGTGAGGTATTACCACCTCGTATTATTTCTTAATGATTCAAGTATTCAACTTAACCTTATATCAATGTCACTTTATATCATTCTCAACCTTACACTATAATTCATTCTCAACCTTTAATATTCACGTCATGCCTCTTACATTTCCGAAAAATCCCACAATCATCACACACTTTCCAAATATTATAAAACCACCCTAATATCATATGCCATGATATTCATTCTCTTATTTAACTTTAACCTATAGTTTCCTACTACCTTTTTCATAAATGCCGAACATCACCTAGGTTTTTCTCATTTCATTCCCTTAACCCACAACTTTCTCTTAATTACATCTTAACTCTCATTACTTCATAAACTTACAATTAAATCCATAAACTCTATATTATATAGTATAGTTATTTAAAATACCAAAACTAGCCCAATAAATTTCATAAATTCCAATTAGACCTCTTCTGTTCGGTTTTTATATTCTTTAACACACAACTTTCCCTATTTACACTTTGACCCACTTTTATTTTATACACTTACAATTTAATACCAAAACTTTATATTATACGTATTAATTATTCAAAATACCATACCAACCCCTAAGATTCCCATAAATCTAGTACAGTCCCTAAAAGTTTTATAAATTCATTTTTCACCCCAAAGTTTTGGTATTTACACACAACCCCTTATAGTTTTTATAAATGTCACACTTTAATCATTTAACTATATATTATACTTCTTTAATTTATTAAAGGGAAAATTCACGATATACCCCTGTTTTCTTTCGTAATTCACAATATACCCCTGTGATTTTCGTAATTCAACTTTAAACATACTTAAATGTTGTCCAAAATTGATGAAACTTTACATGGACGATGCTAAAGTGTTATATTTTGGTCCAATATCAAATTTAAAGTTTTTTAAGCTCACATGTGATCTGTGGGACCCAATGAACATGTGACTTCTCATTGGGTCTCACAGGTCACATGTGAGCTTAAAAAACTTCAAATTTGATATTGGACCAAAATATAACACTTTAGCATCGTCCATGTAAAGTTTCATCAATTTTGGACAACATTTAAGTATGTTTAAAGTTGAATTACGAAAATCACAGGGGTATATTGTGAATTACGAAAGAAAACAGGGGTATATCGTGAATTTTCCCTTTAATAAATTAAAGAAGTATAATATATAGTTAAATGATTAAAGTGTGACATTTATAAAAACTATAAGGGGTTATGTGTAAATACCAAAACTTTGGGGTGAAAAATACTTAAATGTTGTCCAAAATTGATGAAACTTTACATGGACGATGCTAAAGTGTTATATTTTGGTCCAATATCAAATTTAAAGTTTTTTAAGCTCACATGTGATCTGTGGGACCCAATGAACATGTGACTTCCCAGTAGCGAGTCGCTTGTAACTTATATGTCTGAGAATAGATTATTACTTTGTAAGTAAATCTTTTTATTTCAACAATATATCTTTTCATGTTTTGTGGGATGTATTTATATATTAAATGTGTCTTTCGTATCATTACTTCCATCCGTATCGATACTCCAGTACTCTGTATTTTGTTGGGTCTGTATTAAGTCTCATACCGCTTTTCACAATCTTGGGTATAGAGTAGAGTTGATTAAATGGGAAGGTGGGCCGGGTTTGGGCCGAGCCGATATTAAATTTTAACCCTTATTTTTGCATTGAGAATTGAAATAATTTGAAAATTTGAGTTGTAAAATAAAAGATGAAAGGGTAGAATTGGAAAACAGATAAAAAAATGCTAGAACATCTTCTATTTTAAAATTAGTGAAAAGACCCAACAAATCATATACGACAAAAAGGAGAGTATTATAATAATAATAATAATAATAATAATAATAATAATAATAATAATAATAATAATAAAAAGTGGGTCACCTCAAACTTAGTCGTGGGTCAAATTTTTTATTAGAGCTCGATCCAATTTTTTATTCAATTCTATTTAAAATTTAGGTCCCATTCTTTTGCAACTATTTCAACTGGTTTATGATTTATCAACTGATTTATCAGGCTCAACTCATTCTTTTGTTGTATTATGGGTCATATACCATTTACTCATAAAACTTATTTAAAACAGCATTATCAGTTAGTTCATCAGCTGGTTTACACATTATTAGTTACATTATCAGTTGATTTATCAGTTCAAAACTCTAATATAAAAAGAACAATTTATATAGGTTTTTACACAATCATCTAATTTTGAAATCAGTCATCAGTCCATATCCACTATCAGCTGGTTTATACAGAATGCAAGGGGCCTTAATCTAGACAGACTTTTGAAACTTTATTTCTAGGCAGACTGGGTTAGACTGCCGGACCATGTTGATCAGCCCTAGCATAGAGTCATAGTCTTTATAAAAGGAAAAAAACCTATGAAAAGAAAGAAAAGTAAAAAAAAAACGGCCGGTTAAAAAAAAGATGCGAATAAATTGGATTTAGGGTTTCTATATAAACCCGGGGACTAATGGAAGGTCATTCATCGTCGCTTCTTTTCATTCATTTTGGGGCCGCCGGAAACGCTCTGTCGAATCCCATATGGAAGCCCCAACGAGAGAGGAAGCGGTAGACTAAGGAGAAAATTCTCCGTGCATCTCCAGAAAGCCATTTGAACCTTCTTCTTCGTAGCATTTGGCTCACTGTGATGCATACAAACCCTACCCCCATTGTCCCTCCAACGAATTTGTCGAAAGAAGCTTCATCCCCTTCTACCTGTTCTTTGTATTCTTCATGGCTCTCGTCACTTGAGCTGCGGTGGTGTGTTTTGAAAAAAAATGTTTTGCTTCACTTACCTTCTACTCCTTTCTACTATTATCAAGATCTTTTTTCTTACTGGGTGGATTGATTGATTGCCTAGTTTTTGTCATTGTGGAGAAGCAGCAATTCTGCCTACTCACTCTCACTGTTTTCTTTCACAAAATTGATGACCTGCTCTGGTTGTTGAAAAACATGTCGCGACCTAAGTTTTTAGAGATTCTGTAAGCCATATGTAACGAATTCATTCTGATTTTAATCGTTAGCCTTCTTTCCTATTGAAGAAGCTCAGTTCTGCGAGATGATTTTAGTCGTATCTGCCCGATCTTTGGTCTTCTGCTCGATTCTTGTGAAACCGTTTGATAGAATGAGAAATCTTCATAACACAGTATTCTCTACCAGAGTCGCTCAACTGTTGTATGCTAAAGTAAAGTTCGCTCTTTTAATAGTGTCGACGAATCTCCTATGGTTTTGCTTCGAGAAATGTCAGACATTTCACCTGCTTTTGTTTACTATGCAAATCAGATCGACCATGGTTTCAAGCTAAATTTTGATGCTGCAGTTTTCATTTCCAAAGGGATACCGTTTTGGAATTGATATCGGATTTTGGTAGCGTTTCATCAAAGCGTCTATTATACAACCATGCTTCCAGTTGTTGACTTGTTATTTTTAATTATATGGTAGTTTTTGCTTTTATATTTAGTCTTTAAAATTATATAAAAAAATCATTTTAATTTCTCTATTGATTTAAAAATTATTTCAATAATTGACAGTTGTAAAAAATTTATCTCTCTTAAATATCTTCTTATTGTAATTATACAGTTTCTATTTTCACCATTTTTAAATATTAGTTACATGTTAATATTAGAAATACACGTTGTTCAACATTTTAAACCATTTGTTCAACATTTTAAATCATTTGTTCAACATTTTAAACCATTTGTTCAACATTTTAAGCTATTTGTTCAAATCAGAAATTTATTATAAAACAGTATCAATATAATTTACAATTTCCTAATTTTCGTCATTTTTAAACACCAGTTACATGTTCATATTAGTAATACATGTTCAACATTTTAAACCATTTGTTCAACATTTTAAACCATTTGTTCAACATTTTAAGCCTTTTGTTCAAATCAGAAATTTTATTATAAAACAATATCAATATAATTTATAATTTCCTAATTTTGTTTGTCATTTTTAAACACCTGTTACATGTTCATATTAGTAATACACGTTGTTCAACATTTTAAACCATTTGTTCAACATTTTAAACCATTTGTTCAACATTTTTAAACAATTTTTTCAACATTTTTAACATTTTAAACATTTTTTCAACATTTTAAACCATTTGTTCAACATTTTAAACCATTTGTTCAACATTTTAAATCATTTGTTCAACAGTTTAAACCATTTGTTCCAAATTTATCTTATAATGTTTATGAAATTTGCTTAGATTAAAATTTCAGACTAGTTTTTTATTGACATTATATAATAAAGGATTATTAGTACAATTTTCCTCTAAAACTAAGATGTTTTACTTAACAATTAATATATTTTTTAGAATTATTTGTTTTGAATTTGCAGATTTTCCTCTAACCCCAAGATTTTTTTACTTAACGATTACTAAATTTTTTAGATTTATTTATTTTTAACTTCTAGATTTTCTTCAAAACTAATATTCAAGATTATTATATTTAATTGATTAAAAATTAAATTTTAAATTATAAAAACAAAAAGAGAAACATCATGCATCTAGATTTTTTGTTTCCACGTGTAAACCGGAAGCACGCAGCATCGTGCTTCCGGTTGTATAGTAGAATTTGCCGCGTTTCATCTCCCCAACTTGACAGCCGGAGCCTATCATAATTAGGATAGCTCAACCGTCCGGTTTGGCCTTTATTTTTTACCAATGGGTATAGGTAGAAAAAATAATTGGACGAGTTTGGACAAAAGAAATAGCCTGAATTTTTTCAGACCAGGTTATGATTAAATATTTTGTCCAGTTGATACTCGTCCCGGCCCGAATGTCATAGTATATCTTAGAGAAAATTCACGATATACCCCTGTTTTTTTTCGTAATTCACAATATACCTCTATGTTTTTCGTGATTCAACTTTAAACATGCTTAAATGTTGTCCAAAATTAATGAAACTTTACATGGACGATGCTAAAGTGTTATATTTTGTCCAATATCAAATATGAAGTTTTTTAAACAAAAGTAATAAAATGCTTACAATAGTACAGTAGTAATTATTCAACTAAATGAATCGCATACTTTTTGTCTTATAAAATTTATTTTGTGCTGTGCGCTCTCTTTAAAATCTATACTATGTATCTATATTTTAAAATCTATGTTACTAAATAGAGAAATTTGAGTTAAAAGTGGGCTGGATGGGTCAAGTTATAGCATAAGTATTTTTTTTATGTGGGCGGGTTTGGTTCAGATGATTGGCCGATTGAACAGGTTTTGACTAAACATTTGACCCGATTGGACTAGAAATTTATGTTTAGCCCAGTCTGAATCTAATCCATTCACCAGTTGATCAACTCTAGTGACAGCTTTCTTTGCCTTTTCCGCTTAGTAGTCAGTTTTAGCAAAAAAAAAAAATTCACTACTTTATACATTTTGACAACATAGCTGACAATTAGGCAATTAGGTTGTATATTCTCTTATATTTTATTTTGGCAAAGTTCACACATTGAACGAGCCCATACGATCTTCTCCTAAATAAAATCCTTTTTTTTGGTCTTCTAATTGAGTCGAGAACATTTTGGCTGTAAATGTATCAATGGTAAGTTGATGAAATATCAATGTAGTTCCTTGGAAGTAGAGACAACTTTGCCGAAAACAAAAATCTTGGGTGTATTACTATTAATGGTCAAGGTCAATAGCCACAATCTGTATAAAGAAGCAAAGGAAGGAAGCTCCTCCGTTGATCAGCTCATTGCCATCTATGAAAATCTTCCATTTTACATTCTTAAGCATCATGTCGTCCTCAGGATTTTATAAACATGTTTTAATTGGCTTTTGCTTCCAACTCACTCCATATAACTAAGGTATTCTTTTATTATTATTATTATTATTATTATTATTATTATTATTATTATTATTATTTATTATTATTATTATTATTATTATTATTATTATTATTTAGCATTGTGAAGTAATCAACTGGAACAATCACAGCGGGAAGTTATGGTGATAATTATCATTGTTCAATCTAGAATTACCACGAAAAGTCGTACAAGTAGAGTAGGGTTATACGCCTCCTTAAGCCACAACCGTTTTTCTTATAGCTCTGCCATGGGCGCCAATCTATGACAAGATGATCAAATTCACCTACCATGATCAGCATCCTTGTTGAGAATCTGGCGGGCGATCCTCCCAATGTACACTTTTGATCTACTTACTAGAGTGGGCAACAGTAAAGGATGAGCACTTCAGAGGAAATAAAAGCCCTTCGCGTGTTTTGACATCATATTTAAGACATATATTATACTGTAGGGTTGTCAATCTTGATATAAATTTGAAATCTGACCTGAAACTGACACATTAAAAATTGGGTTTGGATTATAAGTTTTAACCTGAAAACATTTTTGGGTTGGGTTCGGGTTGTGTTGCTAAAAACCCGGGTCGGTTTTGGATTTGACCTGTCAACCTGATTTCAACCCGCAACCTGAAAATATTTTTAAAAAAGAAAAATATATATATTCTTATAGTTATGCGACATAACCCTAAATATATCAATCATGTAATCATTTATTTTTGAGTAAATTACTCGGAATCCCCCTCAGGTATGGGCATAATACAGTTAACCCCCTTGTGTTTATCATAATTATTGGTAACCACCTTGAGGTTACGGTATCTCTGACTATGAGCCCTCGAACTATAACTTTGTTATCAAAACGTTAACTACATGTTGACCCATAAGCTTAATCACATTATTAATGACAATCTAGACAACAAAACTGCTTAATTAACATCATTTAACTCTCCCTCATCCTAATTCAGATGCAATTTTGAGGTCAGATTAACGTTTTTCGGACAATAAGAGTGCTGATTAAGTAGTGTTTTTTGTCCAGTATGTCATTAATAATGTGAGCAAGCTGATGCGTCAGCACGTGGTTAACGTTTTTATAATAAAGTTATAGTTCGGGGGCTCATAGTCAAAGATACTGTAACCTCAAGGTGGTTACTAATAATTATGATAAACACAAGGGGGTTAACTGTAATATGCCAATCCTCAAGGGGGTTCTGAGTAATTTACTCATTTTTTATTATTTTATATGTTATATTATATTATCTTGGTGATTTTGTGTAAATTTTATACTGATAGTACAATATTTTTAATTGTGGGTTGATTTTGGGTCGATTTCAGGTCGATTTCGGGTCAATTTTAGGTTGATTTTATATTGATTTTGGGTTGACTTCGTGTCATCGGGTCAGTTTCGGGTTGACAGGTCGGGTTCGGGTTGACAAATCATAACCCGTTTTGGGTTCGGGTCAATTTTGGGTTGGGGTGAAACATGAGCAGGCCGGGTTCGGGTTGAAGTCAACCCGATCTAAAACTCGAAATTGACAACCCTGTATGATAGTTGTTTTGTGTTAGCATATTAAATTTGTTGTTAGTTTTGTGTTGATCTATTTGTATCTATATTTCATGACAGTTTTACGCTGGTATATTTGTAATTGTTTTAAAAATGGTTTTTGGTAGTGTGACATATATATAGGGATATCAATGGATCGGCTGACGCTCCACCCAATCTGTCACCTGTTTTTCACCTGCACCGCCTGATCTGTCACTAGCAATTTCATCATCTCCCAGCCGTTTTACATTATTTTCTAGTAAGTATTTTTATTTTTTAACACTTTATATAAGTTTAATTTTTTAAAAAAAATACACTCATATTTGTTCAATATACATACCATAACAACTAATGTTAACAACATACTCAAAACATTGAGTATTAACCAAAATATTTCTAAAATATCTCAACAAATATGGAATAAGTATCTTTTTTTACTTAAAATAATACATATGGGTGACGGGTCAGGTGAACGAGTCGGGTGACCGGGTGAAAAATGTTTACTCGTTTCACCCGTTTTTCACCTATTTTTTCAGGGTTTTCACCCATTTTAGCGGGTCGGGTGCTCGGGTGAAATGGGCACCCGTCACCCATTGTCATCCCTACATATATGCGACATAAGTTAGTTATATGTAGTACATTTACTGTTTATGTATTATAATTACAAATATTATATTACACAATATAATTTTGTTTTGTTAGTAAAAAAATTCACAAACAAAGAAAGCAAAGAGAATAAAATTTTTAGTATAACCAATAAAATTACAATTTTTATTATTTAAGTAATTTTAGTATAACCAATAAAATTACAATTTTTGTTATATAAGTACAATAGCAACTTTTAACAATATATTGTGATTTTCTATAATTTTATAATTCTTACAAATATAAAAGTGATGAAACAAGGACTAGACTATCAAATTTTATAACAATGTTGTGTTAATTTATTTAGTTAAATATTAACTTTTAATATGATATTATTTTTTAAAAACTTTGTATGTTAATAAATTAATATAGATGAACATTTTTATATGCTTTTTAAGTTTTCATTAAAGAGATTAGCATTGATTATTTTATTTTATTAATCTATGTGTTATTATTTTGTAGTATTGAGTAACTTGTAACAAATAAAGTATTTTGTAACTAATGTCATAAGATAAATAAACGGAAGTGAAGGGGTGCGGCGCGAAGGAGAAAGCAGCATATGCTGCCTCTCATCATGCTGTAACGAGGTGAACAATAAAAATAAATAAAAGAGTCCAAAACAGCATATACTAATACATTTATGCTACCTATTTATGTTGCACAAATTACAACCGAACAATGTTTCGTTTGAAACCAGGATTACAAACTACCCAGGTTAAAAGGAAAGGACACGTGTTGGGAAATATTACTAGCATAAGTAATTGAACCTAACTAAACGGGTAAGTGCACCCAATTCATTGCAATATAACAAGTGTCGTATCCACAAGGAAACTGGTTTCTAAATCCCAAGCTTTGGTACTTTAGTAAAATGCAAATGCAAACAGTAAACGGGGGTTTAGCCGGAGGCAAGCTTAGTTGTTTGTAAATGGAAAAACAATAAAACAATAAATTGTTTGTTTGATGGAATGGGTGGAAAATTACCCTAGGATAGTGGGGAATCACCTAAATCATACAAAGAATCTCATAACCATAACTCATTATCTCATTGTCTATTAGAGTCCAATTCCTGAATCCGAAATCATGGGAAACCCAATTCTTACCTAATTAGTCAAACCCCTTAATTAAATGAGGTTTAAGTCACTAAGTAGCATTAAACAAAAATTCTCAAATAATAGCCCTAAGATTTTACCCCCAAAATTAGGAGAGCAAAAATTAGGGTTTATCCCTCTTTGGGTCTAGTTTCAAACTCAAACTCAAATGTTGAATGAAACCACCATAAATGCTATAGTTGATCAAATTAAAGCATTAATTGATATTGAAGGAGATAAAAACAAGAGCATTCAATGAGTTAGGTCACAAGCATTCAATGTGCAATATTAGGGTCAAACCCCATCCTATGATACAAAATGGGACTACTCAACCATTGGAAAGGAAAAGGGAAGGGAAAAGAGGGATTTAGCCATTAGAGGAGCTTTGGAGCTTTAATGAAGGTAGATTTCTTCACTTTCTTCTTCCTTCTCTTCTTTTCTCCTCTTCTTTTCTCCTTCTTGGTCGCCTCTCTCTCCTCTCATTCTGTCTGGAGTCGTGTGGAATAAGTGATGAGGATAGATGCCCCCAAATCCAGCTTTTTAAAATATAAAATTGGGCAATTTTTCCGTCCGACCAACCTTGTCAAGGTAGGTCTCGTGGGTCGGTTGGACTCTCTAGTGAGGGAAGCACGTGACATTTTTAAGCTCGACCGACCTTGTCAGGGTCGGTCCTAAGGTTGGTTGATTCCAGTAGCTTTCATCCCCTGAAATTTGTAATTCCGGCCTCCGGAACCTCCGACCGACCCTCCAAAGGTTGGTCCTAGGGTCGGTCGGGACCAGTAGTGATTTTCTTCAACTTGTGCGGGGCCTAGAATCTTCGTTGTGGCTCAGAATTGCTCCTCATTTGTGATGTTGAAAAGCTTGAAAGATGGGGGATCTATTGATGCACTCCACTAGCTCTAAAAGAACCTAAAAGTATGCTCAAATGAGCATTTACCTATCAATAGATCAAACTATATAAGTTCGCTATTAATCACAAAAACACTCTATCAAGAGGTGAAACATATTATGCACCAAGTAAAATAAAGATGAATAAAGACCTTAAAATAGCATTATTTCACCACCTATCAACAAGCAAACTGGTTATTCGTTGTTTCCTCTAAAACCAACAATTGATTAAACAATAAAATTATTGACACCTAGTTCATGTAAGACAGGTATTGCAAATGAGTTGAAAATCCGGTAAATCAGAATGATTTGTCATAATTGAACTATATTAATTTTGTGGGGTGAAAAGACTGTGTAAGTGATAAGTGAGGAATACATAGACATTTAAGGGTTTAATCTACCTTATATTTACTTACTTTCAGGATAATATTACTCACTTATCGTATGTTTTTCCTAAGATTTATGTTTTGATATGAACTGATACATTTTATGTATCAAATGTAGTAAAAAAGTCTTGGAATCACATAGTTTACTTCACAAGCCTTCCAACGCAACAAACAGCGAGTGAAACGGAGCTAAAACGAAGATTCTAAGCCCAGTTGAAGATTGCAGAAAAATGAGGAAAAAATACACATGTCCGCATAGCCCCACGCGGATGCAGATCCGGACAGGGGTGTCCGAATTACGGACTCAGTCACGGACAAAACATAGAAGCTTGTCCGCAACGCGGACGCAAACCAGGACTCAACACACACACACGTCCGTACCACGGACTCCAACTCGGACGCAACAAAAGAGTGTGTCCGCTTTGCGGACTCAAATCCGGACATCACACGTCCGCATATGTGTCTGTACGCGGACTGAAACGCGGACACGTGTAAATTGCGGCGCCGATTTCCAGATTTCACGCGTTGTAACTTTCGGCGCCGCTTTCTTCTTCTCTTATCTACGGCGCCTACAATTATCCATCTACTACCACCGCCTACCTTATATCCCATCCACCCTTGTCTTCTTCCCTTCCTCTGCATCTATAAAAGCCCAGCTTCTTCTACGATAAAAACACACTGGAGATTGAAGAGAATACATAGAGAACACACACTCCAAATCACTCACGTTCACCTCCAAATCACACTTCCTCCACCCAAATTCCATTTTCCCTCCATACATCCACATCTCCACTTCATTTCCATCATTTCCCATCACCAAATAAGCCTAACTCTTCAATTTTCCAGAAAACCAGACGAAGAAGACGATCTGCACAAAACCAGGCTGTGTCCGCACTTGTGTCCGCACAGACCCCACACGGACAAGAGTTGTCCGCGTTTGTGTCCGCGTGGCCCCACACGGACAGGACCAACTTTTGCCAGTTTGTTCGTTATTCTTCGTTTTACCTGTTTATCATCGTTTTGAGGTCGGCATAATCACAGAGACAAGCCCGAAAGTGGAACAACTCTCCCCAAATAGAGTTCTTTCTCTCCTTAAACTCTACTCTGTTTTAATGTCTATCTTATTTGTTATGTCTGTTTTTATAATTATGTGTGAGTAATAAACTTAGCCTCCCAGGTTGGGGAGCAAGCCTATTTTATATAATTGTGTTATGTAGATTTCCCACTACAATCTATTTAAGCAATATTTTGATTCTTGCCCTTAATGCGCTTTAATCTTCAGGCCAATTATTAAAGTGATATTTGTAGTTCTCTTGTTAAAATGCGGTGCTAAACAAGGTTTTAGACATAGGAAGTCAAAACGGGTTAACGACTAGAAGCGAGTTTCGCCTATAGGTTAATCTGTCTCCAATAGAAATTGTTAATAAAGCGATTAATTTATTATAACTTGGGCAAGGATTGCGGCTTGTTGTTTAAGTTAATCAGGGTTTATTGTACAAGGACCGGTCAATGAACTAATTAAGATTCCTGAGTTTATTGCTAAAGTGGTGGAAGTTTATATTAATATAATTGGATGAAATAGGTGAGCAGAACAACCTAGGGTGCTTCCTTAAAAACAAAGAGTTTTACAACCGTTATTATTTCTGTTTTGATTAATTGTTCTTATTACTGTTTTGTTTACGTTAAGCTGTAACCACAATTTCTCTAAAAAAGTGATAAGTTCTTGTCATTAGTTTAATTAGAATCCTCAGTTAATTTACTACACTATCGGTTAACTACAGCAAGGTCCCCAAGAGTTTGACAACCCCACAAATCCACTATTCCGCAAAACGATAGGTACACTACCTAGGTTGTAGAAGTAGTCACATATTTCTCCAAAGTAAGCTGTTGTTTTATTTTTAAATCTTGTTTTCATAAAACTGAGAATAAAATTATACCCTACTTAAACTAAAAAAATTGAGCATAAATTCCCCGAAAACAAGTTTAAAATCGTAGTTGACTGGTATAATTAAAAAAATTACTATAAATTTATCTGACAGTCTAAGCTTTTGTTTTTTTTAATCTTGTTTTCTATAAAAATAAGATTATACTGTTAATCTTTAGAATTATACATGCACTAAAAAATTGTACATAAATTTATGGGTAACAAGTTTAAACCGCACAACACTGATATAATAAAAAAGATTATAAATTTATACTATGATTCTGAATCACACCAAAAATGATGGTTAATTGGTCTTTGATTAAATATGCTTCTAAAAATAAACAAGTTCAAATAAAAATTTGACTAACCATCAAAATGATTATCAGGTTACAACTGGTTTAACGATTATGAAATCCGATTTCATTACTTTTGCCCTCAAAAATTAACTCCATAACCTAATGACTTTTATTGAGGAACCACTTAAAAAATGTAGTGATAGTATAATAAAATTATACAAATGTGAATATAAAGATATAAACTGACGCAAATTCGACAAAACGGACCGGTCCTACTGTGCTTGGTACGGACTATCCAGTTGGCAGCCCAGTCAGCTGCTGATTGGATTATTTTTGCTGACTGTATTGTCTTTTTATTATATTAACTTTAAATGGTTATAACTTTTAATATATAAGTCCAAAATGAAAAAAAATTATATCATTGTTCATCTAAATTCAAGCTCTTCAAAACAAGACCAGTCATGGATATATTTTGACAACTTTAAAAAAAATATTTTTACATGTGTATGATGATACACTAAAATGATAATAAGATTCATTAATTTTGATATTATGATTCATTAAAATTGATATTATCATTCATTAATTGATAAGTGGCGAATTAGATTACAAATACTGGAACTGATAAAAATCATTATCGTTTTGTAGTGTATTATTATTGTTATATGGTGTATTTTAAATCTTATATGGTGAATCATGTATTTTTCATACATACCAAATATTGTTTTATATTTTTATTTTTATATGTTTGCGATGATACACTAAAATGAAGATATGATTCATTAATTTTGATAATGATTCATTAAAATTAAGATATATGATTCATCTACTAATAAGTGGTGAATTAGATAATAAACTTCGGAACCGATAAAAATTATTATTGTTTTGTAGTGTATTATTATTGTTGTATGGTGTATTTTTAAACCTCATATGGCGAATCGCATATTTTTCAAACATATCAAATATTATTTTGTGTTGTATTATTGTGTAAAAATTTTTATTCTTATAGGTTTGCGATGATACACTAAAATGAAGATATGATTCATTAATTTTGATATTATGGTTCATTAAAAGTGGTGTTATATATATATATATAAATTTAACTAATATAAATTTTTAAAGTTCTCAAAACATATCCATGTTTGATCTTATTTTGAAGAGCTTGAATTTAGATTAACAATAGTATAATTTTTTTACATTTTGGACTTATATTTTAAAAGATACAATAATTTAAAACTAATATAATAAAAAGCAACCCAGTCAGCAGCTGACTGGACTACTGACTGGGTGCCAGCTCATCCAGCCGCACTCAAATTCTACGCGGACCATCCGCACCATCGCACGTCTGATAAACTGAATGACTACAAAGACAACGCGGATGTAGAGGGGGCGAGGGATCTGAAAATTGAAAATCTATCAAATACTCTTAGTTGTTATTGGGTCAGGCCATGATTATAAATAGAGTCAATCACAATCTAACACTTGTCCAAATGTATTTTGAAAAGTAGACTAAATATAGAACAGTGTTATCGAACGCGACCTTATAAAATTTTAAAATATATAAAACAACATAAATTTTTTAAGAATATAGTGTTAAAAAAATTCCTAAAACGAATTTCTGGTCCGCTACATCTAGCTAAAAGGATGTAGCTAAAAGGATGGACAACTTATCAAACGAGATGAATGCAAGGTAACCGTAATACTAGTATTTCTATCACTCAAAGGTGAAAAGGAAAGACATATGGGTTGTGTTCGGACCAGGCTATTTTGGGAGTGGTCTCCACGTGGATCCTACGTTCTACTATAATAATATACTGCCACATATAAAACAATCATAAAAAAAGCCAGACCAAAACAACCACAAAACTACCATGCCGAACCCAACCATGAATGAAACCCGTAAGAGGGAAAGTACAACACTGCCCTCCTCTCCGAGAAGCTGTGCTCAATAGCGTTACAAATAGTAGAGTTTGTGATAAAACATCATGTTAGATGAAAAGTGAAGAGGAAACATGCAACTGCAAGCCTAGTTAAGCTGGCAGTCTGAATCTGAGTCAACTAGCCATATAAACAATTAGACGCTATACACAAATACAAAAAGTAGGACTGGAGTTGAGAACCTACCCGGCCCGTGAGTTAGTTTAATGATTGTAATTGAAGGTATAGTGGGTGTTGTGTTTAGTTAGACCGTATATATTAATTAATTAATTAATCAATTCGGAACACAATTACTTGGAAACTAATTAACTTGTTAATTATATGAGTATAAGTTGGTTGAATTGCACAGTTTAACCACTCTCTGATCATTCTCATTAGCATTAGCAGCAGCAGAGCACACCCACTCCTCTCCTCCCTAATATCTCTCTTTCTTTGTGTCTATTTCACTCTCTTCTTACCAAACTTGAATCAAAGAAGGGGCCGGGCTTACTTCTATCAACTTAACTTAAGAATGATTGTAGCTTGCTAATTAAGGGAAGTTTTTGAAGGATCAGTCACATTTATCACAACAGCTTACCTATAGAAAGCCAGCTAGCTTACCTTAGCTCATTAAGATTAATAGTGACCTTGTAGTGCAATAGCTATCTAATTTCTACTGTTAATCTGATCAGTTCGTTTGTACTTAGTACTTTAGTGAAGCGATGAAGAGTCAGGCGGATAGGTGGATAATCCTTCCTTTCTCCATGAGCTGCGTCTCGGAGTCCAGCATTTGCATCGGTATGTATCATCATCATCAATTCATCATCGTATTGTTGGATATGTATGGCATGTTTTGTTTAGATCGATATCTTTAATGGTTTATGCTTTTTTGTGTTGTGTGTGGATATAGGTGGAGGAAGAGAGAAAGGGATCACTAAACGATCATCATCATCATCATCAAGTGTAAGGACGAAACAGAAGTCCGAGCCGTCTTTCCCCTCTCAGAAACCTAGCACCACATGTGGGTTTCGGTTTCATAGATTAATCAAGAATCTGTCGACCAATATATCTCAGTTATTTGGTGAGTTAATCCATATGTTTCTGTACATGTGAGTTTGTTTTGCATCCAAGAGACAGTGATTATAGCTAGAACAGAGTCAAAATTGATTACTCTGTTCTTTCACTTTATAGAATAAACATTGATTTCTCTTGTTTACCTTGAAAAAATAAAGCCTACAAAGGAGATGAGGAAGAAGAAGAAGAAGTGGAGATGAAGATTGGATTACCAACAGACGTGAAACATCTAACACACATTGGATGGGATGGGTCGACAACAACAATCAACACAATAAGCAGCAGCAGCATAAACCAGCAGCACTCATTCAAAGGATGGGAAGACAACAACAGTAGTACTGTAAAACTCCCATCAATTTCTCTCAAGCAATTTGAGATGGCAATGGCTGCACAAACGGATCAACATAATCAAAATTTCAGTCCGAATAGTAACAGCAACAGTGGTAGTAGCAATACAATGATGTCTGAAACTTGGTCACCGGTGTGCACTGATCAGAATAACTCAGTCCCTGCAAATTTGGTTGTTCATCAGTAATGAGTTGGTGGGTTGATGCATTGGTTATGGCAGTTAAGATTGTTATGGGTTTTTAATTTTCACCCTTTTCCATGTATGTATACTTTAATTAGTCGACTTTTCTCAGAAAGGGTGGTTGGGTTTTTTTTTATATAACAATACAACTATTACATTTGCTTGTGATTTGTGAAATTTCAAGTGGGTGTGTGGATTTGTTTTTTTCTATAAAGTGAACAAGTGAAACAAAACCATTATTGTAATATAAAGAGAAGCTAGGGCTAATGCGAACCAAAATTTGTACACCAATGGTGTTAATGTCAAAATGAGAGGATTAATTACAGTATTGAAGATGACTGACTCATCAAAACTTTACCAGTCGCATCTTTTTGTTGTATTATTTGTTTAGAAAGGAATGTTGCTTTGTTTATGGTTGCTTGTAAATGGGTTGTTTCTTAATTAAGATCCGTGAACTTTAATTGAACACAACATGGCGTCTTTTCTCTTTTTTTTTTTTGGATGCTTGTGATTGTTTTCGCTCGGTTAAAGTGATTTGTTTGTTAAGCTGTGAAATTGTATATAAAATATAAACAAGTAGACCACATGGTCGTAAGTACATATTCTTCTAGTTTATTTTCTCCCGTTTCTGTTGGTTCTGTGAAACCCATGTTGTGCAAGGAGTCGTAGCGTAGTCGGACTGTCGAAGTTCGACCACTTCAGTCCAATCTTTCTCCCTAAGCCCAAGCTTAAGACCAAACAGGCCCAGACTTTGATTGGTTCGGTCATATCTCCTCCAGTACTGCCAATATACGAGATTGGTGAAGGCCCTCATCAAGACTTCAGCAAGTGACCCCCGCTTAATGGGTAATTGGTACCCCTTTCCTTCATAGCTAAATGAGAAAGGCCCATGTCATTATCTGGTTTCGTCAAGATTGTAGAAAACGGGTTTTAAACACGACAAAAAAATTTGAAACTTAAGACACAAACTAAATCTGATCCTTTCCAGCTCAATTCTGACATGGTAATTAAATTTGAAATATGCTTTGACCCGATTATGATCCACTTATATCCCACTCCTGACCAATTTGATCATGACACGACTTTTTGTTTATTGCGTCATATTCAGGGTAATAAGACTAGCGCGTCAAAAACAGGTTCGCGGATCTTATTACGCGGAACTCAAATCTGATCCGTTTATTAAACAGGGTGACCCAATCTAATCTATTTAATTAATTGTGTTCAAATATGAAATAAAAACTCAACCTGTTTAATAAACGGATTGACCTGTTTATTAAACGGGTTGATCTGCCCTCCATCTCAATTAATTAATCGTGTCCAAATTTGAAACTCAAATTCACATATATTAAACTCAAACTTAACCTGTTTAGTTAAATATAAGAAAATAATTTGACTAATTAATATTAGTTTTGTCATTTTATGATATTATTAACTTTACTTTAAATTAAAATACTTAATTTTTAATATTTTGTATATCTTATTTATATTAAAATTTGATAAAAAAAATTAATAATTAATCTATAATTTATAATATATATATATATATATATATTTAATATAAATTACTTAAACGTGTTAGCGGGTCACATATGTTAAATCCAAACCCAACACGGTTATTAAACGAATCATGTTCGGGTTGATCCGTTTATTTAATCGTGTCAAATTTTAAAATTCAAACTCACTAACTTCGTGTCAAATTCGTTGGTCAAACGGGTTGTGTTGAAATTTTCAACCCTATAATAAGTTTAACTTGATCATTGTAGGATTTTTCACTTCCTGACCCAAAAAACTTTCTATATCAAAAATTTCAACCCAAATCAACAAGTCTGAAATCTACATCTATCCCTGATCCCTCCCCATAATGATATGGGCCTTTCTCATTTAGCTATGCTCTATACTGGGCCAAGTTTTAGATCTCCTTATGGGCAATTTAGACTTTGCGTGTTACGTTTCTAATAGTCAAATCCGATGTTGTCAATTGTAGCTAACAAACTCTATAAAAAAAAACCACGTACATTGTAATTTTCTGAAAAGGAAATCTGTTAAAAGTCATCACTAATTATTACTTTTTTTATAAGTGGCTGAAAGTTCAGCTTAGGAGCGATACTGAGGTTTTAAATGAACCTTTCTCGCAATACGATAGTAGTGAGTTTTGAACCCAGGATCTTTGGTCAAGATACCACTCCACTACCGATCAAGCCACCGGGGCTTATTACTTTGACGGTATTGTCAATGCTAAAAACGGTGGGGGAGTTGGAGACTGGTACAATCAGCCTAACCACTGAGCGATCCAACTTAAATAGCATACTATATAGTACTACTAGTACTACATATCAAAATCAACTAAGAGGGAACAAATATTATCAATATCGAATGAATCGAAAACGAAAGCGAAATAGGGCTACAGTAGTAGTGTATCGCGCTCCCTGAGGCAATTTTGGTGGCGGCTGCCCCAGTTATCGCGTCTTCAGACGTTGATTTGTTTCCTTCTCAGAGGAAGATCCCACTCCTCGACAGCTACTAGCTGGCTTGTCTTCTCATCTGAACCTATTCAGTGAGTTTGGTCTCCTCCATCAGCGTTCTTTCTGCTGGTCGATTGAAACCTCTATCCTTCTGCCCATTTCCAGTCGCCGGTTTCAGTCTGTGCTTCTTCACCGACTCTCTTCGTCCGTCGCGGTGATTACTCCAGGTAATTGATGCATGCGCGCGATATTTCACCACAACAGTAGCCAGCAGTAACCAACGTTCCTTCTTTATACTAGTAGTAATTGTCTCGTTTTCAATCCGGTTTGTTTTTTGGGTCTTAGATTTCTTGCAGTAGTGTGGTGGTTGTGAGATTGGGCTAGCTTGAAGTGATTAGGAGATTTGTGTAGCTAGTTTTTGTCGGGTCTGGTCCATTGGTTGAGTTGCTGCGTGCGATTAAGCAAGTGCCGCCAGTTTCGGATCTGGTGTGGAGATTGCTGAAATACCCCGAATAATTACTACCTTAATTAATAAGGATCAAATTAAATCATTAGCAATTATTGCTATAAACATTATGGTATAAATATACATAGTCCAAAATGGACATGGGATTATACATTAATTTTTAACCAAAGAAGAAATATTATTAAGGAAAGATAAACTCTTAAAGTTAATATTACATATATATATATTAGTACATATGTTAAATACCACTAGTATACCTTAATAAAATTATATAAATAGTTATATACTCTAAACAAATTACAGTCACAAACATGTACTTATATATACACACTTTTAAACCAACAATGTATAAGTAACAATGTGACATACAGATATAGTCACTTATCTTAGATACAGTAAGATTGCAAATTTACACAAATCCAGCGTATGTTCCATTCAGAAGTAAATCGATAACTTTGCATACGTAGATATTTATTCTCACTACAACAAATAAACATGGCCGGGCAGAAGCAGACTACCATATATGTAATGTTGTTCTTGCGGCAAGGATTATGAATGCAACACTAGTGTTGCCTGAATTAGATGCTAACTCGTTATGGCATGATGACAGTGGATTCCATGGTATCTATGATGTAGAGCATTTCATCCGGACTTTAAGATATGATGTCCGAAGAGTTGAGAGCCTTCCTGTAATCAAGGGAAAGGAAAAAAATTAATAAATAAAAATAAAATAAAAATGGAAAGGTCATCAGATACGCCCTCCCAGAGAGGCCCCTGCTAGTTGGTATACAAAAGTTGCTTTGCAAAAGATGAAGGAGCATGGTGCAATATATCTCACTCCGTTTTCACATCGTTTGGCGGAAGAGATTGACAATACAGACAAATTCAAAAGACTGGATAATATATAGATACAACTAGCATTAGAGTATTATAAGATAGGAAAAGTTTTCAAATTCCCTCCAATTCTCTCCTAGTCTGCCGCCCACTGCACCTATACACAAAAGGAAACATCAAATATCATTTCAGACAATATAGACAACTAATATAGTAGATAAGTACAACCCACCTCTCCAACTTTAGTGCTTTCCCAACTCCCCATCAGTCTTCTTTTCAGTCAGGACAGCAGCAGCTACACTCCCATCACTTCAGCCACTCCTTTCTCTTCTTATGCACGGTAAGTTCCTCTCTTTTCTCTACTCCATCGAATGGTAGCAACAAGCAATGGTGCTTCCCTTCTCCATCTCTTCTCAACTGAAACAGACAGGTAAGGAATCTTCTCACAAGTCCCTTTCTTTCTAGCACCTTGCTTCAGCCTCTCTACCCCATCCGACCCTCTGCTCATTCGGTTGCAGTAGACAGTGACAAACCCAGCATGAACTCTCGGTAGAAGCAACCACTGGACAGTCACAGTAACAAGAAAAAAAAATGGTGATCTCCCAACTCAACTCTTTCTCCTATGGTTCTGCGCCAGTTTCCAAATCTTCACGGTTCTGCTCCCAACCCCATAGTCTTCTCATCTTCACGGTTCTACTCTTCTGTTGCAGTAACAGCAGCAGGCTTCTTCTGCTTGAGCTTCCCATTCCAGTACAAAAACGGCAAGAAAAAGGCTACCGAAACAGAGGTAAACACCACTCGCCTTTATCTCTCTGCGTTCATTTTCTGGGCATGGGAGAACAACCTCTTCTTCATCAGTTCTCCTATGTTCTCAGGGCATAGAACACCATTGGAAAGTCCCAAAACTCAACCTGGAATTACACCGGCTGAAGAGAAGTCCTTGGTCTTGAACGGTAGGAAGAAACCGTATTAAAAATACACTGCTCCCTGTCATACTTATGATCGAAAGTGCTAGTTCTTGATGTTTCCTTTTCTGTTTTTGATGCTTGCACTTGAAGCCATTCCAGCCTCTATGTTCTGCCAAACCACAACCATATAGAATCAAGGGAGGAGGGTGAAGACAGCAAACCGAGAAGACACGTAAAACCTTTAAAAACAAGGTAAGGAAATCAACACTTGACATGGCTGTGTAAGCCTTTCATTTCCTTCATTTTCTCACGCAAAAAAAAAAATACACACACTGAAACTTCCCTCTCTGTCAAACTGTCCTAGAAGCAGTACATGTAAGTTTCTACAGAACGACAAGGTTGCCGGCATGTTGAGAGCCATTCCAAGGAAGGATAACATATATTTTTTTTAGAAGGTAAAAGCTATAACCAAACCCTTGAAATATATATATACGAGTAGCTTAAGTTACGTACCAAAAAAAAATGTTGTTGTGACTATGATATATATACGTACAGCCAGGCTGAGGAAGAAGATTGTAGTTGGTAGAAAGGTGCTGTGAGAAGTTGCTGGATGTAAGTCCGTAAAGTATAAAATCAGAAGCCTCAGTACAAGACTGACAAAGAGCAGAAACGAGAAACGAGACAGAAAGTGTTTAGAAGAAAAACTCCGCTATCAATCTTATTATTGATAACTTGAAAACTCCTCACCTGATCTGTTCAACACTTTGAACAATCACTCTCACGTCTAATTCTAGACAAAAACGTTGATTACTATCAACAACTCTCTCTCTCTCAAGACTCTCTTTTTGCGGTAGAAGCTCTACCTTTTCTGATGTTTTTGCTGTACATTTATACTACTTGGAGGCAGATAACAACCTCCTAAATATCTACAAACAATCTTTATCTAAAACCAATATAAATACAAAATACAAGATCCTAAAATATCTCTAACTATTTCCTAGTATAATGCTGGCGCCTCTGATTTCACTCCTTCTTATTATTAAGTAAATATTCTGTTAAGATCTTCACTCAAAGCTGCTGACTGTAGAGGTTGTTGAGATAATATAGGCAGCCTTGGTTTGGGGATTTTGCCACATCAAAAACCTTCGGTAAATATACATTTACAGTTTCCCCCTTTTTTGATGTGAGCAAACTTAGTATGGTGAGATAATGTAGCATTCCCCCTCAAGATATGCATTCTTCCTTAAAACGAGCATTCCCCCTGAAGATGTTAAAACCTTGCAGCACTTGAATGAGATTTGGTTAATCAAGTAACATATTCAAATTACTCACCATATTTCCCCCTTTTGCGAAATCAAAAAATGGTACTAAAAAGTCTATCTCACGGAGTGTAAAATAGCATGCAAGATCATCAAAATGGCATTTTATACGAATTCATGCGTAGGAACACAGAACATAAGGATAGGCTGTCCATAGAAAAGGCAATGAATAGGATAAAAGTGTCGCCGGGTTAGGCTAAGGCTGACTAGGAAGCTGGCTATCGAAATGAAAAGGCAATGAGGTAGAAGATTAACACATACTTCAAGAATAGCTTCTTCAAATTTCTTCATCTGCTGAGGTAGACAGGCCAGAAGCTCTGAGGGTTGTGAAGACACGCCCAAAGCCTTTAGGGGTTGTTTAACAATGCACTGATCATCGTTGAAATACCCCAAACCTTGATATGTGGTTTAAATATCAAATTATGGTATGTAAAGGCTAAAAAGTGCCTTAGTAACATCAGTGAACAATTTAAACCATAATAAATGCAATAAAGCATTAAGACACAGTTTGAGCAAAAACATGCTCTAAGCTATGAGTGAACTTGGCTAGGACCCAAAGAGCCTACCAAGACTGGATAACATTTAATTATGATTTAATAAGGCTAAATAAGTCCTTAGGAAACTTTGGTGGACAGTTAAACCAAATAAAACACAAGAAAATACCTTAAAGTCAATAAGAGCAAAATGTGCTCTAAGCTTGGGATAAATGTGTATAAGACCTAATGGTCATACCTATACTTTATAAATATGTTAATGAACATATTAAATCAATTACCAAAGAAAACCAAGCTTGAAAACAAGTTAAAACACAAAATGTGCTTTAAGAAGTCTTAAAGCACGTTTTTGAAAAATTGTCTTGTAAATGAGTTTTGAATGGCTAAATGTCCATCATTACTCTTTAATTAACATGTGTACTATATAGTATCACATTTGGGTGGCTATATTAATGGGAAATCAAAAATTTCACTTCTATGTGCCTTAGTTTGTGAATAGTGATTTTTATAAGCTAGTTTGTAACATATGTTGTTATAAGTAATTAAATTGGTCAACAAAGACCATTATACCCTCCTAGGCATATGGGGGCCGGTTTTTCATGGTGTGAGTCACCAACATGTAAAAGAAATCAAATAAGTAAGGTTAAGCTTAAAGTAAAGTACTATTTGCTTTATAAGTTACAAATATCTTCAAAAAGCAAAGGTTATCTTCATTCTCTCATTCCTTCCTTCATTTCCCACGGTGGTCTTCTTCTTCCCTCTCTCTCCATCGGTTTCCAACAGCCCACACTCATTCTTCATCTTCTTTCACTTGTAACTTGTGATTCCCTTGGCCAAATCAAATTCCAAGACCATATTTGTCTTAGTTAGGTCAAGCTCTACACTTCCCTCTTTTTAAATCTTCAAGAACTCAATTTTGGTGCCATGGAGATTCACCATTGAAGGAGCTTGAGCTCATCTTTTCACATATTCTTGTTCTCCTTTGCTTCAAGGTAAGGAAACTCAAAGAAAAATCAAGTTCCCTCCATGTTTTGTTGTTGTCCGAAAATTCACCATTAATGGAGCTCTTATATTGCCTTGTTTTAGCTTCATTTGAATCTTCCAAGGGCTAGGAGGAGTCCTCTCTTGATACTTATTCAAGTTCTCTTCCAATTCCAAGGTAAAACAATTACCTTAATGTGTTAAAACAATATGTGTAACTAGGGTTTACAATGAGATGAAGCATAATGCTTGAATACTCATTCTATTGTTTGTATAATGTTTAATAGTTGAAAAGGAACCAAATGCCTTACCGGTTTTACAAGGAAACAAGAAAGAAATTTGTGAGGAAAAGAGGTAAACAAGCTATCTCAATGTAGTTTAAGTGCCTTAGGAAAATGAGCTTAATTTGCTTGATAAAATACCTAAGGAGCAAATGGTGAATGACCTAGTAAGTGTTCTCAAGGAGACTAGTAAAAGAACATATGTATTGGTGTATGTATTTGCAGGTCAAAGGCATTATTTATGTGGGAAATTCAGTGTTTATGGTTTATGTTATTTAAGGGCCTAAGAGCCATGTTATTTAAGGGCCTAAGTGCCAAGCAATTTAAGTTATGCACTATATTGTGATGTAGTGCTTAATGTGTGAAGTTTGTGTATAAAAATGTGTTTGATGGATTTTAGGTGTTTTGAATGAAATAAGGTAAAAACCTAAGTGTTTGGATGTGAGTATATACAAGAGAAGCTATGGCCAAATTTGGAAAAATGTGTGAGAAGTTCTAAGTGTTTTAAGTGGTTTTGGTGAACTAGGAAGTGTTATAGGTGAATAAATGTTTACTTGAGAAGAAAACATGTGTTAAGGTGATTTAGAGTGATGCAAGGATTTAGGTGTTATCTTGGAAGTTCTAGGAATTCAATGTGTGTTTTGAGAGTGTATTGAAAAGTCTTGAAGAAGTTGTTTAAGGTTTGGGTGATGTTGATGAATAAGGAGAATGATGTTTAAGTAAGGTTTTGAGAAAAGAATTCAAGGAGTTGTAACAAGGAGATTTAGTTAGTAAGAAAAGGAGTTGAGAGATGATGTTAAGGTGTAGAGGAAACAACTTGGTGTAGTGGTCATTATTGGTGAACTACCACTTAGAAATCTTAAGGAGAAAACATCCTAAGTGCTAGGAATTTTGTAAGAAACTTGTGAATGATAAGATGGTTTTGGTGAGTGATTTAAAGAGTTTATCACATGGATGAAGGTGTGTTTGAAGTGCCCAAATGAGGTTAGAGTATACTAGGATATATGGGGTGAAGTTTGGAGTTGAATGTAAAAAGGAAAACAAGGATTTGGGCAGACCGACTTGCGACCGGACTTGCAAGTTCGGTCGGGCCCAGGTTACCCTGCGAAAATTAGCTTCTGGAATGGACCGGACTTGGCAAGTCCGGTCGGGCTAAATTTACAAAGGGAAGAGACTCTCTGGAATGGACCGGACATAGGACCGGACTTACAAGTCCGGTCGGAGTAGAAAAATTTTGACGGAAATGTGTTCTGGAATCGACCGGACTTGGGTAAGTCCGGTCGGCAAGTCCGGTCGGACCAAAAACATGGTTTAAGGTTATGAAATGATGTGTAATGATGGGGATTGATAGGTAATGATGCTATAAGGTTGTTATGGACATGTTAGGTGAGTTTAAATAGCATTTAAGTGGGTGAAAAGTTTACCAAAATGTGAAAGTAAACAAGTTAAAATGTAAAGTTATGTAACCAAGTTAACGGGAAAAGTTATAAGCGTTAGACTTTAACAAACATGTTACCCCAACGTTAATAAAAACACATGTGATGTTAACAGTTGTTCGAGAATTGCTCGAGGAACATAAGTGGACGTGGTAAAGTGGACTCCGGTGACAGGTATGGTTTTCTTGCAACCTGCGTCTACCGGATTACACCGGCTTGTATGCCAATGTGTTTTTCTGTATGTTGCCACGTTGTAAGATTAAACATGTAATGAGTTTACAGTAATTCATTTATGTGGCGTGTACAACTCCGATACCATTTAACCTCGAAAGTGTTAACCTTAGTTAACTGAGTCTAGGATCACATGAGAGTTCGGTATTCGGAGTAAACGACCCGTACCATGGGACGTACTAACCACGGCTATGCGTGTGTTAATTGTGTGATATGTGTATGTGAATGTAGGGATCTCCCTTGTGTGTCTAACCCAGTTGTAATACGGTATGTGTGTAGGTGCGATAGACTCCATAGTGGGGTTCTAAGTATTATAAAGTAAGTATGTACTAACAGTAGTGAGGAATCCGGTTTGGCCGGTCGCGCGTTGTTTGGGAGAGGGTATCCTTCCTAGCCTTACCCTTCTCTTTGTTATGGTTGTTTCCCTCACGGGTTATGATCTCCCATTAGCTTACTCCAAAGCTTAGCTATTCTGACTTATGATCAGTTTAGGGGGAACATGTGTTTGTGTGGTGTGTTCGGGCCTCCAAACCCGAACCCCTTAACTTAAGTTACTCGTCCAACTATTAGGACGGTAATGAGTGTTGTTGTTATTGTATAACGAGCTTATCATGAGACTGGCAACATTCTCTAGGCTCACCAGTGTGTAAACAATGTTTGGGTCGGTTCCTAAGAGAACCATTCCCGTTATGTTATGTGTTCTGTTGTGATGCAATATCTATTGCGGTATTACGTTGTGCACGTGGAAACGTGCAAAGTGTTGTTAAGTGTTGTATGTAGTGTATGTTGTAGGTTGTATAATGTGGGGTGTGTGGATCATGGATATGATTCCCAGTCAGTGATAAGAGGCGTTTATGGATAACCCGATTTAAGGGTATGTGTCGTCTATTAAGGAAGTAGCTCCATTAGAGGAGGAACACTCTAGGGATGTTGAATACCATGAGTGACTTATTAAGTAAGGATATATTATCCGTTTGTTGAGCCCGTTAAGGCGAATGATTATGTGTTGTGTGTTTACAGTTGCATGTATGATTAAAAAAAAAATAATCAACCGCATGCTAAGACGACAATTAGTTGTGCGTGGCCCGGTAGCATGTGGGCTGCGGGATTACCATACCAGCAAAGGTGCTGAGCCCCTTGGGGGCCACCCTTTCTCTTCTTTTCCTGTTTCAGGTACAAGGAGCTGGAAGCCGTTCGAGAGTAGGACGGGGTAGTCATTGTACATGGGTAATTGTTTATGTTGTATATATACAGTAGGTGTAATAAGACCGAAATTGTTATCGGCATTAGTTATAAATACTCGGTATAGTTGGAAGGTGTATGTTGTTGTTGTGTTAATGGAAAGTGATAGTAATGTGTAGTCGCTCGGGAATTTAGCCCATCAGACCGGTACAATGAGTATGTATTAGCCTTGTTAGCCACGTGGGTGGCTAACGGCGTGTAACACCAACGAGTTAAGTAATGTGATGAGGTTGTTTTTCCGCTGCAGTTTATTGTAAGTGTGTTAATGTTGGATGGGGTGTTACAAAAAGTGGTATCAGAGCGAAGTATCGCTCTGATGACTGAACTACCGAGCTTAGGAAGTACCGAGTTAGGATTTAAGTACTTTGGGTTAAGGGTTGAGTGATAGCGTGAGAGATACGCTAGATAGGAACTACCAGTGACTACTGGAAACCTACAATATCCATCCCACCCTCCACAATCCCTGTATATAACTTGGGGAAACAACGCCAGAGAGATGGAAGTCCACTCTTACTCGGGAATACCCGATCTGGCTGTTATTAAATACCTTTAGGGTACGGAGAACCTGTCACACGGTAGATCCCGAAAACTGGGAATCCCGGAGACGGTCTCCATCTAAACAATGTTAACCGCATTCCATAGCAAAGAATGAAGGATCTTGTGTATAGAGGAATAGAATTTCCGGCAACCTGGGTCGACATGCAGAGCAGTCGAGAATAACCAGTTTGCAACGCGCCAATTGTGCAACAGGCAAGAAGTGGATTAGTAAAACCCGAGACGAGTGTCTACGGGACCACAGTTGATAAATAATACACCAACGGTATACCAACCGACAAGGGAACTACAACGTATTGCCCAAACAAGAGACAAGTCTCAGTAACCACGACAAGTGCGTGGAACGGGCTATAAGGAGGATACAATACTAAGAAAAGGGGTCTCCCAGAATGGGAAACACCCTAGTTAATGATTATCATGTGAAAACAGTGAGAAGTCACCTATAGGAGTATTTATCAAGGCAGTAAGATCAGTGGGGGGCCAACAAGGCCACTGATGACAATATGTGTCAAAACAATACCACAATCGGTAGGTGTCAAACCGATAGCCAGTTAGCATGGCGCACTTGCCATAGCAAGTGCTGCTATAACAGGGCTGTTCGGGAAATTCATAACCACTACAGGTACTTGGAAAAGTACCATGGAGTTAAATGTGATCGTCATAACAGTGGAAGGGCCTGTTAGCCTAACCTCTGTAATTGGAAGTACACCAGTCAGCAAGAAGCTAGACTTGGCTAAGGTAAGAAGATGTTGTGAAACCATGGAAATTTTCTTTCAAACTCAGATTTACTCAAACCCTTTTTCCTTTCAAAACCAGATTTTCTTTCAAAGCAACACTTCTTTCTAACCTTCTTTTACACCAAACCAGTAAAACCAAGGGCAGTTGATAAAGATACAACAGTGGACAAACTTTCCCTCGATTAAGTTCGAGAAGCAAGGAATGAATATTGTCACGGGACAATATAAGGGAGTTGACAACAGAATACTTCACCTAGGCGTGTGACGGACACTACGAGTGTACCAACTGTGTAGTGGGACGACCGCACTCCGATAGGAGCATGTGGGCCTGACAGACCTACTTATAGGTTAGTTGGGTAAGTAGTAATGTATCATTATGGTACCCCACATATGTATACGAGTGGAGTCCGAAACACGGGAAGTAGTCGACTCCGTCTACGGTCCGCAGTATGAGTCAAACAAGAGCTAAGGATTACAAGGAATAGTTGAAGTTAAGGAACTCAGTTAAGTTAACTAGACTAAAAGAGTCAGTGAATTCATTTCCAAGGAAATGTTTTAAGAGTCAGGAAGTGCAAAGTGCACTGACTGTTATGTAAAGACATCGTATATATCTTAAGGATCCTCAGGGATAAACATGATAGCTGGAACGGAGACTCAGCCTATGCATGGCAAGGCAGATGCCTAATGTGGACACATTAATGTGCAACAAACGGGATGAAACTCCCAGAATGGGCACCTACACTACCAGGAAAGGTTGATCTTCACGGAAGAAGATAATAACCAGTTAAGAACGCAAACGGCGTGACTAATGGAATGTACCAATAAGTGTGAAACAAATGTAAGGCATAACGTAGCAACACCCAGGAGCAATCCTTGAGGGGTGTTCGCATCAACAATTGTTGAACGAAATACATGACAGAAACACAAGGGTTGAAATTAACACCCAGTTTAGACATAAGTTGTCAGGAGACGGACTGGCAATCCTAAGGGACATCCCATGAAAGGAAATGTGATGCAACAACCTTGTCATGGATGCCAATACAACCTCTAACCAGGTAACATGGTATAGAGAAGTACACGTGTGTGGACAGCCTACAATGAGCCCAGCTCAAGGCAAATAAGGCTTATAAGCCATAAGCAAGATATGTTATATAAATTTGATTGATTGTAGAAGTTTATGTTGTATAATTGGATAGAGTGGTAAACGAACCACTGCATTAAGAGTGGGGATACCTCTCGATATTGTGAGACCGCAGGAGCGGTAGTTTGTGAATCAAGTTCAAGAAATATGTTAAGGATGGACGATGTTATTATTGAAAGAGAGCAGTTAGCTTAGTAGTATATGTGTATAAAGTGAAGCACCTGGCTGAATAATGCCGGCTTATGACTCGAATGATCGATGCTCAAGGAGCATTCAGTAGTCATCCAAATGAGGGATGAACCGTAATGTGAATAATGCAAATTTATGTGTGGAAGTAAATGTGACAATAAATACCATGTAAGTTAGTGTTATACGGTAAGAGCACGGTGCGCAACAAGCGACCGTTGTATAAATGTTGTTAAACGATAATGTAACAGATAAGACCAGTTAAGAGTTAAACTCAGTGGACATGCAAGCAAGTGATGATACACAGACTGGGTAATAAGCCAATGGTCGGTACTATATGATAAGGAACTCAGTGTGAATTCCTACTGCAATCACATAAGGGATTTACTGTCAAGAGTTTACGCCTCTGCACTCTGTATGACTGAGTGTTTTGGTATTGCACTTGCGCAGTAATGATCGAGTGGGATAGCTAGGAATTGGAAACATGTTAATTTTGGAGCAATAATGTTATAATGGCCGATGCATAGGAAATGCAAGGCCGCACCAATAAAAGAGTACTTGTAAAAACCAAATGTGGAGACATGATTAGCAGTAAGTGACTACAGTAGCACTAACTGCTAAATATCGGTACGGAATATACCCCAAATGTTGTAAATAGCTGTATACACAGTAAATCGTTATGGAAGTAGATAGAAAGTTTATAACTCACCGAATTCGCTAACGGTAAGAGATACCACGCGTCGGTTGAGAAACCATTGTTACCAAGATGAAGGTGACACTTGGGGATGTACAATACAGTAAGAATAACAAAAGGGGCAATTAAGCTCTACAGTCACTAGAGTTTCGCAGCAGAAACTAGTGAACCAGTGATTTAAGTGTTGAGCGTACATGGTGAACATGAGTGAATGGCTAATTATTAACGCCTAAAAGCCTAACAGGCCAGAATCGGAACCAACTAAGAGTTAAACAACTCCAATGGGAATTCTTGGTTTAGGAACTAAACCGCCAATATGGTTAAGATCCTCTAATCAGAATCCATTGTGTAATAGACCGCGTGGAAGTTAAAACACTTCACGACGGCAGAACATTTAAGCCAATGTTTAGTGATTGATTACGTGGGCGTAATCCCTTTTAAGGGGGGTAGAGCGCAAAACCACTTAGTGTATATTACCGTACAAGAGTACGTGGTGTATGTGACTTATATTGTGCATAGCACAAAATTATATTATTGTTTCGATGATTGGTGTGTGTGTTACGTAAACATACACATTCATTCATGGTTTAATTGTGGTAATTGCGCACAGAAGATGCGAATACCATTGTGATAAGTGTGTGTGTTTGTTAACAGTTGTGTGTGATAGTACAAGTGTGGGGAGTAGAGAAACTCCCGGGGGAACAAAAGCCCCGACAGTGTATAAATGTAAAATCAGGTGTGTTGTATTTTGATAAAATATATGTGTATATACATACTATATAGTGATTCAAGAAAGGGCATGATACCGACATAGAACCTAGTGAGAATAAGATTTCCTAGGCAACAGGATTAAAAGTGAATGGAGGTAACTGATAGACGGAGTTCTATCCTTTGGAGATGTTGTGATCATGACTAGAATGATTCAAAAGATAGAAAATTGGAAATGAGTGATTTACTTGATGCTTGAAAATGAAGTGGGAGGTGGAACTTGGTTTGCATGCGATCAAGGGAAGCCGAACACAAATTGGGGTGGAAGGATAGTTCAACACTGATGCTGATCACATCAGGGTTGGATGACTCTTGAAACTCCCTATAAGTGGTCACGAATAACCACGCTAATAAAAGAAGCAAGGAGCTTAAGTTGGACTTGGAGTTGTGTGTGTTTTCAAAAGGATTTTAAATTGGTATTTATAAAACGTTGATGGATACTTTACGTAATTAAAGTTCTCTTACTTAACCTCACAAAGAAATTTTGAATTTAAGTGATTGTTTTAAACTCCCAAAGGCACGGGGACGGAAGGTGTCCATCGCGACCGGGTTCTGCGGGATCACAGTGTATATCAAAGATATTTTTGATTGTTATACATGCTATGACATGTTGTGTTGTATGTGTAATAAATTTATTTTGACTTTGATCTTCTAAAAGTGTATGCTATTGAGACCTATGAGTCTAAATGTGTTGTGTTACATAGACCTATGTGTCTAAAGACTGTTATGTTACCAGGACCTATGTGTCCAAATGTTGTTATGTTACCCAAGACCAGTGAGTCCAAGGGGTTGTTATATATGTGTAAGTGTTGTTAAGATACCCGGACCATAGAGTCCGAGGTTATCATGTGGATATGTTATGATTATGTGTGGATGTGAATGTGTTGCCCGGACCATTAAGTCCGAGGTTGTGATGTAAAGTGTGTTGGTTATGGAAGTTTATTTCCAAGTGATTCCTGTGTTCTAATCTAATGATGTGTGGAAAGTGTGAACTTCGAGGACGAAGTTCTTTTAAGGGGGGTAGATTGAAATACCCCAAACCTTGATATGTGGTTTAAATATCAAATTATGGTATGTAAAGGCTAAAAAGTGCCTTAGTAACATCAGTGAACAATTTAAACCATAATAAATGCAATAAAGCATTAAGACACAGTTTGAGCAAAAACATGCTCTAAGCTATGAGTGAACTTGGTTAGGACCCAAAGAGCCTACCAAGACTGGATAACATTTAATTATGATTTAATAAGGCTAAATAAGTCCTTAGGAAACTTTGGTGGACAGTTAAACCAAATAAAACACAAGAAAATACCTTAAAGTCAATAAGAGCAAAAATGTGCTCTAAGCTTGGGATAAATGTGTATAAGACCTAATGGTCATACCTATACTTTATAATATGTTAATGAACATATTAAATCAATTACCAAAGAAAACCAAGCTTGAAAACAAGTTAAACACAAAATGTGCTTTAAGAAGTCTTAAAGCACGTTTTTGAAAAATTGTCTTGTAAATGAGTTTTGAATGGCTAAATGTCCATCATTACTCTTTAATTAACATGTGTACTATATAGTATCACATTTGGGTGGCTATATTAATGGGAAATCAAAAATTTCACTTCTATGTGCCTTAGTTTGTGAATAGTGATTTTTATAAGCTAGTTTGTAACATATGTTGTTATAAGTAATTAAATTGGTCAACAAAGACCATTATACCCTCCTAGGCATATGGGGGCCCGGTTTTCATGGGTGAGTCACCAACATGTAAAAGAAATCAAATAAGTAAGGTTAAGCTTAAAGTAAAGTACTATTTGCTTTATAAGTTACAATATCTTCAAAAAGCAAAGGTTATCTTCATTCTCTCATTCCTTCCTTCATTTCCCACGGTGGTCTTCTTCTTCCCTCTCTCTCCATCGGTTTCCAACAGCCCACACTCATTCTTCATCTTCTTTCACTTGTAACTTGTGATTCCCTTGGCCAAATCAAATTCCAAGACCATATTTGTCTTAGTTAGGTCAAGCTCTACACTTCCCTCTTTTTAAATCTTCAAGAACTCAATTTTGGTGCCATGGAGATTCAACCATTGAAGGAGCTTGAGCTCATCTTTTCACATATTCTTGTTCTCCTTTGCTTCAAGGTAAGGAAACTCAAAGAAAAAATCAAGTTCCCTCCATGTTTTGTTGTTGTCCGAAAATTCACCATTAATGGAGCTCTTATATTGCCTTGTTTAGCTTCATTTGAATCTTCCAAGGGCTAGGAGGAGTCCTCTCTTGATACTTATTCAAGTTCTCTTCCAATTCCAAGGTAAAACAATTACCTTAATGTGTTAAACAATATGTGTAACTAGGGTTTACAATGAGATGGAGCATAATGCTTGAATACTCATTCTATTGTTTGTATAATGTTTAATAGTTGAAAAGGAACCAAATGCCTTACCGGTTTTACAAGGAAACAAGAAAGAAATTTGTGAGGAAAAGAGGTAAACAAGCTATCTCAATGTAGTTTTAAGTGCTTAGGAAAATGAGCTTAATTTGCTTGATAAAATACCTAAGGAGCAATGTGAATGACCTAGTAAGTGTTCTCAAGGAGACTAGTAAAAGAAACATATGTATTGGTGTATGTATTTGCAGGTCAAAGGCATTATTTATGTGGGAAATTCAGTGTTTATGGTTTATGTTATTTAAGGGCCTAAGAGCCATGTTATTTAAGGGCCTAAGTGCCAAGCAATTTAAGTTATGCACTATATGGTGATGTAGTGCGTAATGTTGTGAGTTTGTGTATAAAAATGTGTTTGATGGATTTTAGGTGTTTTGAATGAAATAAGGTAAAAACCTAAGTGTTTGGATGTGAGTATATACAAGAGAAGCTATGGCCAAATTTGGAAAAATGTGTGAGAAGTTCTAAGTGTTTTAAGTGGTTTTGGTGAACTAGGAAGTGTTATAGGTGAATAAATGTTTACTTGAGAAGAAAACATGTGTTAAGGTGATTTAGAGTGATGCAAGGATTTAGGTGTTATCTTGGAAGTTCTAGGAATTCAATGTGTGTTTTGAGAGTGTATTGAAAAGTCTTGAAGAAGTTGTTTAAGGTTTGGGTGATGTTGATGAATAAGGAGAATGATGTTTAAGTAAGGTTTTGAGAAAAGAATTCAAGGAGTTGTAACAAGGAGATTTAGTTAGTAAGAAAAGGAGTTGAGAGATGATGTTAAGGTGTAGAGGAAACACCTTGGTGTAGTGGTCATTATTGGTGAACTACCACTTAGAAATCTTAAGGAGAAAACATCCTAAGTGCTAGGAATTTTGTAAGAAACTTGTGAATGATAAGATGGTTTTGGTGAGTGATTTAAAGAGTTTATCACATGGATGAAGGTGTGTTTGAAGTGCCCAAATGAGGTTAGAGTATACTAGGATATATGGGGTGAAGTTTGGAGTTGAATGTAAAAAGGAAAACAAGGATTTGGGGCAGACCGGACTTGCGACCGGACTTGCAAGTTCGGTCGGGCCCAGGTTACCCTGCGAGAATTAGCTTCTGGAATGGACCGGACATAGGACCGGACTTGGCAAGTCCGGTCGGGCTAAATTTACAAAGGGAAGAAACTCTCTGGAATGGACCGGACATAGGACCGGACTTACAAGTCCGGTCGGAGTAGAAAAATTTTGACGGAAATGTGTTCTGGAATCGACCGGACTTGGGTAAGTCCGGTCGGCAAGTCCGGTCGGACCAAAAACATGGTTTAAGGTTATGAAATGATGTGTAATGATGGGGATTGATAGGTAATGATGCTATAAGGTTGTTATGGACATGTTAGGTGAGTTTAAATAGCATTTAAGTGGGTGAAAAGTTGTACCAAAATGTGAAAGTAAACAAGTTAAAATGTAAAGTTATGTAACCAAGTTAACGGGAAAAGTTATAAGCGTTAGACTTTAAACAAACATGTTACCCCAACGTTAATAAAAACACATGTGATGTTAACAGTTGTTCGAGAATTGCTCGAGGAACATAAGTGGACGTGGTAAAGTGGACTCCGGTGACAGGTATGGTTTTCTTGCAACCTGCGTCCTACCGGATTACACCGGCTTGTATGCCAATGTGTTTTTCTGTATGTTTGCCACGTTGTAAGATTAAACATGTAATGAGTTTACAGTAATTCATTTATGTGGCGTGTACAACTCCGATACCATTTAACCTCGAAAGTGTTAACCTTAGTTAACTGAGTCTAGGATCACATGAGAGTTCGGTATTCGGAGTAAACGACCCGTACCATGGGACGTACTAACCACGGCTATGCGTGTGTTAATTGTGTGATATGTGTATGTGAATGTAGGGATCTCCCTTGTGTGTCTAACCCAGTTGTAATACGGTATGTGTGTAGGTGCGATAGACTCCATAGTGGGGTTCTAAGTATTATCTAAAGTAAGTATGTACTAACAGTAGTGAGGAATCCGGTTTGGCCGGTCGCGCGTTTTTTGGGAGAGGGTATCCTTCCTAGCCTTACCCTTCTCTTTGTTATGGTTGTTTCCCTCACGGGTTATGATCTCCCATTAGCTTACTCCAAAGCTTAGCTATTCTGACTTATGATCGGTTTAGGGGGAACATGTGTTTTGTGTGGTGTGTTCGGGCCTCCAAACCCGAACCGCCTTAACTTAAGTTACTCGTCCAACTATTAGGACGGTAATGAGTGTTGTTGTTATTGTATAACGAGCTTATCATGAGACTGGCAACATTCTCTAGGCTCACCAGTGTGTAAACAATGTTTGGGTCGGTTCCTAAGAGAACCATTCCCGTTATGTTATGTATTTTGTTGTGATGCAATATCTATTGCGGTATTACGTTGTGCACGTGGAAACGTGCAAAGTGTTGTTAAGTGTTGTATGTAGTGTATGTTGTAGGTTGTATAATGTGGGGTGTGTGGATCATGGATATGATTCCCAGTCTGTGATAAGAGGCGTTTATGGATAACCCGATTTAAGGGTATGTGTCGTCTATTAAGGAAGTAGCTCCATTAGAGGAGGAACACTCTAGGGATGTTGAATACCATGAGTGACTTATTAAGTAAGGATATATTATCCGTTTGTTGAGCCCGTTAAGGCGAATGATTATGTGTTGTGTGTTTACAGTTGCATGTATGATTAAAAAAAAAATAATCAACCGCATGCTAAGACGACAATTAGTTGTGCGTGGCCCGGTAGCATGTGGGCTGCGGGATTACCATACCAGCAAAGGTGCTGAGCCCCTTGGGGGCCACCCTTTCTCTTCTTTTCCTGTTTCAGGTACAAGGAGCTGGAAGCCGTTCGAGAGTAGGACGGGGTAGTCATTGTACATGGGTAATTGTTTATGTTGTATATATACAGTAGGTGTAATAAGACCGAAATTGTTATCGGCATTAGTTATAAATACTCGGTATAGTTGGAAGGTGTATGTTGTTGTTGTGTTAATGGAAAGTGATAGTAATGTGTAGTCGCTCGGGAATTTGGCCCATCAGACCGGTACAATGAGTATGTATTAGCCTTGTTAGCCACGTGGGTGGCTAACGGCGTGTAACACCAACGAGTTAAGTAATGTGATGAGGTTGTTCTTCCGCTGCAGTTTATTGTAAGTGTGTTAATGTTGGATGGGGTGTTACAATCGTTCAGTTCAAGACTCATCTTGGAAAGAGTTAAGGATCCAATCATGATTATGATCCAGAGGCGTAGACATGACAACATCCAGAGGTACAACTTGAACAATTATTTGTGTAATCTTGTGCAACATATGGTACATCATAATTGGACAAGACTGATACGAATCTTCATTTGTAGGGGTGTAGCATAATTCCTTTATTTCTTCCCACTAAACCTCAGTCTAGTCTTGGACCAAGTTGTTCAGCCTTGTGCTGAAGCAAATCTAGCATCTGATGTTGGATAATGCTTGTACAACCAGAATCGAATCACCCCTTTTTTATGAGACTATTCGAGAATCCTTTATGGGATAGGAAGAAAAGACTAGCAAAAATACCAGTATGAAAGCCATTGGTGAGGTAAATTGTGTGCAACAAAGAAACTGGAAAAATGGTACGGGAATCTTGTGGAGAAAATGGTGAGTGAAAAGTGACCAACGAAAGTGGGTTCTATGCTGAGGGGACAGTTGGTCAGGTACGGATAACCGGAAAGATAAGTGGTGGTAACAAATGGATAGTGCCACCAGATGTTCAATGTTCCAACTTAGAATTTGATCCAGATCAGCCAAATTAATAATCAAGAGATGCCACGGAAAGAGAAGTAATCCTCACTTTATTATAGAGTGAAATGAAATAATAAAATATACGTCACGCTCCACTCACTCTAAAGTACCAATTCTGATGCACACAATAGAAGTCAATACGATAAATAAAAAGAATACACCTTTGTCAACATTGAGCATCCACAGTGCAAGACTGAATGAGGATAATGTTTCGTGTGGAAAAGCTTTGGTGAAAGTGCTTGCCAATTGTTGATCAGTGGCACAATGAGGGAGATCCACAATATTCTTGCCAACTTGATTTTGAGAAAAGTAATGACGAATCTCAATATGTATAATCAAGGAATATTGAACTAAATCCTTCGTCAGTGCAATACTGAAGAGATATCGTAGATTGGCACAGGAGACTGAGGAACACCATAGTCAGCCAATTGATATTGAAGGTAGAGGATGTGGGCGCATCAAGCAGTAGCAACGATATATACCGCTTCAATGTGGGAGAGTGCAATATGTGATTGCCTCTTAGAAGAACCAAGACACCGGGCTTGAGCTGACCAATTTGAGGCAGAATCGGAAATAATTTTTTTCAGTCTCGATCTGTGAAAGACCTTAGGAAGAAGGCAGATCCTACATGAAAAACCAAACCAAAGTTAGTAGAGTGTGATTTCCTTTCATATGACAAGAACATCCAAACTCCATCAGCCGCCAGTTTGGAACTTTATTATCCTGAAAAGAGAAAACAGTTAGTGCCGCTTAGGGACCCATTGTTGTCTGGGACGTCTATGATTGATATAAAGCTGAGCATATTTAACAGTATCAGACTGAGCAAGTCGAGCATTCTTGCGTTGAAGCTTATGACATGAACGAATATGGTGACCATGTATATGACAATAACTACATTCAACCCTTACATGTGAAGTAACATTCATAGCAGTGCTATATGAAGTTCGTGGATGAGAAACACTAGGATATCTTGTAGGATCAGTCCTAGTCTGTGAACTTTGTTTCTGGGGTAAAACATTAGACGTCGATGAAGTAGTGCCATAAAACCCTAGACCAGCACGTCCTTGATTAGGTCGACCTACCATTTCATTAAGTTTAGCTTTTCCTTTATACCAAGAGGGATTTTTCAAAGTCATAATGTCTAATTTTCTACTAAGTGTCATACTGCCTTTGTAGATCAACATTATCCTGACGTATCCACTCATTATCAGCTTTGAGTGATTGAATTTCTTTTTCTGCCCACTCAGGAATAGAACTCAGTTTAGTACTGACGGGTGCAGTAAACGTGGATTGAACAACCTTAGCTGAGTTTAAGACTAACTGAGATGCCAACTCCTTATTTTGTTCTTTCAAAACAATAATCTCTTCTTGTAGTTTACTAATCACAGTATGAGACTCAGTGTTATGTCCCTGTTTCACTTCCAAATCCCTAATTTTCGAAAGAGCATCTTTCAACACATCAAACACTTGTGACTTAGTAGAACTATCATAAAAATCATTCAAGCTTTGAGAACTTACCTGATCCCTAATGAGAGATTGAAGAGCCTTATCTCCGCCATCAAACACATAGTTTCATCATATTTGGCAGTGTCAGTATGAGACCGATGGATTGCAGTCATGCAATAATGTGCTGCATTGCTTTCTATGCCATCTGATTCAGTATCACTCTCATCCCATACGGCTGCTTCCATGCGTGACTCACATCCTCGATGTTGTGGAGGTTTTGATGGTAAAGGACAATCCTTTATCAAATGTCCTATTTTGTGACATCGGAAACATTCATGCTTGCGGTATTATACTCACGTTTAGAATTTTCACCGTGGTGACCTCCACGTTTTCGACTAAGAATACGCTTCAGTCCTTGTGCTAGCATAGTGATCTCATTCTCCATGTCATCATCATACTCCCAGTATGGTGTATCTACGTTAATCTTTGCCTTTAGTGCAAGATCCTTGTGCACCACTAGATTTTGTTCCTCCATCTTGCTTTCATGAACCATCAAATCTGAACACAATTCTTCAAATGACATAGATGATTATAAAGCCAATCTTTGGTTAGTGAATCAAGAAATCTTTCATTAATAGTCTCATTAGAAAGAGTTACCCCAACCGTTTTGAGTTCCATAAGCACTTGATTGAACCTTTCCACCGTCAGTGCTAGACTCGCGCCCTCTGACATTTTAAAGTTGTTAAAATCTCGTTGAAACTGTTTCTCCTTGGCTTTGCGGATTGATTCCGTTCCTTGATAAGCAATCTTCAAGAAGTCCCATACTTCTTTTGCCGTTCTTATACCCAAGACTCTTCCTTGATCTTCGTCGGACAAGGAGGAGACAAGAATACGAAGAGCTTGTTTATTTTTGCTTAAAAGTTTTTCATCGGCTTCCGTCCATTGATCCTCAGGTTTGGTCTGTTTCACACCTTCAACAACCATAGTAGGTTTGTAATCACCTTGCGCCACCACCTTCCAAACCTTGTAATCCATGGACATCAACTGCGCTTCCATCTGTTCGCACCACTTGGAATAATTGAATTTCGTCAACCTTGGTGCTTTTACATAATACGAACTCATCTTTCACGATCTACCCAGTGTTAACCTCTATATTGGGTAAACCTGCTCTGATACCACTTGTAAGTTCGTAAAGTATAAAATCAGAAGCCTCAGTACAAGACTGACAGAGAGCAGAAACGAGAAACGAGACAGAAAGTGTTTAGAAGAAAAACTCCGCTATCAATCTTATTATTGATAACTTGAAAACTCCTCACCTGATCTGTTCAACACTTTGAACAATCACTCTCACGTCTAATTCTAGACAAAAACGTTGATTACTATCAACAACTCTCTTCTCTCTCAAGACTCTCTTTTTGCGGTAGAAGCTCTACCTTTTCTGATGTTTTTGCTGTACATTTATACTACTTGGAGGCAGATAACAACCTCCTAAATATCTACAAACAATCTTTATCTAAAACCAATATAAATACAAAATACAAGATCCTAAAATATCTCTAACTATTTCCTAGTATAATGCTAGCGCCTCTGATTTCACTCCTTCTTATTATTAAGTAAATATTCTGTTAAGATCTTCACTCAAAGCTGCTGACTGTAGAGGTTGTTGAGATAATATAGGCAGCCTTGGTTTGGGGATTTTGCCACATCAAAAACCTTCGGTAAATATACATTTACACTGGAAACCTTTGTTTTGTCGGCTAATTAAGGTAATGCTAATCAATACCAATTTTTAATATCTTAAAAGAATGTTAAACTGGGTGTTGTTATGATACTGAGGTTATTAAGTGCAGAGGGTTAGTTGGGTTGTTAATGAATAAATGAATATGAAGCCGTGATTACATAGGTGAAGAATGAGATGTAAAATCCGGAGAAATTTAGGGTTTAAGTATTTGGTTATGAAATTTAAAGTTAATGACTTGTTTAAAGTCAAATTATGTGTTTAAAAGAAAATAAATGATTTTTTTAGAAGTTAATATACAATATTGTATATAACTGTGAGGATGAGTGTGCATATATATATGTGCTATTTAGATCCTAGAAAGGTGTAAAATCCGGAGAAATTTAGGGATTAAGTATTTGGTTATGAAATTTAAAGTTAATGACTTGTTTAAAGTCAAATTATGTGTTTAAAAGAAAATAAATGATTTTTTTAGAAGTTAATATACAATATTGTATATAACTGTGAGGATGAGTGTGCATATATATATGTGCTATTTAGATCCTAGAAAGGTGTAGAAAACTAATAGTTAAATAATAGGTTAAGTGTTAATGGATTATTTAAAGTTATTTTATTAGTCAATAAATTCAAGTACTAAGGACTTGTTAAAGTCAAATTATAAGCCAACAATGAGAGGAAATAATTAATGACGTTAGATAATGAATCCGCACGAAACCAAGAATATATGTGAGTTTGGGAGATGCTAAATCCTAAAAATGTGGAGAAGGTTAAGGGATGAAAATCTGATTTGTAAAACTAAGTAGTAATGGCTTATTAAAATCTATTTTATATGTAAATAATGAAGGAAAATAAATTGAATAGGTTAGATGCAAAAACTGCTGCAAGGTGTAACTATAATATAATTTTGGGGCATTTTAACGACATTTAGAAATTATTATGGTGCAATTTTTAAGGTCATATAATTAGGCCAAGTTATGATGTGTTTTTGGAGCCTTAATGGTTATTATTAAATTTATAAATTGATTTAGAAGGGTGTATAATTTTCTAGTGCAGATTATGACCCTAGTAAATATAACTACTTAGAAATATATTAGAAGGGTATTGGTATATTTAAAAACTTTTAACATGGCTTAAATGAACTTTAAAACCTTATAAATGTCTAAGTTGATAAATAAATTATATATGAGGTCAAAACATAACTAAAAAGAAATATAGAACGTTAAATATAGATAGAAACCGAGAGAGATGGTCTTAGGAAGTTTATGAATATAGTATATAAATTTTATGAGATTAGGGGTTAAATAAAAATAGAGTTTTGATTGGGATATTTTAGTAAATAAAAACAAGTCTGGTCAAGAGGATAATTAAGTGGTCAACCTTGACCACAAGTGAGGTTTGGCCAAATTAAAATGACAAGAATAATTATTTTGGGCATTTAAAGAAATATTAAGTCAAAAATGACAATTATAAAAAGATATGGGGTAGTTTTGTAAATAAACAAGACTTGTGGGAATGGCATAAGGATTTGCCGAGAGTGTTGGTGTTGTTCGAAATTTAAGTACATGATATAAGTATGCGATAATGGTTGGAAACTTTAGATTATAAGTTAATAAGACTAGAAATGTAGTAGTTATTATATATGGGTTGGTTTTACAAACAATCAAAGTATATGAGGAAGAAATTAGAGTTACCGAAAATACAAGGGCTGTTTAAGAATTTCCAAAATATGGACAACACATATTATTAAATTTTGGGTGATATGATGTGACGTTATACTAAAGAATGAAAGGATTTATTACTAAGGAGTTATTAAAGAGCAACTATGCATTATATACATTTACATTAAATGACGGGGTAGGTTGGTGAATTTTAGAAGTATAAGATATGGTTAAAATTTTATTATAAGGAGAACCCTATAATTTATATCAGGGGAATTTACAACGTAACATTATCCTTGCGTGCATGTAGCCCGACAATAAGTAAACCAAAGTATAAACGTAACTTCCATGTAATAAATGTTAACCTCGTAGCGAAAAGAATATATATATACTCGTAAAATAAAACGAGTAATGGAAATGTAAATTCCTAAGGTTAACAAACATCAAGTTGAACAAGAAAACAACTAAGGGTTAGCTACGGGATGGAAGTACGGGTTCAATATAGATGATTAAGTAGGTTCGAGTTATATGAGTAAATGCTGATATTAGAACT
>CM041778.1:193270152-193712913 GCA_023374045.1 Limonium bicolor | reverse complement strand
CAGAAGAAGAGCCAGGAGAAGCTGCTGGGGAAGTGGAGATGCTAGAAGAGCTAGGTGTAGGAAGACCCTTCTTCTTTGCCTGTCGGTGTGCCTTCCTTTTCTTCTTGTCCTTGCGGAGGAGGCTCTTGATTAAAGAAGTCATAGAATACTCCACCGTCTTCTTCATCTCCTTCCTGGCCTTCTTCTTGTCGGCCGCCATGGTCTTATCAAACTTATCAATAGCCATCATAATACGGTCCTCGACCCTCCTCTCATGCTCCTCCTGGTGTTGAGTAATGCTCTCCTCAAAAACCTGCTGCCCGGTAACCACCGTCTGCTGGCTCTACTCGACCGCCTCAACCCGGCCTGTGATCTCAGTACGATACCCTTCATAGCTGGCCTGGAAGGCCTCAAAATCAGTCCAAGTATCCTGTTGAGCCTGACGATAGACATCAAAAACTACCGTTGCAGATCAAGGGTCTGCTGAAAGTGATCCATTCGCTCATAGAGGACCCATGTCAGTAGCAGAAGCAGAAGTCTGAGGATGCTGAGGGGTAAACGAAGGAGGTGTAGGCAACATGAGTTGTGGATCCTCTCCCTGGTAGCTAGGGTATTCCTAAGCAATGGCATGTGTCCTAGGCCGCTGATCTGCTGGAACATACTGGTACTCGCCCGATGCTGACTCTCTAAACCACCACCGACAGATCAGATGAAGGTCTATGAGGGAAGACTCATGGTGATACTGAAGAGTGTGTGGAATACAAGCCTCCCCCAAAGTCTGGATGATGTGCTGGTTGAGGAGCATCGGAAAGATAGGGCGTTGTACATCCTTGTTTAGGATCGCCCGAACCAATCGAGAAAACATCAGTCGGTGCACCGGAAACCGTGCTGAAATGGTACCCTGGACTGCTCTACTAAGGTACTAAATGAGCGCACAGTCCATGTCATTCATCTCATCATGCTTGCATGGCCGGTTGTTGTGGCGAATGATCTCCATGGCCACTCTGAGCTGAAGGTTGGCGATGAAGGTGATGGGGATCACATGGAGAGCTTTGGTATGGGCCTTATCCATGTACCAGACCCACAACCCAAACTAAGCAATAATAGCTGAGTGCGCGCTAGCGATGTACTGCCGGGTGAAGGAGTGCTGCCTCTGAGGTGTAACCAAGGTAGAATAGAAGAGACATATGATCAAATCTGTACCTCAGAGGCTTATGGCGGCCAGCGGTACTCAGCATTTGCATAGAACTCCCGCACTAACTCTGAGTAGAAGCGAGCCCAATATTGAGTACTCCCATCCATCCGTGCCTTTGGAAGAGCGATGCAATCTGGGATAGTTGTCGGACACTCTGATTTATGCGCCACTCTTGGACCCACTTGCCCTTCTGTTTGGAGTGGTGGTAGTAGCAGGCGGCGTCAAGGCTGATGAACCCCTCTGCATCAAACTGTGGGTCCTCATGGATATGGGACTGTAAGGGGTAAGGAGTGCCAAAGTCATCGAACTCGGGAGCTGAGGAAGTGGAGCCCGGCCTACTCTGTACCTTTAGAGATGCCCGCTTCTTCTTCTTCCCCGTCTTGGCCTTCTCTGCCGGTTGTGGAGCACTGCTCAAAGCAATCTCCTTGCCCACCCGTCGGGTAGAACGGCGGGGCGGCAGAACCTCAGGTGCAGGGGCAGCCTCATCCTACTCTATGGTGGCGTCCGCCATGGCTGCGTCAGCCTGGTCAAACAACTCCTCCTCCTTGGAGTCAAAGCAAGATGTGTGTGAGGGAGTGCTGGCTTTTCTGCGAGCCATCTGTAGAAAAGAGAAGAGCAGAGTACCACGGGACATGTTATCAATGTTAGTTCGAAATAAATTTGAAAACTTGAATAACCTGGAGCCGTACCATGATGTACCCATATTCCTGTAAATTAGATGCCGAAATGAAGAAAATCTTGAACAAACAGTATCCTAGGCACTAAATTAGGAGAATAAAGTTAAAATAGACAAAGAAGATTCAACCAGTGAGATGTGTCAGGCAGGATGCCAGATAGGAGTAACCCGGCATAGTAACCACAAGAATGCCAGATAAAGGTCACCCAGCACATTCATCCGGCACATTCAAAATTGCAACCAAAAACCCAGCATCCAGAATTCGAAAATAAGCACAGAAACAACTCACAAATGCGTAAATAAAGTTCCTATGCTCCTCTAAATCAGTAATGTAACTATAAAATTGCGCAAAACTTCATAAATGCTGGAAATCGAAATTTAATAAAAAGTGTCAAAAAGGGGGAGATTAAGGGAGAATGAGGGAACCTGTTTCGGCTTAAAATACAGACAGGGAACCCACGAGATAGCTTGCTGGAGCTGGAAGGGGGCGGCAGTTGGTGGTGTTGGAGAGGATTCGGCGGCGCTGGCTTTGGAGGGAGGGAGCACGCGTTCGTTTGTTTGTGTTTACTGGTAGGGTAAAAAGTGAGAGAAAGTAAAAACTTACCTGGGTATATTTTTTTTCGAAATCGCGAATGTGCCGGGTTTCATGCCGGGTGTTACTGACCCGACACTTTGAGCTTCAGATTCACGAAGGTGCCGGGTTGCATGCCGGGTGTATGTGATCCGGCACTTATAGCTTCAGTTTGCCGGATGTGGACTACCCGGCACTCCGCACGGCGTATTCACTGTGTCAAGTCTTCTTCTTATATATATATATATATATATATATATATATATATATATATATATATTGTTTTTGTTAAATTACTTAATAAATTTAAAGGTTATGTAACTCCCCTCTCATTAATCACGTAATAATCCCTCACGTAGTATAATTAAAAACGTCTTAGAGCGGAAGTACAAACAATAATATTAACTCTCACTCGGGTGTCACCTGCCATTAATCGCCCATGCGAGTAACGAAGCAGAAACTAAATCCAACAACAGAATAAATAACGCTACCAAACCGTAGTGATAACGAGGTAAATCCTATACATCATACTAAGTCCATAATCATAACCGATGACAAGTGAGCGTCTACCCAATCCCGATTATATGCAACAGTACCATCTTACAATCCAAAGTCTAACACCGTTATACAATTGAATTCCATGTGTGGTAAATAAAACAAAACCCTAACTACCCAGGTCCCGCACTTCGGCTTCGACGATGATCAGCAACCTGCACAATGTTGTGAAGCTCAACGATAAACGCTGAGTATGTCGGGTTTGCATTCAGACCCTATAGGTCACTTAGTCATTTTAACCATCTTTATATTAGATCGGTTTCATGCTTTACCAGTTTACAGATATAAATAATACTTTAACAATCATGCATAATCACAGAGCCATCCATCCAATCAATACAGTCATTACATTTCATAAACAACAGTTGCATAAATGAACGTATCGAATAATTGCAATAAAGTGCATAGTCGCTTTTAGCGAACGGTTTTCATACTTATTAATATTCGGCCTTCAAGGCCCCATCCGACCAAACCATGTTTTAATTATTTACCAGTTGGGTGTCATGTTAGGACAACCCGAATTAACCTTTCCAATGGACAGTAGTCCTCCCGTACACACAAAGGTGCTCATGCTGTCAGAGGTCCGGAGGCCCCTGGTCGTTCACTTTGCCTCGTATGGCGTCCATAAAAAGGCCGTAGCCGTGTACCAACAGTAGGTACCATCTGACCCATGATCCAATTAGGGCCCGTTGGGAAATTTCCTGGAGCGGAACCTGATCGGGTATCCTCTAAGTGATCACAAATGCGCAACCAGGTAGTTCGTAAACTACACTGGATTCCTCCCCTCATCTCATACCAATTCTCTCATAGGATTAAATGTCTTAGTCGTTTCTTACGATATACTCTTAGTTTTATGGAGAATACAATTTATTACTTAGCTGTCCAATGGGTCTCACGCATACCTAGAAATAATCTAGGTCGTATTCATGTTCAAGATCCATGCTCTAGAGACCGACAATGTCGTATCTCATACCTAAGTATTTTACTCAGGTTATTTAATTACATAATTATAATACTAAGGGTATTATATTAAGTAACCATCCTTTTATCACATTGAACGCATATGTATGTTTATATAAGTCAATCTATAGTCGACGTAATATTAGCCCGATGGGCATTCGCGTACAATAGTAATAATGCGATAATGATAAATAGATATCCAGCTCAAGCACGCATACATGCATATAAGCATTCACATAGAAATCTTATCACACCAAATAATATCTGGACCCGAGGGAAGACTCAGAACAATCCAGATCAAACCCCTTTACATACCGTACACCTTAGACCAAGGATGCGCAGTAGACCACTAAGCTTGTCCGGCGCCTTCGTCTGAAGTACGATCTAAACAGTAACAACACTATGAGTCAGTCTCCATGACTAACTAGATCCGGTATTTCCGAATAACATTGTAACCCCGACAGTTCATCCCCGGATTTCAACAGTTAATTGTTACGGGTTTCTCTAAACCAGTCGGCTTCGTTACTTAGACTCGTAGTGTGTCATAATTCGACTGTTGAGTTAAATTCATTGTATTCGTTTAATCTTTTTTTCATTAGTGAACTTAGGCATATAACCTATAGTTGCATGCATACATGCATTATTTATCATATGGTATTATTATCCCATCATCCTTTATAATACATTGTATTATAATTCATTAATCTTGTAATAAAAAACATTTGAATTCAAAACTTATAACATATAGTTCATAAACTATATTTATGTAATAACCTTCACCAATTATATTATATGGTTTCCAACCATAATATATATCCATCCTTATATATATAATTCTCGCATTTATATATATGTACCAATATAGGTAAGTTTTATGAATTATAAAACTCTTATATTATATGTCACATTTTATCATCTTATATGAGATGATTATTCCTATTAATTGTATTATATTATACAACTTATATTAAGATCATTATCTTAATATTATGTAACATTTTATGTTGTATAATTACAACTCCTAAGGTTTATTCAATATATACCTTAGTTTATAAATCTCCTTTATTTATAGTTTGTCACATTATTTAATGTGAATATCCTTACTTATATTAATTCCATTTAAATCACATTAACACCATATAATTGTTATAACATTGTAGACCATAGTCTAAAATTCATTTTCCAACCTTTATAAATTCGTTACAGCACTACATTTTATTTTAATTTCATTTTGACCACATAACATTATGCAATGTAATACCATATAATAATATCATATAATATGATATTTTTATCTCATATAACTTATAACCTATAGTTTTTATACAAAACTATTTTTAATCACCGAAAAGGCACATCCTTAAAATCTAGTTTTATTAACTTACCATATCTTTATGTTTATTACAATATCACCCCATAATTTATACCATGTTATATATACCATATAATATAACATTTTTAACTTTATAAAAAGGTATAACCTAAGGTTATTTATTTAAAATAACCGAACAGACCTTGTCATGTTCTTATTTATTTTCCAGCACCTTTAACTTTCCAAATTTACAATTTGACCACATATATAATGTTATGTTATATATATATATATATATCATATATTATAACACTTTAAACCTTAATATAAATATAACCTATAGTTATATATGTTTCAAAATTTCCGAACAGACCTAAAATCTGTTCTAAATTATTTTTCCACCCCTTTAACTTTCTATATTTACCAATTGACCCAATTTATAACATATAGTTTTATAATATCATTACAACTATATATTATACACATATCTTATTAAATATTCTTGTATTATTATAAAAATCACCAAATTTCACCAAAGGGTTATAAATATTATTCCTAACCCCTAAACTCTCGGTATTTACATTTCCACCGCATTTACTTATCCAAAATGTAACAATGACATAATAATTATATATTATACATATATAGTTTATTTTAACTCCAAATTCAACCCAATAAATTCCTAAAAATTCCTAATAGCTCATGGGTGTTTAAAATACCATTTTACACCCCTAAGTTTTGGTAATATCATATATACCCCATATGTTATAAAAATGTTAGAATTAAATACATAACTTATTATATAGCCATAAATAATTTATTTAACTTATCCAATTTGGTCAAAACCTACCATATGGTCAAGGTTGACCTCCTTAATACTGCCTTGACCATTTCTTTCCCTTATTTACGGTTTCTACCCATAATTTTCCAGAAATCACAATTTAACCCCAAAACTTTATAAAACCTTATAATTTTTATTTAAACTACTTTTAACACCTAATCTTCGGCTATATAATATTTAGCCCCCAAATTTGATTTAATTATAGTTTAAGCCCCTATAGTTTTCGGTAATAATATTTATTACCTAAAACTTAATTTAAACTAAATATACATAATTAAAATGGCCTAAAGTACATGGCCTTATTACAAACATTAGCTTATAAAATAAATTACACATAAATGCTCCAAAATGCCTTAAACTCTCAGCCTCACCATATATTTTCCAATAATTACCAATCTTCCACATAAAGTTTTAATTTGACATTTATGTTACTTAATCACTTAGATAAATTTACTAACTCATTTCCTTAACAACCTAAGGTTAAAATCTGACCATTTCACCTATGTTCACTCACGACAATATATAGAAATAGCTTAGGAACAGATTTAACATATCAAAGTTGAGATTTAAGTGTTGTATACCTTGTTTTAGCCAAGGCAAGGCCTTGTTTGGCCACGACAAGCTTGAGGAAATTCCCACAGCTTGTGAAACATGTTTTGAATAGAAGATCAAGATATGATTAAATTCTAAGCATGAGCTAATCATAGGAAGTGTTTTAATACACAAATTCAAGGTAAAATTACCTTAGTAATGTAAGGACACCAAGGACTGTTCTCGGCCTATTTTTCCAGAAGCAAAAGAGTATCAAAAGGTCTTCTAAATTAAGGCTTAAAACTGTAATAACCCAAGCAAGAAGATGGCTAATTTTTACCTTGATTAAGATGCCAAAAATGGTGTTTTTGGCATGGATTTGGCTATTCCTTGAAGCTCTTGCTATACTAACTGAATCCACATGAAAAGGAGAAGAAAATAAGCCAAATGAACTAAGTTTCCCAACCGGAATTGAAGAAGAAGAAGAAGACCATGCTTAAAGCATGTTTTATACCTTAAGAACAAACTAGCTTTGCTTCCTTCCTCCTCTGAATTTTTCCACCAAAAAATATCTTGTATTCCAACACCAACTCACACCAAATGGCTGGATGAAAATGGAGGTGGGTAAGCTCAATGGAAAGAGGAGAGAAAGATGAAGAGAATGAACATAAACTTGTCTTGGAAGCTTACCTAGATCAAGAGATCTCACCAGCTGAACTTGGTGTCTCATTATGGTCAAGGAGGTTGAAAGAGAGGGTATGGAGCTGAATGTTACGGCTGGAGGAAGTAATGGGAGGAAAGAGAAGGAAAATAAGCTTATAAGGTTAGGTTTGATTACTTTAGTGAATAATCATTAGATGACTCATTAGTAGATATTTTATGTTGGCTAATAATGAGGATTACCTCTTAAGTGGGCAGAAATGTGTGGTCAAACCAAGGGATGACCATTGACCATGGTTTAGTTTAGGAATTTAAATGTTATTTTGGGTACTATTCACCCAGAATCACCCATTTTGATTTTATTTTTAAACTTTGATTTATAATTTATAATATAGTCTATCATGTCACATTAATATTATAAATGATGTAATCTAGGTCTTAAAATGACAAAAAGTCAATATCTTAGAGCTCATACACAAAAACGTGCTTTAAGGTGTTTTAGTGCACATTTTGTGTCCCGAGGTGTTTCTGAGCTTGGTTTTCTTTGAGAGTGGTTTTATTATATCCATTACATTATTATTGAACTTATAAATCCAATTTAGAATCAAATGGAGGTCATAAGACCTTTAAGGTTTCTTAGAGCACCTTTTTGCCCTAAGTGACTTTTAAGCATGTTAATGCTTGTTACTGATGTTGGAGTGTTGTCCAATAATTTTAGTACGTTCATTTATGAGTTAATATGCTTAGGACAAAATTTTAGGTCCTAAGGAGTTCATTTGGGCATATATTTGCCCTAAATGTTCAAAGGGTGCAATATTTGATTTATGTTGACCATTGTTGTTTTTAAATTGATTTTAAGGCATGTCTAGGCCTTAATTATATTGATTAGATGTTTAATCAATGTTTTATTAGTTAGGGGTATTTCAATCTACCCCCCTTAAAAAGTCTTCATCCCGAAATCGCTTTCTCAAATAGGTATGTTAATACGTACCCATATAAACCCATAATGTATATCTATGTGATATATCATCTACACCCATCATATTGTGCTTATACAGCACATAGCCATTATTTGTGGCGTTAATTCAAACATATGGATATAGGCGATCCATCAGCACCATTTTTTTTCCTATCAATTCTACAAACCCTGACAACCTCCCCGAGGTGTCCATACCATACCATCATTCCACATTCCATATCTAATGATTCATTTCGTATCTAAGAGATACCATATGTAATCAATACACAAGGTAATATATATATATATATATCACAAGTATCATAAAAAGGTACTACACATCATTCAAACAGGTATCTCATAGGATACATACATATAAGTGCACACTACACACACACAAATCAACAACGTACGCCCCGCATACGAAACAACACACCAACAAAACATCGTATACCCTGCATACCACCAACTCACAGTATACCCCGCATACGAAACAAACAATTAAACAAACAAACATCGTATGCCCCGCATACCAACAAACTACTGTATGCCCCGCATACGAAACAACAAAACTTAGTGCACACACGTGCACAGCCAAGAGGCTATACCCCCCTTAAAAAGGGTTACACCCCCGTACCCCCACAAGTATACAATAGCCACTTAACAAGGAGCGCTGGATACTTGGCTCTCATAGAGTTCTCCAACTCCCGTGTGGCATCTCCTACCTTTGGAGTGGATTATCCTCATATCAAAGAGACGGGTATGACTCTAGCCCTCCCGGGCCCCAAAATATATAAAGGGTGAGGCACGAAACTATTTGTGCTCTCTCCCGGATTCATTCTAATGGGCCCACTCACTCCATACTGAGGTGCAGACCCATGAACATAGGGCTCTGTTTGCCCTTTTTTGTTGTTGTATGTGTTTACGTTCACATCATTTGGTAGATTCTTCTGGATTGCAAGAGTTACTCGATACTTATGAGGGTTTTACATATTATTCACCCATGTAATGGGTTTTCCTGTTTCTGTCATTAGCATTCACGTCTTCGAAAGGTTTCCTTTGTCTTCACTGTGTTTTATCTACTACTCTATGTTGAAGGTTCTTGGTTTCTCTAGCCCGTTGGTTTAACTACGGCTCTTCTTGTCCATCATCGAGGAAATCTGTCGCACTGGTCTGGATTTGCATCACTGACCTTGGCATGGAGTTGACTACTTCTTGTGTTCCTTACACTACTTGTCTACATACATGGGGTGCCGTACTGATACATTACTACTTACCTGGCTAACTTATAAATAAGTCTGTCAGGCCCACAAGCTCCTATCGGAGTGCGGTCGTCCCACGTCTTGTTTAGTAAACTGGTAATGTCCGTCACACAGTTATTGTGAAGTATCCTGTTGTCAATCTCCCTTTTGATGGATGTCCTTGTTATAGTTTGATGTTAATTAGTTTGCATTGTCGGTTACCTTGTCGTAAGTGTTATTGCCCTAGTGGCATGGATGGTAAAGGTGGTTGGAGACATTATTTTTGCTCCCCCGGACTATTCCTTATAGTAATATACTGTATGTGGCAGTCCTTTCTAAAGGTAGTACTTTGGTTGTCAATCAGTTAAACATTTAATATTGATTCACCTTTTATGGCTGCAATCGGTTTAAGTAAAATTCGTGCTGGGTTTAGCAACATTGGTTCACCTGTCTCGGTCTCATTGAGCATTATACATATTCTTTTCTTCCTGGTTTAATTATGATCAAATCTCATCTATAGTTCCTGATATGGTGTGGGGGTGAGTTCTCACATTTGGGTATTCATATTTGTTCCCTCATCTGTTTAATTGGATGTATTGCAGATTGCATAACAGCTTGAGCAACTCGGCTCTTCGCTTCCCAACCACCCTCAATGACGGTGGTGCATCTACAAAGGGTATGCAATTTCACACAAGGTCATGCTTGTCTATAAGGACTAAACATTCATCACTATTAGTGATTAGCATTCAATGTTGGTATACACTTCTGGTATTTGGATAATAAGCCATGTCTGAAAATTCTCTAATAATTAAAATGGCGTGGTTTACAATGGCTATGTAATTCCTTCAGTTGTAGTGGTCGGACCAACATGTCTTCCCGAGGTTTCATGAGCCTCAAATCTTAGAGGTTGTACGTGAACTGTACAAAAAATTTGGTATTTACTAGTAGGTTAAAGTTTAGTGGTAGCTGCAGCACTTGTTGTGGCAAGTGCGCAAGGCAGATGGAAATTTCAGTGAATTTATTGTCATAGCGCTTGCAGTAGCAAGTGCGCCATGCAGGTTGAGATATCGGTTCAGTAATTACTGGTCTCGTTTACTCTTTCGTCGTTGAGTATGGGTTACATGATAGTGTAAGCGTTAAAATCTCGTTCATACATATACACGGTCCGTCAAGGTTCCAAGGTTACTTGTGTCTGGTACACATAACTAGCCCCAAACGTCATACACAAAAGGCAAGTGGTCACTGACACACTCCCACATACTTACAACATATTTCTCTCTATAATCCAAGGCTAAGTATATATATAAAAAAGCAAAAGTCTTCCAATAGCGGTCTCTCGGAGTTTAGGGTACTCATGCCCTATCGACTCCCTTCCCTTTCTGGGCTCCAGCATCAATAAATGTCTGGCCTTCCTGGCAGCCTCGTGATACTCCAGATCCTCCAACTGAGGTCTTCTGAGTAGTCTTCGGTGGCCTGTAGTTACGGCCCTCCGGGTTCATCCAACACTCGAACTCCCGGTGGCCCTCTTTCTTGTAGTACCGGCAATCCACTTTGCGGCCACTACAGTCGACCCTAGGATGGTCCTTCCCGCAACGCTTGCAATAGAAATGGCACTGGGGCTGTCCGGTGCCTGATGGTGGCATTTAGTTTAAGTTAATATCTAAAGGTACAAAGGTTATGGTTACAATTTAATTTAAGAGGAAGGTTTTCTCACCCTTAGGAGGCGCAGATCTCAAAGGCTGAGCATCTATAGCTGGGCCGGTCAACCGAGGGACGAGCTTTTTCCCCTTAGCTCCCTGGTGACCTTGCTGCCCTTTCTTCTAAAAGAATTTCCTATTTAAGGTTTCGGGTCAGCATCATAAAAGGTGTTTACCATGCTAAACAATTTAGAATGGGTAAGTTCTTACTTTCCCTTCTTCTGGCCATCGCCTGGAGACGCTCCTCCATCCTCAGACTCTCCCTCCGGGTTCTTTCTCTTCTTGGTCCCGAGAGTCTCTTCCCGAGTCTGAAGCAGTAGCTCCGTCCTCGAGGCAGCGTCATAGCACTCCTGGAATTTCATTGGTAAGTCCTCACAATGTTAAATGGGTAATGTAGTAAATAAAGAATTAATGTCATTCATGTTTATACCTGGATAGTAGTATAGAGGGTAGCACCCATCGCCATTTGGATATGAAACAACAATCCTCCCCAGAACATCTCGACCTTCACAGTCTTTGAGTAGTCAACTCCGGGGATGAAGTCCAGTAGACCGATGAATCGAGCATAGTACTCATCCATGGTCAGACCTCCCTGGGAGAGTGTCTCGAACTCGCGGCGCTTCTTCTGCTTGAGATGCGTCGGGTAGTACTTCCTCCTCAGCATCTCAACAAAGGCAACCCACGTAAAGTTGGGCGTAGCCAGGTGATGGTCCTTGATCAACCTCCACCAAGTGTTGGCTGCATCCTTCAGATGGAATGCAGCAATGACAACCCTTTTTGTAACACCCCTACCGCTAATCCTATACTTACCGTCCAATCATCCCAAAAATCCTGAGTGCTCGCAGCGGAAATACTACTACTACGGCGGGTGATACAATGCCGCTAACCGCCCATACAGTTAGCAAGGCTATTACTACTTACAGTGACGGTCTGATGATCATAGTATACCGAGCTACTACATTACTTACTAATGCCGAAAATACAACACACTTACATTCCTAGATTACCGAGTATTTAAGTATTTAATTACATCCCTTCCAACTTCCCAAAAAGAATGAGTTTCCACCAACAACTCATCTATATCAATTCCAACACTTTCACTATCCTACCAATATCCAAAAAGGGTGTACCCCATGGTACACCGGCTAACAAAAGCTACAGCCGTGTACTACTCAGTACACCATTCATAAATCCTTAATTACAGACAAAAAGAAGACAAACTAATCTTCATCAGCTTCACCCATCTCGTGGACCTGCATTCATATTAAAAACATCGCCCCAAGGGGCTCAGCAAAAGCTGCGCATGAACTTCGCATATACCGCGTGCTAACAAGGGCACGCTGACTAATTAAGGTCAATAGGCATGCGGTTCATTAATTTCATACAACATGCTTTGCATACATCATACGTTCACATACAATACATTATACAATCCAAGATAGCAATACAATAGCACACACTTACTTACCTTCACCGTGTTAGCCAAATTACGCATCCGGGTTAATCGGAATGCTTATTACTCTTTTACTCATTACACGTTACTTGCTCTTACTTTACTTACTTACTTTCATTTACTTACTTACTCATTCTTACTTACTTACTCATTCTTACTTACTTACTCATACTCATGTTAATTCGGTATGACCTCCGGCCCGGGGACTACACCGTCCCACCACCGGGATTTACTTGACTCACCAATCCGGGATGCTACCCACTTAAGGGATTTGGGCCGCGGACCAGTTTAAGAGTCAGGACTTGGATCCAACCTCTTGTGTCTCCGCATCCTCACGCGTGGCCGAAACTATATCGGACTTCTACTAATTCCAATTTAATTACCAATTTAAGTTAGATTGGTTAGCTTGTTAGGAATCAGTTAGAAGTCCAATCATAAACACATTCGGTCACAGTACAATACATCGTACATACACACATTCCTATTCATCCATACATTTCATGAATTATACAAACTATGAATTAAAGATAATATACAACAAGATACAACACTACATATTCACAAGTAAGCATGATAACTCCGATTCGTGCATTTATCTTATTTGGTGATCAATTAGCACACAACACACAAGTCAGAGTAACCAAGGTAGCATACGGGGCATGAAAAATTCATACCGTTCACCGTTGTACTTGTATCCGACGTTCCTCCGGTGTTCACAAATCAAATCCAAGGATATACATACAATCGAGTGATTAATCTAACTATCATTAACTTAACTCAACTACTCTTACGTTTCCTAATTCATACTTACTAAGTCTTTACATTCCTTACACTTATACTTTGTTTGCTTACTTTAAGTTTATCTCTTTACTTACAATGGTGTTCTTGCATATATATGTACATATGTATATGTGGGTATCCATATATATATATATACTTATTATAATTACATTTGTTTTTTTTTTGTAAGTTATGGGTCGTCCGACCCACCGTCTGACCCAAGCCTTGGGTCGGTCCCTTCCAGTAGGTTTACGTTCTCTGAAATTTCTTCCGACCGACCAAGAACTATTCCGACCGACCCATACACCTCTGGGTCGGTCCATCCCAGTATGTTTCAGTCCCGTTGTCCAAGCTCCGACCGACCCACCGACCGACCCACTTCTGGGTCGGTCGAAGTCAGAAACTTCGACGACAGGGAATTTTGGTCCGACCGACCCACGACCGACTCACGGCTCCTGGGTCGGTCCATTCCAGTTTCTTTATTTCTTGTTACTTAAGCCCCGACCGACCCACCGACCGATCCAGTCTCTGGGTCGGTCGTTAGCAGAATATGCTACTGACCTTATTTTTCTTTCCCATTTTCACCCATTTCTTCCCCAATCTTCCTACATACATCCTAACATGTTTTAGTACTAATTAAACACTCTAAATCATGTTAATTCATCCATTAATTCATTACACAATCCTATACTAATTTATACACATAATTTTCCTAGTTCCAATTCAACACTTACATTGTTTTCTTCCCTTATTACATTTTGCTACAGATTTTGACACTAACACTCCCCATCTATAGCTCCCTCTTCTAATGTCATTTCTAACACTCCTAATACATTACAATGCATTAACTACCTCTCTCAATCTACCCATTAACCTACTCATTCAAAATCTGTTACAACATATACTTTTCACCTAGTTTCTAGTTCACTAAGTGTTCTAATCCTAGGTAAATTTTGCCATAGTCTCCCCTATATCTTTACACTCTCACCACATTGTTTCACTCCCATATATGATCCACACCACCTGTTTATAACCAATATCAACATACCCACTCTCATACACAAAAATACTACACTAAACAACATTAAATTCTTGCACTCAAACATTGATTCCCATCTATGTTTTAACAAGTTTTAAAATGTCTTTGAAGGGTTTAAAACAGTTTGGTTATTTCTTACATTATACCTCTAATCATTACCATTGTACACTACACATTTACACCATTAAAATCTGTTACATTACACATTGCTAAACTACACAAAAGATGAGTGTAATTACCTTGTTCCTTCTTCCAGTTTCCTTTCTCCTTCTTTCTTCTTCCTTCGTTCTTCTCTCTCTTTCCACCGGTTGTAGTAACCCAAATTTTCTAACACTACAACCCATTCATATATACACACCATTTTAATACACTAACTAACCCTAACCATTATTTAAGTTTTAATGTAAGTTTTAGGGTTTAGAAATTTCATTACCTTGCAAGGGTGTAAGTGGAGCTTGGAATGGTTCAAGAAAAATGTTTCAACCCCTTCAAGAATGCCAAAATCGGCTATAGCACAAGAGAACCAACAAGGCGTTTAGTCTAAATTCGTTTTGCCCACAAAGGCTAGAAAAAGGTGGGGGTTTCAAGAACATTTTTACCTCAAATGAACAAGGAGGAGGAGGTGGTTCCAATGGTGGTCTTGAAGCTCCAAATGCTACACACCCATGGAGATGAAAGTTGTTGTTTTCGAATTTTGAAAGGAGGGAAATACTCTCCTTGATGAGAGGATTCCAATGGTACTAGTTTTGTAATTTTTGGAGAAGGTTTGATGGGTTAACAAGAGGAGAGAAGTGAGTATTTTTGTGAGGGAGCTCAAATCTCCATTGTTGTTCGGTTGGAGGAAGAAGAAAATAGAGAGGAGGGAGGTAGGGCTGTGTACGTGAGTGAAGAGAATAGAGAGTAGGAGAGAGAGTGGTGAGTTATTTGCTTTTTATTTCTTTGTCTTGTAGTGCATTGGCACAATTTAATAAGGGAGTGTGAGAGAGTGTGAGAGAGGGCTTAAAAACCGGACCCCCACTGCACACACACAGATTTCAAATTTTTATTTTCAAAAGTGGACACATAAGTTTGCGTTATTTGTGTTTCTACCCCACAACTTCCCGTTTTTGACAGTTTTTACTATTTTCTCGTTTTCTTGATTTTATTGGTTCTAAAGCTTCACTAATATTTATTAATGATTATTTAGTTGACCAAAATTGTTACGAGTCTATTTGACCCGCTTAAAGTCACGTTTTCCCGGTTTCCTCGAAGAACGCGTTTTAAGGTTCGTTAGTGTTTTTAATCCATTTTAAGGATCTGTTTTCTTCGGGATTTGTTCCCTCATGATTATTTACACTTAATTAAGCTTCTAAATGACTTATTAGCCTAATTAATCACTATTTTTAATTAAAGGATATTTCAATCTACCCCCCTTAAGAAACTTTGCCCTCAAAGTTGCTCAAGGTTAATACTTTAATATTTCTACTCATTAGGAAAACCAGTTGCCATAATGTGTCTTTCTACCACCTATGAGGTGTTTACTTCTTCCACATTGCAAGCATACATAATTCAAGCACAATACGAATTCACATACACCATACACCATTTCCATACATACTAACACATCCATATTACACAATACACCACTGCAATTCACAATACACATTACACATACATCACACGTCGTACATACACGTCCATACACTACACATTGCACATACATACATACACATACCAAATCCACTTTGCACTACGTGTGCCATACAAAACCTATTACAATATCTACACACTATGCGATGCTTACCCCGAAGCAATGCAAAAGCAAAAAGGCTCTACCCCCCTTAAAAGGGGTACGCCCCGTACCCGTATTACTAGATACTAGACTATCTAGTCTATGAATAACTGTGGGTACTTCGCCTTCATGGCATCTTCCAACTCCCATGTCGCTTCTTCGACATCATGGTTTGACCATAGGACCTTCACCATTCGTATAGACTTATGGCGAGTGTCTCTGGTCTTCCTATCAAGGATTCTCACTGGGGTTTCAACGTATCTCATTGTCGGCTCAATGGAAAGTCTCTCGGGCTCCAAGACATGAGAAGGATCGGGGATGTACTTCTTGAGTTGTGACACATGAAATACATCATGGACACACCCCAAGTCCTCAGGTAATGCTAACCTATAGGCTACGGATCCAACTCTTTCGGTGATAGTGTACGGCCCTACAAATTTTGGGCTCAGCTTGCCCTTCTGACCAAATCGGAATACGCCCTTCATAGGTGAAACGCGCAAAAACACTTGGTCGCCCACGGCGAACTCAAGGTCGCGTCGTCTCACATCCGCATAGGATTTCTGTCTATCTTGGGCTGCCTTCATATTGGCTCAGATTCGTTGCACTTCCGCTTGGACTTGTTCTAAATACTCCGGTCCTATGATGACCGCTTTGCTTGACTCATCCCAACACAAAGGTGTACGGCAAGGTCTACCGTATAGAGCTTGGAAATGTGACATCTTAATCGAAGCGTGATAGCTATTGTTGTACGAAAACTCGATAAGATGAAGCTTATCTAACCAACTCCCCTGAAAGTCTAAGGCACATGCCCGAAGCATGTCCTTCAGTGTCTGGATGGTCCTTTCTGTCTGACCGTCGGTCTGAGGATGGAAGGCGGTACTCAGCTTCAATTCTGTACCCAACGCTTCCCGTGTAGCTCTCCAGTATCTCGAAAGAAATCTGGTGTCGCGGTCAGATACAATTGTTTTCGGGACTCCGTGATGTCTGATAATCTCCTTGTCGAATAGCTCTGCGAGCTTCACTACCTTCTAGGTGTCCTTCATCGGTATGAATCTGGCAACCTTGGTAAGGCGATCGACTACTACCCAGATCATGTTGAGTCCTCCCCTGGCAGGTGGGAGTCCAACAACAAAATTCATGGAGATATCATGAAATTTCCACTCCGGAACTGGCATCGATTGTACCATTCCGCCCGGTCTACGATGTTCAAATTTTACCTTCTGGCATGTCAAGCATCTCAATACATACTCTGTCACATCCGACTTCATCCCAGACCACCAGAAGTACCTCTTCATGTCTTTGTACATCTTGGAGGCTCCTGGATGGACTGACAATGTGGAACTGTGTGACTCTCGCAGGATGCAATCCCTTAGCTCAGCATTGCTTCGGGGGACGCATAGCCTGCCATTCAACCGAATCAAACCATCTTCATGTAGCTTGAAGTCATACTTTTTCTTCTCGAATGTACCATTCTCAATCTTTCGTCTGATTTCGGTTAGGTAAGGGTCGCTCAACTGAGCGTCTCGCACCTCGTCAACCAAGCTAGAAGAAGCGAGTAGCGAATGGAGCGAGTGTGCTCGACGGCTCAGGGTGTCGGCTACAATGTTTGCCTTCCCTTCCTTATACTGTAGGTCGATGTCATAGTCTGAGAGAAACTCCATCCACCTTCTATGTCTCAAATTCAGTTATTTCTGCGTGAATACATACTGTAAGCTCTTATGGTCGGAGTAGATGGTGATGCTTACCCCATAGAGATAGTGTCGCCATATCTTCAAGGCGAAGACAATGGCCCCTAACTCTAAGTCATGTGTCGGGTAATTCTCCTCATGCTTTTTCAGCTGGCGGGAGGCATAAGCTACAACCTTGCCATGCTTTATGAGTACGCATCCCATTCCTTTGCCTGATGCATCACAATATACTTCAAATCACTCTGTGCCCTCTGGAAGAGTAAGGATGGGCGCTGAGGTCAATGAGTCCTTTAGGCTCTGAAATGATAACTCGCACTCATCTGTCCATACCAACGGTGCATCTTTCTTCATCAGTGTAGTCATGGGCTTAGCGACCTTTGAGAAGTCCTTTACGAATCTCTGGTAGTAACCGGCTAGACCAAGAAAGCTCCGGATGTCGGTAACAGTCTTAGGTCAAGGCCATGATCGTACAGCTTCAATCTTAGAAGGGTCAACTGAGATACCTGCGCTCGAGATGACATGACCGAGGAATGATACCTGATCTAGCCAGAACTCGCATTTGGAGAACTTCGCATACAGCTGGTTCTCGCGCAGTGTCTCAAGCACTTTCCTCAAATGAATTTCATGTTCCTCTGCTGATTTGGAGTATACAAGGATGTCGTTGATGAAGACAACAACCGAAGTGTCCAACTGCTCACTGAATAGTCGATTCATGAGATCCATGAATTTTGCTGGTGTGTTTGACAAACTGAATGGCATGACGGTGAATTCATAGTGGCCATATCTGGTACGGAATGCCGTTTTCTCGATGTCTTGCTCTTTGATAGCAATCTGATGATACCCAGAACGGAGGTCGATCTTGGAGAAGACTGAGGCTCCTTTCAGCTAGTTGAATAAGTCGTCAATGCGTGGCAATGGGTATTTATTCTTGACTGTAACCGCATTCAGCTCGCGGTAGTCAATACAAAGTCGGAGGCTACCATCCTTCTTCTTCACGAAGAGGACCGGTGCTCCCCAGGGTGATACGCTCGGGCGTATAAACCCTTTGTCGAGTAGATCGCGTAGTTGTTCTTTCAACTCTGTCATTTCAGCTGGTGCCATACGGTACGGTGCCCTAGCAATGGGACCGGTACCTGGCAAGAGGTCAATCTCAAATTCTACCGCTCTCTGATGTGGCATGCCGGGTAGCTCCTTAGGGAATACATCGGGAAATTTGGATACAATCGGTACTTTGGGGTTGAACTATGGATCTCTTTCCAGGTCTTGTACATAACATAAGTACACTTCATGGCCCTTTCTAAGCTCCCGGTACATAGCCATGGCGGAGATGACTGTGGTCGAAGGCTCTCTCGGTCTCTGGCGGTAAGATACAGTAACCCCAGAAGGACTCTTGAGCAGCAGTCGATGATCGGCGCAGAGGGTTCTACCCTTGTGCCGCTCCAACCAATTCATTCCGATGATTAAGTCGAATCCCAATCCATTAAACTCGATGAAGGAAATGGGAAACGCTTCGTTTTTTATTTCGATGGTGGCTGATTGGTAGTATTTGGTACACTTTACTCGCTCCTTCGATGGGAGAGTAACCAGAAAATTCGGTAGCTCATCCGCATCTAGCTTCAACCTCTTCACAAAAGAAGGTGATACGAAGGTGTGAGAGGCGCCGGAGTCGAATAACACATTGGCATCAATGCCATTCACTGGGAATGTTCCCGTTAAGATGGTGCAGCTCTTGTCGGCTTGTGCTTCGGTAAGGATACTCAGGTTACCTTCGGTACCGAGTCCACAACCTATTGAAGTCACAATTGGATAAGTATTGATGGTGGACACAAGTGGAATTTAAATCAACACTGCTCTTTATTGATAAACCAACCATCATACATACCATGTCTCTAATACACGTTACTAATAGATTACATGATACTATGAATTTAATACTTCCTAAAGGTAAGGTTCAGGCGTCCTGGTTTCATGTGTGTGGCATTGATTATTGCCGGCGGTGCCGTATTCAACTTGATCTTATTGATCCCGTGATACAACATCCTAGAGTTTCCACCCATGATGAGGACATCTCCTGATCTCAATACCAATTTCTCTGTGAGGTCCACACGCTTCTGCTCGCTATACAAAAATACAGCGTCATCACCAATGGACCAAGACACTACGGGCACTCCTTGTTCAAGAGATTCCGTTGTCTCGTCCTTGTCTTGATGTAACCCAAGTCGTCCTTCTTTCTCATAGAAGTTGACGATACAAAGGTCCACTTCAAGTGCGGGGATCGGATCATGTTCGTATTACTGTGCAAGTTCTACTGATTGTGTGACAAGTGTCTGAAATTCTGGAGGTATTGTCAGTGGCGTTGCTCCGTCTTGTGTTTGTGTCTCTTGGTATGTCTTGGTATAAGGATTCCAATCCTTTCCCAAGCACATCATCTTTAGCTTCATCTTTGCTCCACCGGGGAATTCGGGTATATAAAATCCACCTAGACCTGTTCCTAGTTCGTTGCATCGTCGAATGATTGATATTTGGGCTTCGGGTGTCAGGTATCCCCTTAGTAAAATCATACCTGGTCGAATGACCTGACACTGTTCACTGGGGTAGTGGTGTGTGGTGATGTCGGTCTCTTCTTGATTCAGTTTCAAAGGTATTGGATAGCAGATACTAAAGCTTCCTATGGTTATAAATTTCATCTACGGTGAGTACTAATTTCAACTACTTCATTTCATGCTCAATACACACTTCAATTTATTTACTCATGCATTCTTTCAAACAGTTACTTCAATACTTAGTCATGCTTCTCAAGGATTAAAGGTTCAGATTAATTACCTGGGCCGGACTTAGAACCGGACCCATCACGATCTATGACGTGCAAGACAGGCTGCCTCTGGGGTGCGCCCCTCGGAGGACCCCGGGATCCCTGTCCCTGTGGTGCCTGCTGGGTCGGTGCATCACCAGATGCAACCTCCTTGCCTTCCCTCTGCTTGTAGCTTTGGAAGTTCCCTCTTGGTTTGGCATTTTCGGGGCATACATTGGCTCGGTGTCCGGGCTTCTAACAATTGTAGCACCGGATTTCTCTCCCTTGGCAATCCTTGTCGGGATGATCTTGGTTGCACTTGCGGCACACGTAGGCGCAGCCGTCAGAGAAGTTTTTGGTGAAACCGGAGCCAGAACCTAAGGTTTAGAGAGTTAGCACCTTGGTGCGTGGATATACTAGATATTATACTTGTACGAATACGAATTAGGAGTAGATGTTTACCCTTAGGTGGGTGTGATCTCAGTGGCTTCGCAGCCACCGGTGCAGATGAACCAAGCTGAAGAAGCTCAACTGGTTTGCCCTGCTCAGCATGGGCACTGCTCTCACTTGGGAAGTTCTTTTGAGTTTGATGAAAGAATTTCCCTTTCTTCTTTTTCCAACTTTTGCCTTGGTTCTGCTCCTCGGCACTTGTGTTCTTACTGTTTGCCTTGCGCTTTAGCGCGGTTTCTTCATCCCTCAATTGGCAAGTGATTTCAACGCGAGATGCCGCGTGATAACACTCCTGAAGTTTCAGGTATTAGCCGGGATTCTTATTTAAAAAGATAAAGGTAGAAGTAAAGTATTAGGGAATTCAAGGAATTGAAATGATACTAAGGGTTAACCGATTTTTACCTGAAGGGAGGTAAATCGTGTGTAGCCCATACCGTACCGCAGGCGATGGCTCAGACCGCCATGGAAGCGATCGACCAACAATGGGCTTAGCGACCTTTGAGAAGTCCTTTACGAATCTCTGGTAGTAACCGACTAGACCAAGAAAGCTCCGGATGTCGGTAACAGTCTTAGGTCTAGGCCATGATCGTACAGCTTCAATCTTAGAAGGGTCAACTGAGATACCTGCGCTCGAGATGCCATGACCGAGGAATGATACTTGATCTAGCCAGAACTCGCATTTGGAGAACTTCGCATACAGCTGGTTCTCGTGCAGTGTCTCAAGCACTTTCCTCAAATGAATTTCATGTTCCTCTGCTGATTTGGAGTATATAAGGATGTCGTCGATGAAGATAACATCCGAAGTGTCCAACTGCTCACTGAATAGTCGATTCATGAGATCCATGAATTTTGCTGGTGTGTTTGACAAACCGAATGGCATGACGGTGAATTCATAGTGGCCATATCTGGTACGGAATGCCGTTTTCTCGATGTCTTGCTCTTTGATAGCAATTTGATGATACCCAGAATAGAGGTCGATCTTGGAGAAGATTGAGGCTCCTTTCAGCTGGTCGAATAAGTCGTCGATGCGTGGCAATGGGTATTTATTCTTGACTGTAACCGCATTCAGCTCGCGGTAGTCAATACAAAGTTGGAGGCTACCGTCCTTCTTCTTCACAAAGAGGACCGGTGCTCTCCAGGGTGATACGCTCGGGCGTATAAACCCTTTGTCGAGTAGATCGCGTAGTTGTTCAACTCTGTCATTTCAGCTGGTGCCATACGGTACGGTGCCCTAGCAATGGGACCGGTACCTGGCAAGAGGTCAATCTCAAATTCTACCGCTCTCTGAGGTGGCATGCCGGGTAGCTCCTTAGGGAATACATCGGGAAATTTGGATACAATCGGTACTTCGGGGTTGAACTCTGGATCTCTTTCCAGGTCTTGTACATAACATAAGTACACTTCATGGCCCTTTCTGAGCTCCCGGTACATAGCCATGGTGGAGATGACTGTGGTCGAAGGCTCTCTCGGTCTCTGGCGGTAAGATACGGTAACCCCAGAAGGACTCTTGAGCAGTAGTCGATGCTCGGCGCAGAGGATTCTACCCTTATGCCGCTCCAACCAATTCATTCCGATGATTAAGTCGAATCCCAATCCATTAAACTCGATGAAGGAAATGGGAAACACTTCGTTTTTTATTTCGATGGTGGCTGATTGGTAGTATTTGGTACACTTTACTCGCTCCTTCGATGGGAGAGTAACCAGAAAATTCGGTATCTCATCCGCATCTAGCTTCAACCTCTTCACAAAAGACGGTGATACGAAGGTGTGAGAGGCGCCGGAGTCGAATAACACATTAGCATCAATGCCATTCACTGGGAATGTTCCCGTTAAGATGGTGCCGCTCTTGTCGGCTTGTGCTTCGGTGAGGATACTCAGGTTACCTTCGGTACCGAGTCCACAACCTATTGAAGTCACAATTGGATAAGTATTGATGGTGGACACAAGTGGAATTTAAATCAACACTGCTCTTTATTGATAAACCAACCATCATACATACCGTGTCTCTAATACACGTTACTAATAGATTACATGATACTATGAATTTAATACTTCCTAAAGGTAAGGTTCAGGCGTCCTGGTTTCATGTGTGTGGCATTGATTATTGCCGGCGGTGCCGTATTCAACTTGATCTTATTGATCCCGTGATACAACATCCTAGAGTTTCCACCCATGATGAGGACATCTCCTGATCTCAATACCAATTTCTCTGTGAGGTCCACACGCTTCTGCTCACTATACAAAAATACGGCGTCATCACCAATGGACCAAGACACTACGGGCACTCCATGTTCAAGAGATTCCGTTGTCTCGTCCTTGTCTTGATGTAACCCAAGTCGTCCTTCTTTCTCATAGAAGTTGACGATACAAAGGTCCGCTTCAAGTGCGGGGATCGGATCATGTTCGTATTGCTGTGCAAGTTCTACTGATTGTGTGACAAGTGTCTGAAATTCTGGAGGTATTGTCAGTGGCGTTGCTCCGTCTTGTGTTTGTGTCTTTTGGTATGTCTTGGTATAAGGATTCCAATCCTTTCCCAAGCACATCATCTTTAGCTTCATCTTTGCTCCACCGGGGAATTCGGGTATATAAAATCCACCTAGACCCGTTCCTAGTTCGTTGCATCGTCGAATGATTGATATTTGGGCTTCGGGTGTCAGGTATCCCCTTAGTAAAATCATACCTGGTCGAATGACCTGACACTGCTCACTGGGGTAGTGGTGTGTGGTGATGTCAGTCTCTTCTTGATTCAGTTTCAAAGGTATTGGATAGCAGATACTAAAGCTTCCTATGGTTATAAATTTCATCTACGGTGAGTACTAATTTCAACTACTTCATTTCATGCTCAATACACACTTCAATTTATTTACTCATGCATTCTTTCAAACAGTTACTTCAATACTTAGTCATGCTTCTCAAGGATTAAAGGTTCAGATTAATTACCTGGGCCGGACTTAGAACCGGACCCATCACGATCTACGACGTGCAAGACAGGCTGCCTCTGGGGTGCGCCCCTCGGAGGACCCCGGGATCCCTGTCCCTGTGGTGCCTGCTGGGTCGGTGCATCGCCAGATGCAACCTCCTTGCCTTCCCTCTGCTTGTAGCTTTGGAAGTTCCCTCTTGGTTTGGCATTTTCGGGGCATACATTGGCTCGGTGTCTGGGCTTCTGACAATTGTAGCACCGGATTTCTCTCCCTTGGCAATCCTTGTCGGGATGATCTTGGTTGCACTTGCGGCACACGTAGGCGCGGCCGTCAGAGAAGTTTTTGGTGAAACCGGAGCCAGAACCTAAGGTTTAGAGAGTTAGCACCTTGGTGTGTGGATATACTAGATATTATACTTGTACGAATACGAATTAGGAGTAGAAGTTTACCCTTAGGTGGGTGTGATCTCAGTGGCTTCGCAGCCACCGGTGCAGATGAACCAAGCTGAAGAAGCTCAACTGGTTTGCCCTGCTCAGCATGGGCACTGCTCTCACTTGGGAAGTTCTTTTGAGTTTGATGAAAGAATTTCCCTTTCTTCTTTTGCCTTGGTTCTACTCCTCGGCACTTGTGTTCTTACTGTTTGCCTTGCGCTTTAGCGCGGTTTCTTCATCCCTCAATTGGCAAGTGATTTCAACGCGAGATACCGCGTGATAACACTCCTGAAGTTTCAGGTATTAGTCGGGATTCTTATTTAAAGAGATAAAGGTAGAAGTAAAGTATTAGGGAATTCAAGGAATTAAAATGATACTAAGGGTTAACCGATTTTTACCTGAAGGGAGGTAAATCGTGTGTATCCCATACCGTACCGCAGGCGATGGCTCAGACCGCCATAGAAGCGATCGACCAACACCTAGCCAGTGTATCCTAGGTCAGGTAGAAGACGGAGGATGGAAGTGAAGGTTATGTAGTACTCATCGACAGACATCTTCTCTGTCATTTTCAAAGCATCCAGTTCAAGCCTTTTCTTGGTCTTGACATGTTCCGGGTAATACTTGGATCGAAGGAGTGATGCGAAAGATTCCCATTCGAATGTGGGGTCGTTGACATGCTCATGCTTGACTAGCTTCCACCAGTCCATGGCTGCATCTTTCAGATAGTAGGCTGCAACTCTAACTCGAACTCCAGCAGGAGCTTCGAGGGTTTCGAACGCCGTCTCCATCTCAGAGATGTAGGCTTCTAGCTTAGCCGGATCACTCTCGCCCCTAAAGCAAGGAGGGTGGAGTTCCGCTACAGCTTTTACCCAGTTGGCTTCTCTGGGTGGAGGGGGAGGGATTGGTCCTGTTTGAGTCTGTTGGTTTTGCTGGTTTTGTTGCATAGCATTGATTACTTGTGATAGCATCTGCGCTACCGTGGCGGCAACGATCTCTGCAATCGTATGCGCGCCAGGTCCTTCAGAGGCTTCGCCTCTCCCTCGGCCTCGGCCTCGTCCTGACATCTGAACATTTAGCATTTACATTAGGCTCCGCAAGATAAGACTCAAGGGTCTTGAATTTAAACAAGGTATCGTTCCTAAGAACGTCAAGGGTATCCGTTGTTAACAACGGTAGTTCCAAGTTAGGTTTCTAAGTATCCGTCTTAAGACGGTTGAAATCCTAACTCGGTAATCCCTATGATCGGTAACTTAGGACATCAGAGCGACACTTCGCTCTGATACCACTTTTTGTAACGCCCCTACCGCTAATCTTATACTTACCGTCCAATCATCCCAAAAATCCTGAGTGCTCGCAGCGGAAATACTACTACTACTACGGCGGGTGATACAATGCTGCTAACCGCCCATACAGTTAGCAAGGCTATTACTACTTACAGTGACGGTCTGATGATCATAGTATACCGAGCTACTACATTACTTACTAATGCCGAAAATACAACATACTTACATTCCTGGATTACCGAGTAATTTAAGTATTTAATTACATCCTTCAATCATTCCCAAAAGATGAGTTTCCACCAACTACTCACTATACCAATTTCCAACACTTTCACTATCCTACCAATATCCAAAAAGGGTGTACCCATGGTACACCGGCTACAAAAGCTACAGCGTGTACTACTCAGACACCTTCATAAATCCTTATTATAGACAAAAAGAAGACAAACTAATCTTCATCAGCTTCACCTCCCGTCTCGTGGACCTGCATTCATATTAAAAAACACTCGCCCAAGGGCTCAGCAAAAGCTGCGCATGAACTTCGCATATACCGCGTGCTAACAAGGGCACACCGACTTTAAGGTCATAGGCATGCGGTTCATTAATTCATACAACATGCTTTGCATACATCATACGTTCACATACAATACATTATACAACCAAGATAGCAATACAATAGCACACACTTACTTACCTTCACCGTGTTAGCCAATTACGCATCCGGGGTTAATCGAATGACTTATTACTCTTTTACTCGTTCATGTTACTTGCTCTTACTTTACTTTACTTACTTTTCATTTACTTACTTACTCATTCTTACTTACTTACTCATACTCTAATGTTAAGTCGGTTAAGACTCTCCGGCCCGGGGACTACACCGTCCCACCACACCCAGGGATTTCTTACTGCACCGCACCAATCCAGGATGCTACCCACTTAAGGGATTTGGGCCGCGGACCAGTTTAAGAGTCAGGACTTGGATCCAATCTCTTGTGTCTCCGCATCCTCACGCGTGGCCGAAACTATATCGGACTTCTACTAATTCCAATTTAATTACCAATTTAAGTTAGATTGGTTAGCTTGTTAGGAATCAGTTAGAAGTCCAATCACAAACACATTCGGCCACAATACAATACATCGTACATACACACATTCCTATTCATCCATACATTTCATGAATTATACAAACTATGAATTAAAGATAATATACAACAAGATACAACACTACATATTCACAAGTAAGCATGATAACTCCAATTCGTGCATTTATCTTATTTGGTGATCAATTAGCACACAACACACAAGTCAGAGTAAGTAAGGTAGCATACGGGGCATGAGAAATTCATACCGTTCACCGTTGTACTTGTATCCGATGTTCCTCCGGTGTTCACAAATCAAATCCAAGAATATACATACAATCGAGTGATTAATCTAACTATCATTAACTTAACTCGACTACTCTTACGTTTCCTAATTCATACTTACTAAGTCTTTACTAGGGATGTCAATCTTGACCCGAACCCGAAATCCGACCCGAAACCGACCCGTAAAAATCCGGGTTCGGGTTGAGATTTTTGACCCGAAATGATTTTCGGGTCGGGTTCGGGTTGGGTCATTGAAACCCACTTCGGGTTCGGGTTGAACCCGCTAACCCGTAACCCAAAAAAAAATTAATTAAAAAGAGAAATTGTTATATTTAATGACTTAATTAGTATTTAATGATTAATTTATGACTAAAATAAACATTTAACCGATAACATATGATTATATATTGTACATAATAATTAATTAATATTATAGTATTATACTTTTTTATTAAATAATGCAAAATTTTAAAAATAAAATAATTTTTTTAAAAAACGGGTCGGGTTCGGGTCAACCCGCTCCGGGTTCGGGTTAAAGAAGTACAACCTGCTCCGGGTTCGGGTCGGGTTCGGGTTGACCAAAACTATTTTCGGGTCGGGTTCGGGTTGAGCTCAACCCGACCCGAAACCCGATTTTGACACCCCTAGTCTTTACATTCCTTACACTTATACTTTGTTTACTTACTTGAAGTTTATCTCTTTACTTACAATGGTGTTCTTGCATATATATGTACATATGTATATGTGGGTATGCATATATATATATATATATATATATACTTATTATAATTACATTTGTTTTTTTTTGTAAGTTATGGGTCATCCGACCCACCGTCCGACCCAAGCCCTGGGTCGGTCCCTTCCAGTAGGTTTACGTTCTCTGAAATTTCTTCCGACCGACGCAGAACTATTCCGATTGACCCATACACCTCTGGGTCGGTCCATCCCAGTACGTTTCAGTCCCGTTGTCCAAGCTCCGACCGACCCACCGACCGACCCACTTCTGGGTCGGTCGAAGTCAGAAACTTCGACGACAGGGAATTTTGGTCCGACCGACCCACGACCGACTCACGGCTCCTGGGTCGGTCCGTTCCAGTTTCTTTATTTCTCGTTACTTAAGCCCTGACCGACCCACCGACCGATCCAGTCTCTGGGTCGGTCGGTAGCAGAATATGTCATAGACCTTATTTTTCTTTCCCATTTCACCCATTTCTTCCCCAATCTTCCTACATACATCCTAACATGTTTTAGTACTAATTAAACACTCTAAATCATGTTAATTCATCCATTAATTCATTACACAATCCTATACTAATTTATACACATAATTTTCCTAGTTCCAATTCAACACTTACATTGTTTTCTTCCCTTATTACATTTTGCTACAGATTTTGACACTAACACTCCCCATCTATAGCTCCCTCTTCTAATGTCATTTCTAACACTCCTAATACATTATAATGCATTAACTACCTCTCTCAATCTACCCATTAACCTACTCATTCAAAATCTGTTACAACATATCCTTTTCACCTAGTTTCTAGTTCACTAAGTGTTCTAATCCTAGGTAAATTTTGCCATAGTCTCCCCTATATCTTTACACTCTCACCACATTGTTTCACTCCCATATATGATCCACACCACCTGTTTATAACCAATATCAACATACCCACTCTCATACACAAAAATACTACACTAAACAACATTAAATTCCTGCACTCAAACATTGATTCCCATCTATGTTTTAACAAGTTTTAAAATGTCTTTGAAGGGTTTAAAACAGTTTGGTTCTTTCTTACATTATACCTCTACTCATTACCATTGTACACTACACATTTACACCATTAAAATCTGTTACATTACACATTGCTAAACTACACAAAAGATGAGTGTAATTACCTTGTTCCTTCTTCCAGTTTCCTTTCTCCTTCTTTCTTCTTCCTTCTTTCTTCTCTCTCTTTCCACCGGTTGTAGTAACCTAAATTCTCTAACACTACAACCCATTCATATATACACACCATTTTAATACACTAACTAACCCTAACCATTATTTAAGTTTTAATGTAAGTTTTAGGGTTTAGAAATTTCATTACCTTGCAAGGGTGTAAGTGGAGCTTGGAATGGTTCAAGAACAATGTTTCAACCCCTTCAAGAATGCCAAAATCGGCTATAGCACAAGAGAACCAACAAGGGGTTTAGTCTAAATTCGTTTTGCCCACAAAGGCTAGAAAAAGGTGGGGTTTCAAGAACATTTTTACCTCAAATGAACAAGGAGGAGGAGGTGGTTCCAATGGTGGTCTTGAAGCTCCAAATGCTACACACCCATGGAGATGAAAGTTGTTGTTTTCGAATTTTGAAAGGAGGGAAATACTCTCCTTGATGAGAGGATTCCAATGGTACTAGTTTTGTAATTTTTGGAGAAGGTTTGATGGGTTAACAAGAGAAGAGAAGTGAGTATTTTTGTGAGGGAGCTCAAATCTCCATTGTTGTCCGGTTGGAGGAAGAAGAAAATAGAGAGGAGGGAGGTAGGGCTGTGTACATGAGTGAAGAGAATAGAGAGTAGGAGAGAGAGTGGTGAGTTATTTGCTTTTTATTTCTTTGTCTTGTAGTGCATTAGCACAATTTAATAAGGGAGTGTGAGAGAGTGTGAGAGAGGGCTTAAAAATCGGACCCCCACTGCACACACACAGATTTCACATTTTTATTTTCAAAAGTGGACACATAAGTTTGCGTTATTTGTGTTTCTACCCCACAACTTCCTGTTTTTGACAGTTTTTTACTATTTCTCTCGTTTTCTTGATTTGATTGGTGCTAAAGCTTCACTAATATTATTGATTATTTAGTTGACCAACATTGTTACGAGTCTATTTGACCCGCTTAAAGTCCGTTTTCCCGTTTCCTTGAAGAACGCGTTTTAAGGTTCGTTTGGTTTTTAACCATTTTAAGGATCCGTTTTCTTCGGATTTGTTCCCTCATGATTTTACACTTATTAAGCTTCTAAATTACTTATTAGCCTAATTAATCACTATTTTTAATTACGGGGTATTTCACTTTTGTTGGTAGGTACTTGCAAAGCCTCGTAGGCCTTCTCGTGCTCAATGATGAAACACTCCAAGGCTACGGGGTCCGGCTCCCCTGAATAAGTAGGTGGCCGGGTCTCGAAAACTGGCTTCAGCCAGTTCGTCTCCCTGGGCTGCGCGGTGGGTGGGTGCTCCTCCAATCTGAGTACCAAGCTGAGCAAGAACGGCAGCAATTGTCTCTGCAACTCTTGGAATCACGGGGTCACCGCCACCCCCTCTACCGAAACCACGGCCTCTAGTCCCCCCTGACATCTATAGTACAGAATGTTGCATAATTACTCGGTAAATATACCGTACACAACCAGTGGATATTGAATTGCCTTAAGGCTAATATATCACACAATTTGCGTTACTAAACATAATTTTGTTTAAGACGAATCGTCTCGTACCTCACCACGTTTCCCGTATATCCCAAGTCCTAAGCTCACTGTCTTAAACCTAGTATCACGTCATCAGAGTGGTACTCCGCTTTGATACCACTTTTGTAACACCCCTCTCATTAATCACGTAATAATCCCTTACGTAGCATAATTAAAAACGCCTTACAGCGGAAGGACAAACAATAATATTAACTCTCACTCGGGTGTCACCTGGCATTACTCGCCCATGCGAGTAACGAAGCAGAAACTAAATCGTCCAACAGAATAAATAACGCTACTAAACCGTAGTGATAACTAGATAAATCCTATACATCATACTGAGTCCATAATCATAACCGATGACAAGTGAGCGTCTACCCAATCCCGATTATATACAACAGTACCATCTTACAATCCAAAGTCTAACACCGTTATACAATTGAATTCCATGTGCGGTAAATAAAACAAAACCTTAACTACCCGGGTCCCGCACTTTGGCTTCGACGATGATCAGCACCTGCACAATGTTGTGAAGCTCAATGATAAACGCTGAGTATGCCAGGTTTGCATTCAGACCCTATAGGTCACTTAGTCATTTTAACCATCTTTATATTAGATCGATTTCATGCTTTACCAGTTTACATATATAAATAATACTGTAACAATCATGCATAATCACAAAGCCATCCATCCAATCAATACGGTCATTACATTTCACAAACAACAGTTGCATAAACGAATGTATCGAATAATTGCAATAAAGTGCATAGTCACTTTTAGCGAACGGTTTCCATACTTATTAATATTCGGCCTTCAAGGCCCCATCCAACCAAACCATGTTTTAATTATTTACTAGTTGGGTGTCATGTTAGGACAACCCGAATTAACCTGACCAATGGACAGTAGTCCTCCTGTACACACAAAGGTGCTCATGTTGCCAGAGGTCCGGAGGCCCCTGGTCGTTCACTTTGCCTCGTAAGGCATCCATAAAAAGGCCGTAGTCGTGTACCTACAGCAGGTATCATCTGACCCACGATCCAATTAGGGCTCGTTGGGAAATTTCCTGGAGCGGAACCCGATCGGGTATCCCCTCAGTGATCACAAATGCGCAACCAGGTAGTTCATAAACTACACTAGATTCTTCCCCTCATCTCATACCAATTCTCTCATAGGATTAAATGTCTTAATCGTTTCCAAAGATATACTCTTAGTTTTATGGAGAATACAATTTATTACTTAGCTGCCCAATGGGTCTCACGCATACCTAAAAATAATCTAGGTCGTATTCATGTTCGAGATCCATGCTCTAGAGACTGACAATGTCGTATCTCATACCTAAGTATTTTACTTAGGTTATTTAATTACATAATTATAATACTAAGGGTATTATATTAAGTAACCATCCTTTTATCACATTGAACGCATATGTATGTTTATATAAGTCGATCTATAGTCGACGTAATATTAGTCCGATGGGCATTCGCGTACAGTAGTAATAATGCGATAATGATAAACAGATATCCAGTTCAAGCACGCATACATGCATATAAGCATTCACATAGAAATCTTATCACACCAAATAATATCTGGACCCGAGGGAAGACTCAGGACAATCCAGATCAAACCCCTTTACATACCGTACACCTTAGACCAAGGATGCGTAGTAGACCACTAAGCTTGTCCGGCGCCTTCGTCTGAAGTACGATCTAAACAATAATAACACTATGAGTCAGTCTCCATGACTAACTAGATCCGGTATTTCCGAATAACATTGTAACCCCGACAGTTCATCCCCGGATTTCAACAGTTAATTGTTACGGGTTTCTCTAAACCAGTCGGCTTCGTTACTTAGACTCGTAGTGTGTCATAATTCGACTGTTGAGTTAAATTCATTATATTCGTTTAATCTTTTTTTTTCATTATTGAACTTAGGCATATAACCTATAGTTGCATGCATACATGCATTATTTATCATATGGTATTATTATCCCACCATCCTTTATAATACATTGTATTATAATTCATTAATCTTGTAATAAACTACATTTGAATTCAAAACTTATAACATATAGTTCATAAACTATATTTATGTAATAACCTTCACCAATTATATTATATGGTTTCCAACCATAATATATATCCATCCTTATATATATAATTCTCGCATTTATATATATGTACCAATATAGGTAATTTTTATGAATTATAAAACTCTTATATTATATGTCACATTTTGTCATCTTATATGAGATGATTATTCCTATTAATTGTATTATATTATACAACTTATATTAAGATCATTATCTTAATATTATGTGAATATCCTTACTTATATTAATTCCATTTAAATCACATTAACACCAAATAATTGCTATAACATTGTAGATCATAGTCTAAAATTCATTTTCCAACCTTTATAAATTCGTTACAGCACTACATTTTATTTTAATTTCATTTTGACCACATAACATTATGTAATGTTATACCATATAATAATATCATATAATATGATTTTTTATCTCATATAACTTTAACCTATAGTTTGTATACAAAACTATTTTTAATTGCCGAAAAGGCACATCCTTAGAATCTAGTTTTATTAACTTACCATATCTTTATGTTTATTACAATATCACCCCATAATTTATACCATATATATACAATATAATATAACATTTTTAACTTTATAAAAGGTATAAGCTAAGGTTATTTATTTAAAATAACCGAACTGACCTTGTCATGTCCTTATTTATTTTCCAGCACCTTTAACTTTCCAAATTTACAATTTGACCACATATATAATGTTATGATATATATATATATATATATATATATATATATATATATATAACACTTTAAACCTTAATATAAATATAACCTATAGTTATATATGATTCAAAATTTCCGAACAGACCTAAAATCTGTTTAAAATTATTTTTCCACCCCTTTAACTTTCTATATTTACCAATTGACACAATTTATAACATATAGTTTTATAGTATCATTAAAACTATATATTATACACATATCTTATTAAATACTCTTATATCATTCTAAAAATCCCCAAATTTCACCAAAGGGTTATAAATATTATTCCAAACCCCTAAACTCTCGGTATTTACATTTCCACCCCATTTACTTATCCAAAAATGTAACAATGACATAATAACTATATATTATACATATATAGTTATATTTTAACTCCAAATTCAACCCAATAAATTCCTAATAGCCCATGGGTGTTTAAAATACCATTTTACACCCCTAAGTTTCAGTAATATCATATATACCCCATATGTTATAAAAATGTTACAATTAAATATATGACTTATTATATAGCCATAAATAATTTATTTAACTTATCTAATTTGGTCAAAACCTACCATATGGTCAAGGTTGACCTCCTTAATACTGCCTTGACCATTTCTTTCCCTTATTTACGGTTTCTGCCCACAATTTTCCAGAAATCACAATTTAACCCCAAAACTTTATAAAACCTTATAATTTTTATTTAAACTAGTTTTAACACCTAATTTTTGGCTATATTAACATTTAGCCCCCAAATTTGATTTAATTATAGTTTAAGCCATATACTTTTGAGTAATAATATTTATTACCTAAATATACATAATTAAAATGGCCTAAAGTACATGGCCTTATTACAAACATTAGCTTATAAAATAAATTACACATAAATGCTCCAAAATGCCTTAAAACTCTCGGCCTCACCATATATTTTCCAATAATTACCAATCTTCCACATAAAGTCTTAATTTGACATTTATGTAGATAAATTTACTAACTCATTTCCTTAACAACCTAAGGTCAAAATCTGACCATTTCACCTATGTTCATTCACGACAATATATAGAAATAGCTTAGGAACACATTTAACATATCAAAGTTGAGATTTAAGTGTTGTATACCTTGTTTTAGCCAAGGCAAGGCCTTGTTTGGCCACGACAAGCTTGAGGAAATTTCCATTGCTTGTGAAACATGTTTTGAACAGCAAATCAAGATATGATTAAACTCTAAGCATGAGCTAATCATAGGAAGTGTTTTAATACACAAATTCAAGGTAAAATTACCTTAGAAATGCAAGGACACCAAGGGCTGTTCTCGGCCTATTTTTCCAGAAGCAAAAGAGTACCAAAAGGTATTCTAAATTAAGGCTTAAAACCGTAATAACCCAAGCAAGAAGATGGCTAATTTTTACCTTGATTAAGATGCCAAAATGGTGTTTTTGGCATGGATTTGGCTATTCCTTGAAGCTCTTGATATACTAACTGAATCCACATGAAAATAATAAGAAAATAATCCAAAGGAACTAAGGTTCCCAACTGGAATTGAAGAAGAAGAAGAAGACCATGCTTAAAGCATGTTTTATACCTTAAGAACAAACTGGCTTTGCTTCCTTCCTCCTCTGAATTTTTCCACCGAAAAATAGATTTTATTCTAACACCAACTCATACCAAATGGCTGGATGAAAATGGAAGTGGGTAAGCTCAATGGAAAGAGGAGAGAAAGATGAAGAGAATGAACATAAACTTGTCTTGGAAGCTTACCTAGATCAAGAGATCTCACCAGCTGAACTTGGAGTCTCCTTACGGTCCAGGAGGTTGAAAGAGAGGGTACGGAGCTTAATATTACGGCTGGAGGAAGTAATGGGAGGAAAGAGAAGGAAAAAAAGCTTATAAGGTAAGGTTTGATTACTTTAGTTAATAGTCATTAGATGACTCATTAGTTGATACTTTATGTTGGCTAATGGATGAGGATGACCTCTTAAATGGGCGGCAATGGGTGGTCAAACCAAGGGATGACCATTGACCATGGTTTAGTTTAGGAATTTAAATGTTATTTTGGGTACTATTCACCCAAAATCACCCATTTTGATTTTATTTTTAAACTTTGATTTAGAATTTATAATATAGTCTATCATGTCACATTAATGTTATAAAGAATGTAATCTAGGTCTTAAAATGACAAAAAATCAATATCTTAGAGCTCATACACAAAAACGTGCTTTAAGGTGTTTTAGTGCACATTTTGTGTCCCAAGGTGTTTCGGAGCTTGTTTTTCTTTAAGAATGGTTTTATTATATCCATTACATGATTATTGTACTCAGAAATCCAATTTGGAATCAAATGGAGGTCATAAGACCTTTAAGGTTTCTTAGAGCACCTTGTTGCCCTAAGTGACTTTTAAGCATGGTAATGCTTGTTACTGATGTTAGAGTGTTGTCCATAAATTTTAGTACGTTCATTTATGAGTTAATATGCTTAGGACAAAATTTTAGGTCCTAAGAAGTTCATTTGGGCATATATTTGCTCTAAATGGTCAAAGGGTGCAATATTTGATTTATGTTGACCATTGTTGTTTTTAAATTGATTTTAAGGCATGTTTAGGCCTTAATTAGATTTATTAGATGTTTAATCATTGTTTTATTAGTTAGGGGTATTTCAGGTTACCTGCCCTACACTTGGCAGGAACACTAACGGGATGATTAGAAATCTTCGAAGAGAGGCTGTGATTGATTGTTGAGCGGTCACACCATGTAGGCTTCTTTGTCACTAATGTCTTTGATATAGAAAAGATCTTGAAGTCATCTTGGAAACAAATGTAGGCTAAAATAGATTTGTCGGGGTCACTGCTTAGATATTTCTTAAGCCTGGAACCATTGACTTTGAATTTTTCTCTCTTATAATTCTCAAGTTTGAATGCACCATACTCAGTCATGGAAGTAATAGTGAAGGGTCCAGTCCAATGGGATTTCAATTTTCCCTGGAAAACGTTGAAGTCAGGAATTATAAAGGAGGACTTTATCACCAACTTGAAAATTACGCGGTAGAATGGCTTGGTCATGAATCATTTTAGTTCTCTCCTTATATAAACGGGCATTCTCGTAAGCGTTGTGGCGTAATTATTCTAGTTCAAATAACTGGATGTTCCTTTTTACACCGGCTACCTTCATGTCAAAATTCAGAGCTTTAAGGGCCTAGTAGGCTCTATATTCAAGCTCTACTGGTAAATAACATGTTTTTCCAAACACAAGATGAAAGGGAGTGGTCCCGAGAGGAGTTTTGAAAGTAGTTTTATAGGCCCATAAGGCATCACCAAGCTTTTGGGACCAATCTAGCCGAGATGAACTGACTGTTTTCTGTAGTATCCATTTAAGTTCACGGTTGGAAACCTTGGCCTTCCCATTGCTCTGTGGGTGATATGGGAGTGCTACTTTATGGTGAACACCATACTTCTGTAGAAGGGCATCAAACTGACGGTTGCAAAAGTGGGAACCACCATCAGAGATAATTGCCCGGGGCACTATGAATCTATTAAAGATATTTTCTTGAGAAACTGGAGCACTATTTTGGCATCTGCATAAGGGCAAGAAATGGCTTCTACCCATTTTGACACGTAGTTGAAATAATGATGTTTCACTGCCTTTATACACCTTCATTTCATTTGGTGCATAGCCTATTTCACCACTTAATAGAGTGTTTTTGTGATTAATAGTGAACTTATACAGTTTGATTTTTTGATAGGTAAAAGCTCACCTTGAGCATACTTTTGACCCATTTTAGAGCTAGTGGCATGCACCAACAGCTTCCCCATCCTTCAAGCTTTCCAACGCCGCAAACGGGGAGCAATTCCGAGCCGTAACGAAGATTCTAGGCCCCGCGCAAGTTAGAGAAAAATGTTTTCTGCAGTCGACCGACCCATGGACCGACACACTGGGTCGGTCGGAAGCTCCTGGAGCAGAAGTTTGTCTCTGCATCGGACCGACCCATTGGACCGACCCACACTGGGTCGGTCGGAACTTAAAAATGGTCACGCGCCTCGTCTCCAGAAGGCCGACCGACCCACGGTGGGTCGGTCGGACGCGGAAATTTCTCTACTTATGTCAATTTTGAGGCTTTTTCACTATCTGACACTGATACACACCAAAAGACCTAAACAAGGAGAGAGAGAGACAATTTTGAGGGAGAAAGAGAGAAGAAGAGAAGAAGAAGAAGAAGAAGAAGAAGAAGAAGAAGAAGAAGAGAAGAAGAAAGAAAGAAGAAGAAGAAGAAGAAGAAAAGAAGAAGAGAAGGAAGAAGAGGAGCTCACCTTCTCCAAGCTCAACCACCTTCAACAATGGCTTTTTCTCTCTCTCTCTCTCTTTTATGTATCTCTATGGCTGAGTAGAACTATTTAGCACTTGGGATGGGGATTTGAACTTGAATCCCTCAACTAGCTTGTAAACCCTTGCTTCATTAATTATGATGTTTTCTCTCTCTTGTTCATTTAATGCTTTAACTTGATCAATTATGGCATTTATGGTGATTCCCAACAACACAAGACTTTGAGTTGGGGGTTGTGACCTAAAGAGAGAGGAACCCTAGATTGTGCTAGCTTGATTAGTTGGTGAAATTTGGGGCTATTTATGTGGACTTGCAATTAATGCTATCTAGTGATTTGAACTCCTCTTGATTTGAGAGTTGAGAGTATCTAGGTAAGAGTTGGCTCTTCCATGATTTGGAAGGTCATTACAATAGTCCAAATAGACAATTTGAGTGAATTGGGTTTATGAGTGAAGTTGGGGTGTATTTAGGTGAGAATAACCATCCTAGGGTGCTTTCCATCCAAAACCCTTAACAACCAATTTTAGTTTCCATAGTTAAGTTACAGTTTTTCTTGAACAAAATCATTAAGCTTGCCGCCGGCTAAACCCCCCCCCCCTTTACTCATTTATTATTCCGTTACCGAATACCGAAACTAGGGAAAAGATAATCAATTTCCTGGTGGAACGACACTCGTTATCTACTACTTCGATTGGGTCCACTTGCCCATATTTTGTGATATTGATCTGCATATACATATATTTCCTCTGACAAGTTTTTGGCGCCGTTGCCGGGGAAATTGATAGTCTCTATCAGTTTCCCCAGTTTCGGTATACCGGTTTTATTTATTTTAGTTTTCTTTAGTTCCTTTTATTTTACCTACCTCTAATATTTAGTATTGTTTGTGGGCAAGCTTGTTTAGGTACCCTCTGCTCTTCTTGTGTATGCCAAGTACCCGTTCTAGCGACTCTCCTCTTGCTAGTCCGAGGCCGATCTCGAACGATCTCTAAGAAGAGTTAGAAGAAACTTGAAAACACTTGCCATGGCGGACAATGACCCGCATGTAGAGAACAATGGTCATGGGGATGAACAACCACAAGGCCAACACCGACCTCTCAAAGACTACCACCGACCAAACACCGAAGGGAGAGCCTCAGCAATAGTTCTTCCAACCTTAACACAGGCTGAAGCGGCTCAATGGACTTTCAAAACCCATTTCATCACCGCCATCCGGGACCAAGGAAAATTCAGTGGGGCTAATCCGGATGATGCTCCAAACCACTTGAGCGTCTTCGTGGATTTTTGCAACTCCTTCGGTAAAACAGGAAATCTAAACGAGAGGATCCGGCTACAACTCTTCCCCCACTCACTGTCCGACTCAGCTTTGAGATGGTACCGTAGTCTCCCATCAAATTCTATCGAAACATGGGAGCAAATGGCTAGCAAATTCCTTGCCAAATACTACCCCACAAGTAGGACAAGGCAATTAATTGGCGAAATAAATACATTCTACCAAGAGCCGGGTGAGACCTTGTACGATGCTTGGGACCGGTTCAAGGAGCTGCTCATGAATTGCTCCCATCATGGTCTAGATGACCAATCCTTGTGTCTCTCATTCTTCAATGGGCTGGACGACTCCAACCGCCTACTTGTTAATTCCTCCGCGGGAGGGAGCTTCATGACAAAGTCTCCCGAGGAAGGAATAGAACTCCTAGAAACAATGACCAATGACACAAGGCAATGGTCTAGAGCCAAGGGAAGAGTACCAAGAGCAGCTGGCCTCCTCAATGTGCAACCCACCGATCATCTCTCAGCTCAAATCTCATCTCTCACGAAGATGGTAGAGAAGCTAGCTACCGCTCAAACCGAAATTGTCAAATCTATAGCTTCTTCATCTTCCGGTCAATCCTCGGAAGGATGTGCCATATGTGCGGGTCCCCACGACACTCGACGTTGTGAAGGGGAGCTGAACATGAACCAACAAGAGGATGTGAACTTCATAGGCAACCGAGCTTACAACAACAACAATGCGCCATGGAGGAACCATCCTAATTTTTCATGGAGAAATGACCAAAACCAAGGAGAACCAAACAAAAGCTTCAACAACTCTCAAGGGTATAGACCTCAAGCCCAAAACCAACCATCAAACTTTCAATATGGGTATAGGCCACAAGGAACTCCTCCGGGCTTCCAACATCAACAACAACAACAAGGGTCCCCCTCCTCCTCTTCTAGTGGGACTTCAAGGTTGGAAAACCTCATGGCGGATTTCATTGTCACCGCAAAGACCAAGTTCTCGGAACAAGAGGCTTTCAATGCTAATCAAACGGCATTCAACAAAAACATTGAAACCCAACTTGGTCAAATATCTCAACAACTCTCCCAAAGGCCACCGGGCACCTTTCCAAGTCAAACAAAGCCCAACCCGAGGGAAGAGGCCAAAGCGGTAACATTGAGAAGTGGTCGCCCCCTTCAAACTTCATCTCCACAAGCTGATCATGAGAGCCAAGAGAATCACAATGAAGAAATTCAAGATCGCCAAGAGGAAGAACAAGAGATTGTTGAGGAAGCTCCTTCTCAACCGAAAAATACTTCCAAGGAGAAGGAGTCTCCTGAATCATCTTCCCCTTCTACTCTTGCTAAACCTTTACTACCTCTTCCATTCCCAAATAGACTCAAAAAGAAAAATCTAGATGAACAATTTGGGAAATTTTTAAGCATTTTCAACAAGCTAACAATTAATGTTCCTTTTGCAGATGCTTTGAAACAAATGCCTATCTACGCCAAGTTTATGAAAGACATTCTTGCTAACAAGAGAGCAACACTTGGTGCGGAGACGGTGCAACTCACCGAGGAGATCTCGGCGGTCCTACTGCGGAACCCCCCTCCAAAACTCGGAGACCCCGGTTTGCCTATAATCCCCTGCTCTATCGGTGATATAAATTGTGGTAGTGGATTATGTGATTTAGGTGCAAGTATAAATCTCATGCCGCTTTCAATTTTTAATAAACTTGGGATTGGCGAGTGTGCACCCACTGCTATGCAACTGCAACTTGCTGATAGGTCATTGGTCTTCCCGAAAGGGAAAGTTGAGGATTTAGTAGTGACTGTAGGGACTTTTGTTTTCCCGGCTGATTTCATCGTTATTGATATGGAAGAGGATGCTAGAGTGCCACTGATATTAGGTCGCCCCTTCTTGCGAACTGCTAGGACCTTAATAGATGTGGAAAATGGAAAAATTATCTTGAGGTTTCATGATGAAAAACTTGAGTTTGATATGTCTAAGGTAGTGAAAAAACCCGCACATGCGGAAGCTGCTTTTGCCATAGATATTTTTGACTCAATTTTGCAAGATAATTACTCTTCTTGTTTTGATTACGATGCTCTCACCGTCGCTTTGACTGATACTTGTGGAGACCGGGAAGAGGAACCGGAGGTGAGAGAGATGGTCGCCGCATTAGACAAGAGGTCAATGCCATACCGGACACACTACCCACCACCGGAGCCCTTGGAGCGCACTGCACAAAGGCTACCCCCTCGGTTGAGAAGCCTCCCACCGTGGAGTTGAAACCCTTACCCTCTCATTTAAAATATGCTTATCTAACTGAACCTTGTGATCTTCCTGTTATTATTTCTTCCTCTCTTACAGGAGCACAAGAAGACAGTTTGTTGAGGGTGCTTCGAGACCACAAGAGAGCTATTGGGTGGTCCATCTCAGACATCAAGGGTATTGCTCCACATTTGTGCACTCACCGAATTTTCATGGAGGACGACTACAAGCCACTTGTTCAACCTCAAAGGCGGCTCAACCCGAACATGAAGGAGGTAGTTAAGAAGGAGGTCCTAAAGCTACTCGACTCCGGGATCATCTACCCCATATCCGATAGTCAATGGGTGAGCCCGACTCAGGTGGTACCAAAGAAAGGAGGGATCACGGTGGTGTCGAATGAAAAGGGTGAGCTGGTTCCCCAAAGGACAACAACCGGTTGGAGAGTATGCATCGACTACCGGAAGTTGAACACGGCTACAAGGAAAGACCACTTCCCCCTGCCCTTCATCGACCAAATGCTAGAGAGGTTAGCCGGACAAGACTTTTATTGCTTTCTTGATGGCTACTCGGGGTACTTCCAAATCCCCATAGCCCCGGAAGATCAAGAGAAGACCACATTCACATGCCCTTACGGGACATTCGCATATAGAAGAATGCCTTTCGGATTATGCAATGCTCCCGCAACATTCCAAAGGTGTATGATGGCCATCTTCTCCGACTTTATTGAAAAAAGCATGGAAGTTTTCATGGACGATTTCTCGGTCTTCGGGCTCAATTTTGACTCTTGTCTAGAGAACTTGGACGCCATTCTCTCCCGATGTGAGGAAACCAATCTAGTACTCAATTGGGAGAAATGTCACTTCATGGTGAGAGAAGGGATCGTCCTCGGGCACAAGATCTCTTCCAATGGGATTGAAGTCGACCGGGCCAAGGTCGAAGTCATAGAGAAGCTGCCACCACCTACCTCGGTTAAAGACATTAGAAGCTTTCTTGGCCATGCCGGGTTCTACAGAAGGTTCATCAAGGACTTCTCCAAAATCTCCAAACCTCTGTGTGACCTCTTAGCAAAAGATGCAAAGTTTAAATTCTCTGAAGAATGTCTAAAAGCCTTCCACACTCTCAAGGAGTGCCTCGTCTCAGCACCGATAGTGGTATCACCGGATTGGGGCCTCCCTTTTGAGGTAATGTGTGATGCAAGCGACTATGCGGTGGGAGCAGCCCTATGTCAAAGAAGGGAGAAAATTCTTAGAACTGTCTACTATGCAAGCAAAACACTCAATGATGCTCTGAAAAAATTATGCCACGACTGAGAAGGAGCTCCTAGCGGTGGTCTTTGCATTAGATAAGTTCCGCTCATATCTCTTGGGAAGCAGGGTGATTGTTCATACCGACCACTCAGCTCTCAAGTATCTCTTCACCAAGGAAGACGCTAAACCGAGGCTCTTGAGATGGATTCTATTGCTGCAGGAATTTGAGATTGAGATTAAGGATAAACCGGGCACTCAAAACGTTGTTGCTGACCACTTGTCTCGCATGGAGACCCCGGATGATGGTACCCCTATCAATGAGCTCTTCCCGGATGAGACCGTGTTCACAATTGGAGAAACCGGTGATCCTTGGTTTGCCGACATCGCAAACTACCTGGTGAGGGGAGTAGTGCCATACGAAATGACATACCAGCAGAGGAAGAAATTCTTCGCCGACGTCAAGCATTATTTTTGGGATGACCCTTACCTATTCAAAGTCTGTGCCGATGGGATGATTAGGAGGTGCATACCCATAGATGAAGTTCAGAGCATCCTCACCCATTGCCACTCTCTTGAGGCAGGAGGGCACCACGGGCCAGCAGGACAGCAGCTAAGGTGCTACAGTCCGGATTCTTTTGGAAAACGCTTCACAAGGACTGCCACTCCTTTGTAGCTGCTTGCGACCGGTGCCAAATGCTAGGAAACATATCCCGGAAGCACGAGATGCCACTTAATGTAATGATCGAGGTCGAACCCTTCGATTTATGGGGCATTGATTTCATGGGTCCATTCCCCTCCTCCCACTCAAATCTCTTCATCTTGGTGGCGGTGGACTACGTCACGAAATGGGTGGAAGCCATTGCATCTCCCACCAATGATGCCAAGGTGGTGACCAAGTTCCTAAAGAAAAACATCTTCACAAGGTTTGGGGTGCCTAGGGCGATTCTCAGCGATGGGGGATCTCACTTCTGTAACAAACAGTTTGAGGCGTTAATGGAAAAATACGGAGTGAGACACAAGGTATCCTTGCCTTACCACCCTCAAACAAATGGGCAAGCCGAGGTGACAAATAGGGAGCTGAAATGGATACTACAGAAGACGGTAAACTCCTCCAGGAAGGATTGGTCCTTAAGACTAGACGATGCTCTATGGGCTTACCGGACAGCATACAAGACTCCCATCGGGATGTCTCCATACCGTCTAGTCTTCGGCAAGGCTTGCCACTTACCCGTTGAGCTGGAGCACAAATCCTATTGGGCTGTGAAAGCCTTAAACTTTGATCTCAAGGTGCCGCCGACAAGAGAAAATTTCAACTCACCGAACTGGAGGAATTCCGGGAGGAAGCCTATGAGAACAACCGCATTTACAAGGAGAAGGCCAAGAGGTGGCATGACAAGATGATCTTAAGGCGGGAGTTCCATGAGGGAGACCGGGTATTGCTCTACAATTCGAGGTTGAAGCTTTTTCCGGGTAAGCTCAAGTCACATTGGTCCGGACCATTCACCGTCACCAAGGTAACCCCATATGGTGCGATTGAGCTGAAGAATGTGAAGGGTGAGACATTTATGGTCAACGGGTCTAGGTTGAAGCATTACCTAGGAGGCGATATCGAGAAGGTGGAGACACGTCCTCTCTACTTACAAGAGCCCCAGGTTTGATCTAACCCTCACAATGGTCTAGCCAAAGACCGTAAAAAGACGGGCAGCTTTCCGGGAGGCAACCCGGACAACTCTCATGCTATCGTTCGTGTGCTTTATTTGTTTGTTAATTTAGCTTTGTTTTGGTGTGTTTCTGCGTGTTTTTGCATGTTTAAGTTGGTTGTGGATGAAAATAAGCATTTTGGGCAAGAAAACATCTCTTTTTGGGGAGCCTCTGTCAAAGACCGACCCTAGGACCGATCCTAGATGGGTCGGTCGGCTCCAAACTTTGAAAAAAATTGGTCTCTGTAACAGACCGACCCACAGACCGACCCTAGGTTGGGTCGGTCGGGTCAAAAATTTTGAAAAAAAAAGAGAAGAAAACGCGGCGTTTTCTTTCTTTCTTTCTTCTTCTCTAACTCTACACTGTCATTTTGTAAATTTTTCGAGCAAGTTACACTTTGGCCTAAATTCAAATCGAACCAAACGGAGCCTTAGGTGGGAAATTGATTTTGCACATTGTGGATTTGGCCGTGTTGAATGCTTAATTAGGACTTGTGGGGTTTGGAGCTTAAAAATGGCCATTTGATGTGTTCTAGCATACATTGGTGCTTAATGTCTTAAATTGAATAATGTTTGTTTAGCATTATTCCCAGGTGCTTTAATTTATGCTAACTGCTTTGTGAATGATGCTGGATGTCTAAACACCATTGAGCCTCTATTGGTCGCATTTTGTGGGTGCAAGTTGTGTCGCCTAAATTGTGAAACCTTTATAAATTGGTAGTGTGCTTAGTGGGGAGTTTTCATTTTGATTGAAATTGTTAGTGGGATACTTGGTGAGCTGCATGGTACCCTTTTGGGTGAAAGTGTGGAGGTTCTTAGAACCGGGGAAAGGGAAGAAAAACAAGGAAAACCATGCCGAAATTGTTCTAGCAACGTACCATTACTTTTGCTCTTCTTTGTGCTTCATGCTTATTCTTTGCCCAAAATGCTTAGTATTCTTCCTCTTTTTATTCTAACTTCACACCACTTGTTATTTGTTTCTTCTTTTGTTTCTCTTTTGTCTTTTTTTTCCTTTTTGTAGAACAATGGCCCACCAAAACCGACGTGCCACTCGAAGGGCAGCCGCCAATGCCGGTCTCCTTGATGGCCGATTCCTCAATGAAGCTGCCCGGGCATGGTACAATGCCCCACATCAAAAGGAAATCGTGCGGGAGAGGACGATGGACCCTGCCCTCATTGATACACTTCAGCTTCGCGCCATCCTCGATCCTCTCCAGTGGAGCTGTCTGCTGAGCATGGGCGGGGAATACTTCCCCAGCCAGATTTACGAATTCTACGCTAATGCCACGGTGGATCGCCATGAGCGGACGGTCTCTTCCTATGTCGGGGGGCAACCAATCGAAATCACCAAAGACACCTTTCAGCGCTTCCTTGAGGTGCCTTGGGAGGATGTGACCTACCGCTCCTGGATTACCTCCCACGAGCAGGACGACCATAGGAAGCACTACCTGGCCACTCTCCCCGTTCAGCGCCGAAAGAAGAACCAGGCGGGGACTGATGTTAGAGTCACGATGACTCTAAACATGGTCACTGATCCGGTCAAGAGAGTCTTGCTGGCATTGCTCCGCCATAACATCCATCCGCGTGACAGCAAAGATCTTAATGCGACGGACTGTTTCCTCGTCGACTACATGCTGACTCCGGACATCACTGACGAGCCGATGTCCCTCTCCGGATTGATGTTCCGGCATCTGCTCCACATCATCGCCAAGAAGGACACCCAGCACCTGGGGTTCCCCTTCTTCATTCAGCAGCAGATTGCCCGGTTGGGGGTGCCGACTGCTGGGCTTCAGGCCAGTCCTCCCATGGAGTTGATCGGGGCACACACTATGAGGAGGTTTGGGTTCACTCAGCGCGCAGATAGCTGGTACAAGGAAGACGCTCAGACGGCTCGGGCGTCCTCCTCGGGTGCCTCAGCTAGTGCCTCCCCGCTCCTGCTCCTCCCTCCTCCCCCACCGACCGGCGTTGTATCCGAGGAGCACTTTCAAGAATACCAGCGTCAGGTGGCTGAGCACCAGCGCCTGGTTGCTGAGCAGCAGCGTCTGATGGCGGAGCAGATTCGCGCCCTTCAGGAGCAGATGGCACATGGCCACCCCCCTCCCCAGTAGTTCTTTATGCAAAATGTGGATTGTCTTTATTCTTGCACTTTTTAGACTCCTTCTGATTGCTGTTTCATCTTCGATATTTACATTCAACACTCTCGCTTTGTAGCACTTTCTTATTTTCTTTAATGCACTTTCGGATTATATGATTCAGGACTCATGTATGAGCCCCATTTTGCTTACTAATTATGGCCTTTTTGCGAATTCTTCGGAATTACGAGTGCGCCTAGTTTCCTTTTTGCCTTGCATTGTAGATATACACATGCAAGAGGAACTCTTGCAAATTTTTCCTAGCGCTTTAACGCCCCGGACACTCACAAGTGTGGGGGAATTTGATCCACCACTCACACCTTCTCAGGGGAGTCCTCGTTCTCTCACGCCTACACACTTACATACTGCGCTAAACTTTTGTACTCTATGTTAAGTGCTTCGAAAAGGTCTTATGTTTGTGTTCCCTTGAGTTTTGCTTCGAACAATGCGGACATTGTCCCATTCAAGTGTGGGGGAAACGACCTTTTCTTTTTGGTGCACTACTCAATTTCCCTATACGTATCTACAGCTCCCATGTAGAAATTACATTTATAGTAAGCAAGTGTCTCCATGAATTTTTAGAATTCTTCACTGATTGTTTTTCAAAAAGATCTCTCTTGAGGAGCAATTGTTTGCGGTGCTTCCATAAACCCCTCTCTTGGTGATTTTTTATTGCTTAGGGGTTCTTTCTACCTTCTCATCTAGGGATTGCTAAGGGGTGCTTCCTTGTGAAAAATATTTATATAGGAACTTGAGAGACACCATAGGTAACCAACAAATGAGAGTTGAGTGTTCATTAAAGAAAGGCAAAATGCCAAACCATCTCTTCTCATCTCTTATGGCAAAAGTGAATCAAATGCAAATCTCTATTTTTCCTTTTGTTTTTCCTCAATGTCCATTCTTGAGAGAAGTTGGCCATGGTAAAAGTTCTCCAAGTTCCAAAAATCTCTAAGAACTTGGAAGCACTCTAGATCATACCCCAAAACTCTATATTTTTTATTTACCCTAAGCACACCCATGTCACCACGAGAAGGTCGGTTGCACTCCTCTTGAGATGTTTCACAAATTTTGCTCACTTGAATTCAAGAGTTCATCTAGACACTTGCTTGCTTTAAATATTCCTTCTTATTGTGGGTTCCTAGCAAATTTTTGCTTGAGGACAAGCAAATAGATAAGTGTGGGGGAGTTGATAAGTGGTGAAATAATGATGTTTCAATGCCTTTATACACCTTCATTTCATTTGGTGCATAGCCTATTTCACCACTTAATAGAGTGTTTTTGTGATTAATAGTGAACTTATACAGTTTGATTTTTTGATAGGTAAAAGCTCACCTTGAGCATACTTTTGACCCATTTTAGAGCTAGTGGCATGCACCAACAGCTTCCCCATCCTTCAAGCTTTCCAACGCCGCAAACGGGGAGCAATTCCGAGCCGTAACGAAGATTCTAGGCCCCGCGCAAGTTAGAGAAAAATGTTTTCTGCAGTCGACCGACCCATGGACCGACCCACACTGGGTTGGTCGGAAGCTCCTGGAGCAGAAGTTTGTCTCTGCATCGGACCGACCCATTGGACCGACCCACACTAGGTCGGTCGGAACTTAAAAATGGTCACGTGCCTCGTCTCCAGAAGGCCGACCGACCCGCGGGACCGACCCACGGTGGGTCGGTCGGACGCGGAAATTTCTCTACTTATGCCAATTTTGAGGCTTTTTCACTATCTGACACCGATACACACCAAAAGACCTAAACAAGGAGAGAGAGAGACGATTTTGAGGGAGAAAAGAAGAAGAAGAAGAAGAAGAAGAAGAAGAGAAGGAAGAAGAAGAAGAGAGCTCACCTTCTCCAAGCTCAACCACCTTCAACAATGGCTTTTCTCTCTCTCTCTCTTTTATGTATCTATATGGCTGAGTAGAACTATTTAGCACTTGGGATGGGGATTTGAACTTGAATCCCTCAACTAGCTTGTAAACCCTTGCTTCATTAATTATGATTGTTTTCTCTCTCTTGTTCATTTAATGCTTTAACTTGATCAATTATGGCATTTATGGTGATTCCCAACAACACAAGACTTTGAGTTGGGGGTTGTGACCTAAAGAAGAGAGAAACCCTAGATTGTGCTAGCTTGATTAGTTGGTGAAATTTGGGGCTATTTATGTGGACTTGCAATTAATGCTATCTAGTGATTTGAACTCCTCTTGAGTTGAGAGTTGAGAGTATCTAGGTAAGAGTTGGCTCTTCCATGATTTGGAAGGTCATTACAATAGTCCAAATAGACAATTTGAGTGAACTGGGTTTATGAGTGAAGTTGGGGTGTATTTAGGTGAGAATAACCATCCTAGGGTGCTTTCCATCCAAAACCCTTAACAACCAATTTTAGTTTCCATAGTTAAGTTACAGTTTTTCTTGAACAAAATCATTAAGCTTGCCGCCGGCTAAACCCCCCCCCCCTTTTACTCATTTACTATTATTCCGTTACCGAATACCGAAACTAGGGAAACAGACAATCAATTTCCTGGTGGAACGACACTCGTTATCTACTACTTCGATTGGGTCCACTTGCCCATATTTTGTGATATTGATCTGCATATACATATATTTCCTCTGACAGTAGTCCACAACGACCAAAATGTATTTATCTCCTTGAGATTGGGGGAAAGGACCCATGAAATCTATCCCCATGCATCAAATAACTCGACCTCGAGGATATTGTTCAAAGGCATCTCGTGACGCCTAGAGGTATTTCTTATCCTTTGACAACTATCACACTATGAAACAAATTTGAGAGCATCTTTATGTAGTGTAGGCCAAAACAAACCTGATTCAAAGACCTTAGCAGCAGTTCAGGTAAATCCATAGTGGCCACCAGCCTCTTTAGAGTGGCAAAAGTTTAGAACTGAGGTGGCCTCATCTTCAGGAATACACTTCCGCATGACCCCATCAACACACACCTTGTTAAGTCAAGATCCTTTAATTTTGATGATAGCAAACCTTGTGTTGTCTATCTAATATGTTTGTCAAGATTAATGATTCAGATAGACAGGTAAAAGAGTGGCTTAGCAAGCAAGGTTGCAAGCGCACTCGGTTAATGACATGTGCCCAACCAGTCGGGTACCTGTCTACGAGAGCTTCGTAGAACTTCTAGCACATACAACCAGTCAGACACCGCATGAAGATATCTCTCATGCTTAAGAAGAAAATCAAAGACAAAAGACTGTAAAAGGTCGACTTATTTAGACAGACACATATACCCACATAATCAACTAGCATGTGACAAAAGGAGCAGCTCATTAATGCACAAGATAACAAGATAAGCAAAGGCTATTAATGAACATCATTATATAGCCATAATAAATTTAGAAGAGGGCATTTATGAGCATTTAATGAACCAAACAGAATCAGGCAAGTGGGATACACAAGTGGTGCTCGACCAATCAAGAGGGTTGCCGCCAACGTGATCAACCATGAGGCGACACGTAGTCCAAACGCCTCCAGATCAAGTTAAAGACTCTCTGCAAGTCTAGTGTGGTTGTTATGTGAATAATTGAAGCTGTAGTCGACTCCTAAAAGTCTAGGGACTTATAGGACGGTAGTTACATCCTAATTAAACTGTATATATACTTGCATCTATTTCATATATAAGTAAGCCTGTACGAGAGGAAACAGAAAGAGATTATCTGGACTAGTGTGGATCAGACTAGAGTGTGTGAGTGCTAGAGAGTTGGTGAGCTAGACAGGATTGGGTTAGAGTATCAATACATTGGGTATTTGATAGACCGATGGGTCGGGGAACGGTCGGTGAACCGTATGCCGATAGTCAGGTGAGGGTTAAAGACTTTAGTGGTAAAGTCGTAATTGTCCCGGGAGTCCATGTGTGGGGCGAGGAAGATTGAGTGAATTTCGTGTGTGTACATTCTCAATCAAAATGGAGTTTTTAGTTTAAGTTTATCTCGTGTCTATTCCTAATTATCAAAGTTTTATTTAAGTCCATGATACGTCCATGACACGTCGGGGATGCATCAGGAGCGTTTGCTGGTTTCAATTGGTATCAGAGCGGGTCTCTTCTAGAAAGCTAACTGCTTTGGAAGACGATCAAAATGTCTCATGGAAGAATACTAGCGCCAGAAGAAGGTTTTGCACCAAATCGACCACCACTCTTCAATGGAGACAACTACACTCACTGGAAAAATAAAATGGAGTTTCGTATCAAGTCTGATGATTCAAGAATGTGGAGGGTGATAACACATGGAGAGTATACCTTCCAGAATGCTCAAGGACAAGACATATCTATCGACAGCATGACGGATGATCAAATTAAGAAGCTGATATTCAATGCTCGAGCCATAAGAATACTACACTGTGCACTACTACCTGAGTAATACTCCAATATAGCTTCAACCAAAACAGCTCAAGAGATTTGGAAAACTCTTGAGGTCACGTATGAAGGGAATGATGAGATCAAAAAGACTCGCATTGAGTTACTACTCACTCATTCAAGAAGGAAGAAAAGGAAAGCATTTCTGAAATGCATACAAGGTTCACCAAGTTGATCAACGAAATATTGGTGCTTGGAAGAACTATCTCAAATGAGGATCAAATTCGGAAGTTCCTCAGATCTCTTCTTGCCTCCTTTGACAGCAAGGTCAATGTCATGCAAAAAGTTCATGATCTCTCTAAGATGTCCTTGGCGGACATGTTAGGCTCCCTAATAGAGTTCGAGTTGAAACTACAACAATGAAGCTCTGAAAGTTCAAAATGAAAGGGAAAAGGTATAGCCCTACAAGTAGCTGAAAACTCCGAGACAGAAGAAGACAATGATGAGACGGTCCTCTACGCTAAGAGGTACTTTCGAAAATTCATAAGAAACAACATGAGGAAAGGAAGAGAGCACAAGGAGATTGACGATCACCGCAAGAAGAACAATGACAAGTGTTTTGGATGCTCGAAGCGCGGGCATCACATCAAAGACTGTCCTCAACAATCATGAGAGGACAACGACAAGGTTAGGACACCTGTCTGACGATCGTTCAACAAAGGGCCAAGGAAAGAAGCATCCGTTGCTGCATAGGGAGACTCATAGCTCAGTGACAATAATCAAACCTCAGATAATGACTCCTCGAAGGACGAGAAGGCTCATCTATGCCTTGAGGAAGTTTCAATGATGGCACAAGACAAGGACACATCAGAATCAGAGGAAGAAGATCAGAACAAGGTAAACTACTCTAAACTCAAATAGAGAATTCTAAAAGCTGAACTTCTGGGACTTAGAAAGTTATCTCTTATACTAGTTGATCAACTTGAGGCATTGGAAAATGAAAACAAGGAACTTTTGGAGGAAAATGAAGAACTAAGGAAAAATTCAGACAAAGACAAGGTAGATAACCTCATGAGGGTACTCATGAAATTGCAAATCAACTATAGCAAAATTCTCTCCGCTCATGAAAAGTTGAAGCTAGGAAAACAACCTGAAATCGATGAATTGATTATTGTGCTTAACACAAAAGAAAAGGAACTAGCTACAATCAATGAAAAACATGCTACGCTAGAAGCTATTCCTAAGACACCCATGAGGAGAAACAAACGACAAGTCGGGTACCGGTCAGAGACCAGTTGTAAGGTGTTTTATGAGGCATTGGCAACTCAAGAGAATGGGACTAAAATGGGTAGTAAAAAATGATCCTAGAACAATAGTTGATGGTGGAAATGGGTCCAACCTTTCTATGGACCCTAACCCCACACCACTAACATGTTAAGTGCAAAATCGAGTGAGAAGGGACCCCTGTTGGTACATCGACAGTGGGTGCTCTAAACATATGACAGGAGACAAAAAGAAGTTCTTTTCACTCGAACCAGGAAGCCAAGGAACAGTCTCCTTTGATGACAACAAGAAAGGAAAAGTCATCGGTGTAGTTAAGGTTGGTATTACTTCATATTATGTCATAGATAGTGTAAATTTGGTCAATGGTTTAAAATTCAACTTGCTTAGTGTTTCTCAAATATGTGACAAAGGCAATTCAGTTCACTTCTATCCTACACATTGTAGCATAGTAAGTCGGAACAATGGCAAAGAGTTGTTAAAGGGAAAAGGTGGGAAAATATTTTTGTAACTAGTTTGGAGGATATTGACAGTCCAAATCTTTCATGTTTGACTGCTTCAATAGATGACTCTACACTATGGCACAAAAGACTAGGGCATGTTAGCACTTCATTGTTGAGAAAACTTGTCAAGAAACGGTTGGTAAGAGGTCTCCATGAGATTAAAGAATCTGAGACCAATCTTTGTGATGCTTATGTTAGAAGCAAACAAACTAATACTTCTTTTATATCAAAGAACTTAGTTAGTACATCCAAGCCACTTGAATTACTTCACATGGACTTATGCGGACCTATGAGAATCAAAAGTTTTAGAGGAAATTGGAATGTGTTTGTAATTGTTGATGATTACTCACTATTTATTTGGACACTCATTATTTCTTCAAAAGATGAAGTCTTTGAGAAATTTCAAGTCTTTACAGGAAAAGTCCAAGTACAACTCAACTACAAGATCAAGGCTCTCCGGTCTGATCATGGATTAGAATTTGAGAATCAACAATTCATGGATATGTGTAAACAACATGCAATCAATCACACATATTCAGCACCAAGAACACCCCAACAGAATGGGGTAGTTGAGCGTAAGAACAGAACACTACAAGAGGTAGCCAGGGCTATGTTATTGGGGAGCAATCTTCTTTAGGTCTTCTGGGCAGAAGTAGTGGCGACTGCATGCTACATCACAAATAGAACGCTCATACGACCTATCCTCAACAAAACTCCCTATGAGCTAATCAAGGGAAGAAAACCAAACATAAGTCACTTCAGGATCTTTGGTTGTAAATGTTATGTCCATAACTATGAAAAGAATCCCCTAGGAAAGTTTGATGCCAGAAGTGATGTGGTCATCTTCCTTAGGTACTCTGAAAGGAGCCAGACATACAAAGTATACAACAAAAGGACACTGAAAGTGGAAGAAAGTGTGCATGTGGTCTTTGTTGAGGCTGTTGTTCACAAGGTCAAGAAATCTGAAGAAGATGAAGAACTTGGATTTGATCTAGCTGATCAAGATCACATAAATAATCCCAAAGATGAATCACCGGCTGAAAAAAAACTTGCCCAACAGGTCGATGAAGGAAACAATGATATCGAAGATCCCCTATCACCATCAACCATTAATCAATCTCGTACTTTATACAAAGATCATCCATTGAAGAACATCATATCAGATATCTCCAAGGGAACTCAAACAAGAGCACAAACTCGAGATCTTCTACCCTTCTCAATGACAGTCTCATCCATCGAGCCTAAGAATATCAAGGAAGCTCTTCGAGACTCAGACTGGATTAATGCAATGCAAGAAGAATTGAATCAGTTTAAAAGATGCAAAGTTTGGCATCTTATGCCTCATCCTTCACATCAAGGTGTATTTGTCACTAAATGGGTCTTTAGAAACAAATTGAATGAGATGGGAGAAGTCGTTAGGAACAAAGCTCATTTGGTAGCTCAAGGATATCGTCAACAAGAAGGGATATACTTCCAAGAAACCTTCGCTCCAATAGCAAGGATAGAGTTCATCAGATTACTAATTGCATTTGCTGCACACAAAGGAATCAAACTCTTCCAACTTGACATCAAAAGTGCCTTCCTCAATAGGTACATCAAAGAGGAAGTGTATTTTGAGCAACCTCCAGGGTTTGAGACACAAGAAGGAAAGGACATGGTACTTAAGCTCGACAAAGCTCTTTATGGGCTCAAACAAGCTCCAAGGTATGATTGTCTATCTTCCTATCTTTTGGAAAACCAATTCAAGAGAGGAAAGGTGGATAAAACCTTGTTTACTTACAATAACAAAAGGGATTTCTTAATTGTGCAAGTATATGTTGATGATATAATCTTTGGAGCCTCTGATGAGAAATATTACAAGAAGTTTGAAGCTTTGAAGGAAAAAGGAATTTGAGATGAGTGATATGGGAGAATTGAAGTTCTTTCTAGGACTTCAAGTTAAGTAAAATGTTGAAGGGACTATCATATCCCAAGAGAAGTACGTAAATGATTTGCTAAAGAGATTGGGAATGGAGGAGTGTAAAACGTTTGACACACCAATGGCAGTTGGCACAAAAATTGGCATCAAGACTGGTGACCGACCGGTCAACCAGCGATCATACAGGGAGATGATTGGTTCTCTATTATATTTAACTGCTAGTAAACCTGACATTATGTATAGTGTTTGCTTATGTGCCAGGTTTCAAGCAGATCCAAGAGAAAGTCACCTCACAACTGTGAAAAGAATCCTACGTTACTTAAAAGGAACCATGAATCTTGGTCACTTTTATCCTAAATTCACTAACTGTGACATTGTAGGATTTTCAGATGCAGATTATGGAGGATCTATCACTGATAGAAAGAGCACATCAAGAACAACATTCTTTGTTAGGTCATGTTTGATCGCATGGGGATCAAAGAAACAATAAAGTGTTGCAATCTCAACAGCTGAATCTGAATACATAGGTGCAGCAAGCTGTTGTGCTCAACTCATGTGGCTTAAACAACAAATTGGTGATTATGGAGTCAAAACAGGTACTTTACCAATCATGTGTGATAATACAAGTGCCATCTCTATTTCCAAAAATCCTGTGCATCATTCTCGTACCAAGCATATTGACATTAGACATCATTTTCTTAGAGATTGTTGTGAAAAGGAATTAGTTGGTTTAAAGTATATTTCTACTGAAGACCAACTAGCTGACATTTTCACTAAGCCATTAAGTAGAGAAAGATTCACCAAGATTGTTCATGATCTTGGAATGATATTCATTAATCACAATTAAATTGTCTTTTATTTCCCATGTTCGGTCACCGACATGTGAGCAACACCTATAATATTGTCGTTTAGTAGTCAACGATCAGTTTAATGCATAGAAGTAATGTCAAACGATTACTTGAAATAGATATGTCATTTTCCACAATAAGTGAGGTTAGTTTAGAGAAAGTTAAAAGGATAGAAACGGGAAAATTGCCAACAATTGATGACAACCTGTCACAACCACTGCCCGTTATGAATAGTACCATTGGGACATGTCAGCGAGCGGACAAGAAGCGGTCGCCAACTGTAACTCGATATCTATAAAAGGGCGACAAGAGTTTTGCTCTTGTCACACTATTGCCCCCACTCTCTCTAATCTCTTATTCAGAGCAATTTCTCTTCTCTCTTACAAAAATTCTTGTAAGATTCAGTGCAAAGAACCCTTGCCTCACAGCCGCTAAAGAACACCCGATCGAAAAGTTCTAAAGTCTAGTACAAATCATTTGAACTAAATGGCACCCATGACTGCTCTTCGATCAAAAGCTAAGGAAGTTCTCAAGGAAGCTTCCCCACAACAAGTGGTCAACATACAGCTGACAAAATCTCAAACTTGCCTGACCAAGGAAGAGGAAAATCAACACACGGTAAAAGTAGTACAAGAAGGTGAACTACTGGCCAGTGAGGTAGAATATATAAAAACTCATAATCCTAAAACTCACTACCTTATTGAATCCGGCACCTTCAAACCGACTATTCTTCCTAACCCTGCTCCCACAGAAAAACCACAAATGTCTTCTTATGCCCCTTCACTGAAAACCTCCAAAATCACCACAAAGCAATCCAAAACCAAACCCAAAAGCCATTCCACCGCTACAATTGGTCGTGTGACCCGTGCATCCAGGCATGCTCAAAAACCAACAACACCATAATAATCTTACTCAACACCGAAAAGAGCAACTCGTCGGTTACACTTCACCGATGAAGAAGAAGCAACTCCCTCAGCTGTCGTCGAGACAGTTGTGCAACACCTGGAGGAAGAGAAAGTACAAAGTGACGAGCGATCACAGAAGGATGCCTCAGTAGAGGAGGAAAACCAGGAGGAAGGAATAACAGCCCCTGACTTAGAGGAAGAAGCGAACCTCATCGCCGCGTTTGGGGAACCACTCATCGACAGGTCCCTAACACCTCAGTGACAGCATAAGGATGGAGATAGTGACACAGAGTCACTATCACCTGTCATACACACGCTCGAAGAGTGCGCACACTTAAAGAAGGCTAAAAGAAAAACAAAGATGAGTCCTTCTCCACGTTCTAAAGAAGTTGAGGAGCTTGTTCAAGCAGAAAAGACAGTTATGAAGTCCTAACTACCACAATCTTTAAAGCTGCTGTGGAAGCTTAAGGAGCTGGAGCCTCCTTTAACCAAGGCTGAAAATGTCAACAACCGATCCTGTCCCGTCTTACCCAAAACGTTGGACCTGGAATGGATGGAAAAGATGGGTATTGGAGAGATCATCGAGCTGTTGGAGTTCCAAGGATAGGTAGACTTCATCCAGGAGCCTATCCCTGTCTGCACCGAGCTGCTCAAAGAACATATGAGACACCTAGGACCTCTCTAAAGCGACAAAGATGCTGACTACCTCATCTCAAAGGTAAAAAATGCTCAAATCTCCATCACCAAGTCTTGGATCTACAAGACTTTCAACTTATAGCCAGAAGGGCTGGTCATTCCCAAGGAAACAACCTGGAATGACCTAGGCCACCAAGGAGGGAAGATGGTCAACCTGCTCAACAAAGGAGTAACAATGAAAAATTCAATGTTGTGGACATGTCCATTCCAGACAAAGTCCTCTTCAATCTAGTAACACACAACATCACCCTAAGATATCAACGCACTCACATCATCAATGCAAGGGATGTGAGGCTGCTGTTTGCACTCAAGACCAGGGAGAAAATCGACCTTCTAGCCATGATTCTCCTTACCCTGGATGAGAGTCGTCAAGTGAACCAAGGTCTGGTGCATGAGGGAGTGATCACCATGGCACTGCTAAAGAATGGAGTGGACACCGATAGGTTCCACGAGTGCGCGCGCACCGGTCAGGACTGCATCTGCTCCGAGATGCTTTCTAAAACAGGGATAAACACTAAAGGAGATCAGCTCATAGCCCTACAGAAGCCCACGAAGAGCGAGGAAGCACAGTCAGAACCTCGACCAACTGTAAGAGCCTCAGGACTCAAAAGGAGGAGAAGTCTCACACCGGTCCACAACAGGTCGGGGACCAGTCTGGATACTTCAGCTCGGAATGTTTTTCAGCATGTAAGAGTCACTCTTACCACTGTGTAGGCTGTGTCCACTAAACCAAGTGTTCATCACATGGTTCAAGGAGCAATAGATTTTATAGACTCCCACATGGCCTGAGAGTTCTTTGTCTCTTAAAGAACCGAGTGAACCGTGAGAAAACTAGCTATGGATTAGATTTTGTTTTTCCATTAATGTTTCATTTTGTCATTGACTATCCCTTTCCAAGTAAACCTTTGATATGAATGAAAATGCAACTGTTTCTTCTCAACTTGAATGATTATCATTGGTTACAAAATAATTTATTGTATTGGCTGCTTCTTCCTTGATTAAAAATTGCAAAATGATCTGAGATATTTAGTCCCATCCATTCCACTAATCCAATCTCAAAACTTGACACCTAAAAGGCCTACAAACATAGCCCACAAGATGTAGCACCTCATTTAATACCATTCACCTATCAGTCGTTGAGCATATCCAAAGCGCCTATAAATACTTGCTCACTTCATTTGCCACTCACAATCAGTACTTCACATATCACAAAATGGCACAAACTCCACAACGTTCATCCAGCTCAAATGAATGAACAGTACACTCCACCATTTGCAAGTTCATGGCTGCAAAACATCCCAAGAAATATGTCACCCAAAGCTATGTTCAACCAGTCTCCGACTCACTTACAACTTGGTCTATCACCTCAAGTGTCACTCAATCACATACACGTTCTCCACACTGCATAGAGTTCACAATAGATTATGATGAGTCCGACCTTTCAACCACAGCTGAATCACCTTTGATCAATCCTACCACAGCCAAACCATCTTGGATCAAATCTTCTTTTTCGGAGGATGAACCCTTTGGCCCAGATGATTATGAATAGGATACCCAAACACGTCACTCCATCTAGATTATCTTGATCATGTTTGTAGTTTACACTCTATGGAATGTTATGGCCTTTACAATATCATAAGTCGTGTAGTTTCTCCCTATTTTGTTGTATGATAAAGGGGAAAGAAAGAATATGTACTTGTGAAACTATGTCTATCTTCCTTGTATTGTGTAATATCTTAATGAATACTTTTCTACTATGATTATAATATAACATAAAAGTTGTCACTTATTGTTATCATTTGTTGTAGTTTTTCTTACTTTTAACCCTTAACAAACTCAGGGAGAATCTTTCTTAAGGGGAATTTCTCAACTTTTTAATTGCCAAGTACATATAATTTTGTATAGGTTGCCATCATCCAATAGGAGGAAATTGTTAAGTCAAGATCCTTTAGTTTTGATGATAGCAAACCTTGTGTTGTCTATCTAATATGTTTGTCAAGATTCATGATTCAGATGGACAGGTAAAAGAGTGGTTAGCACGTAAGATTGCAAGCACACTCGGTTAACGACATGTGCTCAACCAGTCGGGAACCTATTTGCGAGAGCTTCGTAGAACTTCTAGCACATACAACTAGTCAGACACCGTGTGAAGATATCTCTCATGCTTAAGAAGAAAATCAAAGACAAAATACTGCAAAAGAATCAGCATATTTAGACAGACTCATATACCCACATAATCAACTAGCACGTGACAAAAGGAGCAGCTCATTAATGCACAAGATAACAAGATAAGCAAAGGCTATCAATGAACATTATTATATAGCCGTAGTAAATTCAAAAGAGGGCATTTATGAGCATTTAATGAGCCAAACAGAATCAGGCAAATGGGGCACACAAGTGGTGCTCGACCAATCAAGAGGGTTGCCGCCAACGTGACCAACCATGAGGCGACACGTAGTCCAAATGCCTCCAGATCAAGTTGAAGACTCTCTGCAAGTCTAGTGTGGTTGTTATGTGAATAATTGAAGCTGTAGTTGACTCCTAGAAGTCTAGGGACTTACAAGACGGTAGTTACATCCTAACTAAACCGTATATATACTTGCATCTATTTCATATGTAAGTAAGCCTATACGAGAAGAAAAAGAAAGAGATTATTTGGGCAAGAGTGGATCAGACTAGAGTGTGTGAGTGCTAGAGAGTTGGAGAGCTAGACAGGACTGGGTTAGAGTATCAATACATTGGGTATTTAATAGACCGATGGGTCAGGGAAAGGTCGGTGAACTGTAGGCCGATAGTTAGGTGAGGGTTAAGGACTTTAGAGGTAAAGTTGAAACTGTCCCGGGAGTCCGTGTGTGGGGCGAGGGAGATTGAGTGAATTTTGTGTGTGTAAATTCTCAATCAAAATGGAGTTTCCAATTTAAGTTTATCTCGTGTCTATTCCTAATTATCAAAGTTTTATTTAAGTCCACGATACATCCACGACACGTCGGGAACGCATCAGGAGCACTTGCTGGTTTCACACCTTAAATAGGTAAGGGTCATCCTAGAAGAAGTGTTTGATTTGAGAGAGAAATCTCTTCTTTTGCTGAGAAATCTCTTTAGAACTTACTCGTAGAGCATTGCATAATGCAACCCAATCTGTAAAAATTTCCTTGTCTGGTACACTTGAAACCTGCTGGATACAGAATGTTGTCTCATCTGGAAAATAGTCTCGAATGGGAATTCCATCATACGGCCTCTCAATACGAGAGAGGTAATCGGCTACAACATTGTGGCATCCTTTCTTGTCCACAACCAACACATCAAATTCTTGTAGTAACAAGATCCAACGCAACAATCACGACTTGGTCTCTGCTTTTGTGAAAAGGTATTTCAAGGCGGAGTGGTCGGTATGTACTATCACCTCGCTTCCCCATAAATAAGAGCGAAACTTATCGAGGGTGAAGACAACAACGAGAAGTTCTTTCTCCGTGGTTGTATAATTCTTTTGAGCATCCACAAGAGTTTTTCTCGCGTATGTGATAATCCGCAATACCTTGTCCTTCTTTTGACAAAGGGAAGCCCCCACAGCGTAGTCACTTGCGTCGCATGATCTCAAAGGGAAGAGACCAATCAGGGGTGACGACCACAGGGGCTGAGACAAGCTTCTCTTTGATGATTTTGAAGGCCTCTAAACACTCTTTTGTGAACTCGAACATCTTATCTCTTACTAATAAATCACTTAGAGGTTTTGCTATCTTATAGAAATCATCAATAAACCTACAATAGAAGCTCGTCTGACCTAAAAATGCTCGAACTTCTTAGACTGTGGTAGGGGGAGGGAGTTTCTTAATGACCTCAACCTTGGCCTGGTCAACTTCAATACCAGCTTTGGATACTCGATGTCCCAACACAAGGCTCTCCTTTATCATGAAGTGGCATTTCTCCCAATTCAACATCAAATTAGTATCTTCACACCTGGCTAAGATCAAATCTAGTTGCTGCATACACTTGTCAAAAATAGGACCATAAATGCTGAAATCATCCATAAATACTTCAATACTTTTATCAATCAAATCAGCAAAAATTGCTTGCATGCAATGTAGAAAAGTAGCAGGGGCATTACAAAGCCCAAATGGCATTCGAGTATAAGCAAAAGTACCATAAGGACAGGTGAAGGTAGTCTTCTCCTGATCCTCAGGTGAAATTGGGATTTGAAAATATCCCGAGTAACCATCGAGAAAACAATAAAATTCTTGCGCTGCTAATCTTTCTAACATTTGGTCAATAAAAGGTAAGGGGGAGTGATCCTTTCTAGTGGTTGAGTTTAACTTTCCATAGTCTATGCACATTCACCACCCCGTTATTTTTCTTTGAGGGATTAATTCTCTTTTTTCATTTGGGACAGCTTCTATCCCGTACTTTTTATGTACTACTTGGACCGGACTAACCCAAGGGCTATCAGAAATGGGGTAAATAATACCAGCATCTAGTAATTTCATAACCTCATTTTTGTAACTTCTTTCAAATTGGGGTTCAACCTCCTTTGACATTGCCTCATGGGTTTGTGGTTATCCTCCATACATATACGGTGGGTACAAAAACTAGGGTCAATACCTCTTAAATCCGCCCAACACCAACCTATGGCTCTCTTGTGATTTCCTAGGACTTTTAACAGTTTGACCTCTTGTTCAAGAGTAAGAAGTGAGAAAATAATTACAGGAAGATAGTTGTTACCTGATAGGAAGGTGTACTTTAAATTTGATGGAAGTTCTTTGAGCTTTACCTCTGGTGGCTGCTCAAAGGATGGAGTGGCTCTCTGGGGCGGGTGGGCGGTCTAGTCTCTCTAATGGTGGTTGGTAGCTAGCATTTTTCCTGATGCCACAATATAGCTGGTCGATGATGACCTTGACTTCTTTCAATGGATATTCTTCAATTGATGATACCAAAACTTGTTCCAAGGCCTCCAACTCATGAAGTTCGACCGATGGAATGGAAAATGCTTCTTCATCGTTTATGAATTCATTTTCGCTACCATCTGCTGAGAGACCAATACAACAAACAGTATGGGCAAAGACACTTTTCCTTACCATTTTTGCCATATTGAACTCAATCTTCTCATCCTTGAATCAGAAAGTGACTTTGCCATCATAAACGTCGATGACTGCTCTCGTGGTGCTTAAGAATGGTCGCTCAAGAATCAAGGGAACTTTGGTATCCTCACTAATGTCAAAAACTACAAAGCCAGCTGGGAAGATGAATTTATCAACTCCAACCACCAAATTTTCTATGATGCCCATTGGTTTGATCGAGGACCGATCTGCTAATTGGAGGGAGAAGGAAACCGGCTTCAGTTGACTACCACAGATCCTTGTAAAAATTGAGTATGGCATGATGTTGATGCTTGTGCCAAGGTCACATAAACAATGGTCGCAGTCCACATCTTCGATGCAGCAAGACACAATTGGTAATCCAGGGTCCCTCTGTTTGGGTGGCATTGCTCTTAACAGAGCCGTTGAACACTCCTCTGTCAGAGTGATCATCTCCAATTCTTCCATTTTCCTTTTGTTACTCATCAATTCCTTGAGGAATTTGGCATAAGTGGGCATCTACTTTAATGCATTAATCAAAGGAATGTCAATAGTCAAACGTTTGAATATTCCTAAAAATTTCTTTAATTGCTCATCCATATGCTTTTTCTTGAGCCTATTAGGAAACGGTAATTTTTCAGTAGAAGATTGATTATTGAGGGGAGAAGAATCATTAGAAAGGAATTAGAAGGAGCATTAGAAGTAGAGGGAAGAGGAGTAGGAGCCTGTGTCTCCTAGGGTAATATGAAGAGAGTTATTTCTTCCATATCATCAAGCGTCACTTGCTTTTCTTTTTCTTGATTCTTGCTCACCTCCCTTCCATTTCTGAGGGTGATAGCGCTTGCATCTTCACTCTCAGTGGTAACAGACTTCGCATGCTCTCTTGGATTAAGTTGAGTCTGGGATGGTAGTTGGTCGGGTGGCCTTGGTTGAGTAAGTAGTTGTTGTATTTGTGACTGCAATGACTTTTGGTCCTTACGAAGGGCTGAGATCTCTTCCTGAGTATCTCGGGATTTATTCATTAGCGCCTTCATCATGTCGCGCATCTCTAACATTTCGGCTTCTGAATTAGATGGAAGTTGGGATGGTTGGTTAGAGGGAACTCTGCCATAAGGAGTTTGCAAGAATTGCCTCAAACCTCCTTGATAACTGGCATGGTTCTGGAAATTTTGAGGGGGTTGAAGTGGTCATGTAACACCCCTACCGCTAATACTGTCATTACTGTACAAACACTTACCTTCGCAGCGGATATTACGTACACAACAGCGGGTGTACAATGCCGTTAGTCACCCACGTGACTAACAAGGCGAGTTACATTCCTACATACTATCGGTGTGATGAATATGAACATACCGAGTACTCTACACAATACATTACTTCCCATTGCATACCCAACCATAATTCAAATACAACTCCAATACAATGCTATATCGAGTTTACTACAATCCTTAAACTACCGTTACAGTTTGGACTTCCAAATTCGCAATGCATTATAAATACAATCCCTATTACTCAACTACCTATGCTTACATAGCAACCCCGTCCTACTCTCTCGAACGGTGGTCAGCTTCGAATGCCTATAAAAATAAAAACGATGCCCCTAGGGGCTCAGTAAAATTGCTGCATATGAAATTCGCATATACCGCGTGCTAACCGCGGTACGCCGACTACTTTGGGTCGGATATACATGGAGTTCATTTTACATGCATACATACATACTAATACTACAACAATACAATCAACAATACTTACATGCATATACAAGGTTCATTACCTACCAAGGCAGGCAAGTTGTCAGTCGACCGTTCATTTAGTTATTCGTTCATTCGGTTTCATCGGATGCTCACTTTCTCCTTGCTCGGGTTCATAAAAATTACACCAAGCTTAATCCTACTTACTCGTTGTTTTACTCGCACTGCGCTCAATTCTTTGCTCATTATTTACTCATGCTCTACTCAGTTCTCACTACTACCAATACCTACTCTTACTCAGTACTCATCACTTGCTCTCACATACTCAGTACCCATACTCTTCTCCTTACTCGTACTTACTCATTCCTCGGTACTCATTACATACTCATACTTACTCCCTACTCAATACTCATTACTTTACTCATACATATGCAATACTCAATACTCATTACTTTTGGCCTCTGGGCGGAGTCATACACAAGACTCACCACCGGGCCTACAAATACAAAGGGCTATACACTTAGCTCCTCAAATACACAAATGTCCGTTTTTACCGAACTACTCAAATTCCCAACACTCCTCTCTCGGAGTATCTTACAATCTCATGGATTATTCTAGAAGTATCTCTCTCGATAACCTCCACTAGCTTAGGGAATTACCACCGTCTAGTATTCTCAGATTTAAGGGTTTCCCCAACGTATCGAATACTCTCATGTTCGGGACATTACTTACATCAGTCGGGTCCTCTCATAGTGGGTCAACTAATTTGCTAAGGGTTTTGGAGATCCCTCATCATTCTTTACTACTCTCATGGTCCAAGCCTTGCACCATCATCAATTCCTCCAATAGAGGCTACTTATATAAACTTCCACTATTTATCGTTTTGTGGATTATTCATTTCGGTTCTCTTACCATTATCGGGAGGTTGCTAGTCCCGTACACTCTCTCACACTCTAGTGAGTTCATTGGTTTGCGTTAACGTTTCTTGGTTCGTTAATGTTCGTGCGTTGTTTACATTTTCGTTAATTCACGACCAGACTCCTACTATGAGTCACTAAACTATGAGACTCATTTATGAGTCGGTCTACACACTAAGCTAAGCCACACTATCAATCAAGAGGGGTTAGCTCACACAACATACAGCAAGACATACAATGAAAGGCAATAAACCGTTTTCATGCTTTAGTCTTGATTAGCCGGCATACAGCACACAAATCAGAGTAACTCGGTTAGCATACGGGGCATGAGAAAATCATACCTTTCACTGGGGTTAGCTTTACCGTGTGTTCCCTTGTTCCTTGGTTCACACTAGTTCCACTAATAATGTTTCAAACATTGTTATTAATACTATGTTCATATGGTACATCAATAATTACTACTCCCGTACTTACCGCGTTGTCCCGTTACGCTTAGTTTTACTTATGTCAAATTATGTTCTTACTTCTCACTCACTTCCCACACTTGTTTACACTTCTTAGGACCTTTAAATATCACCAGACAAGGCCTTAACAACTTCTAAAACCATTACCAATCAATCCCCCATCATTTAAAGCCTAAAAAGTACTCACGGGTGAATTCTGGGGGTGGTCCGGGACTTGGTCCGGACCTAAGTCCCGGACCAATACTAAACATGACTTTCGGCCACTTTTTTTACCTGGTCCTGGACTTAAGTCCCGGACCAATTCCTGCATTCACTCTCGGGCCTTTTTTTTATGCGGTGCGGGACCTTATACAAGGGCTAGGTCCCGGACCCTGCTAAAAACTACTATTAAGGTCATTTTTCAACCCCAAATCAACCCTTAATCCACTCCTAATCTTTCTATAAACTTTCCACAAGTTTCCTACATAATTAAACACCTTAAAACACTCCTTAAACCACCTCAAATCATTGGTCCAATCCTTGCTCAATTCTTGCTTAAGTTCTACATTTTCATTCTTGCATTTTTACACTTTGCACACTTGTGCATTCCTAACTTCCTCTTGGTGGGTTACTACCCACTACCAACTTCACCAAATTGCTTATTGACCATTACCATTCCATCATAGACAAATGCACTACCTATACCCAAGTCAAATCTCCATCTTCAAGATTACAAACACTAACTCCTTTTCTTGAAATTCCAAGGTCTTTATAACTCATTTTGCTACAGATTTTTTTCTCACTACTTTGCTTACCTCTAAAATAACTCTTAAGGGGTTAACTAACCAAATTGATTTCTCTCCAAACACCAAGTTAACCCTTGGTCATTTCCTCACTCTATATACACCTAAAACTCCTTCGGTTTCTACCGAAATTTTGTCATAGCTCCGTTGCTTTTCTAGCATTGTCCAAAACTCATCTCCTCATCAATTTTCATTCATATAAATCCTAATCTAGCCACACCCACAAGGGGTCCTACCAAAACACAATTAATTCACAATTTACCAAAACTTCCTTAACAACAATACTAATACACATACTCAAATTACTTGGCTCTAAGGCCTTCAATTCACACAACCACTTACAAATCCTTTCTAATTCATCCAAGTACATTTCCATTCCAGTTTTGAGTTCATTCATTCCTTTACCCATTCCCAAAATTCAAATACATTAAATTAGTAGTTAAGGTAGATTTCCTTACCTTGAATATTCAAATCCTCTTTTAACTTCTCCTCTCCTCTTCTCCTCTTGATGCAAAATCGGTCAAGGCAATGTGGTTGCCCAACTCTGACCCAACATTCAAATAAAGAAATGAGTTTAAGTAAAACACTTAATCTCATTAACTAAGAATGCTTAAGGCACTAATTAAGAGATTGCCTTGTGAAACCCTAGAGTTGGTTTCTTTCCATAAATCAAAAGAGGGCTCTAATCCACCATTGAAAGCTTGGAAAGATGCTCAAAACAAGAAAAGAAAAAGGCATTAAAAGAAGCCAAAATCGACCAAGGCATGGAACTGGAGAAAATGAGTTTTTCTCTTGAATCTTTTTACCTCAAGTGGAAGAGGAGACTCCAAGCTTCAAGAATATGTGGGTTTTCTCTTCAAATGGGCAAAACCCATGGAAATGAACTTCAACCTTTTGAGATTTTGAAAAGATAGAAATGAAGCTCTTGATAAGGGGAGTTCAAATATGTAATTTGTTTTTTATTTGGAGCTTTGGTGTTGCTTGGGTGAGCAAGAGAATGAAGGGAAGCCATGGGAGCTTCTTGGAATCGTTCCCAACCAGAGAAAGAAGAAGAGAGAATAGAGAAATCTGGGAAGGAGGGAGTGCTCACGTAGGAAAGAAAGGAATGGGAGGAGAGAGGGGGAAAAAGGTGGTATAAGTTACTTTTTTTACTTTTTGCTTTTGTTACTTTTTTACTTTTCAACCCATTAGTTTATTAATTAGTCTAGTGTGTGTGAGAGAGTGTCTCACACTCATAGAAACCGGCCCCCACAATTAATTAGGCTGGGGTGTTTTCATCTTTTACAAAAAACGCTCGTTAATTTACCCGGTTTTAGCACTATTCACTAACTAGGCCCATTTTCCAGAATTTTCTCGTTTCTTTAATTGTAATGGCTCTTAAGCTTCCATTAGTGTTTATTTATAGTTATTTAATGAACTATAATTTTTACGGGTTCGTTTGACCACTCAAAGTCACGTTTTCGGGGTTTCTCGAAAAACGTGCGCTAAAGCTTTATTAGCGTTTTGACACATTATTTGGATCCGTTTTCTTCGGGAATCATTCCCGTATACTAATTAGGAATGAATAAACCTTAGGAATCCACATAATACTCTAACCGAGGTCTCGTACCTACTATGGTTATATAACGCTTATTTGAGCGTTTTTCACTTTTTAAGCGTTTCTTCATTTCTTTTGGATTTATTTTTCTTACCAAAATTACTTAGGCACTATTAGGCCCTTAAATACTATATTACAATATTTTAATCACCATAATTAAGTTCGGGGTATTTCAGGTCGGATTGAAGGAATTCCGCCATAACCCTAGAAATTTTGAGGGAGTTGGGCACCACGTTGCCAAGGCTTCCTAAACCCTTGGTTGTTGCTCATATAATTAACTTCCGCAGATGCCTTTAACTCTTGCAGTTCAGGGCAATGCTCAAAATCATGTGGTCCACCACACTGTGTACAAGACACATCAGTAGGTGGTAATGAAAACATGGAAGAACGATTTACCTGAGCGGGTGGTCTTGCATTAACCACATTTGCTTGCAGAGGAAGGGAACTCATTGTCAACTGCTCCACAACTTTTTGTATGGCACTTACCATCGTCGACTGCTAGGCATTGTTCTCCAACAATTGCTCATGACTTTTCATCAATTTATCAAATTTATTGTCACTCTCGCCTATATGATATAAGCCTAGAGTACCGCCTCTTGATCCACCGGTGGCCCAATCTCTGATTTCTTCACAGAGAGATTCAATCCCACTCAGAAATTGCTCTCCTAGCTTCTTCAGGACATCTGCACTGAGGGAGGACAGCACCATGGTTTTGCACTGGTTTACCAATCCCTTGTAGAACAACTGGGAGAGTTTCTCCTTGGTGAGGCCGTGGTGGGGACATGTTAAAAGCAATCCTTTGAACATGTTCCAAGTCTCACAGATGTTCTTCGAACCTGATTGTTTAAAGTTGTATATCTTGGCGATCATCTCTAGATTTGACTTGGTGGTAGGAATTTGTCGTAGTATTTGGTTGCCATGTCATCCCATGTGGAAATGGTACTTGGAGTTAAACTATGGCACCATTTGCTTGCAATCCCAGTGAGGCTATGAGGAAAGAAGGAGAGTCGTGCATATTGTAGGACAACATCGGTTGCGGTAAGACTGTTGACGTGCTGCGGAAACTTAGTTACATGCAGCAAGGCTTCGTCTGGGTTTGAGCCATCAAACATGTCCAACTCCTTTACACTACGAATCTGATGATATGGCTTCAATTTTTGCCACTCATCATAGTCGGATTGTGAAAGGTGAGGGAGGTTGATAGCAGGTTGTTGGCCTTGACTAGATGGCCGGTTAATGTTACGGACGGTGGGAGTTGTCATTTCGTAATTGGTACTTGAATCTTCTTGTGCATGAGGTATGTTATGTTGGTTCCTTCTTTTTCTTAAAGAACGAAGGATGGTCATCTCGATCTCGGGATCGTAGTTGGCTAATTCTTCAGGGGGACTACGTGATCGAAGAAGCATTCACCTTAGAAGAACAAATATCTAAGAGATGTCAAAAGTAAATATTTTATTTAACACGAAAATAATTATAAATCTTGAAAACATAAATATAAATTTTATTTAGAAGAAGATATCATCATTGTTTAGTATCCACTTATAATTCATATTACAGCATATCTAAAATATAACTCCAACCCTATGCCGCCTAACCCTTCTAGTGAATATACCAAAGTGAGGGTATCTCCTCCTAAGTTCCACTACCGATATAACTATCTGCGTGCTTGGGTTCTAAGGCGATGAAAAGTGAGGGCTGGATTCATCCTCCTTCATTTTATAAATATTTCTACTCCTATGCGGGTTCCAAAGCATTTACTATGTAGATGTGTAAAAAATGAAAGAGCCTTGAATCCCCACTTTGCCATTTAGCCACCCACATTTTGTAAGCAACCTGAATACAAAGTTCATACTCGAGTGAGATTCTATATTTAAATAAATATAGGAGGATCAAATCAAGACATTACAATATTTTTAACACAGAATAAAGAAAATAAATATGGTATAAAAATAGGAGAACAACCAATGTATATAAATCTTAATATTTTACGAAAACTAAAAATAAAATTTAAAACGTGTCGGATGTCATGTTGGAAGTATCATTCCCGGCGTCGGACTTCCTCCGAATATGCAGGATTACAATACCCGGCATCACGCATGGCATTTAGAAAAGGATTTAGAAGAAAAAAAAATGAACAAAACAAGTAAACGAAATAAAGAATAGAGAAATCACCATTTTTAGGACTTGGATTAATTCCAAGTCCCCGGCAACGGCGCCATTTTGTTAACAGAGATTTTAGTAGGGGAAATCATATACAAAAATAAACAAAATCTTCCTACTAACTCTAATACAGGTAGCAAAAATCTGGGTCGGAGTAAAGTGTAAGTAAATTACGACCAAGAGTATCGAACCCAAGGGACTTAATAGAAAATCAGTCCTAATCCTTAGTAATTGCCTAGTTCTAACAAAAAGGGGGGAAAATGAACATAAATTGTAACACCCCATCCAAAGCCAATCGTGGTTATCGCAAAACTGTACCCTTATTCGAATTCGTCGCAGCGGAAATAATAAACACCTGGACCTTGTCACGGTCTGATCGTTAGAATATACCGGCCTTATCAATTACAACACTTATCCAAAATACATAACCAACCCAAAACATCGCCATCCAAAATACCAACAACCAACCGAGTACAAGTAGCTAAGTCATAATCACAACCTTACATCAGTTCAAATATAAACAGACGGGTGCACAAGCGCAACCCGTACTCAAAATAAACATCCCATCCTAAATCTAACCGCTCCTACTCTCGTAGTGCGTCCTCATGGGTCTCTTACCTGCAAGTGTAAAAACAGCCCCCAAAGGGGGTCAGCACGAATGCTGGTACACCCTCTCATGGCCCCCAAGCTAACGGGGCTACGACAACTAATTGTCGATAGCATGGAAATTGATTACATACACAAGCATGATATGAAGTGCAATAACAATAACCACAGATGAACATGTATAGTTCACAAACAATGAACGACTCAAGCGTTCCCTTATCAAGTGGGTTAGTAACCCCCTCCTTAGTCCTCATTTTCTTAATCTCAGTTCCTTACCTTACCTTAATCTTAATCTCAGTATACAAACCGTTCCTGGAAGGGAATGGTTGTAGCTTAATTCGAACCTGGGATTTAGGTGATCCCACCGCACCATCTTAATGCCACCTACTCTGGACGGGAGTCCAGCGTAGCTGAGCCGGCAACCGGCCCTAGGCTACAAGTCCGAAGACAAGTCCTTAAACGGAGGGCGGATCTGATTCAGATACCGTCCCCCTTTCCTTAGCATGCATGACCGGAGTTCGGTCCCGGGTTTCCTCACTCAAGTTCCAGTTAGAAGAAATATTAACACCATGTGCCAGCTAAGCCTTAACGGGCATTAACCAACAACCACCAAAACTTAACTCTTATTCTTAACTCAGTAAGTACTAAACTTGGTTAGTAACAATCTCAAGTCTCGCGGGTTAGTGTAAAGATAACACATACACAACGAGAACAAATATAACCGGTTGCATGCTTTATCTTGTTTTAGTCATAGCAATTAAACAGATAGCACACAAGCCGAGGGACACCTCGTTAGCAAGCAGGTCACAAGAAAGATTGTACCGTTCACCGTCGACGATCGTTTGGTTTATCTCCTTCCAAGTCCCAATTCAACAAGCCTAAAACATTCATTCAGTTTTAGGTTATTATTCAATCCAACTCAATAGAATTACTTAACCTTCCTAGACATCAACTTTTACTCATTGTTTTTCACTAAGCCTTATGGTTTTTAACTTAACTCCTAAGTGCATCATTTCCTCATTATCTATTACACTTACTCTCCCACTTAATGACCATTACACCCACCAAACATGTCCTTAATAATCTTATAACATCAATACCTAATTATCCCCATCATTTTCCTAACCTTAAACAAGGTTTTTGGCCAAAACAGTGGCATGTCCGAACTTGTGTCCGAGCTTCACAAGTTCGGACATAGGTCGAGACTCAAAAGGGTGCAACCAGACGTGTGTCCGAACATGCGTCCGAACTTCCCTAAGTTCGGACATAGGTCGAGGAGAAATCGAAAGAAAAATTTCAAGTGTCCGAACTTCTAAGGTCGGACTGAAGTCCGGACACTGGCCGAGACTCAGAAAATTAAATCGCAACAGGGCATGTCCGAGCTTCCAAATTCGGACGGAAGTTCGGACAGGCCAAAATACCCATCTTCTAAATCCTTAAACACTTATCTCATTTCCTAGCATGGTCTATCCTTGTTTGGGCACTTAAAACACACCTTAAGCCCTCCACTAAGCTCCTTAAATCACTCATCAACATCCATCTTAGTCTTTATTTGTTTCCTTGCAATAATGTCATCACTTGTAATGTTTCTCCTTAGGTTTCTAAGTGGTGGTTCACACCTATTATAACCACTATGCCAAAATGCTTCCTCACCACTATAACATCATCTCCCAAGCATCTTTCTCCACCTCAAATCCCGTTATGCAACTACTTAAAGTTCCTACACCAACTTATAACACCATCATCCAAAACATTATTTCTTTTCTACTAGTTTACCAATGTTTGCCTAAGTCCTAAATACACAAGTACACTATTTTGATTCCTAAATCCTTCATAGTGATGCCTAAGTCACCATAAGTCATTTAAACATCTTAATCTCACCCTTTTTCATCAAGACAACCTTTAGAACTTCCTAGCACTTCCTTAGTCATGAAATCTCCTTAGAACATCTCGAACACTTAGGTTCTCCTCTAAATTTTGCCATGGGTTCTCTAGTATATAGTTACATCCAAACACTTGGTTTTTCACCATCAAACAACCAATATCACTCAGAATCTGATCACAACACCTTAACACACGATTTACACCAAAACTACACCACATCATTACATAGTGTATAAACTTAAATGCTTGGCACTTAGGCCCTTAAATGACAATAATCTTAACCACTGAATTTCCACATATATTGCCTTTAACCTGCGAATACACACAACAAGGCTCCCATTGAAATAAAATGCTTCTTGTAATTCACCTTAATATTCTTAAACTATCTCTTTTTCCTCATTTGCTCCTTAGTCACAAGTTCACAATCATGATCATTGTTTCTCCTAGGTCATATATAGCCCTTTTCTAATGTAAACTCTACACTAAACTCATCACATATCTAAATCCCATTCCCTTAAACAATAAAACACCTTAAGGTAAGTAATTTACCTTGTTCTTTTACAAGCTTTAAAAACTTCCTTCCTTAGGTTTTTCCTTGCTCAATCTCGGTCACCAATATATATCTCCTTGCCAATGTTCTAACCAATATCCAATGACTCCAGTGAGTACTAGATAATACATTAACCCTAAGGAACAAACCCTAGGTTAAAAATGTGCTTTAAGGTATTAAGGTGATTGTTTTACCTTGGTTTCTCAAGACAAGCTTGGATATGAAGCAAGAAGGACCTCCTCAATCCTTTGAAGAGTAGAAAACAAGCTAGAACAAGGCATTAAAATGAAGCCTCATGAGCATACATTTTCGGTCAAGAAGAAAAGTGATGGAAACCTAGATTTTCTTACACTTTCTTTACCTTAAGAGAATGGAGAAGCCAATGGAGTCTCCAAACTTGAATTTCCTCCTCTAATGGTGGTTTGGCTTGGCACCAAATCAAAGCTCTTGGAGTTTTGAAAAGATAGAAAGAGAGAGCTTGAGCTAACTAAGAGGAATATGTAATTTGTTTTGGTTTTGGAGCTAAAATGAGTAAGTTGTGTGCAAGAGAAGGTGGAGCTAGCATGGAGATGAGCTTCACGTTAATGGAGAAGGGAGAGAGCTTGAGAAAACCGTGGGAACAAGAGAGAATGAAGAGGTGAGGAGAGAGATGATTAAAGGTAAGATATTTATCTTTGTAAAGTGAATAGTAGTTTTGCTTTATAACTCTTTATTTGCTTAATGACTCATAAAGGTGGTGACTCACCTTATAAAAAAACCGGCCCCCATTATTAACAAGGGGTACTTAAGTCTTTGTTGACCAAATATCTCACTTATATTGACTTATGTCATAAACTAGCTTAATTAAATTACTATTCACAAAACAAGGCACATTGTTGTGAAATTTTTGATTTCCCATTGATATAGACTTCCAAATGTGATACTATATAGTACACATGTTAATTAAAGAGTAATGATGGACATTTAGCCATTCAAAACTCATTTACAAGACAATTTTTCAAAAATGTGCTTTAAGACTCCTTAAAGCACATTTTGTGTTTTAACTTGTTTTCAAGCTTGGTTTTCTTTGGTAATTGATTTAAAATGACCATTAGGATATTACTAAGGTCTTATAAAAATATTTGGGTACTCACCCAAGTCTCTCCAAGCTTAGAGCACGTTTTTGCTTAAACTGCTCTTTTGGTGTTTCCTTATATTTTCTTTGATTAGAAACATTTCTTAATGTTTCTAAGGCATTATTTAGCCTCCTTATATCTTAGTTTATCATTTAAACACCATATCTAAATTTGGGGTATTTCATAAATTCCAATTAGAACCACTAACTAATAATCTAACGAAATGGGTTATTTACATTGAATTATCTTAGGTTTGGGACTATAATCAACCTAATTGAGAATATGGTCACAAAATTTAATTAGCAAGTATTGAATTAACCAAACACATGGACGTGTCGGATGTCATGCCGGACACAAACACACGGCACATTCAAAGACGTTGAATGCGCCGGACATCAGACACCCGATAGTACACCCGACAAGACCAATATGTGAATACTTTTTCTAGTTTAAGATTCAAAATACGAAACTCACAATCCATTATCGAATCCAGCAAATGTTATGTCAATAAACGAACAAGACAGTGGAGGCTATAAGGGTTAATTCCTAATCTTAAGTATCATCTCCTAATTGTAGTAGAAAATGGTGAAGATCACTAAGATTTTTACAACCCATTCCACCCTTGTTTGATTAACAAAAGGAAGAACTTTGAATGAAGAGAATAAGTGACCAACATATTTAACTTTGCCTAAAGACCAAAAATCTTAATTAACGCTTGCAAATATATTGAATGATCATATTGTTTACAAGGAAGATTCATCCCTAAATAAGAACAACTGGAGACTTTACTCAACCATATAATTACAAGAAGAATACAAAGAGAAAAAGATAATTAAACTTAGTGAGAATTCCCTCGAACCCGATAGAAATCTTTTTTTCGTAGGTTGGAAGTGTAGAACTCTTTGGTAGTAATAACACGATGGTTTATGGAATATGAGTCGTGAATGTAGAATGAGAAAGTCCCTGGTGCTGCAGACATTCAGCTTATTTATAGACTTCAATTTCCACATGTGCCGAAAGTCATGCCGGATAAGAATACCCGGCATTACTTGATTTTTAATGGTCAATTAAACCGCCAAATCAGTGAAACGATGCTTGTGCCGGACATGGATGTCCGGTACCATACCTGGCATCGGTTAGTTTGTTAACGGTAATTAACTGCTAACTTTTGGTGAAACGAGATGATTTCTTCGCTTGTGCCGGCTAGGGATGCCCGGCACAGCATCCGGCAAATCCTCTACGCTGCTCCAAACTCATGCCGTGAATTGGAAATCCGGCATTGTGCCCGACAAAACTTCATCCTTTGATTAAAGATTTATTCCTAACATAAAAACATACCAAACATAAGTCTGAATTTATATAATCAACTTTGTAAGCAATATAATATCAAAAATTAACTATTTTAGCCTTATTTTAATTAATTTCCTATAATTCCAACTTCTAAAATATGATAAGTTTGAGGCTTATCAACACACACCCTAAAAACCAAACTAGGAAAGCTAAAAAACCAAATAGAGGCTTCATTTCTTGGTAACGATCTAAAAAAAATTACAAGAGGAGCCGAAGGGAAATACTCACCGATAAGGGTGATTTTTTTTTGTAGATCTATAACATTTTAACCTTAAACCTTCAACAAACCTTCTAGATCTGATGCACGTCCTAACTCTTTCCTTCATTTCAAACAGGGGCCGAAAACTGGGGCTTAAAAAGCCACTCTTGAAACATACAAGGTAAATGATTTAACTATGATGTTGTTTTGGGATAATTTTTCCTAAGTTCAGTTTTTTTTTCTGTCAACATCAGAGTTAAAGGGTGAGTTCCAAAAATTAGGATCTGTTATGGGTGTTTAGAGGCTACTTATGTGTCCAAAAGTTAGGGTATGAGTGGTATTTTGGGTGTTGCTTTGAACTATGAAAATTAGGGCTAGATTTGGGAGAAAATTGGTCAACTCAAAATTAGGGTTTAATTTGTCGTAATTTGAAAATTAAAGTTTTAAGATTAATATATAATGGTTGCTGGTTTTGTTAATGAAATGGTGATTAACAAATTCTAAAACGGCATTGTAGGGTTTTTAATGTGCAAATGTGTAACTAGTGGATTTTGGCAAATTATTTAGAGTACATTTATAGTAAACTAATAAGAATGTCAAATAACTTATTTGTAATATATTGAAGTATAACTTAAAGCTAAAGTAAGAAATCATTGTTTAATTGGGATTAAATAAATTAGTTGTACATTTATATATGCTAACTAGATTATGTACGCACATACTTGTATTATATGATCTTGGTATCATATATTGGAGTTTTTGGTTTAGTTTGAAATCAAAACTTGTTGGGTTGAATCTAGGTGACGACTGAATGTTGGGATATTAAGTAAAAATTTGATGAACTAATCTAACAAAAGATTATCTCCCTTTGTAATGCCCATATGTAAATGGGTCAATTCCAAATCAAACTCAACATGATAAATCAGGCCCAACCTAAGTTGGTCGTAGTGGACCCACATTAAACTAAGATTTTGACTGAATTCACCAATCAACCGAACCTCGACGTTTGATCATGTTGACCTTGATCGTTGACTACATTTGGCACGTTGATGCACGTTGACCAAATGCTCAGATTAGCTGGCTTAATTAAGTGTTTGACAAGGGCTTAGTCTAAAAACAAGATGGGTCCAAAAGGAAAGGTCCATCTCAAATTACCTAAAGGTCAATACCAATATGAATTTAAGAAATACAGATTTGGGCTTAAAGACTTACTTCTATCTGAAAGCCTTATTTGATTAAAACACAATCTAACCTAGTAAATGAGTTCAAGATTTATTGAGTTCTATATCATTTGGTAATGGGCCAAGGTGACAAACTAGAATAAGTTCACTTAAAAACTTAAATAAAGACAATTATAAGGGCCTACAGATTTGGACAAAGTAAGAAATAATTTAAATGAAAAGATTGGACTAAGATGGAAACTGAAATGAGCCAAACGGATTGGAGCTAATTCATATGAGACTATAAGAGTTGGAATAAGTTTACAAAAACATAGAAATAACCATTGAATTAATTCATAAAAGACTAAGGAAATATAATGGAAGACACATCAAAGAACCGCATTAGTTGGATTATTGGAAATAGTCAAGGATGTGAGTTATGAATGACATAATTATTTTAACTCACCTACCAGAAATTAGAATACTCATAGAAGAATCACGTTACCAGTAACTAGTAAACCTTTAAAAATTAATTTGGTGGAACATGCAATTAAAATAATTAATATATTTTAACCAAGGGTGATATAATATTCATAATGTGTATCTACTTTCTAAACTAGGATTTGGGTGATCAAGCTTGTGATATAACACTTCTCAGAGCTACGGGTGTAAGGTGTGTTATTGTGTGATATAAATGCCCCCTATGGTCACCTTGGGTCCGTATGTGTGATTAATTGTTTAATAGAAAAAGATACATGGGTTTACATTACTTTGATTAGTGTGATATGTTGAATGATGTGACTTGAAATGATCATGCTGCTTGGATTTGATCTATGTTGGTAAGTTGAAATGAGACAATACCAAATAAATGTACATGAATACTTATATCACTTATAAGTAAAGACAAGGAATATGTTATTTGAGGAAGAATGATAAATATTGGATATGTTATCCATATTATATGAATAATCTAAGAATGTTGCTTAGGTAATGTAGAATAAAAACAATATCACATGATGAGTAAAAATTTGGATATGATATCCAATTATGAAATTTTCCTAAGAATTTTTCTTAAGCAGAAAAGTGGAAATACCTTATTTAAGGCAAACAAATATCGGATATGTTATCCATTATATAAGTACCTAAGAATGTTTGCAGGCATTGAGATTGAGACCAATATCATATGGTGGAGTATTATTATTGGTGAGAGATCCAAGAGGCTATTGGTCGCGTGTTATGATCACGAGTAGATAACCGAGATCAGATCCGCTCAAGGTATTGGAACCAACGAGTCAATTGATCGTTGGATGGATCATCCTGTTTGGTGTCATGTCGGATACTGACGTAGTCTACCCCGCCTTATAACGGGGGTTTGTGTCATCTTCTAACATGGTGACACATCAGGATATGAGATGGAGTGATTATAAGATCTAAGTAATCTATATGGTTACATTATATGCTTAATGAAATTATAAGATAACTAAGAAACTGAATCTCATAAGGTTTAACTAGGAGGCCTTGAGGGCTCAAGTGATATAACAATACTCAACATTAATGTATGTTGCCATCTTATGGTTATCTTTGCTTGAACTTATCTGTGAATGGGTTATTTTCTGGATATAGGTTATGGTTGTTGGCTCCTGGATGATTTGTATATTCTTGTGTTATATTTTATTGAATTTGTTGGAAACTAGACTTTATTAAATTCGATTGCATGTTAACTTCAACCAAATAACTAAATATGGTCTACAGAAGGATTGCATGATAGTATACTCAGTAGTTGGGATGATCCCTCAAATAACATTTTTTTTACCGGTGTGTAGGTGAAGACTCGCAGCCGGAGAGCGAGGATTGGGTAGACTTTCGGGTATTATCTTTGGAATTATTTTGGTGTATGAGTTTTGGTATAGAAATGTATTTTGGTTCACAGTTATGGATTAAGATGTGAATGTTGGTTGATGTATTGTATGTAACACCCCTACTCCTAATCTCGTATAATCTGCAGTTCATAGTAAAAGTAAACAAGCGAGTCACAACGGAAAATAGATCTAACTGTCCTAACTCAGGTGCTACACGCCATTACTTACTCATGTGAGTATCGAAGCATCCACTTACCACATAATTATAACCACTGTGATGATTAGAGATAGATAACTGATAATATATACAACATCAAATCCATCACTACATTCATAAACAAGTGAGTGTCTAAGTATTCCAACCCTTATACAACCGACGCATATATACAAAACAAGTCTTGAAATGCGATAACAAAATAAACACCAACTACCCAAAAGTCCCGCACTCCGACTTCAAGTCTCAATCAAGTCCGTGTAATACGTTGTCGTATAGGCGCAACATAATGCTGAATATGCTAAAGCATGATCCTAAAATCCTTTAGACTCCTTAAATATTTTGAGGGGTCTTGTTTGACCATTGACCAAGCAAGTGAGAATAGGGCCTTGTTTGGCACTATTCACAAATTAGTGCCACTTTTTGATTTTTTTGAACTAGGCTACCTAATGTGGTACATTATAGTACATAAGTTAACTATGATGTATACAAGCCTTTAACTATCCAAAGTCAATTTGTAGACACTTTTAATAAAAATGTGTCTTAAGGAGTTTTAAGACTCTATTTTGTGTTTTAACTCATTTCAGAGTTTTCTTTTCTTTAGTAATGGTTTTATCTTATTCCTACCTTAGATATAAGGTTTAGGAATATACTTTGGACCCTAGTTGAGGCTACACCATCTCTTAGGTTTCTTAGAGCACATTTTGCCCTAAGTGATCTTAAAGCATAATTTTACTTGTATGGGATATTAGATTGTTCCCCAATAATCTTAAGGCACATATTAGCCTTATTATATCAGTATTAGATGTTTTAATCATCATTTATTAGTTAGGGGTATTTCATTGTAAATACTATCTTTGTCATTCTCAACGTTCCGAGGAGTTTTTGGTAGCCTTATTGCGCACATGGGTGTGTAACGATGGTAACATCCCATTTTGTGGTTGATTGGTTATCATGATGATTTATGCTCTTGATATTTGATTAATTAATATAGAGCATGAAGTTTGGCTGTTTAAGGTAAATTAGAAGTAAGAGAGGTTACAAACTTATTTAAAGTTACTGGTAGCTCACTGAGAATATTATCCCCTGCTTAAACACTATAACTTATATTAAGTCATTGAAAAATTCACCTAAACATTTAATAAATTAAAAAAGATACATAAATGTCAAGTTATAGTCCTTATACAATATATTTATACATATTTCAATCACAATTAATTTATAATAAATATAGCAGTTTGTAAATTAATTAACTCTAATACATAATGAAAATGAAAATGAAAATGAGAAATTAAAATTCAACCATTTAAAAGAGCAAAGATATTAAATTGTATATATATATATTATAAATAGTTGACTATAAGCAAAAAACATGTACTTAAAATTAACTATAACCACCACTTATCATTTATTACATCTATGTTATCTAACTTTTGAAATAATAATAATAATGTTTCTAAAAGAATACTTATTTCGTTTTAAAATTGTGTGTTATTAGTTTAAATATTATTTAATTTGGTGTAAATTTGAAATATGATATTTAATGCTTAAAATATTCCAAGAAAATTGAAGTAAGATACATTGGCATATAAAATATTTAGCTCTGACCAAACTATGTACTAGGTAGCTAACCGAGTAAATCACACGAGGAAAACTTTTCATACTATCCTACCATTAGTACTCTTCATCTCTACCGACTCTGTAACACCCCTACCGCTAATCAAATCATTATCTCCTAATCCGTCTCAATTACCAATACCAAAGCAGCAGAAATTCACTTACAAACGGAGGGTGATACAATGCCGTTAGTCACCCAAGTGACTAACAAGGCCAATTCCAAATACAAATACAATATCGGTCTGATGAACTAGTATACCGAGTACTCTATACCAACCAATACATTTCATTCCTTAATCAAATCACAATACAATACAAACCTCAATTCAATTCTATACCGAGTCTTCTACAATCCTCAGTTACCGATAACATTTCGGACTTACTATACCATAATTATGAAATCAATACAAAGGTTCTTAATCAACTACCTATGCTTATGCAGCAACCCCATCCTACTCTCGAACGGTATTCGGCTTCAAAGTACCTGGAAGATAAAAACGGTGCCCCAAGGGGCTCAGCAATTTGCTGGTATGAAATTCGCATACCCCGCGTGCTAACGGGGGTACGCCGACTACTTTGTCGAGAACATAGAATTCGTTTTAATTCAACAATCATGCTCAACAACAATACATTATACACGCATATAAGCACAAGTATTTAACATTAATTTATGGAATACAATCCCATATATATATAATTAAAATTATATTTTATCATACAAAAATTAATAATAATGTGTTACTTATCAATTTAGATTCGTAATTGTATACTTTATTTCAGGTCAATTCCTATCATTATTCTCCCAGTTTGAAAGAAACATCAAATTCCAAGTATTCACATCATAACAATCAAGTGAAATCATACCCTATTCTTAGAATTATATTCTAATAATCTTATTCTATGAATTAACATTCCAATAATCAAACGACCCGTGAACAGTAGGTTTGGAACAAACTTGACCGATGTAAAACAAGATATTTGTTCAAAACTTCCGAGGAAAAAAAAAAAGAATTATCGACATATCCTTTTGGAACGCACCATAACCGACTCGAACTTGAGTTAAAATAAGACGGTCGTGCGGTGTGCAGCTGGGAGGAAAGACTCCAAACCCTAATCTCATTTCATCTCATCTCTGCAGTCGCTCCTCTCCCCCCATCGAACTCTTAACCCTAATACCAATGGCCAAGAAGCGAAAGCTTACGAAAACCGGCGAGGTCCAGGCTGCCCAGCGCCAGAAGCTGAAGAAGCAGGAAGCCGAGGAACAACAAAAACAACAACAAGAGCAGCTCCTTACACAACAACAAGCTGCAGGAGAACCCACCGCAGAAGAAGAGGAAGAGGAAGAAGAGGAGATGGAATCGGAATCCAATGAAGCGGGAAAGGGGGAAGAAGCCGCAGAGGAAGAAGAGGATGATGAGGAGGAGGAGGAGGAAGAGGAGGACGAGGAGGATGATGAGGAAGAACCAAATCAAACGGACGCGTCATCTAAGAAAAAGTCTTCTGAGGTGGCTGATGAAGACGGCGATGAACCGATCTATAAGCTCCTGGAGCCGTTCAGCAAAGACCAGCTATTCGCCCTCTTACGGGACGCCGCTGAGACCAATCGCAAGCTTGCTGCGCGTATCCGCCAGATGGCCGACGTGGATCCTGTTCACCGCAAGATATTCGTCCATGGCCTAGGCTGGGATACTACCGCCGACACACTCCGCTCAGCTTTTGCACAGTACGGTGAGATCGAGGACTGCAAGGCTGTCACTGATAAGTTATCGGGCAAGTCCAAGGGTTATGGTTTCATACTCTTCAAGTCGAGGAGAGGAGCCCGTAAGGCCCTTGAACAACCTCAGAAGAAAATCGGGAATCGTATGACCGCTTGTCAGCTGGCAGCCGTGGGTCCAGTGCCGGCGTCGTCTTTGACTCCTGGGCCAAGCCAGGTGGCTGCACCGCACCAGTCTACCTCGGAGTATACGCAGAGGAAGATCTACGTTAGCAACGTTGGTTCAGATTTGGAGCCGCAAAAACTGTATAATTATTTTGTGAAGTTTGGGGAAATTGAAGAAGGGCCGTTGGGTTTGGATAAGCATACGGGGAAGCCAAAGGGTTTTTGCCTGTTTGTTTACAGAACTGTTGAGAGTGCCAGGAAGGCGCTAGAGGAGCCTCACAAGAACTTCGAAGGGCATATCTTGCATTGCCAAAAAGCCATCGATGGGCCCAAACCGGGAAAGAGTCAGCACCCGACACAGCAAAGAAACCCTCATTATGGGAGGAGTGATAATCCTACCTATCCAGGGCACATTGGAGGACCAGCTGCTGGCGGGCCATTAATGGGGCAATCTGTCTCGGCACTTCCTTACAACCAGGGGCCTGCTGCTGCCGCAGCTGCACCAGGGGCATTAAATCCTGCCCTTGGACAGGCCCTCACAGCTCTCCTGGCTTCTCAAGGAGGTTTGGGTCTACATAATTTGCTTGGTTCGCTTGGTTCAGCTGGTGTTGGGCACGGGGTCAATCAGTCATTGGCAGGGGCTGGGCATGGGCTTCAGAGTAGCTATGGAAATCAGGGCGCTGCGGCTAGTGGCATGACCCCTGGAGTGTTGGGTGGCTATGGGACGCAAGCTGGGTTGCAGAGCGCTTATCAAAGCCAGCAACAGGGTGGATCTGGGAGAACACATCATGGAGTTGGCCATTTAGGTGGTGTTGCACCCTACGGTGGTCACTGAGATGTTTAGGTATATCTCCCTGATCCTGCTTCATTGCCTTGTTTGTCTTAATTTAATGTTCGTGGTACTGCTTATCTTGTTGTGCATTGGGTGGCATTTCAGTTCTCATGTGGAGTTAAGGTTGGTAGAGGATGGTTGAAGGAGCTTTTTTCCTGATATCTGAAGTGAGATATCATGATGATTCATATAGCAAAGTCTTTCATCATAAACTGTTAATACTTGGCACGAGAGTCATAATTTATCCGATGTGTATGCATTTTCTTTGTTTGTCCTCTTAAATCTAAAAGGTAAGTTATGCTTCGTCTTGGATGACCTTTCCCAGAAGGCATTGCTGATCTATCTGCACTAACAATTTTCTCTGGTAATTTGTATGGCAGTTAGAGGGTCTGCATTTTATTCACTTATTTCTATTGTAATTTCTGTTGAAAGAATCCCCTTTTTTCTTACAAACGATTTGATGTTGAACATATCGATTTTCCAGTATTAGTTTTATATGTTTATTTCCTTCATTGTGCAGATCCTAGTAGGTGCAATCAGTGTTTTAATACTGGGCCTGGTGAATGTTCTCAAGTTTCTGGAGCTATGCCAAACAAGATTTATATGAACTTCCAATGTTTCATTGCCGAAAGACTGCTGTTTAAACCTAAAAGACTTGCTGTTTCTTTATCTTATTCTCCTCCATCTTTTAAAAGCCTGTAATATTTCGAACTCTTGAAACTTTAGTAGTACTAGCAACTTATCATTTGCAGTTGAACAATGTACTTCAAAAAATTGTTTGTTCTGGATGTTTTGCTACTAGGTCTTTAACTTCCTCATTTCTGGAGTGATATTTTAATTTTATCTTTTACTTATCTTTGCAATAGCATAAACTTTATTTATGTTTAGCCTGCCTGTTGGGTAGTCTGAGTAAGATTGCCTTTTGCTGAGCTCAAATGTGTTTTTGTTCTTCTCCCAGCCTTTTCGTATCATAAGGTCTATATTGCCGCTGGATCTCTTAAATCTTTTCATTGTTGGTGCCGGATGGATGTGATTGATTATGTCTATGAAAGGCTTGAATTTTCTTTAGTTTATTGACAAATCATTCACCAGTGACTGGTGGTGATTAATATGTATTATTCTTTCTTATATCTTAATGCACCCTTTTAATTGAGTTTTCACTTCTAGAGTTTCTATAGAGGAAACTTGGTCATGATGATTGATGTTAGAATCATTTGAATTTTTTTCTAATAATGTTTCAGTAGTTACCCCAGTCCCTAGTTTAGTCTCTTTTTTTTGGAAACTCAATCCTTGCTTACTCTTTTGTTGTTTCTCTTTGTGCGTGTTTGCTCAGTTATGCTATTATGCTTGTGAACCACCTCTACCTGCTAGAATATTTTGTATCAGCATTGTTACTACTAGTCTGATGAAAGTGGTGAGTTCCAAATGAGTAGCAGTGTGTTGGCATATATGGGGGGTTAAAGAACCAGTAGTTATTTCATATTTTGCTGGGGGTGAGGCTTCAGTTTAACCCGTTTGCTCTATCTCTTGGGTCTTCTATTCTATTGGTTTTCATTATAACTGTTCCAAGTGTAAATTTATTCCAAGAAAAAGAAGCCCTTAGAAGTGCTCCATTGGGAGTTTAAACATGTCAGAAATGAAAAGCGTATGATGTACTTTGTTGAGTAAAGTTAAACGTTCAATAATTTCTGGTAAGTTAAGAGTTCATCTGCTGACAATACAATCCATGTAGCTTCTTGGCGAACAGGTGGTGTATCACCATGTTTTTTCCCACTATAGTAAATTGTACAACTGATTGGTTGCTTGATGCTGCTGATTCTTGTGTTTGTTGCTGTTGCTTGGTAGGTTAGACTGTTCTATATTGGGATAAGATATCACTTGTGCAATATGCACATGTTGGGTTGCAGATTAGACTGTTTTATATTGGGATAATATATCACTTGTGTTTGCTGCTGTTGCGTGGTAGGTTAGACTGTTCTATATTGGGATAAGATATCACTTGTGTTTGCAATCCCTTCAAAATACTGTTAGGCTGTTTTTAGGCACTTTGGGAATACATATTGGAGTGTCGTAATATTTCTTGAATAAAATAAGAATTGAAGATCGAAGCTGATATCAGTTGTTATTCGCTTGTCACTACCGAATGGTACCATGTAGACTGCATTTGATGGAGAAACCTTCTTGTTTGATGTGGAAGTTTCTTACTCTTTATAGCCAATAGAGCAAATCGCAAGAGAAAGATAACAGGAGGTCCCAACTGGGGTAGTTGTATTGGTGGAGGGTGGAGTAGGGTTGTTAGCTGTATGCCATGAAAACATTTGTGGTGTTACTTTGTTAGACTTGTTTCTTCATTATCATGCATCTGTGTAGAGTGATAGATAAACTAGATGGTCGGTGATGGTTAATTCTTGATGAACTTAGCAATTAGCATCCGTCGATTGTGGATGGTAGTGAGTTGAAACCATCGAGTGGCTTGAGAAAAGGGATCCGACAACTTTTTCATTTTGTTTCTGAAGTCTTTTTTTTTGGAGTTGTGGCGAGGAGGAGAGTCAAAGCAGTCGGAGTTGATTCTTGATAGCGAAGGAATCTTGTTGGTGTAGTTGAAATTGAGGAAGTATGCTATGGGTTGTTGTTGAATCCGTTACATTGTTATTGGTATAGCTTATTTGCCTAAGCTCCCCTTTTAAGGAAAACTAGGATGAATACAGAAGATCAATGCGTTGGGGGTTGTTAGTCCTAGCATGATAACCATAACTTTTTTGTAACATGAAGATCAAGACAAAACCATGAAACTAAGTTTTGTTATATTATATTACATGTGAAATATTGAAGTTAAATGATATAAAAATTAAAAAAAGTTACAATACAGATTTTATATATTATCATGATTAAAGATGGCCAACCGGATCGAATAGAATCGGATTTGGAACTGGTTGGAATGGAAACTGAATGCAAGTGAAGCAAATCAAATGCACCGTGAAGATTTGGGATTGAATGGGATCCGAAACCGCCTTTGAATCCGTTGGTGTCTGAACTGGTACATTTGAAGTAAGAATGCATATACAAAATCGGAACTGTCTTAAACCGGCCAAAACCATCATCATTTGTCTCTTCTTATGAAAGTTTTTAAAAAAAGTTTCAAAAAAGTAAAAAGTTAAAAACTAAGAAATAATACAAAAAAAAGCACATTTGGAATTGAACCGGAAATGGCAAGGAGTTGGTTGGAACCGTTTTTTTAGGGAATGCAAAGTGAATACAGCATTCGGAATTGAAATTGTCATTGATCGGTTTTGAATTCAAATATACATGTTCTTGAATTATAATTGTTTAGTGACGGTTCTTAATTTGAATACACATGTTCTTGAACTGTAACTGTTTGGAACTAGGTCTGTAGCCAGCATTAATCTTTATTTATATTTTAGTTATAATAATCTATGAATAAATATATTAATTTATACATGAGCTGTGTGTTTAAATAATTTTGTAAAAAAATACACCATAAAATGCTACATGTGCATGTATTCAAATAAGTGTCCACAATTATTCAACTTTTTATTGAGTTAAATACTATGTACTAATATTAGAGTTAACATGTATAACAAATCAATAACTAATTTATAGTTTATTATTTTAAAATAGGGAAATTTCATGAAATGTCACTATATTTTTGGCTAATTCATGAAATGTCACTAAAAAAAGAAAATCACAAAATATCATTATATTTTTGTAAACATCAATGAAATGTCACTATTGTTATTGATCAGATGAAAAAAAAGATAAAAATACCCTTATTAGTTAACAAAATACTTTGGGAAAATTACATTCCCCACCCATGACGTTTGGTGAAATCACACACCCCACCCACGAGGATCCAAAAATTACTTTGCCCACTCATGTGTTTTCCTCTATTTTACATCCGGCAACTTTTCTAATATTTGATCAACTTAAAAGCTGCTTAAATGTTATCCAAATTTGATGAAACTTTACATGAACAATGCTAAGGTGTTATATTTTGGTCTAGCGTGAAATCTAAAGTTTTTTAGGCTCATATGTGATCCGTGGAACCCAATAAAACATATGACATGTCAACGTGTTTTCATTGGGTCCCATAAGTCTTATATGAGCTTTAAAAACTTTGGATTTGGCATTAGAGAAAAATATAACACCTTAGCATCATCCATGTAAAGTTTTATCAATTTTGGACATCATTTAAGCATCTTTTGAGTTGATCAAACATTAGAAAAGTTGCCGGATGTAAAATAAAGGAAACCACATGGGTGGGCAAAGTAATTTTTGAAACCTCGTGGGTGGGATGTGTAATTTCACCAAACGTCATGGGTGACAGATGTAATTTTCCCAAATACTTTTATTGTTTACAATATGCTCCTAAGTGTTAAAATATTCACAACAATTCACAAAAATATCAAAATACAATAAAAATATAAAAAAATGTATAAAAATTACAAAAATTTATAAAAATTATAAAAATTTTAAAAAATGAAAAAAAAGCTAAAATATTAAATAAATAAATATTTCTATTTCTAAAATTTATTCAGTACCATAAAAAGAATATTGTATTCTAAACAAATAAGTTATACCAAATAAGTACCATAATTTATACCAAATAAGTACCATATATGTTACCATACTAGAGCTGCTCAAAACTTGTTCGGGCCGGCGACCCGACCCGGAAAAAAGCCCGGTAAACCCGAATCCGACGGGCTGCTCGGGCGGGATTGGACAAAAAAATGAGCCCGAATAAAAAACCGGCCGGGTCGCGACAAATTTTCAAGCCCGCGGGTCGAGCCCGTCCGACCCGGTTTTCAATATTATTTATTTTTTTAAAAAAAATATATAAAAAATAATGTATATCTTATATTATTTGATATAATACATATATCAAAATTATATTCATTATACATATAATATAAAATTTTACTCAAATTTATATATATAATAATGATTATGAAATTAAATATATATATATTTTAATTTTTTAAATTTAAAATATAAAAATAAGTAAATAACCGGGCCGGGCGGGCCGGGCACCAGCAGAGCTGAAAAAAAACCGAGCCTAGCCCCTCCCGGCCTGGAGATATAAAAAACCGGGCTCAGTCTCCATGAGTAGGCTCGACGGGCCCAACAAATCTCCCCGGCCCGGCCCGCCCGGATGATTACCTCTACCATACCGTGAGCCTCGATTTTTGAACCCCTATCCTATGTTGATTAGAGATGATTAGGATCTGGCCGGGTAGTAAGTCAACTTATAACCCAAGTTTAATAACTAAGTCATATAAATATAATTATTAAAACTTAAGTTAGCTCACTGGAATCTATTATGAGTCGCATCATATTTTAACTAGGGTAAATTAGGAAAGATAGAATTCGGGTTCGGGGGCTTGGTATTCGACTTATTTAGGGTTCAAATTACTTTCATTATCTTTCCTAGGTCGTTTTTCCTCTACTTATGTTATTTACGATTTATTACGAGGTCGTTTAACCTAAATGCGCAAGTTTCTAGATCCACTTGTAACCCAAGTTTAATAACTAAGTCATATAACTATAATTATTAAAACCTAAGATAGCTCACTGGAACCTATTATGAGTCGCCACCTCATTTTAACTAGGGTAATTTAGAAAGTAGAGTTGGGGTTCGGGTTCGGGGGCTTAGTATTCGACTTATTTAGGGTTTTAATTAGTTTCATTATCCTTCCTAGGTCGTTTTTCCTCTATTTATGCCATTTACGGCTAATTACGAGGTCATTTAACCTAAATGCACAAGTTTATGATTTTTTTTTATGTTTTTAGCATTTTTGACAGAAAATTAAAATAGTAAATTAAACTAACCTAAATAAGGCTTTGGGATTTGGATTAGGTCGAAGGTTTCCTCTGTCTGTGACCCTGGACTAGTTGTCCGTGACCACAGACTTATAACAGAAAATAACACCAGAAACTCAAAAATAGCAAAAGATAAAGTTTTTTTAGTGTCCGGGACACCGAACATAAGGTCCGTGACGCCGAACATAAGGTCCATGAGAGTTCAAATCATCAATTTTTTTTAAAAAATTATTTCCTGTCCGTGGCCTCGGACACCCCGTCCAGGGCCTCGGATAGGGTGTCCATAACCGCGGACGCCTACCGGACGGGTTAGCTTTTAGAGTTCCGGGTGAAGTTTTTTGCTCAAATTTTGAGCGTATGCTCCTAATGTTATTCTAAACTTGTTGGTGACTTCAAATTTCAGTTTTGAGGTTGAATTTTAGGGGAAACTTGGTGAGCAAGTTATTGACTAAAAACACAAACAAACGGTAATTCGGGAGCGGAAAAAAAGTCAGTTTGATCCCAAATTTCGAAAGAAGACTATAAAGTTGTAGGGAGTTAGAAAAGTAGAATTATAACTCGTTTTACCTTCAAATTTGAGATGTTTCTTCACGTTAGGATTCTTTGGAGGCTTCGATGATACCGGTTCCGGAATGAGTTCGACCTGAGCTTCTGATTATTGATTGGGGCGGGGTTTGGGTCTGTTTTCTTTTGAAGGTGTTTTGGTTGATATGTGATGATTGTTGAAGTGTTGGGAGTTGAAAAATGTGTTTATGTGATGATTTTGGAAGAGTTTTGATGGAATTTTGGTACTCGGGAGTTGCAAAACGTGGGATCTTGGAGACGGTTAGGTATTCTGATTGTCTAAGGCTCTTGGAGTTCTGTTTTGATCAAGGGATAAGATCCTTAGTAGGCCTTGCTAAAGATAGAAAAAATCTGGTAAAAATCGAGATTTACCGATGTCTTAGTTCAATGGTTTTGTAGAAGGAATTTGACTATGAAATTTTAGCCACGTGTAAAGGAGAATCTTTATGATTTTTATGAGGTGAAATTGGAATTTTTGGATATTGGAATATTTTTAAATTCAATTTCTCGTCAGAATCAATTAGAAATTGCTAGAAATTTATTGGAAATTCGAGTAATCAAAATTCCAAGGCCATTATGCTCAAAATGTCATCCTCCATCATGTACTAATATTTCCAAGCATTTTGAGTTGTTTTAAGCCATTTTCGGAGGAGAGAGAAAGCTTATGGGGGGGGGGGGGCTTAGGAGCCTTGAAAATTACAAAAATGCCCCTGAAGATGACTAAGCCATCACTAACACTCCGGAACACGCCAATCGAACTGGGAATCTATGCTACTTGACTAAACTACCCTTTTAGTACATGTGCCTTAAGAGACTCTCTTCCGTGGGGGGGGGGGGGGGTGTTCAAATTTTGGGTATAACAGATTGCCGCCGTCAACTAGACTTAGGAATGGATATGAAAAGTCTAGTTGATGCTTGAGTGATACCCCAAAGTTTTGGATCTGAAGAGACCCTGCTGTTGTGCAAAATAGTGGTTAAACTATCTTGCTAACTATGGGCAGTGAACCCAATCATTGTAGTACAACAAGGTCGTATCCACAGGGACTTTGTAACAATCTAGTTAATTATAAGGTTAGTCAATGTGCATAGAAATATACAAAAGTGTATAAACTTAAATTGGGGGGTTTTGGGTTTTTGGTTTGATTAAGGGAAGATAAAGGGAAGCAATAAAACTAAACAAACTAAACTAGGATAGATGTAGCTTGGGATGAATCCTTGCACCTGTCCCCCCCTTTCTACCGATTGTCAAACTTTGAACTTATAGCTAAACAATGGAACACTTAGAAACCTAATCTAGGCCTACTAATCCTAACCCCATTTAACCGAAACTTCTCAATCAGCTAAGCCTCAGGTCAATCGACAACACTAAGCTCAAGTTCCTCCAAAGTTGCAATGTAGTCTAATCTCAAAATCATTGAACTAGAGTACACTGTTATAGTCCCCAATGGTTTAGGCTTCTATCTCAGAATCACATTTTGATAGAATCCCACAATAATGCTAAACTAATCGGTAGGCCAAACCAACCAATTTAACACATAGATGATAATTTGGGCAAACCCTAAACAAATCCCCAAATCATGAGTAACAAGTTTAAGAATAATAAATACCCAACAATCATCTTCATTAAGCAGAAGGACTAAAATAAAGCATAAAAACAAGTTCAAGATTCAACAATGGAGTTTTAGGGATGTTGGGGCAAAATCCCTTTCCCAAACTACAAGGGAGGCTAAGCCTCCATTTGAGCATAAATGAGAGAGAAAGGAAAAGAAATAGCCATGGGAGGTTAAAGAAGAGCTTCAATGGTGAGGGGGTTCTTCCTCTTCTTTCCTTTCTTCTTTTTCTTCCTTTTCTCTTTTTCTTCTTTTCTCTGTTCTGGGTCGTGGCTCTCTATCTCCCCCTCTCTCCTTCTTTTTTTTGCTTTTAAAAACATAGATTTGGGCAAAATCTGTGACCAACCAACCCACCCTGGGTCGGTCCCGTGGGTCGATCGAGTCTAGAAGCAATTTCGGGAGCCAAAAATCACGTTTTTAAGTCCGACCAACCTACCATAAGGTCAGTCTGGTCTAGAAGCAATCTTTGGGCCGGTCTATGAGTCAGTCCAGTGGACTGGCTAATCTTCAACATGTTGTATCTTATTTATTTTAGCAACGATTTTGGATCCATTATGCCCACGTGTTCGTCTCTTCGTTTACTTTATTTCTAGCTATGTTATTCCTCCTGTGTTAGCTATAATTGTGTAAAACACTAATAAAACATAAAAGTAGAGGAAAACTAGCTAGAGTGGAGAAATGAGCATGAAAAGTGTTGATAAAACGTATGAAATACACCTCTAAAACAGGCTTATTTAGACACTCATCACCTGTATGCTACCAGAAATCGACGAATTGTGTTGAGCTATTCTAAGGCACTGAATACCTAAGCGATAGGAAGAAATGGTGTTGAGGTATTCGAAGGCGCTAACTACTGGAAATGATAAAATGTTGCCGAGCTGTTCCAAGGTGCTAACTACCTATGGGGATGAAAAATGATGTCAAGCTGTTCTAAGGTGCTGACTACCTAGGATAAAAGTCTAAGTGTGATGGGCTATTATGAAGCGTCAACTACCTAAAACGTGAAAGGTGGACTAAACTAAGAATAAGTAAACTTGACCGAGCATTTAAGGTTTTGGGAACCAGAAAGTGAATAAACCAGACTGAGCATCTAAGGTGTTGGGAACCTAAAAGTGAATAAACTGGACCGAGCATCTAAGGTGTCGGGAACCTGAAAGTGAATGAACTACGCCGAACATGAAGGTGTCGGGAACCTAAAATGGATAGACTACGCCAAGCATGAAGGTGTCGGCAACCAAAAATGGATAGACTACGCCGAGCATTAAGGTGTCGAGAACCTAAAATGGATTGAACTACGCCGAGCACGAAGATGATGGGAACCTAAATGGATTCAACTACACTGAGAATGAAGGTGTCGAGAACCTAAAGCTCCTGGTTGGTATACTATGGGGACTTATTGTCACTACCCACCAAATGGGGTGCAGGGATAACTTCTAGACTATCAAGGGGACTTATTTCCATTGTCCACTAGTCGTTACTCCCTAATGAGTTGACACAAAGATAAGGAACTTATTGCCACTGCCCCGCCAACTCCTCCGAGTATCTAAGGTATCAGGAACTTAAAATGAGTGAAAGAGGGCATGAGTGGTAGGGCTTATGTGTGCCTAAAGTAAGTGAATGTAAGGTAAGATAGGTGCTGGGTAGGGCTTATGCGTGCCTAGAATGAATGTAGGGTAGGTCTTATGGGTCCCTAAGTGAGTGAATGTAAAGTAGGACTTATAGGTGCCTAAGGTTGCTTTTGTGATGTTAGGGCTTATGTGTGCCTAAGTGGAATGGTAGGAAATTAGGCTCATGATGAGCCTGAGGTTGAGTTCGTCTACTCGGGTAAGTTCTGCTACTCGGGTGAGTTTGAGAATCTGTATCTACAGTTGAGAATCTATATCTTTGAAGAATTTGTATCTTCAGGGTGAGAATCTGTATCTCTGAAGAATCTGTATCTTCGGGGTGAGAATCTATCTCCTCGGACGAGAATTTGTATCTCTAAAAAATCTATATCTTCAACTAAGAATCTGTATCTCTAAAGAATCTATATCTTCGGGGTGAGAATCTATACCTCTGAAGAATCTGTATCTTCGAGGTGAGAATCTGTATCTTCGGGGTGAGAATCTATATCTCTGAAGAATCCGTATCTTTTGGGTGAGAATATGTATCTCTAAAGAATCTGTATCTTTGACTGAGAATATGTATCTCTGAAGAATCTGTATCTTCGGCTGAGAATTTGTATCTCTTGTTTATGATGAGGAGTCTCTTACGAATAAATGCAAGGTAAATTTTTATGCAAATGATCATGATGAAAGTCAATTATGAAATTGCCAAACATGACAATGATAAGGTGCATGTCAAAATACAATCAAAGTGTATGTAGGAAACTTGTCCAAAACAAGAAACTGGTAAAGAATGTGCCAAACGTGGCTATGATGTGGATCGAAAACTGTCCAAAGCAAGACATTGCTGGAAAATGTGGCAAACATGGCCATGATGAGGTTTATGTAACTGAAGTGTTTGAAGGAAAATTGTTCAAGATAAGAAATTGTTGAAGAAGGTGCCAAACATGGCAATGTTTGAAGAAATTTATGTCTACTGAAAACGAAAGTGAAATTATCATTTCTTGACTAGAGACTTCAGACTTGTAATTTGTCTCCTCGGAGATGAACATGCCGCTATTGGGAGTATGTGGTATTTGATGTGGAGGCCTTCTGAGTGGTGGTCAGGGTTAATGACAAGCCCGAGGTTGGGTTATGACTTTGGACGGTGATCAGGGTTATGACGAGCCTGATGTTTTTGTTGAGGTAAGGCTAATGATGGGCCTAAGAGTGTTTGTGTAGAGGTTAGGGCTTATGTGTGCCTGTGGTATGAAGTGGAGGTAAGGGCTTATGTGGGCCAGTGTGGTGGTGGTGTTGGTGGTGCTTAAGCTTTGGGTTCCAATTGATGTTGTCATAGCAATTGTTGGAACCAACAATTTCCCCTAGTATTTTTCCTTAGGGCAATCTCAGCTTTAGATCTTATGGCAATTAACTAGGATTATCGATTGCCCCCAGTATTTTCTTTGATTAAACATGCGAACATGTCTCATCCTCACAAGGTCAAGGCTTATGTTTTGATGTGGTGCTTCCTAACCTACATTCTACGTGTTTGGTGTTTGCACTTGTTTCTTGCTTACGGTCACAACTTCTAGACCATTGAATTCGATATTTGGTGGATTTACTCATTCGATATGTTAAATTCACGTGATTAGATACACAACTATCGAGTCAAAAGTCTTTAATTCTTATAACATGGCCATGGGGTGTGATGAAAGACAACGAGACCATAGATGGATATTTGAGGTATGTGAAGTTTAAAGGGGTGACCAAAGCTGCAACTTGCTCCTTCTCTAGGATTTATCTTCCTTGTCTTGAAGTCATTTGGTAGCTTCGTGTTGACATTGTTTTTGAGCTTTGGACCTAGAACTTTTGAAGTCATCCTTTACACCTTCTCTTTTCTTTTTTGTCATTCAGATTTCTTCGAGGCAATTAGGTTTGCCCTTTTTTATCCTTTCTTGATTTCCCCTTCGGGGTTCTTGTGTCTCCCGGTTTTGAGCTTTGAGAATTGTTTTGATGTGAGCTCTTTGGATCCTTTGTCACTTTGGGACCTTTTGCTGATAGCTTCGTCACGCTGATAGCGGCTTTAGGGATGGCAACGGGTCGGGTTTGGGTCAGGGACACTCTACCCGAACCATCACCCGTTTTTCACCCGCACCACTTGACCCGACCCGTCACCCGCAACATCACCCGTCACCCGTTTCATCTGTCACCCGCAGGTGAAACGGGTGAACCCGCCACCTGCGGTGAAACGGGTGAACCCGCCACCTGCGGGTGAAACGGGTGAACCTGTCACCCGTTTTATTTTATTTTCCAGCAAACATTTTTATTTTTTAAGACCTTATACAAGCTTATTTTTTTTTAAAAAAATACACTCATATTTGTTTAATAATACATACCACAACAACTAATGTCAACAAAATACCCAAAACAAGAGTATTAGCCAAAATATTTCTAAAAGATCTCAACAAATATGGAATAAGTATATTTTTTACTTGAAATAATACATACGGGTGGCGGGTCGGGTGAACGGGTCGGGTGACCGTGTAAAAATGTTCACCTGACCCGACCCGACCCGTCACCCGTTTCACCCATCACCTATTTTTCACCCATTTTTTTAGGGTTTTCACCCGTTTTAGCTGGTCGGGTGAAAAGGGCACCCGTCACCCATTGCCATCCCTAAGCGGCTTTGCTTCTTTAGACTGATGAAAACGTTATATGAGAGTCGGGCTCCTTGCTTCCTTTGGTCACCTGGTCGGTTATTCATCACGGGCTGGCTTGTTTTATGGAGCTTTATAATATCGAAAAGGGATATATGAAAGGCTCAACGGGGGTGCCTAGGGTTTAATTTTAGGGTTCACAAGCTTTTTGGTTGTGTGGTGCTGTACCTAGGTGCTTCGTCATTCCTGATAGTTGTTACCCGTTCTTCGTTACTTTTCACAGGTCTAAGTGTAAATCTACAAATTATCTCCCTCAGTCGGAGTTATGCCGTTTACCTTACCTTTGAATGTGGTCTCACCGGAGGCGTGTGAAAATGACACGCTCGTTCGCTCATGGTTTTTCCACTCAAGACACTCTCATGAAATTTTTACTCAGAGACTTGCTCATACGTTTAAACGAAAGATTAAAGAAAACGAACCTAATTCAGATTGCCCCTAACATTGATTTGGGGTTTATGACAACAATTCAATGGATGTGGGTTTGAACCACTTTGTGGGTTGTTTGAATGTTTTGGGGTGAGCTATGGAGTTTGGCGAAGCATGTTCAACTTGTGGAAACAAATACAAATTTATGCGCTCCATTGTGGGGAAATGATTATTTCATGAATCCTTTTCTCAGAAGAACCTTGAAAAAGTCATTCATTTGTGAACACGAGGAAGAAGATGATTTAGCAAAATCGATGCTTCTTATTAGTTGTTTGAAAACAATCATTCTTTGAAAACTCTAAGTGATGCATTTGAAAGATGAATGTTATGGCAGCTTATGCATGTGAATATTTTTGTTAAATTCGAACACTGCTGTACTTCTGACGCCTACATGTTGAAGACTAGAGCTCTCGACCGTTGGGACATCGCTAAGATGACCGTGATCGTCTTCTTCTTGGACTCTGAGTAGGCTCTGTGAAAAGTCTGAACAAGGAATCCCTATGGATGACGCATGAGGCACTTGAGCCTGAATCTTTTTCAAACTGAGAGTGAGGTGCATGGGTTGAAGTAGTTTCATGAATATAGATAGGCACTCGGGCCTGGATGGTGTCATGGATGTGGATAGGCACGTGGGCCTGGATGAATTGAAAGTGAGGCACATGGGCCAGAATGACTCATAGGTGTGTTAACACTTGGGCTAAAAATATTTTGAGGATGTGGCGCTTAGGCCGGAGTGTTGTGAGAATGTAGCAATTGGGCCAGAATGTTGTGAAGATGTGGCGCTTGGGCTGGGATGTTTAGATAATGTGGAATTTCGGCTAGAAAGTGTTTGAAAATGTGGCGTTTTGGCCAAAAAATGTTTGAGGATAATGGCACTAGGGTCAGAATGTGTTTGGGAATGTGACACTTGGGCCAGAATGTGTTTAGAAATGTGGCGCTTGGGCCAGAATATGTTTAGGCTAGAAATGAGACACATGGGCGGGAATAATTTTTTCGAGTCATACATAGATGTGAATTGGAATTTGGGCCGGAACCTAAACGAATGATTCTAATTGGGCCATGAAGATGATACCTAGATCTAGGATTTTGGGCAAGGGCCCGAACAAAAACTTTACCTAGAAAAGAATGGGCCTTTGGGCTGAAAAGGCCTTCAATGGAAAAGCCTTATTGATTTTCATGTCTCATGGATTACTTTAGGTGGATTTGTTTTTTATGGGGCTAGAACTAAATTGATAATTCAAATTGGGCCGAAAAGAGAAATCACCTAAATCTAAACTTTTGGGCCGAAGCCCAAATGACTCACATATTAAACCAAACAGGGCCTTTGAGCCGCAAACAATAAAGCCACAAATTCAGGTTGGGCTGAGTTGATGTAGGAAAGTTCCTACCAATTTCTAAGCTTGATAGTGGGCCGATCATACAAGTAAACAAGGCTCATACAAGTTCAACATGTCCTCAGGAATAGGGCTTGCACGCTATTCTCTTTGGGCGTCCCCACTTTTCTCACAACACCATGAGGTGTGTGTCTATGGTCGGGTCTTTGAATGACCAAACAATGAGCTAGGTAAGGGCACTTCCAGGAAAAATGCTTGAGGCTAAAGCCTAAGTATTAAGGGGATGTGGTTAGACGACATCCTTCTCTTTTCCCCCACTTATTCACACCTCACCTTAAAAAGGTGAGTCCCTGACAGGGGACCCTAAGGCGGGTCCCGGGGTGAAATTGGTTTGTGTGGACCCTCGCTCTCATATGATGCAAGATAACAGAAATTTAAATTGCGCACAAAAGTAACCAAACAACATAAAAGCCGTAAATAATCATACTTTCGAGTTAAGCCCTCTTTCTTAATATTAAACAGTTAATATTAAGAGTTTGTCCCTAGCAGAGTCGCCATTTTGTGAGCCTCAATTTTTGAACCCCTATCCTGTGTTGATTAGGGATGATTAGGATCTGGTCGGGTTCTAGGTCCACTTATAATCTAAGTTTAATAACTATAATTATTAAAACCTAAGTTAGCTCACCGGAACCCCATTATGAGTCGCCACCTAATTTTAACCTAGGGTAAATCAGGAAAGGTAGAGTTCGGGTTTGGGGGCTTGGTATTCGAGTTATTTAGGGTTCAAATTACTTTCATTACCCTTCCTAGGTTGTTTTTCCTCTACTTATGTTATTTACGGCTTATCACGAGGTCGTTTAACCTAAATGCGCAAGTTTCTGATTTTTTTGTGCTTTTAGGATTTTTGATACAAAATTAAAAGAGTAAATTAAACTAACTTAAATAAGGGCCTCGGGATTCGGATTAGGTCGAAGGTTTCCTCTGTCCTTGACCCCAGACAAGTTGTCCGTGACCACAGACTTATAACAGAAAATAACACCAGAAACACGAAAATAGCAAAAGATAAAGTTTTTTTAGTGTCCGGGACCCCGGACATGAGGTCCATGACCCCGGACATCGTCTAGAGAGTTCAAATCATCAATTTTCAAAAAATTATTTCCCGTCTGTGGTCTCGGACATCACGTCCGGGGCCTCGGACAGGGTGTCCACAAGTGCGGACGCCTACCAGACCGGTTAGTTTTTAGGGTTCCGGGTGGAGTTTTTTGCTCAAATTTTGAGTGTATGCTTCAAATGTTATTCTAAACCTGTTGGTGACTTAAAATTTCAGTTTTGAGGTTGAATTTTAGGGGGAAATTGGTGAGCAAGTTATTGACTAAAGGGATAAGGCTCCTTAAGTAGGCCTTGCTAAAGATAGAAAAAATCTGGTAAAAACTGAGATTTACCGACGTCTTAGCTTAATGGCTTTCTAGAAAAAATTTTACTATGAAATTTTAGCCACGTGTAAAGGATAATATTTATGATTTTCATGAGGTAGAATTGGAATTTTTGGATATTGGAATATTTTTAATTTCAATTTCTCGCCCGACTCAATCAGAAACTTCTAGAAAATTATTGAAAATTGAAAAATTAAAATTTCAAAGCAATTATGCTCAAAATGTCATCCTCTATCATGTGTTAAAATTTCAAAGCATTTCATGTTGATTTAGGCCTTTTTTAGAGGAGAGAGAAAGCTTATAGGGGGGCTTAGGAGACTTGAAAATTATGAAAATGCCCTTGAAGATGACTAAGATGTCACTAACACTCTGGAATACATCGATTGAATTGGGAATCTATGCTACTTGACCAAACTTCCCTTTTAGTACCTATGCCTTAAGCGACTGTCTTCCGGAGGGTTAAAATTTTGGGTATAACAGTTTACCCCAGTCAACTAGACTTAGAAATGGACATGAAAAGTGTATTTGATGCTTGAGTGATACCCAAATTTTGGATCTTAAGAGACCCTGCATACTACCAGAAACTGACGGATTGTGTTGAGCTATTCTAAGGCGCTGACTACCTAAGCGATAGGAAGAAATGTTATTGAGTTATTCGAAGGCGCTAACTACCTAAAATGATAAAATGTTGTCGAGCTGTTCTAAGGCCCTGACTACCTATGGGGATGAAAATGATGTCAAGCTGTTCTAAGGCGCTGACTACCTAGGAGAAAAGTCTAAGTGTGCTGGGCTATTATGAAGCGTAAACTACCTAAAATGTGAAAGGTGGAATAAACTAAGAATAAGTAAACTTGACCGAGCATTTAAGGTGTCGGGAACCTGAAAGTGAATAAACCAGATTGAGCATCTAAGGTGTCGGGAACTTAAAAGTGAATAAACCGGACCGAGCATCTAAGGTTTCGGGAACCTGAAAGTGAATGAACTATACAGAGCATGAAGGTGTCGGGAACCTAAAATGGATAGACTACGTCGAGCATGAAGGTGTCGGGAACCTAAAATGGATAGACTATCCCGAGCATGAAGGTGTCAGGAACTTAAAATGGATTGAACTACGCCGAGCATGAAAGTTTCAAGAATCTAAAATGGATTGAACTACGCTGAGAAAGAAGGAGTCAGGAACCTAAAGCTCCTGGTTGGTATACTATGGGGACTTATTGCCACTGCCCACCAACTGGGGTGCAGGGATATCTTCTAGACTACCAAAGGGACATATTGCCATTGCCCACTAGTTGTTACTCCCTAATGAGTTGACACAAAGATAGGGAACTTATTGCCACTGCCCCGCCAACTCCTTTGAGTATCTAAGGTATTGGGAACCTAAAATGAATGAAATAGGGCATAAGTGGTAGGGTTGATGTGTGCCTAAAGTAAGTGAATGCAAGGTAAGATAGGTGCTGGGTAGGGATTATATGTGCCTGGAATGAATGTAGGGTAGGTCTTATGGGTGCCTAAGTGAATGAATGTAAAGTAGGACTTATGAGTGCCTAAGGTTGCTTTTGTGGTGTTAAAGTTTATGAGTGCCTAAGTGGAATTGTAGGAAATTAGGTTCATGACGAGTCTGAGGTTCATTTCATCTACTCGGGTGAGTTCTGCTACTCAGGTGAGTTCTGCTACTCGACTGAGTTCTGCTACTCGGGTGCTACTCGGTGATTCTGTTACTCAGTGAGTTCTGCTACTCGGGCGAGTTCTGCTACTCGGGTGAGTTCTGCTACTCAGTGGTTGAAAATTTGTATCTACGGTTGAGAATCTATATCTTTGAAGAATCTATATCTTCTGGGTGAGAATCTGTATCTCGGAAGAATCTGTATCTTCGGGGTGAGAATTTGTATCTCTAAAGAATATGTATCTTCGGGTGAGAATCTATATCTCCAAAGAATCTGTATCTTCAGCTAAGAATCTGTATCTCTGAAGAATCTATATCTTCAGGGTGAGAATCTATATCTCTGAAGAATCTGTATCTTCGGGGTGAGAATCTGTATCTCTGAAGAATCTGTATCTTCTGGCGAGAATCTGTATCTCTGAAGAATTTTTATCTTCGGGGTGAGAATCTGTATCTCTAAAGAATCCATATCTTCGGGGTGAGATTCTGTATCGCTGAAGAATCTGTATCTTTGGTTGAGAATCTATATCTCTAAAGAATCTGTATCTTCGGCTGAGAATTTGTATCTCTAGTTTATGATGAGGAGTCTCGTACGAATAAATTCAAGGTAAATTTTTATGCAAATGATCATGGTGAAAGTCAATTATGAAATTGCCAAACGTGGCAATGATAAGGTGCATGCCAAAATACAATCAAAGTGTATGTAAAACTTGTCCAAAACAAGAAACCGTTGGAGAATGTGCCAAACGTGGCTATGATGAGGATAGAAAATTGTCTAAAGCTAGACATTGCTGGAAAATGTGCCAACATGGCCATGATGAGGTTTATGAAACCGAAGTGTTTGAAGGAAAATTGTTCAAGATAGGAAATTGCTGAAAAAGGTACCAAACGTTGCAATGTTTGAAGAAAATTCTGTCTACTGAAAAGGAAAGTGAAATTATCATTTCCTGTCTAAAGACTTCAGACTTGTAATTTGTCTCCTAGGAGATGAACACATCGCTGGTGGGAGTATGTGGTGTTTCATGTGGAGGCCTTTTGAATGGTGGTTAGGGTTTATGACAAGCCTGAGGTTGGGTTGTGATTTTGGACAGTGATCAGGGTTAGAACGAGCCTGATGTTTTTGTGGAGGTAAGACTAATGACGGGCCTGAGAGTGTTTGTGTAGAGGTTAGGGTTATGCGTGCCTGTGTGGTATGAAGTGGAGTTAAGGGCTTATGTGGGCCAGTGTGGTGGTGGTGTTGGTGGTGCTTAAGCTTTGGGTTCCAATTGGTGTTGTCATAGCAATTGTTCAAACCAACAATTTCCCCTAGTATTTTTCTTAAGGCAATTTGAGTTTTAGAGCTTATGGAAATCAATCAGGATTATCGACTGCCCCCAGTATTTTATTTGATTAAACATGCAAACAGGTCTCTTCCTCACAAGGTCAAGACTTATGTTTTGATGTGGTGCTTCCTAACCTACACTTGACGTGTTTGGTGTTTGCACTTGTTTCTTGCTTACGGTCACAACTTCTAGACCATTAAATTCGATATTTGATGGATTTACGCATTCGATCTATTACTTTCACGTGATTAGATACACAACTATCGAGTCGAAGTATTTAATGCTTATAACATGGCCATGAGATGTGATGAACGACAAAGGGACCATGGAGGGATATTTGAGGTATATGGAGCTTAAAGGGGTGACCCAAAGGTGCAACTTGCTTATTCTCTCAGATTTATCTTCCTTGTCTTGAAGTTATTTGGCTGCTTCGTGTTGACGTTGTTTTCGAGCTTTGGACCTGGAACTTTTGAAGTCATCGTTTACACCATCTCTTTTCTTTTTTGTCATTCAGATTTCTTCAAGGAATTTCAAGTTTGCTTATAATTTAAGTTTGATAACTAAGTCATATAACTATAATTATTAAAACCTAAGTTAGCTCACTGGAACCTATTATGAGTCGCCACCTAATTTTAACCTAGGGTAAATTAGGAAAGGTAGTGTTTGGGTTAGGGGGCTTGGTATTTGACTTATTAAGGGTTCAAATTACTTTCATTACCTTTCCTAGGTTGTTTTTCCTCTGCTTATGTCATTTATGGCTAATCACGAGGTTGTTTAACCTAAATGCGCAAGTTTATGATTTTTTAGTGTTTTTAGGCATTTTTGACAGAAAATTAAAAGAATAAATTAAACTAACTTAAATAAGGGCTTCAGGATTCGGATTAGGTCGAAGGTTTCCTTTGTCCGTGACCTCGGACTAGTTGTCCGTGACCACAGACTCATAATAGAAAATAAAACCAAAAACACGTAAATAGCAAAAGATAAAGTTTTTTTAGTGTCCGGGACCCCAGACATAAGGTTCGTGACCCCTGACATCGTCTAGAGAGTTTAAATCATCAATTTTCAATAAAATTATTTCCCGTCAGGGTCTCGGACACCCCGTCCGGGGCCTCGGACAGGGTGTCCACAGCCACGGACACCTACCAGGCGGGTTAGTTTTTAGGGCCGGGTGGAGTTTTTTGCTCAAATTTTGACGTATGATCCTAATGTTATTTTAAACCTGTTGGTGACTTCAAATTTCAGTTCTGAGGTTGAATTTTAGGGGAAACTTGGTGAGCAAGTTATTCACTAAAAACGTAAACAAACGGTAATTCGAGTGCTGAAAAAAAGTCAGTTTGATCCCAAAATTTGACAAAAGACTAATGAAGTTGTAGGGAGTAGTTAGAAATAGAATTCTAACCTGTTTTACCTTCGAATTTGAGATGTTTCTTCACACCGGGATTCTTCGGAGGCTTAGATGATACCCTTTCCGGATTGAGTTCGACCCGAGCTTCTGATTATTGATTGTTGGTGATGTTCTTCAAATTTGGAGGTGGTTTGATTGATGTTTGATGACTGTTGAAGTGTTGAGAGTTGAAAAATGTATTTATGTGGTGATTTTAGAAGAGTTTTGGATGAATTTTGGTGCTCGGTGTTGCAAAACGTGGGATATTGGAGACGGCTAGATATTATGATTGTCTAGGGATCTAGGAGTTTTATTTTGATCAATGGATAAGGCTCCTTAAGTAGGCCTTGCTAAAGATAGAAAAAATCCGGTAAAAACTGAGATTTACCAATGTCTTAGCTCAATGGCTTTCCAGTAGGAATTTGACTATGAAATTTTAGCCACGTGTAAAGAAGAATATTTATAATTTTTCTAAGGTGGAATTTGAATTCTTGGATATTGGAATATTTTTAAATTTGATTTCTCGTCAGAATCAATCAGAAATTTCTAGAAAATTATTGGAAATTCAAAAAATCAAAATTCTAAAGTCATTATGGTCAAAATGTCATCCTCTATCATGCACTAAAATTTCAAAGCATTTAGAGTTTATTTAAGCCATTTGGAGGAGAGAGAGAGCTTAGAGGGGGCTTAGGAGCCTTGAAAATTACGAAAATACCCTTGAAGATGACTAAGCTATCACTAACACTCCGAAATGTGCCGATCGAACTGGGCATCTATGCTACTTGACCAAACTACCCCTTTTAGTACGTGTGCCTTAAGAGACTCTCTTCTGGGGGGTTAAAATTTTGAGTATAACACATACATTTTTTAATTATTGTTTTCTATCAATTTAAATTATTTCTTCAAAGTAAAGTATTTTATATTTTGCTGTTTAATTTTTAAAATTAAAATTTCAAACAATAATTTATTTTGAAGAAATAATTTAAATTGATAGAAAATAATCATTAAAATGTATGGTATAAATTATGATACTTATTTGGTATAAATTATGGCACTCATTTGGTATAAATTATGCTACTTAATTGGTATAAATTGGTAGAATAATTGGTATAAATTTATTTTTTTAGAATACAATATTTGTTTTTATTGTACTGAATAAATTTTGAAAATGAAACATTTATTTAATTAAATATTTTATGATATTTTCATTTTTTTAGTTTTTATATTTTTTATATTTTTAATTTATATAAATTGTTTTATATTTTTATTGGATTTTGATTTTTTTGTGAATTTTTTAACATTTAGGGGCATATTGCGAACTTTAAAAGTACTTTGTTAACTAGTAGGGGTATTTTTATCTTTTTTTCCATTTGGTCAATGACTATAGTGGCATTTCTTGGACTTTTACTAAAATATAGTGACATTTTGTTACTTTCTTTTTTTTTTAGTGGCATTTCATGAATTAGCCAAAAATATAGTGACATTTCATGAAATTTCCTTTTGAAATATAATATAATTTAGACATAAATAATTATGAACATATTCTTTTTGGTTAAAATGTTACTATTTTATATAATTAATTAAATTATTTCACCTATCAAGCAAAATGAACATTTATTTTTAAAGTCTTTCCTAATAATCCTTGAACAAAGGGGTATCTTATTTTATGAATATAAATCCAGAGCCTTTGCAAGGATTAAAATCCAATAACTAAATAAGCTGCTTTATTTGAAGAAGGCAAAAGGGATGACCCTGTGAAAAGAAAGGTAGATGGTATGGGGGTTACCATTGTTCTAGTCTCTTCGTCCCCTTTTGATCGTCTTATTTACTATAAAGGCATGTTATTTGAATTCAATATTTAACATATAAGATAATACAATTTTAAAAATCTAAGTTTTGTAATTGATTCTTTAAGTAATAAAATACATACGCAAAACTTAGTTTCATAAAATTGTTTTATCTTATATGTTTAATATTTGAGTAGAAAAATGTGCTAAAAACAAATAAAAAGGTCAAAAAGGGACGAAGGTAGTAGTTTTATGTTTTATGCTCTTTATGTGTTAGTTCTGTGGACTTTGGCTGACAACTCTAATTATATTAAAAATGTTGAAGACTTGGTTTTACAGATGATTGCCTCCTCAGTCAGAGTCGCACTACAGAACCACTAGCCCTCAAGTTCTTCCAGCACAAGTAGTTATGCACCCACTCCTGAACAACCTATGGCGCGAACTCAGAATGAAGAAACCGGTCGACTCCGACTTTCATGGAGACGTGGACGACAAGCGTTATGGAGACCGTGCTTCAGCAAGTGCCTCCGATACTTGCGCACCTAATTCAAGACGTTGCTCCATGATGTTACTTCTGACATTTTAGGATGCTTTAAGTTGTATATAAACACATACCTGTAATTAGATTAAGTACGCATCTGAGATTAAGCATTAGAGAGAGAGAAAAAGGATTGTTTGAGAGAGAAAGCATTTCGAGAGATATTAGTGAGATTTAGTCAATTAGCTTAGGTGTTTATTACCTAGAGAGCACACATAAAACACTTCCCTTTACTCCTTGTTGCGCATTGATCTAAGCCGAGAGTAGAGTGAGTGTTGGATGAGACAGAGTACCTCTGCCGAATCCCAAGATAGGAAGCTAGGTTGTAATTCACATTGAATTTCAATATAAGCAGAATCTTATCTTGTAAAGTTTATACAAAAAGCTTCCGCATTATCTCTTTACAAGTACTTGTCTCCAAGTAGGGTTGGTCTAAGACTAACACCTCAGACCTACTCGGTCAGCACCCTGATCCTATCAAGTGGTATCAGAGCCTGCATTGGCTGACAAATCTGTCAAAATGATGGAAATCTCAAACTCCAACAACAACAACAGGATGCAGATGAAGAATCCAAAATTAACCTCCACAAACTACAACATGTGTAAGAACGAGATGGAGTCGCACCTTCAATCACTCAATCAACAACTTTGGACGGTAATGACTAAAGGTAACTTTCTAGTTCCTGAAGGAAAGGATCCAAGCTCTTACACTGCTGAAGAGTGAAGATGCGTTGAGCTAAATGCCCAAGCCGTAAGAGTAATCTACACAAGTCTCTCTCCACCCGAAAGAAAGAAGAGAGTGTATCACATCAAGGTGGAAAAGGATATCTGGGATCACCATCGAGCAGTTCATGAAGGCAACACTGAACTTCGTAAATCAAAGATACAAGAGCTGAAGATGGACTACGAGAACTTCGTAGGAAAGCCTGGTGAATCTCTTAACGACATGCTCACGAGATTTACTGAACTTACTGCCACAATGGAAGAGCTGCAGATTGGAGAATCAAATGAAAATATCAACAACAAATTTCTGGATAGCCTAGGGAAGAATGGGCCGAAAGTGTTATCTCTACAAAAGCTTTCAAAAGCTTAGAAAAATAGACTTTGACTGATCTAGGGTCTTATCTTCAGTTTATCAACAAATACAAAATGAATGTCAAAAACAGAGGTAATACTTCTCTCCCAAATCACACAGTTTCCTATTCTAACGTAAATCAAGCTTTGCAGGTGAAAACTGCCTCTAGTCAGACATTAGCTCAACAACATGAGTCGTTCCACTACGAGACTACTCCTCCTAATCAAGACCTAATACAACAACTGCGTGACATACTAATTGACAGCATAATCGAGGAAGGTTCTGTGAATACCTTTGAGGAAATGACCATGCTAGTAAAAAAATTCAGGAAATTTATGCGAGATCGATCAGAAAGGAATGATCTAAACAGATCTGGTCAAAACTAGAATCGGCCATACCAATCATACAACCAAAATTAGTAAGGGAACACTGAACATGAGATTGAGTATGCTTTAAATGCTTAAAACTGGGGCACTATGCCAATAACTGTTCACTAAAGCAGAAAATGAACAAAGAGTAATCGTCACTGGTAGCAAATGCTGCATGGGGAGACTCTGACTCGAAAGAGCCAGCGATCGGGACGTCCGGTTTAATCTGCCTCATGGCTCACAAGAATCAGGTATGCAAGACTCCCTCTTTAGAGGTAATAGAAAATTTCTCAGAGTCATGTGCTGTTCCTTCTTTTGATCTGTCCACTTACTTCATAGATCCTAATCATTCTGAATTTGATTTAACAGAAGAGCAAGAAAGGATAGCTTTACTCTATGAAGAAATACATGTGTTAAAAGGTCATGTCAACAATGACCGTCTCAAACTCCAAAAGTCTGAGCAAAAAGTTGAAAAACTTGAAAATGAGTTAAGAGATGCACATAGTCTTATCAGCTCATTGAAAAATCAAGTCACATCTTTACAGAAAAATCAAACAAATTGCTCCAATTTCCCTGAAAAATCCTTCAAACCAATCACCTTTGTTCGAGAGGTTGCTGCCTTGCAAAAGCCAAAATTCTTTGAAAACAAACTCCGTGAGTCAAATAAAAGGCAAGCCAAACTCGAGAAAGAAATCGACTCCCTGATCATCGCCCTTAAAAAGGTACAAATGGATTTGGTCTCATCATCGAGTCCTTCTCACTGGTTAAAGAACAAAGGTAAAATCAATCTACCAAAAATGGCCTCAAACCCAACGATCTTCGACGGAGAAAGATCCAAAAAGAAAAATTTGAAAATAAATTTTGTTGGCAAAAGAAGTATGTTCACATACCCTCGTTACTGATTTGCAGTTACTGTGGTTACGACGGGCATATTCACTCTTCTTGTCATAAGCTTGGTTATGATTTATCCTTCAATATGAAACCCATACATATTCTGTCTGAAGCTCGACGTATGCATAGCACTTTTTCATCAATAAGGGAACCCAAGTTTGCCCGGGTTCCCAAGTATAACCATTGATTGTTTTGCAGGGAGAGAAGACCGTGGACAATGACTCTTGGTTTCTAGATAGTGGATGCTCATGACATATGCCAGGAGACCCTGACAAGTTCATGACTCTCTCTCAACACCATGGGGGAAAAGTCACTTTCGGCGACAATGCTCATGGTGAAATCATTGGTATTGGAACCGTCGGTAATCCCTCATACTTCAAAATAGAAAATGTAAATTTAGTAGATGGTCTTGGACACAGTCTTGTAAGTATCTCTCAAATATGTGATTTCTCTAACGTTGTTCTCTTTTCGGCATCAGATTGCAAATTTTTTGATGAGCAAACAGGTCTTCTTAAAGCCACGGGTATAAGGGTGAATAATCTTTACAAGCTATCTCTTGAAAACCCTAACCTAGATGGAACTCTTTGTCTCAGTGTTCAAGATAAAAATCATTCCTTATGGCATTTCCGATTAGGACATGCACAAGGAAAAGTGCTCAACAAAATCAAAACAGTAATCTCGTTGTTGGTCTTCCTAAGATAAACTTTCAGACTGACTCACTCTGCCCTACGTGCGTACAAGGTAAACATACTAGAGCAAGCTTTCCAGGAAAACTGAAGATGTCTACAACATCTACACTGGATCTATTACATATGGATCTATGTGGCCCAATGCGAGTTCAAAGCAAAAGTGGTAAGAAGTATATCTTAGTCATTGTGGATGACTACTCACGCTGGACATGGGTACTCTTCTTTAAAACCAAGTCAAAGACATATTCTGAATTTGAAACCTTGTTTCACATGATTACTAACAAACTGTCTACCTCTGTCAAGACAATTCGTTTTGATAACAGTACAAAATTTTGCAATATCCAGTTTTCAGAGTTTTGCAGGACAAAGAGAATAGTGCATCAGACATCAGCTGCTCGTACTCCACGACAAAACGGAGTGATGGAACGAAAGAATTGTACTCTAGTGGAAATGGCAAGAACAATGCTCATTTACAGTAACCTAGCAGCCTCATACTGGGTCGAAGCCATCAACACAGCTGCATATATACTGAATCGAGCATCTATCCATCCCTTTCTTGGAAAAACACCATACGAGATTATCAAAAGACGACCTCCTTTAGTAAGCCATCTACGTCGTTTTGGCTGTTGTTGCTTTATTCATAACAATGGAAAAGGTAACCTAGGAAAGTTTGCCACCAAAAGCGATGAAGGAATCTTCCTTGGTTACTCATCCTAAAGCCGAGCCTATAGAGTACTCAACAAACGCACAAAATGCCTTGAAGAAAGTCCACACATTCGCTTTGAAGAACTTTCAAATTCGGGTGACTGCGAGAATATCCCTCAAGAACCTCATGAAGATACCCACGACACAACTTTCATCGAAATTCTTGTAGCAACCATCCCTCTTCCCCAAACACCTCTTCAGACAGACTCCTTCTCCGATAGTGACGATGACCCTGATGACTCGTTCAAAGATGCCTCACCAACTCCCACTGATGAGCAACAACCTCAACCTATAACCCCCCACACCATATACACTCCTCCAAATCATCAAACACCAGAAGTCTCTACTTCCAAACCATCAAGCTCCACAAGAAAATTCCAACAAGCGCCTCCGCTCACCCAATCACCCAAATACTATATGACCTATAAAAGGTGTTCAAACACGCAACAAAATCCATTGAAATCTCTGTGCATTTAATGCCTTTATTTCTACAATTGAACCCAAAATATCCAACAAGCCCTAGGTGACCATGATTGGATCCTCGCAATGCAAGAAGAGTTACACTCTCTGCAACGGCAGTCTGTCTGGCAACTTGTTCCCTATCCAACAAACCATAAACCAATCGGTACCAAGTAGGTGCTTCGAAACAAACTAGATGATCAAGGGAATATCTCTCGTAACAAAGCCCGACTAGTGGTTCAAGGATACGCTCCAGTGGAAGGAATCGACTACGATGAAACTTATGCCCCAGTCAGTTGAATTGAAGCTATTCGTATACTTGTGGCTTATGCAGCTCATCGAGGCATGAAGTTATACCAAATGGATGTCAAGACTGCATACACGGCTACATCAACAGGGATGTTTGTGTTGCTCAACCTCCGGGATTTGAAGATCCAATCCAGCATGAGTACGTTTACAAGTTAGAGAAAGCACTATATGGATTAAAACAGGCTCCACAAGCATGGTATGAACGTCTATCCTCTTACTTGTTGTCTCATAGGTTTATCCGAGGTAAGGTGGACAAAACTCTTTTTACTCCCACCAAGGTGAAGACATACTCATTGTTCAGATCTACGTGGATGATATAATCTATGGATCCACTATGCTAGAATGACGTACTTTCTTTTCTGATCTAATGAGTAAAGAGTTTGAGATCAGTGCCCTTGGAGAATTGAAATTCTTCTTAGGTATACAAATCAATCAACAAGAAAATGGAACTCAAATTCATCAACAAAATACATCCAAGAGCTACTCATCAAATACAAGATGCAGGACTCCAAGGCGACCCCTACTCCGATGTTCGCATCTGAAAAACCTCATCTCGATGAAAAAGGGATCACTGTTGATGCTACACTATATCAAGGTATGATGGGATCCTTGTTATACCTAACAATAAGTAGACCTGATATTCTCTATGTTGTATGCCTTTGTGCAAGATTTCAGGCAAATCCAAAAGAATCCCACTTGCAAAGTGTCAAGCAAACCTTTCGCTATCTCAAAAACACTCAGGACATGTACCTCTGGTATCCGAGTACCCCTGATTTTACACTAATGGGCTACAATGACTTTGACTTTGCAAGCACTTTGTTAGACAGAAAGAGTACGTCATGCACCACACAATTTCTAGGACTATGTTTTAGATTGGAGTTCCAAGAAACAAAACACAGTCGTTTTGTCATCTGCCGAAGCAGAATATGTCTCTGCAACTGCTTGCTGTGCACAAATACTATGGATTCAACAATAACTACAGGACTATCTCATTCCTCCCACTTGCACTACAATTTTTTGTGACAACAATAGTGCTATTGATTTATCTAAAAATCCCGTTCATCATTCCAGGACAAAGCACATTGAGATTCGTCACCACTCCCTAAGAGATTGCGTTGAAAAAAGTTGTACAACTAGAGTACGTTCCCACTTCTAATCAACTTGTAGACATATTCACCAAACCGTTGCAACGAGGTCCATCTGAAACTCTACGTTCACAACTAGGTATGACTCGTATGACTTAGCTAAGGTTGTATCTCCTTCTCTTGTTTAACCATCACCTGGGTAATATGCATGAGTATGTATTTGACTTTGTATGTCTGTCAAATAAAGAAACACCAGAGCATGAAATTCAATTTCTCTTTTGCAAAAAAACAAACCGCGAAACTTAAGTCCTTCAATCCGCGACCACTTTTCTTGCCCAATCCCAATTTTTTATCCTGACAAAACTGTAGAGTCTACATTACCAAGCTATCGCCTTTTTCATCTTCTTCTACCCAGCACCCTCACACAGCTTTCACCATACTCTTGCTTTTCTTTGACTTCAATCCCTGCTACCTTCCTCACCCCTGAAACCATGGCCACCAACCAAAACCTAAACCCTACATTCTCCGAAGCCGATCTCCCCAGTGATCCACACCTTCTTCAAGCTCTGATCAATAAGCTCTCCGTCCTCCAAGCCAAACAAATAATGGCAAAAATACATAGTGAAAATATGTATACTTATGGGCAAAGAAAAGGCAAGTGCACGTAGTCGATGTAGTACAACAAGTGTCGTATCCACAGAGAAATTGGTTCAATTATCCTAGTCTCGGTATTTAATAAAAACAGCAAATTGGGGGTTTAGTCGGAGGCAAGCTTGATTGTTTAGGATCAGTGCAGAAATAATAGATACAATAAAATAAGGTGAATGAATTGATATGGATAGAAAAGGTATCCTAGGATAGTAGGGGAATTGCCTAAATTACTTAAACAAATTTATAACCATGTCTCAATTATTTATTGTCTATTAGAGTTAATAAGGGTAAGTTACGAACTCTTAATAATAGCCTCAGTATTTTCCTACTCAATCCGGAGTGTAAATACCAAGGTTTATTCCTTTGTGGTACTATTGACTATCTCAAAATCATATGTTGATAGTTACCATAAAAATGCAGTAGTTTGTCGCGTAAAGCATTTAAAATTATTTATTGAAAGGAATAAAAACAAGTATAATAAATGAGACATGTAATAAATATTTATTTAAGCAATATTAGGGTCAAACCCCATCCTAGGATCCAAATAAAATTACTCAGCCATTGACAGAAATAAAAACAGAGTAAACATAGACATTAAAATAGAGTAAAGTTTGAGGAAAGCAAGAACTCTATTTTTGGGAGAGAGTTGTTTCGCTTCCGGGCTTGTCTCCGTGATTATGCCGACCTCAAAACGTAGAACGAAGAAAGCGAACAAAACAGGCACAAGTTGGTCCTGTCCGGGTGGGGCCACGCGGACACAAACAGACAACTCCTGTCCGTGTGGGGGCTGTGCGGACACAAACGCGGACATGGCCTGGTTTTGTGCAGATCGTCTTCTTCGTCTGGTTTTCTAGAAAATGGAAGAGTTAGGCTTATTGGGTGATGGGAAATGATTGAAATGAAGTGGATATGTGGATGTATGGATGAAGAATGAAATTTGGATGGAGGGAGAGTGAATTTTGATGAGTGTTGTGTGATCGATTGATGGATTTTGAGCAGATGGCTCGTGGTTTTTATAGACGAAAAGAGGGGAAGAAGACAAAGGCTATGGCAGGTGTGGGTGAAGAATTTAAGGAATGCGGCGCCTGATACAATTGATGTAGTAGATAAATATGTTTGTAGGCACCACAAATGAGGAAAAACAGCGAAGGCGGTGCAGATCTATCAGTCGCATGATTTCTGGATTTGGCGCAGTCATTTACATGTGTCCGCGTTTTTATCTGGATTTGTGTCTGGATATGGCTCATCAGGACGTGAGACGTCCGCGTTTCTGTCCGTGTAAGGACATAAATGTCTTGGTGAGATTTGTTCGTGTCCGAATTTGAGTCCGCGTACGGACGCGTGTCCGAGTTTGAGTCCACGTACGGACGCGATCTCTTGCTTCCTGTCCGCGTTTGCGTTCGCGTAGGGCTACGCAGACACATGTATTTCGTCTCATCTTGTTCTGCAAACTTCGACAAGCTCCAGATTCTTTGTTTGAGCTCCGGTTTTAGATCCGTTTGCGCCTATGCGTTCGTATCTTTGTCTACTTTGCTCTCCTAGCTTGGTTTTCCTCATTTTAACCAATAAATCTGTAAGATAACCAATAAAACATAAACTAGAGGAAAACTAACCAAAGTAGAGAAATGAGCAAGAAAAGTGCTAATATACATATGAAATACACCCATAAATCATGCTCATTTGGACACTAATCACACCCCCGCACTTACCTTTTTGCTTGTCCTCAAGCAAAACCATGTACCCAAGCAAGTAGGGAATGCTCAATACTAACAAATATTATTATGAAGGGTAGGATAAGGAGGTGAACAATACGCGACTTAAACTTTTTGAGGAGTGTGAACCATCACCTACTGGTGGCATAGGTGTGCTTAGGGTAAAGATAAAATATAGAGTTTCAGGGTATGATCCAGAGTGCTTCTTTGAAGATTAGGTAACTTTGAGAACTTTTACCATGGCCAACTTCTCTCAAGAATGGGCATTGAGGAGAAAACAAAAGGAAAAATAGAATTATGCATTTGTTTCACTTTTGCATTAGAGATGAGAGATAATATTTAGGCTTCAAGCCTTTGTATTTAAGAACACTCAACTCTCATTTGTTGGTTACCAATGGCGTCTCTCAAGTCCCTTGTTTATTTTTATTTATTTATTTTTGACAGAGAAGACACCCCTTAGCAATCCCTAAGAAAGAAGGCAGAAGACCCCTAAGCGATAAAAATCCACCATTTCAGATCATTTGGTCACACTGCATAAAAATGCTCCTCAAAAGTAATTAAAATGAAAAATTTTGTACCTTTTATCCCTAAATTCATAATAGTATTTTTTTTAAAGAGAACAGCCCACATATAAAGGGTCCACGTTTTGAATTTGGACAAATGCAAGATAAGCAGTGAGATTAAGCTTTTAAAGGTGTCAATCAAGAGAGACTTAAGAGAGTAAAAGAGAAGTGAGTCCTCCCCCACACTTAGATTGGACAATGTCCTCATTGCGTAGGAAGAATTTAAATTAACGAGGTCATGCAATCTAAACAGAGTACCTCACACAATTCAAAGCAGTAGGGAGTATGGAAAAATTGAAGTGCAAGCAAAGAGAGTGTACTCCCCAGAGTTCGTAGAGTGTTTAGCAGAGCTCCCCCACACTTGATTCACTGTAGAAATGACGTAGTATGTTCCTGGAAAGAATATTCTCTACAGCCAGAAGAACTCAAGTGAAATTAAAACTCACCATATTTATTTAAAGGGAAAATAAACACACAAAGTGAAAACCGGATAAAATAGAAGTACTGTAAAATGATAGATAGTGGGAGAACTTCCCCATACTCGATATTTAACCTCAGAGTAGCGGAGCTCGGTAGTGGTGTGGACACGAAGTTGCAGCTGCATAAGATACTAAAGGCAGCCAAACCAATACCGGGGCTAACAGTGAAATAAATGAGCATTTTTTTTGAAAACAAAATATAAAATATTTAAATATAGGGAAATAACTGTAATAGAAAGCAATAATGATAGAAATTCGGGTTGCCTCCCAAAAAAGCTGCCCTTCTTTTTAAGGTCTGTGGCTAGACCGTAGTAGGGGTTAGATCAAACTGGTGTGAGCCTCGATTTTAAACCCTATCCTATGTTGATTAAAGTTGATTAGGATCTAGTCGGGTTTTAGGTCCACTTATAACCTAAGATTAATAACTATGTCATAAAACAATAATTATTAAAACCTAAGCTAGCTCACTGGAACCTATTATGAGTCGCCACCTAATTTTAACCTAGATCAAATTAGGAAAGGAGAGTTCGGGTTCGGGGGCTTGATATTCGACTTAATTAGGGTTCAAATTACTTTCATTACCCCTAGAAGTCGTTTTTCCTCTACTTAGTTTAATTACGGCTTATTACGAGTCGTTTTTAACCTAAGTGCGCGCTTCTGTTTTTTTTATTTTTTAACGTTTTTTTTGACAGAAAATTAAAGTGGAAATTAAGATACCTAAACTAGGGTTTCGGAGGCAGAATTAGGTCAAATTTTGTTTCCGTCCGTGGCTACGGACCTAATGTCCGAAACCACGGACCCTAATTAACCTAATTACACAGAAAAGTCGAATTTGAACAGAAACGAGATTTTGAAAAGTCCGGGGCCACGGACAGGGACGTACGTGGGCAACGGACGTCGTGGCGCCCGGACATGTTTATAAAACCCTAAATTTTGAAAATAAAAATATCCCGCCACCGTCCGGGGCGTCCGGCTTTCGGACAGAGCGTCCGGGACCCCGGACATAGCGTCCGTGGGTGCGGACCGACCTCGGACGGCGGCGTTGAGGCAGTTCCCGGCGGTGTTTTTGGCTCAAAATTTATGGGTACGTAGCCTGAAAGATTCTAAACATGTTAGTGATCAAAAGTTTTCAATTTGACTACGAATTAAGGACGAAACTTATTGAACAAGTTAGTGGACAGAAACACAAACAAACCTTAATTCAGAAGCAAAGAAAAGTCAGTTCGAATAGGAATTTCAACCAGAAGCGTATTGTGATCAGTGGAGTTAAAGAATTCGAATTCTAACCTGTTTTGGCTTCGGGATTTGGTTGTTCCTTCACATCGGGAAACTTCGAACGCGTCGTTGATAGCCGATCCGGTTCAACCTCGACCCGAGTTTCTGATTTCTTCTTCCTTGTATGATTAAGGACGGTTTGCTTCTGTTTTTGTGGTGTTTTGGTGCTTGGAAGTTCAATAGGAGAAGAAAGGATGAGTTTTTGGTGATTTTGGGGTGATTTCTGCAGTGTTTCGGTATTGATTTGAGGCTTGGAAGTGTAAAAACGTGGGAAGAAGGTTTGTGGCTGTGTTCTCTGACTTTGGAGGTGTTCTCCTCTGCCCTAGGTCGTTTTTTGGAAGGCCTTTTATAGAAAGAGCATGGCCAAGTTGATAGAACAAGATTTTTATCTAAAACCCTGATTTTGTGCTCTAAGAGAATCTGATTTTTTAAAACGTGCTACAGGTTGATAAAAATTCCGAAATTTTAACCAAAGATAAAAGACGATTTTTAGGAATTTTGAGAGTTGGAATCAGGTTATTTCGATAAATAACCGATTAGATAAAAATCTTACAATCTGGAATCTCCCATAATTCATAACTTACGATTGGAAAGTCGAAATAACGAAATTCCAACGGCATTAGTCTCTAAAAATCATCCTCTATCTTGTGTTAAAATTTCATGACATTTTGTTTTGACTTCGGTATTCCAAGGAGACTTCGGTATTTTCCAGAGGAGAGAGAAAATTGCAAAAATGATTGAATTTCTCTTTAAATTTTGGGATAAGGTTCCAAATAAAATAATTTCAGGTTTATGACTGTATGTAGTCATGCTAACCATGTGACAATTTTATTTTAATTTTGAAAACCCTTTTATTTCTATTTTGAGGTTATTTCATGTGTTAATTATTAAAGAAACTAGCTTATTAAAAGCTTAATTTCCAGAATAAATATTATCAGAAAATCATGAAATACCTTTCATAATGACTATGATATTTGGAAGTGTTTGAAGATAATGAACAAGTCATATGAAAATAGAAAATCCCGAGAATGTCCTTGGAAAATCCTGCATTGGTGCATTTTGACCATTTTGCCCTTTGTAACACGTATGCCTTAGAGACCACTCCGAGGGGGTTGAAATTTTGGGTATAACACCTGGGGGTGGTTATGAGGAGGAGATCCAAAGCATGACTCGAAGGCATTTTTGAGTTTCCACCTGGATGCATGTTTACCTTTCTTGTCCCGTTTTTCTTCAGGAATTGGTGGTGGTGTCTCTGTAATGGACATTCCATCGGGAAGGGTGACAAAGAGAAGTGGGGAAGATGGTGATTGTGTGTCCTTCACAAGCTTGAGATCCTTGGAGTTGTTGTCTGGAGTCCTCCCTGATGGATATACCAGCTGTTCATTATAAGCTAGAAGGGTGATTGTCCCTCGGGCCACCATAACGTGCGCATCGGCTGTGGCAAGGAAAGGTCGTCCAAGGATGAGAGGTGTAGTGGAGTTCTCTTCGATGTCCAAGATGACAAAATCACATGGGAAGTATAAGTGTTCCACTTTAATGATAACATCCTCCACCACTCCGCTTGGGTAAGCTACCGAACCATCCGCCAGTTGAAGGGTCATCTTGGTCTTTTTCATTTCTCCAATTCCCAGCTTTTTGAAAGTAGAGAGGGGCATCAAATTTATGGAGGCACCCAGATCGCATAGGGAGTATGGAAACGAGGTGCTACCAATTGTGTCTGGAATGGTGAAGCTACCTGGATCATTGCATTTCGATGGTAGTGGTTGTTTCAGAATAGCTGAGCAAGCTTCATTGAGTGGTACGGTACCGACTTCGACCAATTTTGTTTTATTGGAGATAAGATGCTTGAGAAATTTTGCGTAGTTTGGCAATGAGGTCTACAAACGGTATGTTGACGTTTAATTGTTTCAGCACTGCCAGAAACTTCCCATATTCAGTATCCAATTTCTGCTTTTGGAGTCGGTTGGGAAATAGTAGAGGCGGTTCTTGTGGAGAAGGTTTTGGAGCTGGTGGAATAGTGAGAATGCTGGGAGATGTCTTTTCTACTGGGACCTCAACTCTTTCCTCATTATCCTCTTGGGATTCTTCTGACCTTTGTGGGATGTGAATCTCGTTAGTTTTTCTACCGCTTCTCAAGGTTATCGCCTTAACCTCTTCTTCTTCTAAATCGAGCTTTTCATTTTCATAGCTGGCCACCAACTCCTTAAGGTAGGTCTTCTCGGACTGAATGTGATTTTTATTGATTGTGGCGGAGGTTTCCAGTTCAGCTATATTCCCTTTGGATGTTTCGATTGCTATTACCCACTCTTGAAGGGAAGGGTGAAGTTCTGGAACCTCAACTGTTTTGGCCACCTCCATCTTTTCTTCCTTGTGTTCCTTCACATAGATGTACTTGGCTTGCTCTTTTGGATTTGGCTTCGGTTGGCTTGGGAAAGTCCCTGACGGTCTTTGAACAAGTTGTTCTGCGATTTGATTAAATTGACCTTCAATTTTCTGGTTGAAAGCTTCTTGCGCATAGAGCTGGCTCTGAGTCATAGACATGAATCCCTTCATCTTCTCTTTGAGTTCCGTGTTTGGATCAACGGGGGATGAGGACGGTTGTTTTTGGTGAATACCTGGAGGGGCACCTTGTGCTCTATAACCCATATTTGCATTTGGTTGGGATCTATAACCTTGTGTTGAGTTGGAAGTATTACCCCCTCCTTGGGTTTGATCATTGTTTCTGTAACGACCCTAAAACCGGCCTAGGAGTTAGGGCCGTTACACGCCGCGAGTCTACTACCTAACGTCGCAAGGCTCTAAACAAAACGAACCCCAGAACCGAATAACAAACTTGAATAAATACCAAAGAGTTTACAAGATCCAAAAGCTTATAAGTCAAATACAAAGAGAGAGGCCCGAAGGCTACACAAAGTACTAAAGCGTCCAAAGCGCAAGCAAATAAGGTCTAAAGACACATAAAAATAACGAAGCTCCAGGAGGGGACGAGAAGAGAAGATCCCACGAGCTCAATCTGCAACAAAGTAAAGGGGTGAGCTAAACAGCCCAGCAAGCAGAAGACTTCCTCAAGGAAGCCCACTCAAAACAGGAGCAGAAGAATACTTATAAACAGAGAGGGTAGCGGAGTCAATATAAATGGACTGAATGAAACCATAAAACAGAGGCAGAGCAGAACGGAATATCACTTCAAAACACAGTCGGACCTTCAGATCAGAAACAGAAGAATGGGACACTAGTAACCAGCTAACACAGCAGAAGGACTCACATAAGGTCCTATGGATCCGAGGATCCCACAACAGAAGCCGTAGAGACAGCTAACAGACCCGTCGGTCAAATAACGTCCTAAGGGAACCCTAAGGAGTATAAACAGAAGGAATTCCTGCGCAGCATGCTACGGGACAGCCCGACCCGACTATCCAAGGCTCAGAAGCAAAGTAACTAGGTCCCAAAACCAAAAGCTCACAAAACAGATCTTAAGTGCATAAAAATGCATATAAACAGCATAAGAAGCTTGTACACAGATAGGGGAATCCAACCCCGCAAACGGAACGCAAAACGGAGCTAAAACAGAGAAGTTATGTTCAAAACAGTGGCATGTCCGAACTTGCGTCCGACCTTGCAAGTTCGGACAGAGGTCGAGAGTCAGAAGTCGCGGAGATACAAATGTCCGAACTTACGTCCGAACGTCAAAGTTCGGACGTAAGTCGAGAGTTAAAAGCCAGAACCATCTTCGTGTCCGAACTTGCGTCCGACCTTGCAAGTTCGGACACACGTCGAAACTTTTACGAAAATCCATCCTCGCGTCAGGTCCGAACTTTGAAGTTCGGACCGATGTTCGGACACTTCAAAACCTTCAAAAACAAAACGCGCCCGATGCACTGTCCGAACTTACAAGTTCGGACAGACGTTCGGACAGCGCGAAACTGACGAAATCCAGAGCGATCAGACGAGCAGAAATCAGCCAAAAAAACACCATAACTCACACAAAACTCACAGAATGGTAAATCAGTACCCTCGGGGGCTTAGCCAAACGATTAACAACGCAAAACCAATGAGAAAACACACAAGCAACACACGAAATCGGATACGAAACAGATATTAAAACAATCCCGAGGGTGAGCAAACTACCCCGATTCCATCCCCCACTTACATGAATTCGAAGCGCAGAATCCGGCCAGACGTTACCAGCAACTCAACGCACAGAACGCAGCAGAGGAAATGCACCAGACGACACTGGATTCAGCCAGCAAACAATCCAATCAATCAGAACACTGCCTCTCTCAAGACAGAAGCGAACACCACCAAAACCGAAAGGGAAACCAAACCTGAACCACCGCAGAGGAAGAGCAATCACACAGAACCGGAATTCGATCTCAAACGCACCAGCAATGCACCAGGAATTAGCACTCAAAGAGAAGGAGAGGAGAGGGATGCTGAAAACTGTCGCGAGGAGAACACACCACGTCTTGAAACTGATCGGGAAAAACTGAGCGAGGAAATAACATAATGGACTCTATTTTCTTTACTAATGACTTACCAAAATAAAAGAAAGGGAAACGACCTCCTTGCCCCTGTCTTTTATTTAAATACCTCGAACGTCCCATCAACTAAACAAAGCATCACACAAACATAAGTAATTGACATAAACCGGAACGTTATGTCATGAAATCTGCAAACGTAAAAATACGGAGTATTACATCACTCCCCCTTAAAAGGAATTTCGTCCTCGAAATTCAACATACCTCACTGCTCGAAAAGGGAAGGGAACTTGGCACGCAACTCCTCATCGAGTTCCCACGTCGCCTCACGCTCGGACTGGTCAGACCACTGCACTTTAACCATAGGCAGTGTCTTGCTACGAAGCCGACGAACATCCCGTGCTAAAATACGGACCGGAACTGCCTCATAAGTGAAATCATCTCTGAGTCGAAGCTGACCATAGTCAATCACATGCGAAGGATCATGTAGATACTTCCTGAGCATCGACACATGGAACACGTCATGCACTCCTGCTAGAGCTGGTGGCAATGCCAATCTGTAAGCCACCGGCCCAACCTTCCCAAGCACCTCAAAGGCCCTATGAACCGAGGACTCAGCTTGCCTCGCTTCCCAAAACGAACCACACCCCGAACTGGAGAGATCTTCAGGTACACGTGGTCTCCCACCTGAAACTCAAGCGGACGGCGTCTCTGATCTGCATAACTCTTCTGCCGGCTCTGGGCAACCAACAAACGCTCCCTGATAGTCTTAACTTTGTCCACAGCTCCCTGCACCAACTCAGGACCTACAATCGCCCTCTCCCGCAGGCATCCCAACAAATAGGAGATCTACAGCGCCTACCATACAACGCCTCATATGGAGCCATCCCAATGCTCGATTGGAAACTATTATTGTAGGCGAACTCAATCAAGGTCACATGCTGATCCCAACTGCCCCCGAAGTCGAGCACACAAGCCCTCAACATGTCCTCCAAAATCTGATTCGTCCTCTCCGTCTGCCCATCGGTCTGAGGATGATAAGCCGAACTGAAAGCCAAATTCGTCCCTAACGCCTTATGCAGGCTTCGCCAGAAGCGAGATACAAATCTCGGATCTCTGTCCGAAACGATCGTCGCCGGCACACCGTGCAACCTCACAATCTCATCAATATACAGCCGAGCCAGGCGCTCAAGGCTGAAGGTCTTCCTCACAGGCAAGAAATGAGCTGACTTCGTCAACCGGTCCACAACCACCCACAGCGCATCGTACCCAGAAGATGTCCTAGGCAGCCCCATAATGAAATCCATGCTAACGCTCTCCCATTTCCACTCAGGAACGGGAAGAGGCTGCAGAAGACCCGCAGGTCGCTGATGCTCAGCCTTCACCTGCTGACAGGTTTGGCAACGAGCTACAAAATCAGAAATCTCCCTCTTCATATTCGCCCACCAAAAGGATTCCCGGAGATCCCGGTACATCTTCACCCCTCCTGGGTGCACAAATAAGGAGCTCCATGAGCCTCCTGCATAATCTCCCGCCTAAGGTCGCCTCCACTAGGCACACAAACTCTGCCCCTGAAGCGTAGACAGTCATCGCCGGACACAGAAAACTCTGACTCCTGCTCATCTGCCAACTTCTCCCTGATCTTGCACAACTCAGCATCAATCTTCTGACCCTCTCTGATCCGCTCAATCAAAGTAGACTGGACCTGAATCGAAGCAATCATCCCAGCACGGTCGGACCGAACAACCCAAACCCCCATACGCTGAAGCTCAAAAGCAGACCTCTGAACCCCTGTCAACGAACAAGCTAGACCAGGAGCACCCCTACGCTCAAGGCATCAGCCACCACATTCGCTCTACCCGGATGGTAGAGGATCTCCAGATCGTAGTCATGTAACAGCTCCAACCAGCGCTGTCTCAAATTCAATTCCTTGCGTGAACAGATATTTGAGACTCTTGTGATCCGTGTAGACCTTACACGTCACCCCATACAAATAGTGCCGCCAGATCTTCAAGGCGAAGACCACAGCAGCTAGCTCCAAGTCATGGGTAGGATAATTCTTCTCATACGGCTTCAACTGTCGTGACCCATACGCTACCACCTTTCCCTGCTGCATCAGAACACACCCCAACCCCTGTGGGAAGCGTCACAGAACACCTCGAAGCCCTCTGTCCCAGAAGGCAACGTCAAAATCGGAGCCGAAGTCAACCTCTTCTTCAACTCCTGAAAGCTCTCCCGGCACGCCTCACTCCAATCAAACTTGACATCCTTCCTAAGAAGACGAGTCAAGGGAGATACAATCTTAGAAAAGCCCTCCACGAACTTCCTATAATACCCAGCCAATCCCAGAAAACTGCGCACCTCAGACACTAGTGGGCTTCGCCCACTCCATAACCGCCTTAATCTTCTCCGGGTCCACTGAATGCCATCCTTCGAAACCACGTGGCCAAGAAACACCACTCTATCCAACCAGAACTCACACTTCTTCAATTTAGCATACAACTCCTTCTCCTTCAACGTCTGTAGAACCATCCTCAGATGCTCCTCATGCTCCTCAGCACTCTTGGAGTACACCAAGATGTCGTCAATAAACACAACTACAAAAGAATCCAAGAAAGGTTTGAAGACTCTGTTCATCATATCCATGAAGAACGACGGGGCATTGGTCAAACCAAAAGGCATGACCAAGAACTCATAATGCCCATATCGGGTCCTAAATGCAGACTTAGACACATCCTCGGCCTTAATCTTCAGCTGATGATATCCAGAACGCAAGTCGATCTTCGAGAAGACTGTCGCCCCTGCTAACTGGTCAAAGAGATCATCAATGCGGGGAAGAGGATACCGATTCTTGATGGTAACCTTATTCAATTCCCTATAGTCAATGCACAATCTGAAGGAGCCATCCTTCTTCTTCACGAACAACACAGGTGCTCCCCATGGAGACACACTAGGGCGAATGAAGCCCTTATCCAGAAGATCCTGCAGCTGCACCTTCAGCTCCTTAAGCTCTGCCGGACTCATGCGATAGGGAGCCTTAGAGATAGGCTGAGTCCCTGGCGCTAACTCAATAGAAAACTCCACCTCACGATCAGGTGGTAGTCCTGGCACATCGTCCTGGAACACCTCAGGAAACTCACACACAATGGGTATATCCTCCAGCCGGGATCCCTCCTTAACCTCAGGTACAAAGCAGAGAAAACCCTGGCAGCCCTTCCTCAAGGAACGGACTGCCTGCATAGCAGACACCAACACAGGAGCACAAGGAATGGAATTCCCCACAAAAGCAAAACGGGTCTCACCCGGTCTATCAAACACAACTCTCCTAGCTGCACAATCTATATGGGCATGGTGCTCTGCTAGCCAGTCCATGCCCAAAATCACATCGAAGCAAGACATACGCATAGGGATCAAATCAGCAGACAAGTTCCTATCCATAATCACTACCGGAACCGACTTACACACAGAATCAAGTACACAAGCAGGTACGCCACTCAGCGGGCTAGAAATACACAAATCCACATCACAGGGCACAGCAGACAACCCGAGACTACCCACTAAATCAGCAGACACAAAGGAGTGGGTAGCTCCTGAATCAAACAAGCAGAAAACTGGCTGAGAAGAGATCTGAAGAATACCTGACACAACTCGGCCTGAGTCACGGTCTCGCTCACCAGCTAGAGCGTACACACGAGCCTGGGTCTGGGGCTTCTTCTGATCAGTCTTCTGCCCGGACCCTGAACCAGCTCCTCGGCCCTCAGAACCGCCACTGCTACCTCCACCTCTAGCCTGTGGACACTGGGCAATGCGATGGTCTAGCGAACCACACTTGAAGCACGCCCCGGACTTCCTGTAGCACTCCCGCCCAGGATGGAAACGGTCACACTCCGACACTTCTCCACAGCAGGGGATGCTGATGAAGAAGAACCCCGGTCTCCTCTATACTTCTTCTTCTGAGAAGAAGTCTGCTCACGCCTCTCGGGCTCCTCCACACGACCCTTCCTCTTCTGGTCCTTGCCCTTATCGGGCCTCTGGTCCCTCTTCTCATACCGCTGCCTAGCCTGCAGCTCAGACTCCACCACCAACGCCACATCGGCCACATCCCGGAAAGTCTTGTGGCGAAAAGGTGCCACAGCAGCTCGAATGTCACCCCTCAACCCAGCCTCAAACTTCCTAGCCTTCCGGTTATCATCCGGCTCAGGCACAAACTTCGAAAGGGAAATAAACTTCCTCACATAGTCGTCCACTGACATCTCCTTCGTCTGGCGAAGCCTCCCATACTCTACAATCTTCTGATCCCTGAAGACATCGGGATAGAACTGCTGATTGAAGCAGCCCCTGAACTGCTCCCATGTCCATGGGTGGGGGTACTTCCCTTCGACCGACTTCCACCACTCCTTCGCCTCACTCTGAAACATGAAGGTAGCGAATCCGACTTTCTGATCCTCCTCACATCCCATGACCGCAGAAGGTCCTCAACAGTGATCCAGTGGCTCGCCTCCTGTGGGTCGCCACTAGCATCAAAGAAGGTGGCTTCAGCTTCAGAAACTCCTGAAGCGCCTTCACGTTGTTGCCCCCCGCGTTACCGGCTCCTGCCGCCTGACCAGCAGTGGCCCCTACAGTCTGCAGCACCTGGGTCACCACCTGCTGCACAATCTCTGCAATGTCCCCCTGGGGAGCATCGCCTGCAGCTGACCACGTCCTGAACGTCGGGGAGGCATACTGAAGATACAACATCAAAATTTATCAGAAACCATCAAGCATCAAACAGCAGACCCTTCAAACACCCACACATGCAGACAAAACCCCACAGACACCAAAGAACGAGCAACCTGGCTCTGATACCACTAAATGTAACGACCCCAAAACCGGCCTAGGAGTTAGGGCCGTTACACGCCGCGAGTCTACTACCTAACGTCGCAAGGCTCTAAGCAAACGAATCCCAAAACCGAATAACAAACTTGATAAATACCAAAGAGTTTACAAGATCCAAACTTATAAGTCAAATACAAAGAGAGGCCCGAAGGCTACACAAAGTACTAAAGCGTCCAAAGCGCAAGCAAATAAGGTCTAAAGACATATAAAATAACGAAGCTCCAGGGGGACGAGAAGAGAAGATCCCACGAGCTCAATCTGCAACAAAGTAAAGGGGTGAGCTAAACAGCCCAGCAAGCAGAAGACTTCCTCAAGGAAGCCCACTCAAAACAGAAGCAGAAGAATACTTATAAACAGAGAGGATAGCGGAGTCAATATAAATGACTGAATGACCACAAAACAGAGGCAGAGCAGAACGGAATATCACTTCAAAACACAGTCGGACCTTCAGATCAGAAACAGAAGAATGGGACACTAGTAATCAGCTAACACAACAGAAGGACTCACATAAGGTCCTATGGATCCGAGGATCCCACAACAGAAGCCGTAGAGACAGCTAACAGACCCGTCGGTCAAATAACGTCCTAAGGGAGACCCTAAGGAGTATAAACAGAAGGAATTCCTGCGCAGCATGCTACGGGACAGCCCGACCCGACTATCCAAGGCTCAGAAGCAAAGTAACTAGGTCCCAAAACCAAAAGCTCACAAAACAGATCTTAAGTGCATAAAAATGCATATAAACAGCATAAGAAGCTTGTACACAGATAGGGGAATCCAACCCCGCAAACGGAACTCAAAACGGAGCTAAAACAGAGTTATGTCAAAACAGTGGCATGTCCGAACTTGCGTCCGACCTTGCAAGTTCGGACAGAGGTCGAGAGTCAGAAGTCGCGGAGATACAAATGTCCGAACTTACGTCCGAACGTCAAAGTTCGGACGTAAGTCGAGAGTTAAAAGCCAGAACCATCTTCGTGTCCGAACTTGCGTCCGACCTTGCAAGTTCGGACACACGTCGAAACTTTTACGAAAATCATCCTCGCGTCAGGTCCGAACTTTGAAGTTCGGACCGATGTTCGGACACTTCAAAACCTTCAAAAACAAAACGCGCCCGATGCACTGTCCGAACTTACAAGTTCGGACAGACGTTCGGACAGCGCGAAACTGACGAAATCCAGAGCGATCAGACGAGCAGAAATCAGCCAAAAATCACCATAACTCACACAAAACTCACAGAATGGTAAATCAGTACCCTCGGGGGTTAGCCAAACGATTAACAACGCAAAACCAATGAGAAAACACACAAGCAACACACGAAATCGGATACGAAACAGATATTAAAACAATCCCCGAGGGTGAGCAAACTACCCCGATTCCATCCCCCACTTACATGAATTCGAAGCGCAGAATCCGGCCAGACGTTACCAGCAACTCAACGCACAGAACGCAGCAGAGGAAATGCACCAGACGACACTGGATTCAGCCAGCAAACAATCCAATCAATCAGAACACTGCCTCTCTCAAGACAGAAGCGAACACCACCAAAACCGAAAGGGAAACCAAACCTGAACCACCGCAGAGGAAGAGCAATCACACAGAACCGGAATTCGATCTCAAACGCACCAGCAATGCACCAGGAATTAGCACTCAAAGAGAAGGAGAGGAGAGGGATGCTGAAAACTGTCGCGAGGAGAACACACCACGTCTTGAAACTGATCGGGAAAAACTGAGCGAGGAAATAACATAATGGACTCTATTTTCTTTACTAATGACTTACCAAAATAAAAGAAAGGGAAACGACCTCCTTGCCCCTGTCTTTTATTTAAATACCTCGAACGTCCCATCAACTAAACAAAGCATCACACAAACATAAGTAATTGACATAAACCGGAACGTTATGTCATGAAATCTGCAAACGTAAAAATACGGAGTATTACAGTTTCTCCATGAGAAATTTGGATGATTTCTCCACGGGGCGTTGTTGTTTTAGTTGTAACTGTAATTGGGGTGGTTACCAATGTAATTGATGTCTTCTTGTTGTTGGATGTTGTTTCGTCCTTCGCACAAATGGGTATCGTGAGGACCTGCGCAGATAGCACATCCTTCTAAAGTGGAAGATGAAGATGCTATTGATTTGGTGGTTTCTTTTTGAGCTATAGCAATCTTTTCGACCATTTTTGCGAGAGATGACAGTTGTGCTGAGAGATGATCGGTGGGCTCTACGTGGAGTAGACCTGCTGCTCTCAGAGCTCTGCCCTTGTTTCTTGACCATTGTCGTGTGTTGCTAGTCATGATTTCAAGAAGTTCCATTCCTTCTTGAGGAGACTTGGTCATGAAACTACCTCCAGTTGAAGAGTTTACCAAGAGTCTGTTGGAGTCATCCAACCCGTTGAAGAAGGAGAGGCAGAGGGACTGGTCATCTAACCCATGGTGGGAGCAGTTCATCAACATCTCTTTGAATCTGTCCCACGCATCATACAGAGTCTCCCCTGGTTCTTGAGTGAAAGTGTTGATCTCTTCGATGAGTTGTCTTGTTCTGCTTGTGGGGTAATATTTGCCAAGAAATTTCTTGGCCATTTGTGCCCATGTTCGGATTGAACTTGAAAGGAGGCTTCTATACCATTTTGATGCTGTTTTGGACAATGAATGAGGAAACAGTTGTAATCTAATTCTTTCATTGATGGTACCTGTTTTTCCAAATGAATTACAGAAGTCGAGGAACGAGCTTAGGTGATTGGGAGCATCGTCTGGGTTTGAACCATTGAATTTTCCCAAATCACGGACTGCTGTGATGTAGTGGGTCTTGAAAGTCCATTGTGCCGCTTGTGCCGGTGTCAATTCTGGTAGAATTATGGCTGAAGCTCTTCCTTCAGTGTCTGGTTGGTGGTAATCAGAGAGGGAGCGTTGTTGTTGATTTTCGTGATCCATCTCATCTATGACTTGGTTATCGCCCATGTCTTGATTTCTCTGATTTCTTTTTGTGTTGAATAAAGTGCGCTCGGGTTCAGGTCTCGGACTGATAAGTGGAGAACCTCGGGTTCGAGTGTTTGGCATGCACATAAGAAATTTGATTTGTGAGGATTTGTGAAATTAACAGTAAATGGATAAATAAAAGCAGAAATATTTAAATAGGTGAATAACTAAATTAGACAAAAATTAAGGTACCGAAAACTAGGGAAATTGATTCCATCAATTTCCCCGGCAACGGCGCCATAAACTTGTTGGCCAAAAATACATAGTTAAAATATATATACTTATGGGTAAAGAAAAGGCAAGTGCACCTAGTCGATGTAGTACAATTGTCGTATCCACAGAGAAATTGGTTCAATTATCCTAGTCTCGGTATTTAATAAAAACAATAAATAGGGGGTTTAGCCGGAAGCAAGCTTGATTGTTTAGGATCAGTGCATAAATAATAGATACAGTAAAATAAGGTGAATTAGTTGATATGGATAGAAAAAGGTATCCTAGGATAGTGGGGGAATTGCCTAAATTACTTAAACAAATTTATAACCATGTCTCAATTATTTATTGTCTATTAGAGTTAATAAGGGTAAGTTATGAACTCTTAATAATAGCCTCAGTATTTTCCTACTCAATCCGGAGTGTAAATACCAAGGTTTATTCCTTTGTGGTACTACTGACTATCTCAAAATCATATGTTGATAGTTACCATAAAAATGTAGTATTTTGTCGTGTAAAGCATTTAGCAATATTTATTGAAAGGAATAAAAACAAGTATAGTAAATGAGACAGGTAAATATTTATTTAAGCAATATTAGGGTCAAACCCCATCCTAGGATCCAAATAAAAATTACTCAGCCATTGACAGAAATAAAAACAGAGTAAACATAGACATTAAAACAAAGTAAAGTTTGAGGAAAGAAAGAACTCTATTTTTGGGGAGAGTTGTTTCACTTCCGGGGTTGTCTCCGTGATTATGCCGACCTCAAAACGATGATAGATTGGTAGAACAAAGAAAACGAACAAAACAGGCACAAGTTGGTCCTGTCTGGGTGGGGCCACGCGGACACAAACACGGACAACTCCTGTCCGTGTGGGGGCTGTGCGGACACAAACGCGGACACGGCCTGGTTTTGTTCAGATCGTCTTCTTCGTCTGGTTTTCTGGAAAATGGAAGAGTTAGGCTTATTGGGTGATGGGAAATGATGGAAATGAAGTGGATATGTGGATGTATGGATGGAGAATGAAATTTGGATGGAGGGAGAGTGAATTTTGATGTGTGTTGTGTGATCGATCGATGGATTTTGAGCAGATGGCTCGTGGGTTTTTATAGAAGAAAAGAGGGGAAGAAGACAAAGGCTATGGTAGGCGTAGGTGACGAATTTAAGGAATGCGGTGCCTGATACAATTGATGTAGTAGATAGATATGTTTGTAGGCGCCGCAAATGAGGAAAAACAGCGAAGGCGGTGCAGATCTATCAGTCGTGTGATTTCTGGATTTGGCGCAATCATTTACACGTGTCCACGTTTGTGTCCGGATTTGTGTCCGGATAGGGCTCATCAGGACGTGAGACGTCCGCGTTTCTGTCCGCGTAAGGACACAAATGTCCTGGCGAGATTTGTTCGTGTCCGAATTTGAGTCCTGTTTATGGACGTGTGTCCGAGTTTGAGTCCGCGTACGGACGCGATCTCTTGCTTCCTGTCCGCGTTTGCGTCCGCGTAGGGGCTACGCGGACACATGTATTTCGTCTCTACTTGTTCTGCAAACTTTGACAGGCTCCAGATTCTTCGTTTGAGGTCCATTTTTAGATCCGTTTGCGCCTATGCGTTCGTCTCTTCGTCTACTTTGCTCGTAGCTTGGTTTTCCTCATGTTTAACCAATAAATCTGTAAGATAATCAATAAAACATAAATTAGAGGAAAAATAACCAAAGTGGAGAAATGAGCAAGAAAAATGCTAATATAACATATGAAATACACCCATAAATCATGCTCATTTTGACACTTATCTACAAACACCAACCTCTATCTCTGCCTCCACTGCCATCACACCTGAAATGTTCGTTGACACCCAACCTCTCATCACTCCTCTGCCCACAACCTCCACTGAACCAACTCTCACATAGACCCTAAGCCGTCACCACAAAAATCGGAAACCATACCATCTCCCACCAAGAAATCAACACCACCAACAACCCCAATCATTCCCACTCCAGACACGATAACAAAATCTCCACAGCATGAGCAAATTCAATTTGGGTCTGTCGAACCTCCTACTAAGCGCTCGTCTGAAAACCCAAAACCTGAATCTCCCATCAAACAAACCAAAAATCCCGACACTGATTTTATTTTGAAAGCCCAACACTCTGCTCCCGAACAATCACCACCTCCAAAGAAAACTCGCCGAAACAAAGCCACTGCTCCCCGTCCTCTAACTACTAGAACTCTTCGACCCGGAGCCAAAACCCAACCAACATCTTCTCAGTCAACTCCGGTTTTCACAGTCATTCCACCTTCTTCGATAAGCCTAGCACCAGCTCTAGAGAAAACTCGAAGCGCAATCAACTCATCTACTCAAGCTGACTCGTACATTGGTACTACTTCCACAAGAAAGCAACTACGCCCTAAGGCTGAGTCAATCCCTCCAACATCACCTCCAAGTCTATGTCTGATTGATATCCACATCGCGGTCTACTCCCTCCCCACTGATGACTCCGCCGACTCACAAAATCTGGTCAAAGGCAAACTACTGGATCTTGAGTGGCTTCACTCAATGGGCTTCACCATGTTTGAAGAGATGTTCTATTTTATGAACTGGATCCATCTATTTCTCGGCATCCAGACCTTCCACGAAGAAGAGGCCTACCAGTTCTACCAGAACTATGTCATCAGAATGGAAAAAATAATGACCGAGGTACATGAGACTGCCATTATTCTTGATTCTACAGCTATTGTAACTCATCTGGCCATACCAGCCTCTATACTAGAATTTTATGATAGGGCTAGCTTTCCTGATTTAGGGTTTATCCCTATGAAAGAGGTTTATGATTTTTTTTTCTCCCAAATAGCTGCGTCGGTCACTCCTTAGACCGACCCGCTCTTTCAAATATTCACCAAATGCTCCACACCTTGGTGATTAAAAACCTCGTACCTAGAAAAGAAGGAAACCAGTTTGTCAGGCCTCTTGACCTTGCAATCATGTACTGCCTAATCCATAATCAAAGAATAAACCTACCTAAACTGATCCTCAATCACATAGCCTCAACTATCTCCTCACCCCGACACTCTCTAGGGTATATCTTCTGGTTACAAAAAATCCTCATCCACTGTGGCATCTCATTTGATCCTTCCAAAGCTAGCCGTATAACTGAAACTGACATACTTGGTCAGATTCTATACAACAAAACTCCGTCCTTTTAGACCAAGTCCGTCTCCAGACCAAATCTCCCATCTAAAAAACACTCTACTCCAAAACCAACACCCAATCCCGACACTTTAACTCTCGCTGATAGAGTTACTGTGATTAAAGAAAATCTGGCTACCCTGGCCAAAAAGATAGACATGCTCATAGACATCCTCAATTCGAATCATAAGAAGACGATGAACATATTTGAAGGAGGGGTCAAGCACGTGACCGAGGAATTTAGAGAGACTTTTTCTGTGGCGCTTACAGCTGCAAACAAGATGGATGATGTTGAGATTTCAGGGGAAGACGGAGAGCCGACTGCTGACACAGGAATGAACCAAGGAGATGTCTAACATTTGCCCCACTCCCTCTTAACCTATAATACCTAGGATGACTGACTCTTGAACAATTTGCTTTTTTTGCTTTGGTGGTTTGTTATGTGACATTCAGATACTCTGTTTTTGGATATTTCTCATGCGTTTCTGATGCACTGATTATTGATATATCTTTTGAGTGCTTTGAACCCTTGTTTCCCATATTCTTTTACTTAGATTTATGCATTTACCTTCTTTTTCATGTTATTTTGGCTTAGGACGTGATTAGGAAGGAGTTAAGAGCTTTTGGAACAAAAAGAGAAAAATTTACACATGTCCGGATATGAGTCAGGATGGGAAGCCACGGACACAGAAGCGGACAGTTCCAGATCAAATTCACCTTTAACCCTGTCCGCATACGCGGACAGAAAAGCGGACAGCTCCTTCTGTCCCTTGTCCACAAACACGGACGCCCATGTGGACGCTCACAGATCTTGCCAGGACAGTCCTGTCCGCAATGTGGACTCAAATGCGGACAGGAGTTAATCTCGCTAGGACAGCCATGTCCGCACGCGGACAGAAACACGGACGCGTGTAGATCTCGTCAGGCCACCCCTGTCCGTATGCGGACTCAAACGCGGACGTCACACATAATTGAAAAATAAAAAATCATGCGCGCTGATAATTAGGCTTTCGGCGCAATTATCAGCCGATTACACCCATACTCAGTGTAAATTAAACCAGTTCCCATGCTCAATCAATCGCCTACCCAACTCACCACTAATCTATGTCTACTTCTAAGCCTATTTAAACCCTTCCCCAGCCTTCATTTCAATTCGCACCAGACATTCGTCTACACCTCTCTTCATCCTCCTCCATCTCTCATTCCATTCATCTGCTCATCCTCATAATAATTCCTCCGTACTCCATCTCCATACCTACACTCAAACACAAATACACTTCACATCACTCACGTTTTCATCCCAATTTCTTCACACAAAAATCACACATAAGCCTCCGCACACACGCCACACAAAATATCACGTCCGGATTTGTGTCCGACCCACCCCATCCGGACGTCTCACAAACTCACCCAAAATTTCCACTTTCACCCCATTTCACCAAATTCACTCCATTGTCACCAAATCCAACCTCTCAGCCAGCATAGCGCAAGGACAAAGGGTGGAGCGAGCGAGAAGATCTTCGTAACAGATGATTTCTCTCAACTCTTTCTCATTTATGATTTCAATTGCTATGTCTAGCTAAAAGGATATACTCTAGGGGAAGGGATGTTGTAACTAGTTAAACTCTGCATTATTTTACTGCTTTATTGAGACTATTTGGATTGTTCAAGTTAATGCTTTTTAAGTGCTTTTAATAAACGTCATGAATTTATTATAAGCCCTCGAATCATGTTATGATCAGATAAGGTGATTAGCATTGATGGTCCTATTAACCTGTTACCTGTGATAATTGCAATCAGATAGATTACATTAGCCACTAGGAGCTTTAGTCCGGACCAAACCACACTAGTAATTCTGTGCAATAAAACCATCTAGATATACTTGATAAGTCTAGACTAGAACTACGTGTCCTGTCTAGATGAGCTATCTGGAATTAGGACTTAATACATAATAGACAATTGAGAATTACAAGCCAATCCAAAGTCTCCGTTTAAGTAGTAGAATATGCAGAACCTAGCTAGTAAAACAACTCCCTGAACCTAGAGTACCGTTCACACTCCCAAATCTATCACTTTAATTTATCTGCTATTTACTTTCTTGTTATCTATTTAAACCCCAAAACCAAAACAAACCCCTTTTGAATTACCTACTGTCTTAGGCTAGGCTTATTTACCTCAAGTCCCGTGGATTGACACCTGGTCGCTTCTAAATTGCTATACTACTACGACCGGGATTTTTGCAACCCAACGGTCTATTGATTTGTTGATTTCTAGGATTATTTCTTAGTTTTTAATATATCAAATAAATCGTTTGCAAAATGGCACCGTTGCCGGGGAGTTGACTTTGTCTAGTCCCTATCCTTGGTTAATTCGTTACTCTATTACAACACCTTGTTTATTATTATTTGTTTAAGGTATAATTTATTTTGTGTGCCATTTTATACAATTGTATTTCATTACTGTCATTTAAATTTTCAAAGTACTATAAGTTCATCTACCTAGTTATCCCATAAATTTTATTTTTAGTATTTCTTTGTTTACTTTAGTTCTAAACACAACACATTTTGTTCCTTTCTCTTTTATTGTACAAGTACCTAGTGGATGCGCAGAACGCGATCATTTGGTCCACCGGATACAAACTTTGACCCCGAAATTGAGAGAGTTTACCTCCAAGCTCTGAGAGCAAGAAGGCAGCTCGATTTCAACATGGCAGCAAACCATGACCAGCTGGGAGGAGGTCCAATTGCCCAGTACACGATGGGAAGAATAAACAGGCCACCAGCCACACCAAGAAGAGGCCCAGTGGTTCTACCAGACCTAACTGCAGAGCTAATGGTAGATTGGCAGAAGATGAACCCCCCCATCAATCCAATGCTGTTCGAAATCACCCTGCAGGAACCTTTTCAGGTGCCGACCCAGGGGATGCATTAGACCACGTACATCGATTTCTAGTGCACTTGGACTCCCTTGGCTAATCACAGGGATTGTAGGAGTATGCCAGACTGAGCCTGTTCCAGCACAACCTGTCTGGGGAAGCTTCGAAATGGTTCCATTGACTATCGCCAGACATCATTACCACCTGGGAGCAAATGACGGATAAATTCTACGAGAAATACATCCACATCTCAGGACACGACAGATGATTGCCGACCTGATGGCATTCAGACAAATGGGTAGTGAGACAATATGCGAGGCGTGGGACCGATTTAAAGAACTACTCCGCCAGTGCCCTCACCAAGGTCAAGATATCACCTCATTGGCTCAGGGATTCTTCCAAGGGCTAAAAGACGAAAACAAAGGCGAGATAAGAGCCGCCCTAGGAGGAAACCTGGTAGCAAAAAGTGGGGAAGATTTCATGGCAGCCATGGAGTCCTACTGCGAGGAGCTTCGCCAATGGAGCAACAATGGGGGACGAGTATTCTCAATAGGTCACAGTTCTTCCCGAGCTCCAGACCCGATGATAGAACAGATAGCCGCCGAGCAAGCGCAGTTGAGAACCACGATGGGAAGTATGGCGAAAATGCTCGAACAGCTCACAATGGGGCCAACCCCTAGGCAATCCACCAAGACAATCTCTACAAGTGTCAATGAAGTCTGCTGCTCTCAGTGTGGGGATGCACATGAATATGAGGACTGCACACTGGTAGCCGAAATGAAGCAAACTGAGGAGGCCAATGTCATAGGACAATTCAAGAACAGGCAACCCTGGGTGCAGAATCAGCACCAAAACCTCAGGTACGGAAATCCGAACAATGCACCAAATTCACATCAGATGCAGCCTCAGAGGACGAACCAGGGAGGACCACCAGACTTTGCTAGACCTCAGTATAATCAATTCAAGCCACAACAGTCTCAGGCTCAGCAACCATCATTGAGCTCAACAATGCCAACCTGAAGGAAATGGTGGACAAGTTGATGGCTTCTCAGGAGCAGCAAACTGCAATCAATCAGAGTCTGACAGCTGGTCAGCAGAAATTAGAGAATGCCATGGTAGAGATGCAGGGAACGATGAGCCAGTTGACTCAGTTCCTCTTACAGCATAGACCTTCTGGATCACTGCCTTCCCAACCAGAAACCAATCCCAAGGAGCAGTTGAAGGCAGTATCGGTTTCAGACAGCGAGGATTCTGGAGAAGTGGCAGCAGTTACCCTAAGAAGTGGAAGGAACTTAATTAAAGACAAAGTGGCAGGAGACCATACTTGTATCACCCCTAATCCTAAACCTGTTCTAGCGTTGCAAGTCGTAGTATAAATAATATAAGTTCGCAGCGGGAAATAAAACTAACTATCCTTGGTGTTACACGCCGTTACCCACCCTTGTGAGCAACAAGGCATCCTTACTCCATCCATCCACATCAACTACTCAACGCTGTGATGAACAGATACTGAGCACTCTTAATTATTACATACCAAATCCAAACTAGATGAGCAACTAAATGAAATACAACAATCTCCAAAGTATAGTACATAATAAAACTACAAAGTGTTTGTTAAAACACAGCAGCTACCCTGTTCCCCGCACTCCGGCTTGTGTCTTCTTCAGTAACCTGAAATGTTTTGCCCATTGAAGGGCTCAGCAATCGAAATGCTGGTATGCTAAATGTAGTCCTAAGTCATCTAGATTTCTTAAGTCGTTTTAGCCATCTTGATATTAGATTCATTACAAGATAATCCGGTTTACAAGAATAACAGTAATAACTATAAACATTTAAACAATCACATAGCAACTGAAATACCCCGAACATAAATATAGGGATTAAAATTAATCTAATACGTATTTAAGGGCCTAATGACACCTAAGTAATATTGGTAAGGAAAAATAAATCCAAAAGAAATGAAGAAATGCTTAAAAAGCGAAAAAACACTAAATAAGCGTTAAATAACAATAAGAGGTATGAGACCTCGGTTAGCATATTATATGGATTCTAAGGGCTTAATAAGACCTAAGTAGTATATGGGAACAACTCCCGAAGGAAACGGATCCTTAAAATGGATTAAAAACACTAACGAACATTAAAGCGCGTTTTTCGAGGTAACCGGGAAAACGTGACTTTAAGCGGGTCAAATAGACTCGTAATAATTTTGGTCAACCAAATAGTCACTAATAAACATTAGTGAAGGTCTAGAGCCAATAAAATCAATAAAACGAGAAAATAGTAAAAACTGTCAAAAACGGGAAGTTGTGGGGTAATAGTGTAAATAAAATAAATTAGTGTGTCCACTATTGCAATAACATTTTAAAAACCCATGTGAGGGAGTGTGTGAGCTGGCTGCCTCTTGTTCCCCTCTCTCACTTTAAGTGTTTCTAATTTGCTAAAGGACAAAGCCTTAAAGTAAGTCAAAAAGCAAATTACTCTCTCTCCTCTATTTTCCCCACACTCCACGTACTGCACCTCTCGCATTTTCTTTCTTCTGCAAGCGATTCCAGTAATGGAGATTGAGAACCCACTCTCAACAGCCCACTTCCTCCTCATCTTTGAAACCTCAAATCACCTCCAAATGCTACGAAAATTATACCGTTGAATTCGTCTAGTTAAGGAGATCGTTCTACACCCTTCAAAAATCAAAAACCTCCAACTTCACTTTTGAGGGTATAATCGTTTTGGAGTCTAAGGAGCACCATTTGGAGATCCACCCTCTTCTTCATGTTCTAAGGTAAGAAAGGAACCAAAGCTCCTCTCTTTTCCAGCTTTCCTTTGTAAAATCAAAAACTCACGTGAGCACTATTCCATTGTTCAGTCGATTTTGGTACTCCACCGTGAGAACTGGGAATTTCCATTGAACTACCCAAAACTCCATTTAGAAGCTCAAGGTAAGGCTTCCTAAAAGTTGTAAATGCTTTCTCACAAGCTAGGGTTTATTACGTATGTTAGAAACTTACTAGTATTCGGTATGTGTCTTGTACGTGGCTGTAGTTTGGCCTAAATAAATCAAGGAAACAAAGAAGGGAAGAGGAGCAAGAAAGGAGAAAGAGAGAAAGGAAAACGAATCAAGAGCTCAAGGTAAGGAAGAGCCTCTGTACATTTTTGATGTTGGTATATGTATAAATGCATTGCTGTAGCAATGGTTTAGAAATCACCGTAACAGTAGGAAGAGTATGGGTATATTAATGTGGATGGTATTTGTAGTTTGAAGCTTTTGAAAATAAGTAAATAAATTGTTAAGTGTGAGTAGCAAGTATATTGAAGTATAATGAGGAAGAGAATGTGACAGTTTTGGAGGTTTTAAAAGATGTTTAAAAGCCTGAGAAAACATTAGATAATGAGTATGTTTGTGTAGGGAATGTATGTGTGAGATAGTGTTGTTTGATGTTGGTACTGATATGGGAATTGGAATGAATGTGTGGGCTGAGAATGTATGTGGGTAACGTTAAAAATATAGGGGAACCTCTGCCCAAATTTGTATGGAAATAGGAGGACTTAGTTGTGTAATAGGAGAAAACTACCTAGGTAATAACTAGGTGTAATTGGAGAGTTAAGTGAGTAGTTTAGTACTTTATAACAGATTTAGAAGAGGATTTAAGTAATGGGATGGAACTTGGGTTGAGTAAAATGCAAATGAGGCAATGAAAGAGCCATAGGAGTAGTGGGAAGAAGAAAGGAAAAATCTGTAGCATTTGAAGAAGAACAAAAACTGTAACAGGAGGAAACTGTAGTGGGAAAATCTGTAAGAAAACATATATTGACAAAGGAATTTAGAGAGTGGATTAGGCTAATTTAAAGTGCTTAATCACTGCTAAAATATGCTAGATTATGTGTAGGAATATTGGGGAAGAAGTTGGTAGAAGTTTGAAGTTGAAACAAAGCTTTAAAACTAGAAATTTGCAACAAATTGGATTTGTCCGGGTTTGCAAACCAGTACGCAAACCAGCACCACCTCTTAAACTAGACAGAATGCTTTCTCGCTGGAATGGGGTTGGTTTGTCCTGGTTGCAACCAACGCAAACCAGGACCACCTCAAAAACTGACAGAAAGTAACGCTGAAGGTGGTCAGGTTTGCAAACAAGTACACAAACCCGGACCACCTTAAAAATACGACAGAAAGTTTTCTAAAGTGATGGTCCGGGTTTGTAAACCAGGACACAAACCCGGACCACCATAAAAACTTGACAGAAACGTCTCTGAAGAGATGGTCCAGGTTTGTAAACCAGGACACAAACCAGGACCACCCCATTTTCTTCACAGAATCCATTTTAAAGCTAATCTACGGTGAGGTAATGAAGGGTAATGATATTACAAGATAATTAGACATAATTAATGATGTTTAAAGGTATTAAGGCCATGAACAAGCCTAGAGAGTAATTTTAAGAAGTAACATAAGTAAATGTATTGAATAATAAGGAATTAGTAAGTAAACACTGGGAGACTTTAGCAAGTAATAAGTAAGGTTAATTATAGATGATTAACCACCCAACTGTATGTATATGCTAGGATTCGAATAGTTGAAACGAAGAGGAGTCGGTGAGTCTAAATCAACGGTGCAAGGTATGATTTCTTCATGCCCTGTATCCTAATCTGGTTACCCCGATTTGTGTGCTTATTTGGTCACCTAAATAAGATAAATGCATGAATCAGACTATCACTACTAGAAAAAAGCAAATTACTACGGAACGTAGGTAATCAGTAATAGCCGGAATACCGATAAAATTTCACCCAAACCATCCGTCGGTATATAATTGGTCGGTAATCATATTACCGACGGAAAAGTGTGTCCGTCGGTAAATTACCTACGGATTACCTACGGAAATGTCAGCCATAGTTACCTACGGATTACCTACGGAACTGTCCGTAGGTAAATTTCCTACGGAAAATCCGTCGGTAATCGAATGCCACGTATCGTTCCCTCTTATATAATATCCGTCGGTAATCCGTAGGTAAAATATACTACGGAAAAATTCCGAAGGTATATTTTACCTACGGATTACCGACGGAATTGTGTACGGGCCATTGTGTTAGGTGTTCCGTAGGTAATCCGTAGGTAAAAATTACCTACGGAATATTCCGTAGGTAATATTTTACCTACGGATTACCTACAAACCTTTACACAGGTGTTACTGTTAGACAGACCGTAGGTAATCCGTAGGTAATCCATAAGTATTAATACATTTTTTATATTTGTATTTATTTGATCAAATTTAGTTATATTGTGATTTATTCTTTTTTTTTAATAGTATTTCAGAATTAAAATTATGTGAAGTTAATTATAAAACCTAGTACTTAGAATATTTAATGTTATAACATATATATTTAACTCATTTTATAATCTGAAAACTAATATTCAACATCGCAAATAGAACAACCATAAAGTCATACTGATAAAACCTAAAGTTTACGTTAATCATCATACATCAATATCAGTCTCTCTGAACTATCAGACTATCAGTACTCTATCCTAGCTTGGTGCGGTTCTCTTCGTTGGAACCTGAGCATGTGATGTAGATGGTGGGGCATGAGGTGCAGTCTGTGGTGGGCCCCACCATCCCTGAGTCGGCCCCGACCACCATCCCTGTGCCGGTATCCCACTCTGAGACCCAAATGCTGAGGGGACCCCATGATGAACTCGTTTGATGAGAACCAGGTGCAGCTGAACTCCTAATCTGGTTACCCCGATTTGTGTGCTTATTTGATCACCTAATAGATAAAATGCATGAATCGACTATATTGCAACTTCCTGTGCTTGACTTATGTTCTGTTTAGATGTTTATTGTCTTGAACACTAGTTTGTATAATTCATGAAATATATGAATGATGATGAAGTGTAATTGTATCCCGTAGTGTACTTGTATATTGTATTGTTTTTGTATGGATGTGTATATGAAATAATGTATTGTGTATGTGGCTTGGATGTTGACTTCTACTAATTCTAACCTACTAACTCCTAACATAAGTGTGAAGTAAATTGAATAAGTAGAAGTCGATATAGCTTCGGCCACGCGTAGGATGAGGAGACACAAGAGGTTGGATCCTATTCCTGACTCTTAAACTGATCGCGGCCCAAAACCCTTAAATGGGTAGCATCCCATCCCGATTGGTGAGTCAAGTTAATCCCGGTGGTGGGACGGAGTAGTCCCCGGGGGATGTCACGACGACTTAATTACATGGTAAGAGTAAGTAGTAAGTATGTATGAGTAGAGTATGTATGCGTAAGTACTGTGGAACGAGTAAAAAGAGTAATCTCCACCCGATTAACCCGGGTAGACCAACATGAGCTAACAAGTATGGTGGATTGTGTATATATTGCGTATGTATTGTACATGTATTGTGTATTGTGGAGTTCGGAAAAGGTAAGATATATCTGATGGCTTGTATGAGTTTACCATGTATGTATTTAAAGAGTATGTATTGAAGTGTATGTATGTATTCCTGCGTTAATGTATTGTAATAATATGTATAAGAGCATGTATGTATGTATGTTTGAATGAAATCAATCGCATGTATTCGACCAAGTGGTCGGCGTACCCTCACTAGTACGCGGGGTATGCGGTTATCATATGCAGCGAAAGCTGACCCCCTAGGGGGAACGTTTTTAGTGTGCAGGTACCCGAAGCGGATATGGTCAAGGTAAGAGACCGGTGGCTACATTCGGATAGTAGAAGGAGAATGTAGAGGTGTACTAAGTGGTACACCCTTGTACTTAGGAAGTAAGTAGTTTGTGAGGAATGGGTAGTTGTAGATATGAATTTGGAAGAGGTATTATATTTGTATAAGGATCTTAGTAAACTCGGTGTATAGTATTGTAATGTATCGAACTTATGGAGCATTGTATGAAATGGAGTATTGTAATGAATGGGAAGTTCTAGTATCTGATTTGGTAATTGGAGTATGTATCGTAAGTGTGTAGTACTCGGATATTCCGGTCCATCAGACCGATGCTGTCTGTAGCAGTAGTGTAGCCCTGTTATCACGTGGTGCTAACGGCATTGTATCACCCACTGTGTGTATGTAAGTATCCGCTGCGTGAGTCTGGATTGTATAAGGAGATTGGACGGTAATGACAGTATTAGCAGTAGGTGTGTTACAAAAAGTGGTATTAGAGCGATACTTTGCTCTGATGACTGGAAATACCGAGTTTAGGAATGCCGAGTTAGGAATTAGAAGCTTAGGGCTAAGGGCTGAGTGTTAGCATTAGAGATATGCTAGTTAGGAACTACCGGTGAGTACCGGATACCTACAATACCAGACCCGCCCTCCACTAACCCTATTGTATAACTTGGGGAAGTACACCAGAGAGAAGGAAAGACCTCTCATACTCGGGAAAACCCGATCTGGCAGTAGTGAGATAATCCTACAAGAGGAAAGGACTTGACACACAGTCGATTCCAAAAATTGGAAGTCCCGGAAATGGATTCCGGTTGAACAACAGTACCCGCACTTAATGGCGGTAGGATGAGCACTCCAACCATAAGGAGGCTACAACTTACAACAACATGGGGCGACATGCTTAGCAGTCGCGGAATCTGGTTAACCAACCAGCAGCAAGAAAAGAAGCAGTAAGCGCAACGGAGCGGAAAAAGGAACAGTAACAAAACCCGAGACACAAGTCTACAGGACTGTAATAGCTAAATAGCACCACCAACGGTATGCTAGCTGACTAAGGACATAGTCAGGAGTGATTAACTCCAAAACTACAACGCCAAAAGATTACAATACCTGGCCGACATAGCTTACACAACTACAAGGATATCCAAGGGATATGAACCGATAGGACTACGAGAGTAGTTCCTAAACAAGCTAAGGCTCAATAACCACGGTAAACCAGTGGGAACGAGCAACAAGGAAAAACATAAAACTAAATAAATGGTTACCTCCAAGGATTGGAGAAGTACCCCGACCAAGACAACCATGTCAAGATCAATGGGAAGCTACTTAAAAGGATCGAGTACCCCAAACATAGATCAATATGATCTAGGGAAGAGTCAACAAGACTATTAAAAACAAGTGGGAACCATACCAAGACCGGTATAGGTCTAACCAAAAACCAACAGTACCACGCACTTGCCACGGCAAGTGCAGTAAGAACAGGAACATGTAGAGGAACTTTAACACACCACAGGTACATAGTAATGTACCGTGACAGCAGTGGAACAACTATAGGATCACAAATCCTGGAAGCTAGAGGAATCAAACCATGGAAAGGCCTGACGGCCTGACCATTGTATTAAGAACATACCAGTCAGCGGGAAGCTGGACTTGGTCAAGACCACAAACATGGCTATGCCATGTAGAACTTCTTTTAACACCGCATGTAACACCCCAACTGCTAAACTCGTCATTACCTCTTAAACTGTCACAATTACCATTAATCTTGCAGCGGAACTCTATTACAACAGAGGGTGATACAACGATGTTAGCCACCCATATGGCTAACCAGGCCTTTCTCACATGCAGTAACGGTCTGATGGACAGGAACAACCGATTACACAATACTCATTTCATTTCTTTACTATACCGAGTCTACAATATACGGATGCCGATAGCATATTCGGACTTACACCTCAATCAAATACATAAGCAATTACAATCTAACTACCCATGCTATCACCGACCCTGTCCTACTCTCGTACGGTTTCGTCTTCGGTGTACCTGCGAATAAAAACGTTGCCCCTAGGGGCTCAGCTTAAAGCTGCATATGAAATTCGCATACCCCGAGCGCTAACCGGGGTACGCCGACCACTTGTCGGATATACATGGAGTTCATTTTAGTCAAACAACATGCATCATAACAATACAAAGAGTACGTGTAATACTCGAGGAATCAACATCCAACCACGGAACACAATTCCTAACTAACATAACAAGGTTGTTAGTTGTATCTGTTACTCTCAGGCCTTGAGGGTTATACCTCACTATGCCTTGTTTACTTATTCAATACCTCACCCGCTCTCTCGGGTTACTTATTCATATACACACCCATTCTCTTGGGCTACTCGTACTATACTCACCCACACTCTCGGGTTACTTATTCTCATTATCTCACCCACACTCTTGGGTTATTTATACTCATTATCTCACCCACACTCTTGGGTTAATTATACTCAAGCTCTTGTAGATTCTCGAGACACTACAGGTCTCCTACGTCACGCTTGTTACTCTTATTACATACTTAGGCCAAAACTCATGGCTCTCTAGCATAGTCTTACTTCCCCGGTTTCGACCCTACTCTGGGTCTAGCATGGTGGAAAGGTTCAACTAGCTCACGGAACTCTCTCTTAGTTCCTATCCCTTTTACTTAGGCCCGACTACTCTCGGACTACTTACATTCCCATACACTCCTCTCTCGGAGTTATAATAATATTATGTATATTAGTCTAGAAGCATCACTCTCGATGTTTCTAATGACCTTGGGAACATTACTTAAGTTTGGTTAATCTTAGGTTTTAAGAGTTACCCATACATTTACTTTACTTATACTTTCGGTTATTTGCATATATCAGGTAAAATCCTCATATAGGAGGTCGACCATGTCTCAAGGGAGCTACTAATCCCTCAGGTCTCTTTTACCTTCTTCACTAGTTCACATCTTCGAACTATCTTAAATCCTCTTGAAGGGGGTTCACTTATCTTTCCACTCTCATTTGTTTCGTGGATTGTTTCAATGTGGTTTTCTAACCATTATCGGGTATTTACCCAACCCGTACTTATCCTCACATTCTAGGGAATTCATATGTTTGCGTTTTCGTTATACTTCAACGGATAGTTTATGTGTTTGCACGTTTTCGTTATCATAAGCATTGACCCGATCTATGGGTCTCTAGCCAAACGTTACTCTCTACGAGTCGGTCCATACACTATGTTAGACCACACCGGCATACAAGTATGTTAGCTCATTCAACATACAACAAGGCATACATAATCAAACAATGGATTATTTTCATGCTTTAATCTTGATTAAGCCGGCACACAAACACACAAATCAACGTAACTCGGTTAGCACGCGGAGTATGAGAAAATCATACCTTTCACCGGGGTTTTTACTTTTTACCGTGTCATCTCACCATGCTCGGTTCACACATGATCCTCTGATAATGTTTCAAACAACATTATTAATACCAAGCTCATACGGTACATAATTAAATGTTACTCCCGTACTTACCCCGTTATCCCGTTTAACTTAGTTTTACTCATGTGTTCTTAAACTCACAACTTTCTCATTCACTTCTTAAACTTGTTTACACTCTTAATGACCTTTAAACATCATTAATCAAGTCATAATTACCTTATACTATCATTACCCAACATTACCCATCCTTAATCAAGTTTTAAAATAGTTTCTGTACAAATTTTGGGGTGGTCCGGGTTACTGTCCGAGTTTGCAAACCCGGACCCCCACTTGGAAAAACTCTCGGGTAAGATTTGGGACTGGTCCGGGTTTGTGTCCTAGTTTGCAAACCCGGACCACAAGGTTTTAGAACTCTCGGGTATGATTTAGGGGTGGTCCGGGTTTGTGTTCTGGTTTGCAAACCCGGACCACATGGTCTGTACTACATTCTGCCGTGTTTTAGCCCTGGTCCGGGTTTGTGTACTTGTTTACAAACCCGGACCACTTGCAGAATTGAAGAATATGTAAGTTTTTGACTTTGTTTCAACTCCAAACTTATACCCAATCTCTTCCTAATCATTCCACATGTAGTCCAACATATTTTAACACCTTAATCAAGCCCTTAACCTCCTTAATTTATGGACAAAACTTATCACTTAATTCATGCACAACTACACCATTTCCACCCTCTCTGTTACACTGATGCACAACAGCACCTCTAGTTTCTTTGTTTCTGTAGTAGTTTTTCCAATCCTTTCTTTCCTTCCATTCCCAACTCCACTCATCAATACACTCAAGCCCATACATTCCTAGGCAAATTTTGACAAGGTTTGTCTACATTCCTAAGCATTCTCCACACTACACCAGCCACCAAGATCAGTGTTTCATCCCTGTTATTACAACATTAAAACCACTGCTACATCATGCTAAGTTCCCCTCTGTTATCACCTATGTACCAGTTAGCCTCAAGGCTTACTAACCACACTTAAACATCATTAAAACTTCTTCATTTAACAAGCAATATTGTAGTATCATAACTACACCATACATGGTCATTTACTCACATTTCAAAATCTGTTTACAGAGAACAAAACCATCTCAAGGTAAGTTCAATACCTTGTTAGTTTTCTGTTTTCTTTTCTTTTCTTTTCTTCCTCCTTCTCTGGTTCTCTCATTCTCTTCTTGTTTCCACACCAACAAATGGTATCGATTGTTATCTACAATCTTATTCCCATGCCATACATAACAAGCTAGTTTAGTTCTCACGTTTCTCACCGAATTAATATTTCAAGAGTTAGTTTTAGGGCTTTATCACTAAGGACTTACCTTACTCTCTTGAGGGCAAACTTTGTACAGCAAGACTAGCAAAAATATCACCCCTCTGTTGAAGACCCAAAAACCGTCTGGAAAATGGAGCAAAGCTCAACGTGAGCATTTTTTTGGATCTTGCAAGAATAAGCTAGAAAGATGGGAACTTGAGCTCATTTTTACCTTGGAGTACTTAGGAGGTGAAGGAGACTCAAAACACCTCTTCAAGCTTCAACAGAAGCTACGGTCATGAAAATGAAAAATGAGGGTTTTAAGTTTTTGTTGGGTGGAAAATGTTGCCCATACCGAGAGGAATCTAACGGTGCTATTTTTGTGTGATTCGGAGGAGAAATGAGCAAGATAAGGAAGAGGGAAGATGATGGCTGTGTGCTCTCTATTGAAATCGCCATCGAACTCACAGAGGAGAAAAAGACTCAGTTTGGAAGGGGGGAAAAAAACGTGAGTGGATCAGAGAATAGAAGAGAGAGGGTAAAATATCACTTTTTACACTATTCACTCCCTTACTTTATTTTTTGGTCCTCTTGTGACTTAATAAGCTAACAAGCTAATTAAATGTGTGTGTGTATACTAATTAAAATCGGCCCCACACAAAATACAAGCTGGGAGCGTTTTTCATTTTTTTACAGAAAACGCTCGTTAATTTACCCGGTTTAGCACTATTCACTAACCGGGCCCGTTTTTCGGATTTTTCTCGTTTCTTCATTTTTAATGGTTATTAAGCTTCCATTACTATTTAATTATAGTTATATAGTCAACCATAATTTTTACGGGTCCATTTGACCGCTTAAAGTCACGTTTTCGGGTTTTCTCGAAAACGTGCTTTGAAACTCCGTTAGCATTTTTAATCCATTATTAGGATCCATTTTCTTCGGGGATTATTCCCGTACACTAATTAGGCCTAACTAAGCCTTAGGAATCCATCTCGGACCCTCTCGAGATCATATATCTCTTATATTCATTTAACGCGCATTTTAGCGTTTTTTCGCTTTTCAAGCGTTTTCTCTTTACTTTTGGTTTTATTCTCTTTACCAATACTCTATAGGCACCATTAGGCCTTTAATAATCATATTAGAGTAATTTAATCACCATTTTTAGATCCGGGGTATTAAACCGCACCATTGTTCCAAAACCCAAAATTCTTCTTTCAAAACCACAACATTTCTTTTAAACCTTGGATTTTTAAACAAAACCAACAGAATTACGGTGAGTATCATAGATTGATACAAGAGGAGTTGACAATAGAATACTTCACCTAGGCGTGTGACGAACACTACGAGTGTACCCAATCACGGGATGTGGAACAACCACACTCCGAAGGAGCTTGCGGGCCTGACACATAGTTAGGTAAGTGGTAACGTATCAACATGGTACCCCACGTATGTATACATGTAGTGTACGAAACAAGGGAAGTAGTCAACTCTGTTCTACGGACCATGAGTAAATGCAAAGCAGAACAGCTGGACACCTCAGGCGATCAAGGAGAAGGAACTCCGCTAAGTAACAAGTATCAAGAACTCAGAGAATCCATCTGAAGATAAGGAATGAGGATTAAGAAGCGCAAAGAGCGCCGACTAGTAAGCATAGACATTGGATATGTCTGAAAGACATCAAGTAAATACACGACAACTGGAAAGCATACCCAGCCTAAACACAGTAAGGCAAAAGCCTAACGTGAACACCACAACGATCAACAAACGGGACGGAGTTCCCAAGAACAACTACAAAACTACCAAAGAACATAATCCATCATTGAAGAGGATATTAAACCTAGTCTTAAACACTAGAGGAAGGTATAAACGGGCTACCCAAGAATGGGAGACGTTGCAACCCTAAGAGGGATAACTCAAACTACAATACCACAAGGCGGTATAGTAGACACAGCATATCATATACATTAGCCGGATGTAACGGCATAACTTAACAACACCCAGGAGCAATCCTTGAAGGATGAATGGATTAACAACAGTCAAACAAAGCGTCAAGATAAGAATACAGGAGCTGGATCGAACACCCGGTTAGAACACCGAAAGGATTTCACTTAATAGGAAATACCCTAAATTACAAAAAGGCACTGATTAACACCAGAATGCCTAAAGGACCTCCTATGAACGGAAGCGTGATGTCATGACTTACCATGGAGCCCAGTAATACCTCCAACCTATGGGGTATACAAGGAGTGGAAACATGTATAGGCAGCTTGCAAAGAGCATAGCTCGCAGCAATTCGGCTTAAAAGCCATAAACCGACTACGTTATGTAACTTGAACGGTTGCAAAACCCACACCATTTAATAACAAGACTTGCAAGAGATATTGTCTCATACGTCGAAGAAATCAACAACTGGACCATCAATTCAAACCCAACATCCTGAGTGGCTTGTAGTAATGGCCAACTCAGTGTCACTGTCACTAGAGCATCAGTCTAGTATAAAGTTGACAAGCTTTTAATTACCTTCATGCCTTCTGTAGCAATGGTAGCATAGAGGCATAAGAATCATGATAATGCCAACATTGGCCTAGTCCACACTTGGACACTACGAGAAACCCAAGGGAAGGTACCCCTCGTTAGCCAAAGACCACCAATGTGGTGAAGATGTGAACCCTTAGAAAGGCTTCCATCTATTATAACAGAGAAGCCTACGCATATAGATATTGCCAAGGGGCGATGGAATAAGGAAATGAGATTTCCAAACCATTATGACTTAAGGAGTAAGCATACTCCGTATGCACCCAAGCATGTGGTGAACCATTGTATAAACACCAACATGGTAAACCTTGTCATGAGATCTATGAGTGGAAACAAGCCTCTCAACAAGAACTTCATTTATCAATGAGAGAACAGGACTAGAAAACCCTTGAAGTTTCTTGGGATGTCCCGGTGATGTACATACAGGTAGAACTACACAGCTAGAGCCTATAACCAATGCTCAACACTGAAAGACAATAATTGTCAAAACAATCAACGGGAATGCACACTGCATACCATGAATGACCAACGCTCGAGAGAGCTTATAACCTGATGAATTACCTCATCCTTGGTCAACCAAGATACTTGGTAAATTATATCATAAATGATGATAGAATGTAAGGTAAGCTAACCTACACATAAAACGTAAACTGAAATAAGACATCTCCACATTGGGAAGATAATAAGATTGCGGTATGCTACGACAACCGTCATACACACGAACACAGGAAACTCCTGGTGTATTTACACCATAAGGAAGCGGTGCCAATGACAATGACAATGGCAATAAGTAAAGAGGAACTACCATAGTGACAGAAACAGTAAAAACAATGTTGTACAATTAGTAAGAATACGGTGCGCAACGAGCGACAGCTATGAGGATGACAGGCATAAATATTCTTTCCTATCACATAAGTGACTTACTGTCAAACGTTTACGCCTCTGCACTCTATATGACTGAGTGTTTTGGTATTGCACTTGTGCAGCTAATGATCTAATGGGATGGCTAGGGATATGGAGAATGTAAACCGTAGTAAACCTTTCTTTTCACCAACGAACATGGCACTAGCCATTTAAGCAAGTTTAGCAACAAAACGTGCGGCCTAAGGCCAAAGAAGCACGAAGTGCGTAAAGCACACTAACCATCACAAGATGTGAATTCCATTGGAATAAAAGGTGAAAGAAAATTGAAGAAAGTCACTAGGATCGACGCATAGAAATGCAAGGTCATACAAGTAAGAACACTTGTACTAAACCAGAAGAACTGGTATGATTCAGAAACTATTGACACCAGAGGAAGCACTACAACTAAGTAGTGACTTAACCTCGCCCGACAATAAGTTGGAGGAACTTACTGAATAATCGTGGAAGCACGAATTGCATGTGCAGTAGATTACCAGAGAGCTGGTTACAATCTAAAACTAATTTAGTTCCAACACGGTAAAAGAATACCGTAATTGTTTAGTAAACCTTATTTCCATAATAGACGGATAAAAAGGGTGATGTATAGCACATTAAGGATAACACGAAGGGTAAGTAACCCGAGTGATCAGGGTCACGCAACAGAAGCTAGTGGGCCCTAGCTAGGAGACAATATACCTGGTAAGTATAGTAGAATGGCTGTTAATGCCTTGAAGCCTAATAGGCTGGAACCGAATTAATTATGAGTTAAATAAACTCATATAGGAATCCTTGGTGCAAAGACTAAACCATGGTTACGATTAGGACCCTTTGACAGGGGTATATTATGTAACAAACCGTAAAGAAGCTAAAACGCTTCAGATTGCCTAAATTGAGTAAACCAATGTATAATAATAACATATGGTAGATTACGTGGGCGTAATCCCTTTTAAGGGGGGTAGAGCGAAAACCGCATACTGTGAATTTTATGAATAAAACACATAAACTATAATGTGCATAGCACAATGAGAATTGATTTGATGATTGGTACTATGTTAAATAAACATAAGTATTCATTCATATTGAAATTGTGGTAATTAGGCATGAGAGATGCAAATACCATAGGATGGATATACCTACCTTGTAACACACATGTAAGAGTATTAGTAAAAGAAAAGTAATGAGTAGTGGACGGAGCTCCACAAGTATTGTAGCCTTTGAAGAAGTAGTACGAAATGAATGAGAGTAGTAGATGAATGAAGTCTAGGGGTAGTGTATACCTATGTAAATTATTGGAAGTAAATTGAGGACAACTAAATTTTACAAGTATGGTAATCCCTAGTTAAATGATGGAGAGTAATGGAGGGAAGTAGTGAAGGTTGATGAAATGAGCACTTAGGTATTGAACCACGGAGTAAAGCATTTGGGAAGTAGAGTGAGGATGATTGATGGACTGATTCCATCCTTTGGAGATGTATGAATTATATCACGACTAGAAAAGGGTAAAAAGACAGAAAATGAAAACAATTAAATTATTTGTTTGTTTGAAACTGATGTGGGAAGTCGAACTTGATCCTAATCAGATCAAGGGAGACCGAACACAAATTGGGGTGGAAGGATAGTTCAACACTGATGCTGATCACATCAGGGTCGAATGATTCTTGAAGCTCCCCTCAAGTGGTCACAAGAATCACACATAGCATAGAAGTAATGAATATAAATTGGAACTTGGAGCTGGATGCTTTAGAAAGATTTCTAATTAGCTGTTGGGAAGGATTTTTCCTTAGACTAAGAATAAGGATTTGGTTAGAAGCTTGTACCGGAGAAGATAGTAGTGTAGCATATTGTATTATTCCAAGGGCAGCAGGACATAGAGGAGTCCTGTGTCGAGGTGACCTGAGTGCCTGCGGGATTGTAATGTGTATTGCATTGCTTTGGGGATAGCTCTGCACTGTATGTATGTATAAGTGTTGTAATGAGGAACCGGATGGTTGATAGTAATATGGATTGGAGTAATTATTGTACATTGGTATGGTATGAAAGGAGAAACCTTGAGTAACGAATTTGGGAATTGTAAGGAGGAGGAATGTATGGCTTTGGTATTAGGCAAGTGTAAATGAGTAAGTATAGTAATCCCATAACCTCGAACAACTTTGAGGACAAAGTTCTTAAGGGGGGTAGATTGAAATACCCTGAACTTAAATATAGGGATTAAAATTAATCTAATACGTATTTAAGGGCCTAACGACGCCTAAGTAATATTGGTAAGGAAAAATAAATCCAAAAGAAATGAAGAAATGCTTAAAAAGCGAAAAAACGCTAAATAAGCGTTAAATAACCATAAGAGGTATGAGACCTCGGTTAGCATATTATATGGATTCTAAGGGCTTAATAAGACCTAAGTAGTATATGGGAACAACTCCCGAAGGAAACAGATCCTTAAAATGGATTAAAAACACTAACGAACATTAAAGCGCGTTTTTCGAGGTAACCGGGAAAACGTGACTTTAAGCGGGTCAAATAGACTCGTAATAATTTTGGTCAACCAAATAATCACTAATAAACATTAGTGAAGGTCTAGAGCCAATAAAATCAATAAAACGAGAAAATAGTAAAAACTGTCAAAAACGGGAAGTTGTGGGGTAATAGTGTAAATAAAATAAATTAGTGTGTCCACTATTGCAATAACATTTTAAAAACCCATGTGAGTCAAAAAGCAAATTACTCTCTCTCTCCTCTATTTTCCCCACACTCCACGTACTGCACCTCTCGCATTTTCTTTCTTCTGCAAGCGATTCCAGTAATGGCGATTGAGAACCCACTCTCAACAGCCCACTTCCTCCTCATCTTTGAAACCCCAAATCACCTCCAAATGCTACGAAAATTATACCGTTGAATTCATCTAGTTAAGGAGATCGTTCTACACCCTTCAAAAATCAAAAACCTCCAACTTCATTTTTGAGGGTATAATCGTTTTGGAGTCTAAGGAGCACCATTTGGAGATCCACCCTCTTCTTCATGTTCTAAGGTAAGAAAGGAACCAAAGCTCCTCTCTTTTCCAGCTTTCCTTTGTAAAATCAAAAACTCACGTGAGCACACTATTCCATTGTCCAGTCGATTTTGGTACTCCACCGTGAGAACTGGGCATTTCCATTTCACTACACAAAACTCCATTTAGAAGCTCAAGGTAAGGCTTCCTAAAATTTGTAAATGCTTTCTCACAAGCTAGGGTTTAATACGTATGTTAGAAACTTACTAGTATTCGGTATGTGTGTGTGTCTTGTACGTGGCTGTAGTTTGGCCTAAATAAATCAAGGAAACAAAGAAGGGAAGAGGAGCAAGAAAGGAGAAAGAGAGAAAGGAAAACGAATCAAGAGCTCAAGGTAAGGAAGCGCCTCTATACATTTTTGATGTTGGTATATGTATAAATGCATTGCTGTAGCAATGGTTTAGAAATCCCGAACAGTAGGAAGAGATGGGTATAATGGGATGGTATTTGTAGTTTGAAGCTTTTGAAAATAAATAAATAAATAGTTAAGTGTGAGTAGCAAGTATATTGAAGTATAATGAGGAAGAGAATGTGACAGTTTTGGAGGTTTTAAAAGATGTTTAAAAGCTTGAGAAAACATTGGATAATGAGTATGTTTGTGCAGGGAATATATGTGTGAGATAGTGTTGTTTGATGTTGGTACTGATATGGGAATTGGAATGAATGTGTGGGCTGAGAATGTATGTGGGCAACGTTAAAAATATAGGGGAACCTCTGCCCAAATTTGTATGGAAATAGGAGGACTTAGTTGTGTAAAAGGAGAAAACTACCTAGGTAATAACTAGGTGTAATTGGAGAGTTAAGTGAGTAGTTTAGTACTTTGTAACAGATTTAGAAGAGGATTTAAGTAATGGGATGGAACTTGGGTTGAGTAAAATGCAAATGAGGCAATGAAAGAGCCATAGGAGTAGTGGAAAGAAGAAAGGAAAAATCTGTAGCATTTGAAGAAGAACAAAAACTGTAACAGGAGGAAACTGTAGTGGGAAAATCTGTAAGAAAACATATATTGACAAAGGAATTTAGAGAGTGGATTAGGCTAATTTAAAGTGCTTAATCACTCTAAAATATGCTAGATTATGTGTAGGAATATTGGGGAAGAAGTTGGTAGAAGTTTGAAGTTGAAACAAAGCTTTAAAACTAGAAATTTGCAACAAATTGGATTTGTCCGGGTTTGCAAACCAGTACGCAAACCAGCACCACCTCTTAAACTAGACAGAATGCTTTCTCGCTGGAATGGTCCTGGTTTGCAAACCAGTACGCAAACCAGGACCACCTCAAAAACTTGACAGAAAGTAACGCTGAAGGATGGTCCAGGTTTGCAAACAAGTACACAAACCCGGACCACCTTAAAAATACGACAGAAAGTTTTCTAAAGTGATGGTCCGGGTTTGTAAACCAGGACACAAACCCGGACCACCATAAAAACTTGACAGAAACGTCTCTGAAGAGATGGTCCAGGTTTGTAAACCAGGACACAAACCAGGACCACCCCATTTTCTTCACAGAATCCATTTTAAAGCTAATCTACGGTAGGGTAATGAAGGGTAATGATATTACAAGATAATTAAGACATAATTAATGATGTTTAAAGGTCATTAAGGCCATGAACAAGCCTAGAGAGTAATTTTAAGTAAGTAACATAAGTAAATGTATTTGAATAATAAGGAATTAGTAAGTAAACACTGGGAGACTTTAGCAAAGTAATAAGTAAGGTTAATTATAGATGATTAACCAACCAACTGTATGTATATGCTAGGATTCGAATAGTTGAACACCGAAGAGGAGTCGGTGAGTCCAAATCAACGGTGCAAGGTATGATTTCTTCATGCCCTATATCCTAATCTGGTTACCCCGATTTGTGTGCTTATTTGATCACCTAAATAAGATAAATGCATGAATCGGACTATATTGCACTTCCTGTGCTTGACTTATGCTGTTCTCGATGTTTATTGTCTTGAACACTAGTTTGTATAATTCATGAAATATATGAATGATGATGAAGTGTAATTGTATCCCGTAGTGTACTTGTATATTGTATTGTATTTTGTATGGATGTGTATATGAATAATGTATTTGTGTATGTGGCTTGGATGTTGACTTCTACTAATTCCTAACTACCTAACTCCTAACATAAGTGTGAGTAAATTGGAATGAGTAGAAGTCCGATATAGCTTCGGCCACGCGTGAGGATGAGGAGACACAAGAGGTTGGATCCGATTCCTGACTCTTAAACTGATCCGCGGCCCAAACCCCTTAAATGGGTAGCATCCCAGATTGGTGAGTCAAGTAAATCCTGGTGGTGGGACGGAATAGTCCCCGGGCCGGAGGTCCCGACGACTTAACATGAGTAAGAGTAAGTAAGTAAGTAAGTATGTATGAGTATGAGTATGTATGCGTAAGTACTGTGGAACGAGTAAAAGAGTAATCTCCACCCGATTAACCCGGGTAGACCAACATGAGCTAACAAGTATGGTGGATTGTGTATGTATTGCGTATGTATTGTACATGTATTGTGTATTGTGGATTTCGGAAAGGTAAGTATATATCTGATGGCTTGTATGATTTACCATGTATGTATTGAAGAGTATGTATTGAAGTGTATGTATGTATTCCTTGCGTAATGTATTGTAATATTATGTATAAGAGCATGTATGCATGTATGTTTGAATGAAATCAATCGCATGTATTCGACCAAGTGGTCGTACCCTCACTAGTACGCGGGGTATGCGGTTATCATATGCAGAAAGCTGACCCCCTAGGGGGAACGTTTTTAGTGTGCAGGTACCCGAAGCGGATATGGTCAAGGTAAGAGACCGGTGGCTACATTCGGATAGTAGAAGGAGAATGTAGAGGTGTACTAAGTGGTACACCCTTGTACTTAGGAAGTAAGTAGTTTGTGAGGAATGGGTAGTTGTAGATATGAATTTGGAAGAGGTATTATATTTGTATAAGGATCTTAGTAAACTCGGTGTATAGTATTGTAATGTATCGAACTTATGGAGCATTGTATGAAATGGAGTATTGTAATGAATGGGAAGTTCTAGTATATGATTTGGTAATTGGAGTATGTATCGTAAGTGTGTAGTACTCGAATATTCCGGTCCATCAGACCGATGCTGTATGTAGCAGTAGTAGTAGCCTTGTTAGTCACGTGGGTGGCTAACGGTATTGTATCACCCACTGTGTGTATGTAAGTATCCGTTGCGTGAGTCTGGATTGTATAAGGAGATTGGACGGTAATGACAGTATTAGCAGTAGGGGTGTTACAGCAACTCACCTGTAAACAACAACGTATAATAGTACACAACATCAATAAACCATAGTAATAACCAACAATCTCACCTCAATAACAATAGCCAATATTCACACATTAATAATCCACACATGATACGCGTATTAAACTATACTTGATAGTTGGCCACCTGGCTCTTATCCTTAAAACCAAATCATTTAACCTTTTTCAATTAAATTCCACCTCAAGCGTCATGATAAGACAAACCTTAATAACTTATTAATGGACGTCAGTCCCTTGGGTTACAAAGGAACCATTACCAGCTGACCTTATGGCCCTGGATAATAATTGACCGATCCGGTCGAACCTGTGCACCAACGGTAGTGCCCTCCGCCATCCCCGAATGTGGCTGATGGATTCCTTTGAGTGACTCCCCATTGAAATCTCTCGTAGTGATCACTATGTGCAACCAGAAAGTCGAAACAGTCTGGATTTCTCTCTTTATTTGTTAGCCCTTTTGTCAGTGGTACAATAATCAATACTTGAATTAAGACTATAACAGTTGACCATCGGTTAGGTTCAATAATACCCTAAGGTCAGTTAGTCTTGTTCCAGTTTAGACGTATAAACTTCCAGTCATAAGACGTTCGCGTATAAATAAAACGCACAGTGTTGAGCAATACAGTATACAAAAATAATATACATAAAGTCACAGATATCGCTCTTAATTAAACCTTAGGAAAATCCTTAGGACATTCAGACCACACAATTAACATACCGTTCACCGTGATAACAGCTAGCTTGACAGTTCACGCTCTAGTAAATCTTTCCCGTACGCTGTTATTTATACATACAATAACGGGTAATATTAATATGACTGTCCACTAAATATTACAGTACTGTCTCTATAGAGTTTATTCTCGTTGTATACTAACTCTGTATGTTATTTATTTTCCCCTGTTATTTTAACAGTGGTTCTAGATAACCTAGCAGTTCATTATTTTATGTGGAGTTCACATGTGATAATGAATTCTACCTTTTAGTATATTTCTATTTCTTTAACCATATTCTCATAATTGTTTCCACTTATTCTTTATATTATATCCTTTGGTTATTTTTAGTATTACCATGATTATTTCATAAACTTTATATTATATCCCATATTAGACCATAATACATCATATTACTTAATCTTAATTCCTTTCTTTATTAAATTACAAAACCACCATAATAATTCGGTATTTATATCTTGTACCCAACAACTTTTATAAATTATCAAATAACCATATAACTTCTATAATTTACTAATTAACCATATCAACTTTTGGAAATTACAATTTGTGCCCACTAATTTTCGCAAATCATCATATAGCCACTTATAGCTTCGGTTTTAATAAATGAGTTTCCTTATTTACAATTTAACCCCAAAACTTTATATAAGTTACATATTAATTCATAAACTATAGTTTTAATATTTAATCCTTCTTATTTACCGAAATGAACACTTATATTTTATAATTTACATTTCCGCCCCACTTAATATTTCGGTTTTCCATTCAAACTTTTATAATTTACATATTCACCCCAAAACTTTTATAAACTTAATATTTTATGTCATAAACCATTTTAACCCAAAGTTTTTGGTCAACACTTTGACCAGGACTTAATTTCATAATTAATACTTTAATATACCCATAAAATCATATATATTCTCGATTTTATCCCAAACTTCTCAATAATCACAAAATAGCCCCAAAACTTTATAAAGTGTTATTTTAACACTTAAACACTTATTTAAATTCACTAAAATTCATAATATTAATTCCTGTCTTATATTATACTATAAATAAACCAAATTCACCCTTTCATTCTCGGTAATTATATTAAGCACCCCAAACTTTTCAAAATTTACATTTTAGCCACATAATTTATTAAACTAGCCATTTAAATACTTGTAGCTATTTTTAATGTTCCCAAAATTTATAATATAAGTTAATACACTCATATATATTCCAAAATTCACCAAATCTCATATATTGCTCCCGGCTTTAATTAAGTTTTACCATATGGTTTTAAAACTTGATTTAAACTTTATAATATGTATATATAAATGTATTTAAGCCATGTAACACTTCTAAAAATTATGCTAATGACTTAGAATGATTATAAGCTCAAAATAGAACATTAAATCCCTAGACCATTCGGTTTAAATATATATATGTAACATAAGTATTTTTTGTGACCCAAATATATACCTTAAAGTAATAACCTTACCTTATATGTTATAAATTATTTTCTTGACAATATAACCTATAGTATTTTCAGCCCTAATTTATTTAGAGGTTGTACATAATTTTTATACCAAAGTTTGAAGCTTAAATCAAACTTAAACTTAATAAACCTTACTCATATAACTTACCCTTAAATCAAAACAATTCTTGTACTTGATTTTTCCTTGGATTCCAAGCTCTCCAAATGCTATTTTGATGAAGGTATTTCGGCCTCCTTGTACATATGTAGGAGATCCATTTGTTAGACTTCTAACAAGAGTTTATAAATAATATTTGTAGTAATTTTTACAAGAGTTTACCTTTGGAATTTAGCAAGGTATTTTTGGTACACCTTGGGATGATTTTAGATCCAAGTTTCCTTCATGAAACAATGAAGAGAATATGGGTTTAGAAGTTCCTAAATTTTCGAAAATACTATAAGGAATTTACTTAGGTTTTTCAACATAAAAATATACCTTAACTTGATCTTGTTGTTCCTTGTGTTGTTGTTGAATCTAGGAACCTCCTTGGAACACCTATGGTTGACGAAAATTGTAGAAGTTGCTAGGATGATTTCTTGCTTCAAGACTTGATAGAATTAACTAGGAAATTACATTAAAATGGTGTTAGGACCTAGAACACCATTAATGGAGCTTATTAGCTCTTAGGAATTAACTTAGGAAAGAAAGGAGAAAAGAGAGAGTAAGAAGAAGAAGCTTACCATTCGGTGAAGTGACAAGGGACATGAAGACTCACGTAAGGCTTTAGTAGAAGGGAATGAAAGCAATCAAAATCTGATTGGTATTGTTTATTTGTCATTATTTCATGTCTTTGTTTTGTTTAATTTGTCTTCAAAAAAACTGATCATGATTTTCTCCAAGACCACTTGTTTTACGGTAGTGGTGAGGACATTAGTGGTTTGCTCACTAAGCCCAGATTGTAGGTAATTAATCAAGACCATTATCTAACATTAAATGAGCTTAATTATTGAATCTAATTTTGTCTTTCCATGCAGGTGTGATCGGCCAAGGTGGAAGTAGACAACTCCTAGCCATTGTAGTCTTACGACTAAATGCATGGTAGGAAATCAATCTAGTTTGTTTTATATTAGGCATGTGCTTAGAGAATGCCATGGTAGAGATGCAAGGAACGATGAGCCAGTTGACTCAGTTCCTCTTACAGCAGAGACCTTCTGGATCACTGTCTTCCCAACCAGAAACTAATCCCAAGGAGCAGTTGAAGGCAGTATCGGTCTCAGACTGCGAGGATTCTGGAGAAGTGGCAGCAGTTACCCTAAGAAGTGGAAGGAACTTAATTAAAGACAAAGTGGCAGGAGACCATACTGATGAGGAGACCTAGCCCCTTTCTAATACCGCCGGTGCACCATCAGGGCATCCCGCCCCTCCTGAGGTAGTACATGAGGAGATCCAGGCTCCTATTCCTTCTTCCTCTCATACAACTGTTGTTAAAAATACAAAAGGAAAGACACATGCAAAAGAACTTCCTTTTCCAAACCGTCTCAAAGAGAGAGAGCTCGATGAACAATTTGGAAAATTTTTAGACGTCTTTCGAAAGCTGACTATCAATATTCCTCTTATTGATGCGATTAAACAGATGCCAAATTATGCTAAATTTGTGAAGGACCTGATTTCGAATAAGAGGAAATATAAGGAGAAGAACACCGTCCAGCTGACCGAAACCTGTTCAGCAGCTATCCTACAGAAGCTGCCTCCAAAGCGTGGTGATCCTGGTCAGCCCATTATCCCCTGCTCGATTAGAGACATGGATTGCGGATACGGTCTCTGCGATCTAGGAGCGAGCATCAACCTGATGCCATACACCATGTTCAAAAAGCTTCATGCGGGTGAGCTCGTTCCCATTCATTTCAGACTCCAATTAGCTGATAGATCATCGATCACACCAAGAGGTATGGTAGAAAATGTAGTTGTTAGTGTGGGTAAATTTTTTCCCAGCTGATTTTGTGATCCTCGACATGGATGAAGATGTTGAGGTACCTCTAATTCTTGGTAGACCTTTCCTTAGAACTGCGAAAACTGTTATAGATGTTGACAAAGGAAAGATTACCTTGAAGTTTCATGACGAATAATTAAGCTTTGATATTAATAAGATGATGCAGAAAAATACTTCTTCTCATGCTGTTTTCTCTGCTGATTTAATTGAGAATTTTTATGATCTTGAGGATGACTACATCCATAGGAGTACTGATACGTCTAATTCTTTGTTTAAGTGCTCTGACATTTTAGAGCAGGTATTGAGTCGATCCATTGAGGACGACAAGGAAAGCTTTGAGATGGCCTCAGTCGTCCAGCAGCTAAATCAAGGGAAGTCATAATTTCGCTCCTCCTCTCCTCCAGTAGAAAAGTTGGATTGACCCATTCAAAGGCCTATCCCTTCAATAGAGAAGCCTCCTACCCTTGAACTCAAATCTCTCCCTTCCCATCTTAAATATGTTTTCTTGGCAGAGGGTAGCACCCTGCCTGTTATTATCTCTGCATCTTTATCTGTTTCGCAGGAAACTAGACTTTTGGAGGTGCCAAGCAAGCATAAAAGTGCCATGGGGTGGTCAGTTGCTGATATCAAAGGGATCAATCCGGGTTTCTGCACTCACCGGATTTATATGGAGGAGAATTATAAGGCAGTGAGGCAGCCTCAGAGAAGATTAAATCCAAATCTAAAGGAGGTGGTCAAAGCTGAAGTGCTGAAGCTTCTTGACACAGGCATTATCTACTAGATATCTGACAGCCAGTGGGTGTCTCCAGTCCAGGTTGTCCCAAAGAAGGGAAGGATCGTGGCAGTTCCCAATGAGAAGGGTGAGATGGTTCCCCAAAGGCAGACGACAGGTTGGAGAATGTGTATCGACTACCGCCGCCTCAACAATGCCACCAGGAAAGACTATTTTCCACTCCCATTCATAGATCAAATGCTGGAGCGGTTGGCTGGTCAAGAGTTTTACTGCTTCCTCGATGGCTATAGTGGCTACTTCCAGATTCCCATTGCTCTAGAAGATCAAGAGAAGACTACCTTTACCTGTCCATATGGGACATTCACATATAAGAGGATGCCTTTTGACCTTTGTAATGCTCCAGTGACTTTCCAGAGATGTATGATGGCCATTTTCAATGACTTCATTGAGAAGAGCATTGAGGTTTTTATGGACGACTTTTCAGTCTATGGACAGAGTTTCGAGGTGTGCCTGGAGCAGTTGGATAAGATATTAGGGAGATGTGAGGAGACGAACCTGGTACTAAACTGGGAGAAGTGCCATTTTATGGTACGGGAAGGTATTGTACTAGGTCACAAGGTTTCTAAGGAGGGCATTCAGGCCGATAAAGCTAAGATGGAGGTGATAGAGAAGCTTCCCCCACCGACTACAGTAAAGGATGTCAGATCATTCCTTGGTCATGCATGGTTCTACAAGAGATTTATTTAGGACTTCTCAAAGATTGCTAAACCCCTGTCAGACTTACTTCAGAAGGATATCAAGTTCCAGTTCACTGAGGAGTGCTTGACAGCCTTTCAGACCATCAAAGATAAACTCTGCTCAACTCCAATTGTGGTCCCACCAGATTGGTCAGAACCGTTTGAGATCATGACGGATGCGAGCGACTATGCTGTTGGCGCCGCATTATGTCAGAAGAAAGATAAGATGCTGAGAGTAATCACCTATGCTAGCAAGACCTTGATAGACGCGCAGAAAAATTATACTACTACAGAGAAGGAGTTGCTAGCTGTGGTATTCGCGTTGGATAAGTTTCGACCATATCTGCTAGGAAGCAAGGTGATTGTTCACACTGATCATTCGGCCCTCAAGTATCTTTTCCAGAAAAATGAATCGAAACCAAGACTTCTGAGGTGGATCTTGCTTCTCCAAGAATTTAATTTGGAAGTTGTGGATAAAAAAGGGAAGCAGAACGGAGTTGCTGATCACCTGTCTAGGCTTGACATCCCTGATGATCGAATCCCAATCAACGAGTTATTTCCTGATGAGATGGTGTTCATGATTGGAAAGGTAAAAGAACCTTGGTATGCGGATTTGGCGAACTTTCTTGCTTCTGGGTTGATTCCTCACGATTACAGCTACAATCAGAAAAATAAATTCTTATCAGAAGCCTGCCACTATATCTGGGAGGATCCCTATCTGTTTAGGATCTGTGCTGACTGTTTGATAAGGCGATGCCTTCCAGTTGAGGAGATCCAGAGTGTAATAGAATTCTGTCATGCTAAAGAGGCGGGTGGCCATCATGGTTTTACAAGAACATCTGCGAAGATATTAGATTGTAGATTCTTTTGGCCCACTCTACATAAAGATGTCCACCACTTCTGTTCCCATTGTGACCCCTGTCAGAGGATGGGAAACATCTCTAGAAAGCATGAGATGCCTCAGAAAGGTATTCTTGAGGTGAAACTTTTTGATGTTTGGGGCATAGATTTCACGGGCCCTTTCCCTTCATCCCATGGAAACCAATATATCCTAGTAGTTGTGGACTATGTCTTGAAGTGGGTTGAAGCTATTCCATGCCACACTGCTGATGCTAAGACAATGGTGAAATTTCTGAAGAAACACATATTCACTAGATTCGGAGCGCCTATAGCAATTATCAGTGATAGTGGCTCTCACTTCTGCAACCGAGCCTTCGACTCCTTGATGACTAAATATGGGGTGACCCACAAGGTGGCATTACCTTACCACCCCCAAACTAATGGTCAGGCAAAAGTGAGCAATCGTGAGCTAAAATGGATCTTGCAGAAGACTGTTAACGCATCAAGGAAGGATTGGTCGGTTAAGCTGGATGATGCTCTGTGGGCATATCGGACTGCTTTTAAGACTCCTATAGGGATGTCTCCGTTCAAGCTTGTGTATGGGAAAGCCTGCCATCTTCTAGTGGAATTAGAGCATAAAGCTTACTGGGCATTGAAAGCCCTGAATTTTGATCTACACACTGCTGGAGAGAAAAGAAAATTTCAACTGTCTGAACTCGAAGAACTCAGAGAGCAAGCCTATGATAGTTCTAGAATTTATAAGGAGCGCACAAAGAGAATCCATGATCAAATGATCCATAGGAGAGAATTTAAAGTAGGGGATCTAGTATTGCTCTATAATTCTAGGCTGCACCTTTTTCCTGACAAGTTAAAATCCCATTGGGAAGGACCATTTAAAGTCGTGGGGATCACTACCTATGGTGCCTACAAGCTAGAAAACAAGTCAGGAGAAGTTTTCAAAGTGAACGGTGCTCGACTGAAGAAGTACCTAGGCGATACCTTTTCTCAGCCTCCTGCACCAGGTATCTACTTGATTGAAAGTTCTAATCCCATAAATTCTGTTTCTGCTATCTGTACTGCAGCACCCCCTCCAAAAGCATCAAAGAAGCCGCGCTCACAATGGTATTTCAGACTGAAGAAAGCTATTGCTAGCTGCTGTGGCGGCCCTCCTTGATCCTATCTGTGAAGTCTAGCCAGAGACTACAACTCCGGGCAGCTTGGTGGGAGGCAACCCACCAGTTTGTATCTCTTTTCACTTCCTTAGTTTAGTCATTTATTTTACTCTTCTATTTTAATTCTTGTGGTGCGTTAATAGCTGTTGTGCATATTAAAAGAGCCTTGGCTCTTATTTTCTACTAATAGTTTTATCTGTTTCCACTTGAGTTCTTCTGGCCTTCCAGATTCAAAAATTTTCAATGAGCTAAATTGGTGCTTGGTTGAACTCAAGTGTGGGGGAATCATGAAGCATTACTCCTTAAAAGATGAGGGAGCAATTCTTCCACCATCACTCTTTGCTTTCTGTATTATGTGTGCTTAATGTGATCTTGCATGATTTACTGCTTATTGTTTAATTAGTTAGCCTTTATCAAGTCTTCTGTGATATTGTTGGTGATTTACCATTTTTAACATTTTAAATTATAAATTATTTTATAAAAAAAGAGATTTTTAACATGTCCGGAATTGCGTCCACGAAGCTCCACGCGGACACGTTATAAAACTCCCATGTCCGCAGAGCGGACGCTTACACGGACAGAATTGAATACCGCATCTCTATTCTAGTCACGTCCGTAAAACGGACAACTACATAGACGCATTTTAGCCCCGTCCATTAACGAGACCGCAATCAGGTCGCTTGGAAATACAAACGAGTCCGTATTACGGACAGGTTTGCGGACGTGACTAAAAACCGGAATTCATCTTCTTTCTTTCTCTTTTCTTCCTCTCTTCTTCGTTCTTCAATTTCGCTTCTGTCAAACTCGCCCCAACCCGACACCAACCTTCACCGCTATCACCACACACCACCGTGACTCCCCACCGCAACCTCCGCCGACGACCACTACCCACCGCTCCGACGACGCCGCAGCACCGTAGAGCCGCCGCCGCAAACCGCAGACCACACCATCTCCAATCGAACTTCACAGGTTTTTCAAAAAAAACTGTAAATTTTTACCAGTTTTTGACGCGTATTAAGGAGATTGAGAGATTAGATACGATTCGTGAGGTTGAAATGTAGATTAGAGACGTTAGGTGTTTAATTGGATGCTTGGGTGCGAAATCGTGTGAACAATTGAGAAATCTGAGAAATCTGTGTTCGCCGCAAATTTTTTTAGGGTCCTTGAGCTGTCCGGATTTGCGTCTGCGCCAGCCCATCCGTACACAAGTCCGGACACGTTGAAAATTTGCAAAATTTTTTGAAATTCAATTCTAGCTTTGCACCTTAATGTTTGTTGATTGTTAAGCCATAAATTTTCGTGCTCGCACACGATTAAAGAACTTTTGAGAATATGACTTGCTATGAGCTCGCTTTTGTCAGTTGTGTGTTCTTTTACATCCTTTATTATTGCACTTTATTTTACTGTTTACCAACTATAAAATAGATGCCTCGTACTAGAGGAGGTGGGGTCACACGCTCCTCGCGAGCCCCGCGCCCAGATACTACACCCGATGCACCGCCTCCACCGCCACCTCCACCACCCACCCCACTACGTGAGGATGGATTTATCTACACCACTGCCCGTGCCTGGTACAACCAGGGCGGGAAATTCGTCATGGAGAGGCACATCACATCAGAGGTGATCAACGCCACAGACATACAACCTATCTTCGAGGGCTTCGGGATGGCTGCAGTACTGAGGATGGGCGAGGGCCTGTTCTCTCCTGACCTAGTCCGGGAGTTCTACGCGAACGCCGAGGCGCACGACACGCTGAATGTCATCACTTCTTACGTGCGCCGCCACTGGGTTGAGATCACTCCCACCTCTTTCAGCACCGTTTTCCTGCTTCCGGATAACGCTGAAGCACATGTGGATATGAGTGAGGACCTGCTGAGGACCACTAGGACTAGATGGGTCCAGGAGATTGGTCAGACGTCGAGACACCGGGGAGAGGAGAGTAAGGGTGTCATCCCCTACACCAGCCTTCCATCGCTCATGCAGAGGTTGGTAGCAGAGATCCTCAGCCATCAGATCCGGCCTCGTACTGGAAATGATGTCACTGACGAGAACTATGTGCTTATCGACCACTTCTTTGCACCGCCTCCCGAGCCACGGCGACAGATCTCGGTGCCATACATCATGTTCCGCCAGCTGCACAAAGTGGTCACCTACTTGAGATCGAAGAAGAAGAAGATCACGCCTATCTTTCCCTTCTTCATCCATCACCACCTCGCTTGTGTGCTACCTGACGACGTCTTCACCGGGGTCGATGTGCGCGAGGGTGAGAGCCCTATCTCTCTTCAGACTTTGAAGAGATGGGGATTCATGCGCTTAGCAGATGGGAGCTGGGAATGCGGCAGCACTGGCCTGGGAGCTACTGCATCCTCCTCGACTTCGGGCTCTGCACCGGCGACCACTACCACCATGCAGCCACCTGTTCCTCCGGTCATGAGCGTTCCTCCAGAGCTGCAGACCACGATGGATACACTCCTACAGTAGCAGCAGGCAATACAGCAGCAGGTCGGTGCCATCCAGCAGAGACAGGAGCAGATGGCCGGACATATTGACGAGCTGTGCCAGACCCAGGACCGGATTACCCAGCGCATAGAGCGCAGTGACGAGGTTCAGAGTCGGACAGCTCTACTCATCGAGAGGCTCATGGGCCACCTGGATCAAAGACCACCGCCGGGACCATTACAGTGATCATCTATTTATTGTTTTGTTTTCTTTTATTTATTTCAGTTGTTATTTATTTTAGTTTGCACTCTTTTGATGTTTTTACCTTTATTTTATTTTATTTTATTTTGAAGGGTAAACGGTGTCATAAACCGTACAGACTAACTTGCAGTGTTTAAATGTTAAATTTCTATTCTACTTTCCTCAAATGCTATGTTGTGCAGTCTCTTCTATTTTTACACTCGACACTTATGCACTCGAGGGGACATATAGCACGACAAATAAACCTCAAATGTGCACGAACTTACGATTGGCTGGAAAATTGGGAAGTACTCCTTTTTACATTTTGTTCTCTCTACTTGCTTACCAATGTTCTACGTTATAATGCATGCTTACTTGGGGTTCGATTTTCACGCAATGGGGGCATTGCTCTTCTCAAGTGTGGGGGGGAAATTAAGAGTAGAAAAATCTATCTGAATATGCAAGTTGGGTTTAAATATCACACTTGTCTTTATTTGTCTACTTGCTTTCGAGAAAACCACTTCTTCAAGCAGATTTAGAAATCAAGGCATGTTGACTACCTCAAGAATCCTTTTGCTTTAGGGTGTTTGTACATCTAATTTTATTCAAAATTAATCTATTTTCACTAAAATTTGATGGAGTAGTTGATTATAGAAACTGAATTAGTTTAGCTTGGGACTCTTGGAAATGATTTGAAAGTTTGGAATGAAAAGGATAAGTCAAGGTACTCCACAGATCAAACAAAAATTTTTTCCAAACAAAAACAGGCCTCGTCTATCCGGTTATTAAGTCTTAAGGGTGCCTTAACACCTATCTACCTAAGGTCTCGAGATCTGGGATAGTTGGCCCAACACCGTTACATGGATAGAAAGAAAAGTCTGGGTTACGGAATAACTCTACAATTCACAATAATTCAATTGTTTTATATATATCTCTTGCAAAGGAATGTTCTTGCAGGCGAAAAATTAATTGCAGTTTAAAATTTTGATCATGAGTACGTGGTGTTGAAAGGTATTGCGAAATAAGGCATTACTTCACACCCCTTGACATCCAAAGGTTAGAGGAAAGAAATAGTGGAAGATCCCAAGTTAATCTACTTCCAGATTTTGTATTCTAACTTCTCTATGCTTTTAAAAATCCTTCTTTTTCACTGACTGCGAAAACCTACATCCAGAAGCAGAATTATTCTTTTGATCGTCATCATTTCTTGTTTTCTGTCTGCATCTGTTTAACCCCGAGTTTCAATGCTATAGCCTGGAAGATAGTTTCATTCTCTATTTTGCTTGAGGACAAGCAAAAGATAAGTGTGAGGGTTTGATGCACTGATTATTGATATATCTTTTGAGTGCTTTGAACCCTTGTTTCCCATATTCTTTTACTTAGATTTATGCATTTACCTTCTTTTTCATGTTATTTTGGCTTAGGACGTGATTAGGAAGGAGTTAAGAGCTTTTGGAACAAAAAGAGAAAAATTTACACATGTCCAGAAATGAGTCCGGATGGGAAGCCACGGACACCGAAGTGGACAACTCCAGATCAAATTCACCTTTAACCCTGTCTGCATATGCGGACAGAAAAGCGGACAGCTCCTTCTGTCCCTTGTCCGCAAACACGGACGCCCATACGGACGCTCACAGATCTTGTCAGGACAGTCATGTCCGCAATGCGAACTCAAATGCGGACAGGAGTTAATCTCGCTAGGACAGCCATGTCTGCACGCGGACAAAAACACGGACACGTGTAGATCTCGTCAGGACACCCCTATCCGTATGCGGACTCAAACGCGGACGTCACACAGATTTGAAAAATAAAAAATCATGCGCGCTGATAATTAGGCTTTCGGCGCAATTATCAGCCGATTACACCCATACTCAGTGTAAATTAAACCAGTTCCCATGCTCAATCAATCGCCTACCCAACTCACCACTAATCTATGTCTACTGCTAAGCCTATTTAAACCCTTCCCCAGCCTTCATTTCAATTCGCACCAGACATTCGTCTACACCTCTCTTCATCCTCCTCCATCTCTCATTCCATTCATCTGCTCATCCTCATAATAATTCCTCCGTACTCCATCTCCATACCTACACTCAAACACAAACACACTTCACATCACTCACGTTTTCATCCCAATTTCTTCACCCAAAAATCACACATAAGCCTCCGCACGCACGCCACACAAAATATCACGTCCGGATTTGTGTCCGACCCACCCCATCCAGACGTCTCACAAACTCACCCAAAATTTCTACTTTCACCCCATTTCACCAAATTCACTCCATTGTCACCAAATCCAACCTCTCAGCCAGCATAGCGCAAGGACAAAGGGCAGAGCGAGCGAGAAGATCTTCATAACAGATGATTTCTCTCAACTCTCTCTCATTTATGATTTCAATTGCTATGTCTAGCTAAAAGGATATACTCTAAGGGGAAGAGATGTTGTAACTAGTTAAACTCTGCATTATTTTACTGCTTTATTGAGATTATTTGGATTGTTCAGGTTAATGCTTTTTAAGTGCTTTTAATAAACGTCATGAATTTATTATAAGCCCTCGAATCATGTTATGATCAGATAAGGTGATTAGCATTGATGGTCCTATTAACCTGTTACCTGTGATAATTGCAATCAGATAGATTGCATTAGCCACTAGGAGCTTTAATCCGGACCAAACCAGACTAGTAATTCTGTGCAACAAAACCATCTAGATATACTTGCTAAGTCTAGACTAGAACTACGTGCCTTGTCTAGATGAGCTATCTGGAATTAGGACTTAATACAGAATAGACAATTGAGAATTACAAGCCAATCCAAAGTCTCTATTTAAGTAGTAGAATATGTAGAACCTAGCTAGTAAAACAACTCCCTGAACCAAGAGTACCGTTTTCACTCCCAAATCTATCACTTTAATTTATCTGCTATTTACTTTCTTGTTATCTATTTAAACCCCAAAACCAAAACAAACCCCTTTTGAATTACCCACTGTCTTAGGCTAGGCTTATTTACCTCAAGTCCCGTGGATTGACACCTGGTCGCTTCTAAATTGCTATACTACTACGACCGGGATTTTTGCAACCCGACGGTCTATTGATTTGTTGATTTCTAGGATTATTTCTTAGTTTTTAATATATCAAATAAATCGTTTGCAGTTTCCCCTGATGTTGGCAAACGGGGGAAGCGGAGTATCTCACGGCGGGTTTGTGCGAGCGACTATGTGTGGACACCGAGTGCCTCTAATGGCCTTACTATGCTTTGGATTTGGTTTTATATTCTCTGTTATGTAGATTAAGAAGTAGTTACGTATTCTAGTTTTATCCGCTATTTAACGACATTATCTTGAGGGGAAATATTTGCTTGAGGGGGAACAAACAGTGTAACACCCCTACTATTAAATCGAACATTACCGTCCAATCTCCTCGTGCTTTCAGAGTCATGCAGCGGATACATACTTACATACAATGGGTGATACAATGCCGCTAGTCACCCACGTGACTAACAAGGCTACTACTTCTATATACAGCATCGGTCTGATGGACCGGAATCCCGAGTACTACATATCTGTAACACATACTCCATTTATCAAGTAATTACTACAATCCCAATTCAATAAAATACTCCAAGTTCAATACAAAATGATCCACATACCGAGTTTACTAGGTTCCAAATCAAATACAATACTTCTCCCAAATTTATACATACTCACTAAGAGTCTATCTATTACCCCTTCCTCATAAACTACCTACATCTAAATACGAAGGCTTGCCACCGGTCTCTTACCTTCACCGTATCCGCCTTCGGGTGCCTGCACACTAAAAACGTTCCCCTAGGGGGTCACTTTCGCTGCGCATGATAACCGCATACCCGCGTACTAGTGAGGGTACGCCGACCACTTGTCGTATACTGCAGTCATTATTCACACAAACATGCATATATGCTTTCGTTACACAATACAATAATACTTACGCAAGGCAACATACATACACTATTGCATACAAGGAATACAATCTCCATCCAAAACATATGACCTTCTTCCGAAATGCACATACTCATTACATACACCAGATAATTCTGTTAGCTTCATTGGTCCACCCGGGTTAACGGGTGGGGATTCCTCTTTTACTCTTACTTCATTACATACGCATACATACACATACTCATACTCATACATATTACTTACTCTCTACTCTTACTCATGTTAAGTCAGCGGGACCTCCAGCCCGGGGACTACTCGTCCCCCCACCGGGATTTACTTGACTGACCAATCCGGGATGCTACCCACTTAAGGGATTTGGGGCCGCGGCCAGTTAAGAGTCAGAATCGAATCCAACCTCTTGTGCTCTTCATCCTTACGCGTGGCCGAAGCTATATCGGACTCTAACTCATTCCAGTTTACCACTTAAGTTAGGAGTTAGGTAGTTAGGAATTAGCAGAAGTCATTCATACAAGCCACATACACACAATTACAATGCTCAACACTCATTTATACAAATACAATACAATACTTAAGTACAATACAAGATTTGAATACAAGTCTCATCATTCATATTTTTCATGAATTATACAAACTAGTGTTCAAGACTTTAAATGTCAGGAACAACATAAGTCAAGCACAGATAAGTGCAATATAGTCCGATTCATGCATTTATCTTATTTAGGTGATCAAATAAGCACACAAATCGGGGTAACCAGATTAGGATACAGGGCATGAAGAAATCATACCGTTCCCACTGTACTTGTATCCCAACGTTCCTCCAGTGTTCACAAATCAAATTCCTATGATATACATACAATCGAATGATTAATCTAACTATCATTAACTCAATTCGATTACTCTTACGTTTCCTAATCCATACTTACTAAGTCTTTACATTCCTTTACTTACATTTTACTTACTTACTTTTAATTACTTAACAATGGTTCACTTACATATATATGTACATATGTATAGGTGGGTATACATATATACATATATTATATATTATATATATATATCCTATTTATATCTTACAGTTTTTTTTTTGTAAGTTATGGGTCGTCCGACCCAGCGTCCGACCCAAGCCCTGGGTCGGACCATTCCAGTAGATTCTCGTCCTTTGAAATTCTCCCCGTCCGACCCAGCACTATTCCGTCCAACCCATACCCTCTGGGTCGGACCGTTCCAGAAGGTTTCGGTCCAGTGTCCAAGCTCCGTCCGACCCACTGTCCGACCCAGACTCTGGGTCGGACGAAGTCAGAAGCTTCGCCCTCGAATTTTTTTTGCCTATCCGACCCACGTCCGATCCACGGCCCTGGGTCGGACCATTCCAGAAAGGTTTACTGTCGTTTCTCAAGGCCCGTCCGACCCAGACTCTGGGTCGGACGGTAGCAGAAAGCTGCTACAGGCCTTGTTTTTCTTTCCAAATTTCACCCATTGTTTCCCCAATCTTCCTACATACATCCTAACATGTTTTAGTACAACTTAAACACTCTAAATCATGCTAATTCATTACACAATTCCATTGCTAAATCCACTAATCATCTTACACATTTTCCTCCCTTCTTCACCAACACATGTAACAGTTTTTGTTACATTTATGCTACAGATTTTACAATTCAATTCTCGCATCCAATACTTCCTCAATCCTTGCCATTTCTAGCATTCCAAATACTTTTCCAAGCCATTACATTACTTATACCCAAGTCCAACTTTCCTCTTACCAAATCTTGCCCACTAATTCTTCCTAGTTCTACAATGCAATTTAATGTCGCTTTGCTACAGATTTTGGTTCCTACCTCCTCCCTACTTAGTTTCCTCTCCTAATGCCATTTCCAAGGCCTACAATGCATTGCCTCTCCTCTTTAAGTCCAACACTCACTCCCTAGGTCATGTACATAAGTTCTCCTAGTTCCTCCAATACCATTCAACAACTCTTGCTACAGATTTTACATTCTTTCATTCTCATACCCAAAACCACTACTCCATAGTTATTAAACATCTCTACTAACTCCCATACACCCTTGGTTTTTCCTATTCACCAAGTCACCCATGCATGTCCATATTCCTACCAAAAGTTCGCCATAGTTAACCTACATTTCTAACTTAACCATACACACATTTCCTCGCCAAGTTCATACCTATTCTAGCCACACCCTTACAAGGGTCCTACCAGCAATCAACACAATATAAATCCATCCCAATACACTAATACTCCATCAAACATCAATACTAATACTCATACACAACATACTTGGCTCCAAGGCCTACAATCCACATACTAATTCACAAATACTCAAACTTCCAAAATGACATTACTAATACATTATTTTGGGTTCCTTAATTAGTTCACCCATTCCCATTACTCTAATGCAGTTAGAACTTAACATTAGGAAGGAGCTCTTACCTTGAGCTTTTAAATTCCTTCTTTCTTTGTCATTTCTCCTCCTTCTTCCTTTCTTGCCCAAATCGGCCATGTGGGGAATGGAGTTGCCCAACTCCATTCCCATCACCCAATGAACACAAAACACTACAATTAATATACTAACCCTTAAATTAATTGCCAATTCATTGAAGTGTTTGAAATGAAATTTCTAGGGTTTGCCTTTGGAGAGTTTTAGAAGGGGTTTTAGCCCTTGGTTCAAGAAGGTGAATCCACCACCATTGCAAGGTTGATATTATGCTCCAAAGAGAGAGAAAAATAGAGCATTACAAATGGGGCAAAAATCGGTTATGAGCAAAGATGGAGAAATATGAGTTCTTTCATGGAGATTTTTACCTTAATGGAGAGAGGAGACTCCAAGATTTACATTGGTGCCATTTCCTCTTTGAATGGGGAAAACCCATGGAGATGAACTTCCTCATTTTTGGATTTTGAAAAGAGAGGAATGTAGAGGATGATGAGGGGATTACAAATATGTAATTATTTTTGTGATTGGAGCTCACATGGAGGTAGAGCATGTGAGAGAAGTGGGAGTTGCCATTGTTGTTGTTGGGGGAGCTCCAAAATCGCAGCCCAAGGGAGGAGGAAGAGGGAGAGTACGATGGAGGGGGAAGGGGAAAGAGAGAGCTGAGTGAAAATGTGAGAGTGAGGTGAGAGGGAAGGGAATAAAGTAGTTTTTACTTTATTGCTTTTTGGCTCTCTTCTTTAGTTAGCTAGTTACATGTGTGTGTGAGGGAGTTATTTGACTGATAAAAACCGGCCCCCTACAGTTATACTAGCTGGAGCGTTTTTCGTCTTTTATAGAAAACGCTCGTTATTTTACCCGGTTTAGGTACTGTTCACTAACCGGCCCGTTTTCCGGAATTTTCTCGTTTCTTTATTTTTATTGGTTATTAAGCTTTCATAAATGCTTAATAATATTTATTTAATGACTTATAATTTTTACGGGTTCGTTTGACCACTTAAAATCACGTCTTCGGGTTTTCTCGAAAAACGTGCGTTAAAGCTCTATTAGCGTTTTAATACATTATTTGGATTCGTTTTCTTCGGGAGTTGTTCCCATATATTATTTAGGTCTTATTAAACCTTTAGAATCCATATAATACTCTAACCGAGGTCTCATACCTCCTATGGTTATTTAACGCTTATTTAGTGTTTTCTGCTTTTTAAGAGTTTATTTATTCTTGTGGATTTATTTTTCCTTACTAGTATTAATTAGGTACCATTAGGCCCTTAAATACGTATTAGATTAATTTTAATCCCTATATTTAAGTTCGGGGTATTTCAATCTACCCCCCTTAAGAACTTTGTCCTCAAAGTTGTTCGAGGTTATAGGTTTACAATGCTTACTCATTCTTACGTGTCTAATACCAAAACCATACCTTCTTCCTCCTTACAATTCCCAAATCCATTACTCAGGGTCTCTACATACCATGCCATACCAATGTACTATAATTACTCCAATCCGCATTACTACCAACCATCCGGTTCCTTATTACAAAATTTATACATACATACATACAGTGCAAAGCTATCCCCAAAGCAATGCAATGCACATTACAATCCCGCAGGCACTCAGGTCATCTAGACACATGACTCCTCTATGTCCCGCTGCCCTTGGAATAATACAACCTGCTACACTACTATCTTCTCCGGTATAAGCTTCTAGCCAAATCCTTACTCTCAGTCTAAGGAAAATCCTTCCTAACAGCTAATTAGAAATCTTTCTAAAGCATCCAACTCCAAGTCCCAAGTTACATTCATTACTTCTATCCTATGCGTGATTCTTGTGACCACTTGAGGGGAGCTTCAAGAATCGTTCTACCCTGATGTGATCAGCACCAGTGTTGAACTATCTTTCCACCCTAATTTGTGTCTGGTTTCCCTTGATCTGATCAGGATCAAGTTCGACTTCCCACATCAGTTTCAAACAAGCAATTAATTAGTTATTTTCATTTTCTATCTTTTTACTCTTTCTAGTCGTGATACGAATTCATACATCTCCAAAGGATGGAGTCACTCCATCGATTATCCTCACTCTACTTCCCGAATGCTTTACTCCATGGTTCAATACCTAATGCTCATTTCATTAACCTTCACTACTTCCATCCATTACTCACCATCATCTCCAATATTCTAACTAAGGAATACTATACTTATAAGATTTAGTTGACTTCAATTGCTTCAAATATTTTACTTACGATTCCACTACTCATAAACTTTATTCATCTACTATCCTCATTCATTTCGTACTACTTCTTCAAAGGCTACAATACTTGTGGAGCTCCGTCCACTACTCATTACTTTTCTTTTACTAATACTCTTACATTGGTGTTACAAGATGGGTATATTCCTCCTATGGTATTTGCATGTCTAATGCCTAGTTACCATAATTACAATATGAATGAGTACTTATGTTTATTTAACATAGTATCAATCATCAATTTGGTTCTCATTTGTGCTATGCACATTATGGTTTATGTGTTTTATTCACAAAACTTACATTAAGCAGTTTTCGTTCTACCCCCCTTAAAAGGGATTACGCCCACGTAATCTACCATATGTTATTATTGAACATTGGTTATTTATTTCGGCACTCTGAAGCGTTTTAGCTTCTTTTCGGTTTATTACATAATATACCCTTGTCAAAGGGTCTTAATCATAACAATGGTTTAGTCTTTGCACCAAGGATTCCTATATGAGTTTATTTGACTCATAATTAATTCGGTTCCAGCCTATTAGGCTTCAAGGCATTACTAGCCATTCTACTATACTTACTAGGTATATTGTCTCCTAGCTAGGGCCCACTAGCTTCTGCTGCGTGACCCTGATAACTCGGGTTACTTACCCTTCGTGTTATCCATAATGTGCTATGCATCACCTTTTTATCCGTCTATTATGGGGATAAGGTTTACTAAACAAATGCGGTATTCTTTTACCGTGTTTAAACTCAATGAGTTGTAGGTTTATAACCAGCTCTCTGGCAATCTAGTATACACACTATTTGTACCTCCACGATCATTCGCTAAGCTCCTCCGACTTATTGTCGGGCGAGGTTAAGTCACTACTTAGTTGTAGTACTTCCTCTGTTGTCAATAGCTTCTGAATTATAATAGTTCTTCTGGTTCAGTACAAGTGTTCTTTACTTGTATGACCTTGCATTTTCTATGCGTCGGTCCTAGTGACTTTCTTGTATCTCCTTTCACCTTATATTCCAATGGAATTCACATCTTGTGATTACTAGTGTGTTGTACACTCTTCGTGCTTCTTTGGCCTTAGGCCGCACTGTATGTTGCTGAGCTTGCTTGACTGGCTTATGCCATGTTTGTGGTGAAAGGAAAGATTTACTACGGTTTACATTCTCCATATCCCTAGCCATCCCATTAGATCATTAGCTGCACAAGTGCCATACCAAAACACTCCGTCATACAAAGTGCAGAGGCGTAAACGCTTGACAGTGGGTCACTTATGTGATAGGCAGGAATATTTCTGACTGTCTTCCATACTTATTCTTCATGTCATTATCTACTACTTCCTCATAGCGGTCGCTTGTTGCGCACCGTATTCTTACTCATTATACAACATTGTTTTTACTGTTTCTGTTACTGCGGTAGTTCCTCTTTACTTATTGCCATTATCATTAGCACCATTTCCTTATGGTGTACATACACTAGGAGGTTCCTAGTTCATATGTATGACGGTTGTCGTGGTATACCGCAATACTATTATCTTCCCCTTGTGGGGATGTTTTATTTCAATTTAGGTTTCATGTGTAGGTTAGCTTACCTCACATTACTTCCTCATTCATAATATAATTGCCAAATAACTTGGTTGACCCAAGATGAAGTGGTTTATCGGGTTACAAGCTCTCTTAAGCGTTGGTCATTCATGGTGTGTAGTGTGCACACACATTGATTGTTTTTGACAATTACTGTCTTCATAGTGCTGAGCATTGGTTATAGGCTCTAGCTGTGTAGTTCTACTCGTATGTACATCACCGGGACATCCCAAGAAACTTTGAGGGTTTTCCGGTCCCGTTCTCCGATTGGAGGGTATTCTATCACTAACAAGTGAAGGTTCTTGTTGAGGGGTTGTCTCCACTCATAGGTCTCATGACGAGGTTTATCATGTTGGTGTTTATACAACGGTTCACCACATGCTTGGGTGCATACGGAGTATGCTTGCTCCTTAAGTCGTGATGGTTTGGAAATCTCATTTCCTTATTCCATCGCCTCTTGGCAATATCTACAAGCGTAGGCTTTACTATTTTAATAGATGGAAGTCTTTCTAAGGGTTCACATCTTCACCACATTGGTGGTCTTTGGCTAACGAGGGGTACCTTCCCTTGGGTTTCTCATAGTGTCCAAGTGTGGACTAGGCCAATGTTGGCATCATCCTGATTCTTATGCCTCTGTGCTACCACTGCTACAGAAGGCATGAAGGAAAATTAAGAGTTTGTCTACTGTATACCAGGGTGATGCTCTAGTGACAGTGACATTGAGATAGCCATTAGTCCAAGCCACTCATAGAGTTGGGTTTGAATTGATGGTCCCATTGTTGATTTCTCGTCGTATGAGGCAATACCTCTTGCAAGTCTTGTTAACAAATGGTACAGGTTTTGCAACCGTTTAAGTTCATATAATGTATTTGGTTTACGGCTTCTGAGCCGTATTGCTACAAGCTATGCTCTTTGCAAGCTGCTTATACCTGTTTCCACTCCATGTATACCGTCATAGGTTGGAGATATTATTGGGCTCCATGGTAAGTCGTGGCATCACGCTTCCGTTTATAGGAGACTCTTAGGCAATCTGGTGCTGATCAGTGCCTTTTGTAGACTAGGGTATTTCCTGTAAAGTGAAATCCCTTCGGTGTCTTAACCGAGTGCTCGTTCCAGCTCCTGTATTCTTATCTTGACACTTTGTTTGACTGTTGTTAATCCGGTCACCTTCAAGGATTGTTCCTGGGTGTTGTTAAATTATGCCGTTACATCCGGCTAACGTTTATGATATGTTGTCCACTGTACCGTCTTGTGGTATCATACTTGAGTTGTCCCTTTTTGGGTTATAACGTCTCCCGTTCTTGGGTAGACTGCTTACACTTGCTCTTAGTGCTTAAGACTAGGTTTGATATCCCCTTCAATGATGGAGTATACTTGTGGTAAGCCTGGGGTTGCTCTTGGGAACTCTGCCCCGTTTGTTGAGCATTGTTAGGTTCACATTAGGCATTCGCCTTACTGTGTTTAGGCTGGGTATTCCATCCAGCTGTCAGGTAATTGCTTGGATTATTTGAGACATATCCAATGTCTATACTTACTAGTATGTGCTCTTTGCACTTCCTAGTTCTTATTCCTCATCTTCAGATGGATTCTCTGAGTTCCTTGATACTTGATCGTCTGAGGTGTCCAGCTGTTCTGATTGTGAACTCACTCATGGTCCGTAGAACGAGTTGACTACTTCCCGTGTGTCGCACACTACATGTATACATACGTGGGTACCTTGTTGATACGTTACCACTACCTAACTATATGTCAGGCCCGCAAGCTCCTTCGGAGTGCGGTCGTCCCACATCCCGTAACGGGTACACTCGTAGTGTTCGTCACACGCCTAGGTGAAGTATTCTATTGTCAACTCCTCTTGTATCATTCTTTGATACTCACCGTAATTCTGTTGGTTTGGTTTTAAAATCCAAGGTTTAAAAGAAAAATTGTGGTTTGAAAGGAAAATCTGGGTTTAAAATTGTGGTTCGGTGTTAAAAGGAGTCTCTCATGGCATAGCCATGCTTGAGGTCTTGACTAAGTCTGGCTTCTCGCAGACTGGTATGTTCTAAATACAATGGTCGGGCCGTTTGGCCTTTCCAAGGTTCCATTCTTTCAGTGTCAGGATTTGTGATCCAGTAATTGCATCATCGTAGTCACGGTACATTACTATGTACCCCTGGCGTGTTAGAGTTCCTTTACGTATCTCTGTCCTTACTGCACTTGTCGTGGCAAGTGCGTGGTACTGGTGGTTTTTGGGTAATCCTATACCAATCTTGGTATGGTTTCTACTTGTATTTAATAGTCTTGTTGACTCTTCCCTTGATCTTATTGATTTATGATTGGGATACTCGATCCTTTTTAAGTAGCTTCTCATTGATCTTGACATGGTTGTCTTGGTCGGGGTACTTCTACAATTGTAACACCCCTAATCCTAAACCTGTAACAAACGTCGCGAGTCGTAGCAAAATAAATAGCGTCGCAGCGGAAAATAAAACTATCTAACCTTGGTGTTACACGCCGTTACTCACCCTTGCGAGCAACAAGGCATCCAAACTCTATCCATCAACTAATCAACGCTGTGATGAAGAGATACTGAGCACACTACTTATTACAGACCAAATCCAAACTATATGAGCAACTAAATAAAATTCAACAATCCCAAAGTACAATACATAAACAAACGACAGGTGTTTATTAAAACACAACTGCTACCCTGTTTCCCGCACTCCGGCTTGTGTAATCTTCAATAACCTGAAATGTTTGGCCCAATGAAGGGCTCAGCAAACTATGCTGGTATGCTAAATGTGGTCCTAAGTCATCAAGATTACCTTAAGTCGTCTTAGCCATCTTGATATTAGATTCATTACAGATAATCCGGTTTACAAGAATAACAGGAATACTGTAAAAAACTGAGCAATCACATAACAATTCACCTGCAACACCCAGTGTATGATAATGCACATCAAACAATAATCAACACCAGACAAGATGTAAATATTTAACAACTGAACTTGTTAGTAGGCCACATGACCCTTAATCTTTCCAACCATCCACTTAATCTCACCTCAGGCGTCATGTCAAGACAACCTTTAATAACTTTTATTAATGGATAGTGTGTCCCCTGGGTTCCAAAGGAACCGTTACCAGCTGACCTTATGGCCCTGGATAATTGACTGATCCGGTCGAACCTGTGCACCAACGGCAGTGCCCTCCGCCATCCCCGAATGTGGCTGATGGATTTCCTTGAGTGACTCCCCATTGAAGTCCCTCGTAGTGATCACAATGCGCAACCAGAATGTCGGAACAGTCTGGATTCCTCTCTTAATACATTAGCTCTTTTGTCAGTGGTACAATAACCAATATTTAATTTAAGACCATAACAGTTGACCATTTGTTAGGCTAAATAATACCTAAAGGTCTGTTAGTCTTTTCCAGCTCAAATGTGTAAATCTCCAGTCACAAAACATTCGCGTATAAAATACTACGCAACAGTGTAAACAATATAGTTCACCATAACATACACATAAAATCATAGATACCGTTCTTGATAATCAAACATATAATGTCTGGACCTCAGGATAACCCTTAGGACATTCAGACCACACAATTAACATACCGTTCACCGAGGTAATAGCTAACTTGACAACGTGCACCCTCGTAACTCTTTCTCGTACACTGTTGTTCATGCATGCAATAACGTACATTAATTAATATGACTGTCCACCATCTATTACAGTACAGTCACCGTAGAGTTTATTCTCGTTGTATACTAACTCCGTAAGTTACTTGTTTTCCCCGGTTATTTAAACAGCGGCTCTGGAAACCCTAACAGTTCATCATTTTATGTGAAGTTCACATGTGATAACGAAATTTCCATTATACGGTACACCTTTATCCTATTAATTATATATCCATAATTATTTCCACTTACCATTTATATCATATCATTTAGTTACCAATGTTATAACCACTTTTAATTTATAAACTTTATATTATATTTCATAATATACCATAATACATTATATTACATAATTTTAATTTTAATTCCTTTCTTTATTAAATTACCAAAACCACCATAAATAATTCGGTATTTATAATTTATACCCTACAACTTTTATAAATTATCAAATAACCATATAACTTCTATATTTTACTAATCAACCACATCAATTCCCGGAAATTACATTTTGTGCCCTATAACTTTCGCAAATCAACAATATATTCATTTAAAGTCTCGTTTTTTTTTTTGCAAATATTTTCCTTATTCACAATTTAACCCTTAAACTTTATATAAGTTACATATTAACTTATAAACTATAGTTTTAATATTTAATTTTCCTTAAATACCAAATATACCCTTATAATTTCGTAAATTACATAACCGCCCATATTTAAATTTCGGTTTTCAATTTATATTCCCATAAATTACATATTCACCCCAAAACTTTTATAAACTTAATATTCTATGTCATAAACCATTTTAACCCAAAGTTTTTGGTCAGCACTTTGACCAAGACTTAATTACTTAATTAATACTTCAATATACCCATAAGACCATTTATATTTTCGGTAACATCCTAAACTTCTCAATAATTACAAAATAGTCCCAAAACATTATTAAATGTTATTCTTAACACTTAAACACTTATTTAAATTCACCAAAATTCATAATATTAATTCCTATCTTATATTATGCCACAAATACACCAAATAGTTCCTTATATTCTCGGAAATCTTTATTTTCATTCTAAACTTTTCAAAATTATATTTTAACCACATAACTTATTTAAATAGCCATTTAAATACTTGTAGCTATTTTTAATATTCCAAAATTCATAAAATAAACTAATACACTTACATGTATTTCAAAATTCACCAAACTCATTGTAATGCTCTCGGCCATAATTAAAATTCATCATATGGTTTTAAAACTTGTTTTAAACTTTATAATATGTATATATAATTGTATAAGCCAAATAACACTTCTAAAAATTATGCTAATGACCTAGAATGATTATAAACTAAAAATAGAACATAAAATTCCAAGACCTCTCGGTTTGAACAAATAGGTAACATAATTAATTCTTATGACCTAATTATATATCTTAAGGTAATAATCTTACCTTATATGTTATAAATTATTTTCTTGACATAATAACCTATAGTTTTCGAACTCCTTGTACATATATAGGAGATTTATTTATTAGAACTCCAACAAGAGTTTATAAATAATAACTTGTAATAAATTTACAAGAGTTTACCTTAGGAATTTATCAAGGTATTTTTGACACACCTTGAGATGATTGTAGATCCAATTTTCCTTCATGAAATAATGAAGAGAGTATGGATTTAGAAGGCATAATATTTTCGGACATGTTGGAGAAATTTGTTTCGGATTTTCAAATATGAAAATACCTTAGATTAACCTTGATTACTCCTTGAATTGATGTTGAATCAAGACAACTCCTAGGAGGACAACTTGATGGCGATTTCCTTGTAAGCTTGATAGGATTATTCTTGCTTCAAGGCTTGATATAATTAACTAGGAATTACACTAAAATGGTGTTAGGAATTATTACACCATTAACATAGTTTATTTAGCATTTAGGAATTTAATTAGGAATTGAACAAGGAACAAAGGAGAGAGCTTAGGAATGAGACTTACCATTCGTGAAGTTTGGCAAATGAGGAATAACTCACGTAAGGTTTGTTTTTAAGGTAAGTCTTCATTTGCTTTGTTTTATTATCTTATTATTACATTATTTGCTTACTAATTTATTATATAACTAAGTCTCCATTATTTGCCTGGCCCTAATAGCCAAACGGATGTGGTGGTGCACTACCGAAATGGTAGTTCCAATCATGCCATTTAACGGCCAAAAGGATTGGTCCATCTTTAATCCTAGTTATTAATGTGACATAATGGTTAGACTTTATCTTAGCCTAGGTATTATATTAACTAGTTAATTCTTTTGTTTTGTTTTCTTGCAGGGGTGCGATCGTTTATTCAAGGCTAATGGAGATACCACCTACAGCCACTTACGATGATGAAGCAAATGGGCACAATAATTTTGTGTTGTTAATCGTACCTTGACAATCAAATGTTAGGTATTTTATAATTTATTACAATCATTGATCACTAATTTGTTCTTTTGTTGCAGGTTGATCGGCGCATAAGAAAGGAGTCATCAATAGCAGCTCCATGCTATTCTCTCGGTAACATATGTTTAATTAGCTAGATTAGGCTTTATATCATGTTGCTTAATTAACACATTTATTTTGCTTTGCAGATGAGCTGTTCGGTTGTCCACCACGTGAATGGAGCACTTGGCTAGATTAGACTTTATATCATGTTGCTTTTGGTTTTATAAACCTTACTTATCTATTCTTATCTTGCAGGTGGCAACCGCATTCGGTGGTGGAGGCTTAGTCATCTTCCAATTTAAGGTGATGGTGTTTAGCTAATATGTTAATAATTAACATGGTTTGTTTGATTGTTTTCTACAGGTGTGGACGATCGTATGAAATGGAGCAGACCACTGGTATGGACGATCGTAAGGAATGGAGCAGTACAAAAATCAGCACCACATGTTTCTTTTGTTACAGTAGTCTATACTAGTTATTATATGAGATTTTGTTTAATAATACTACCACTCTTATCTTGACTTGCAGGTATACGAAGTGGAGTAATTTAATTAGGCTGTTATTATTGCTCCATTATTATAGGCAATTTGCTAGGATGAGTCATCTTAGCATATAACATATTTTGTAATAAAACTAGCCAAAATAGACTAGTAATCACGCCTACATTGGAGGTCAAATGAGACTTATTTTTCATTTGATTTTTGTTACACTATATTGTTTATAGTCAGTAGTAATATATTGAAGTGTCACATTGAGTCATATAGGGTTATATAAACCCATAACACAATTTTTAGGTTACCCGGGTAAAAAGGAGCGTTAAGAAACTCCCCCGAGTATTTTATCTTTAACTGAGAATTTAACCTGTGAACTTCGTCTTAAATGTTTATTAAGGTATTATCATGCATTTTAAATGAGGTGTAATGCTTTACTTTATTTAATAAGGTATTTCCGGGACTTTCGGGCCTTAAGGGGCCTTTTAAGAGAATTCCCGGGTGTCTAGTATTTTTACTCAGTTCCAACTGAGTAGTTGTGTTCCAAAGGTCATACAATGATCCTTGGTCGACTTTATATAATGTTTATAGCTTATATAATTTATTTACCTAAGGTCGGGCTTAAACGCACGTTTTTGACCTTAAGAAGTTTTAATGCGTTCTTAACGCTTGAGTGTTTATATACTCTCTTTAGGGTTTAATAATCTCCTAAATAATATATATTTATTATAATTTAATTATTTAAATATTAGGGGTATTTCAGTCTACCCCCCTTAAAAGGACTTCGTCCCGAAGTCGTAACTTATACATCCTATGGAATCAAGTTCCTCATATCTATCCCTTGTACGCAATTCGAATATACATGTGTCCAACATATCACAGTATGAATAGTTCAATAATTGCAAAGCAACAAGTGTCCATACTTCCTAGCTATCCCACAAGGTCCTCACTGCACAAGTGCAATACCAAATCCTCAGTCCTACAGAGTGCAGAGGCGTAAACCCTTGACAGTAATTCCCTTGTGTGATTGCAGTAAGAATGAACACATCATAAGTAAATAAGTAATTCCATAAACCATTCAACCAAGTGTCACATAGGACACACCAACACCAATTGTTACATAGAACGCAACCAATATTCATACAAACAATTGCACACATGCGCAACAACCAATCGAACAACCAAGTACAAACCAAAGATAGACTGCAGATATGCAAGTCGCATGTGGTGCTCTACCCCCCTTAAAAAGGGTTACGCCCACGTACCCCCACAAGTATACACAAAGCTAAGCGAAAAGTGCTGGATACTTGTCGCGCATGGAGTCTTCTAACTCCCATGTCGCCTCCTCAACGTCATGATTTGACCACTGAACTTTGACCATTCTAATGGTCTTGTTCCTGGTCTCCCTAGTCTTGTAGTCTAAGATGCGCACTGGGGTTTCCTCATATCTGAGTGTAGGATCTAGCTCGAGTGTCTCGGGCTGTAAAACATGCGATGGATGAGGCACATACTGCTTAAGCTGTGAAATGTGGAATACATTGTGCACTCTCCCAAGCTCAACAGGTAAGTCTAATCTGTAAGCTAATGGGCCCACTCGCTCCATGATAAGGTACGGTCCTACATATTTCGGGCTAAGCTTGCCCTTCTGCCCAAACCTAAAGACTCCCTTCATAGGTGAAACTCTGAGGAAGACTCGATCGCCTACTGCGAACTCGAGGTCTCTCCTACGAACATCAGCATATGATTTCTGTCTGTCCTGGGCTATCTTCATGTTCTTACGTATCTGCACGATGTCTTCTTTCATCTGGTCTAAGTACTCTGGCCCTAAGGTGATGTTCTCACTGGGCTCGTCCCAACATAGTGGTGTCCTACATGGTCTGCCATACAGTGCCTGGAATGGTGGCATCTGAATGGATGCATGATAGCTGTTATTATAGGCAAACTCAATCAGATGTAGTCTATCTATCCAGCTTTCCTGGAAGTCTAAGGCACAAGCTCTGAGCATGTCCTCCAATGTTTGAATCGTTCTTTCACTCCGGCCATCTGTCTGTGGATGGAAGGCTGTACTTAGCTTCAGCTTGGTACCCAATGCCTCCTGAACCTGCTGCCAGAATCTGGAAACAAATCTAGAATCTCGATCTGACACAATAGACTTCGGTACGCCATGGTATCTAATAACCTCCCTTTGGAAAATATCTGCCAGTTTAGGGACCTTCCATGTGTCCTTGATCGGAATGAACTTAGCTACCTTTGTCAATCTGTCGACAATGACCCAAATCATGTTAGCACCTCCTCTAGTCGGTGGAAGACCTACTACAAAGTCCATGGATATATCCTCGAACTTCCAGTATGGAATGGGCATCGGCTGTACTAAACCGCCCGGTCTCCGGTGCTCAAATTTCACCTTCTGACATGTCATACATCTCGCCACAAACTCTGCAACATCCTTTTTCATGCCACTCCACCAGAAATGCAATTTTAAATCCTTATACATCTTTGATGACCCTGGGTGTACTGATAATGATGAGCAGTGAGCTTCTTGTAGTATTTTTTCCTTTAAGTCTGGGCTGGACTCTGGAATGCATAAACGGCCATTCAGTCTGATCAACCCGTCTTCACTAAGTACAAAGTCATATTTCTGCCTCTCAAAGATACCATCAGTCATCTGCTGTCTAATAGTCTTCATGTACTGGTCATTAGCCTGAGCACAACGTACCTCCTCGATGAGGTCGTTGTCTCCTGTCATGGCAAATAAAGAATGAGCTCTGCGGCTCAGGGCGTCAGCAACTACATTTGCCTTACCCTCCTTGTACCTGAGGTCGATGTCGTAGTCCTTCAGAAACTCGACCCATCGCCTCTGTCTCATGTTCAGCTCCTTCTGAGTAAACAAATGTTGAAGGCTTTTATGATCTGAATAAACTGTCACTGTCACTCCATATAGGTAGTGTCGCCAGATTTTCAGTGCAAAAACAACTGCTCCCAGTTCCAAATCATGAGTCGGGTAGTTTTCTTCATGTTTCTTCAACTGTCGTGATGCGTAAGCAACAACTTTTCCATTCTGCATAAGTACACACCCAATTCCTGTGCCTGAGGCATCGCAATAAACTTCGAATCCGTCGGTCCCCTCTGGAATGGTGAGTATCGGTGCCGACGTCAGTAGGTCCTTCAGTTTCTGAAAGGATAGTTCACAATCTGCTGTCCATACAAATGGAGAATCTTTCTTCATCATTAGTCATTGGTTTCGCTAGTTTGGAGAAATCCTGTACAAATCGTCTGTAGTAACCAGCTAATCCCAAGAAACTACGGATATCTGTCACTGTCTTTGGTCTCGGCCAAGTCTTAACTGCCTCGATTTTCGCAGGGTCTACAGATATTCCGCTGGCTGATATTACATGCCCTAGAAAAGATACAATGTCTAACCAGAAGTCACACTTTGAAAGCTTGGCATACAATTGATTCTCTCTCATGGTTTGCAAAACTTGCCTCAAATGCACCTCGTGCTCGTCCTTAGTCCTAGAATATACCAAAATGTCGTCGATGAATACAACCACTGATGAGTCTAACTGCTCCCTGAACAACCGGTTCATAAGATCCATGAATACAGCTGGGGCGTTCGACAATCCAAACGGCATAACTGTGAATTCGTAGTGGCCGTAGCGCGTTCTGAAAGCTGTCTTCTCTATGTCTTCATCAGCTATCCGTATCTGGTGGTATCCTGATCTCAGATCAATCTTCGAGAAAACTGTAGCGCCTCTTAACTGGTCGAACAAATCATCAATCCGTGGTAACGGGTACTTATTCTTCACCGTGACTGCATTCAGCTCCCTGTAGTCGATGCATAATCGCATGCTACCGTCTTTCTTTTTCACGAACAACACCGGTGCTCCCCATGGTGATACACTCGGTCTGATATAGCCTTTGTCTAGCAGATCTTCTAACTGAATCTTCAGCTCTTCATCTCTGCTGGTGCCATCCTGTAAGGTGCTTTAGCAATAGGTCCTGTACCTGGTACTAAGTCGATGGAGAACTCTACATCTCTCTTAGGTGGCATCCCTGGTAGCTCCTCAGGAAACAAATCAGGAAAGTCTGAAACGACTGGTATGTCTGTCTGCGTCTTCTCTTCTTGCCTCAAGTCCTGGATGTAGCACAAACAGACTGGTTGTCCCTTCTTCAACTTCTTCACCAATGTGGTAGCAGATACTAGCTTGAAGGTAGGCTCTTTTGGAACACTGCGATAGGAAACTGTCTTGCCTCTCGGGCTCTTCAGTAGTAATCTATGCTCTGCGCAATGCAGTCGTCCCTTGTATTTCTGTAGCCAATCCATTCCCATGATGATATCAAATCCTAAATTATCCAACTCAATTAAATCTGCTTGAAACTCTTCATCCATGACGTTAATCTGTACTCCCTTGTGTAGTTTCGTGCACCTCACTCTTTCCTTCGTCGGTAGTGTGACTAGAAAATCTGAGAGAGGTTCAGGGGTTGTCTCTAGCTTCCTTGCTGATGAAGAGGATATAAAGGAGTGAGACGCTCCTGAATCGAACAGTATCGATGCACTTACGCCATTTACCTCAAAGGTTCCCATGATAACATTCCCCTTCTCCTTGGCCCCGGTCTTGTCCATTATATTCAGCACTGCTCCTCCATTAGACTCGAGGCCTGGGGTTAACAATTCGTAAGATAGTGCATAACTTAAAATAGTAAAATGCCATTCATTAATCCAATGATTCCCATATACATCAATATTGTCTAAATGTCAAGTTCAGCCGTCCAGGTTTTAAATGGGTAGTGTTCACTAAGGTTGACGGGGCTGTGTTCAACTTAATACTCTTGATCCCATGGTAAACTAATCTCGATCTCCACCAAATATCAATCACCTGACTTCAAAATAATCTTTTCGCCTTGTCCATCCTCTTCTGGTCACCATATAAAAACTCAGCATCGTCACCTATGGAGAATGATACACTGGTACCCCCTTGGTAATTGACTCTGAACTCATCTCGGTCCTGGTGTAACCCAAGTTTCCCCCTTTTTCATAGAAGTTTGCTATACAAATATTGCCCTCATGTCTGGAATGGGGTTGGTTTCTAATGTTGCAATCTTGACCGCTTCAGTCACTAAGGTTTGGAAAGTATCAGGTATTCTAGGAACTTGTGCCCCATCTACCTTTCTAACTTCACTATACAACCTAGTTTGTGGATCCCAATCCTTACCCATACACATCATATACAATTTAAGTTTTGACCCACTACTATATCCTGGATTATAAAATCCCCCTTGGCCTACTCCCAAATTTCTACATTCATTTACAATGTTTATTTGTTCATTTAAATCTAAATATTGCTTGAGTAGGATCATGCCGGGTCGAAGTACTTGGCACTCTCTTTCTGGATATTCCCGACCTTCGCTCATAGGCTCAGGTGCTCTTGGTCTCATAGGTATGGGAAAACAAATGTCGAAACATCCTATTAAGTGAGAGATTCCTAAATTAGGTCTCTTCAGATTTTATTTCACACAGAAACACACATACAAGTCTTAATGACTGAATAACAATAAACATACATTCACAACATCATGCCCTTATTCTAGGTGCTAGGCTTACCGAATTCACGCTGAGCGCTAGTCTCGGCGCCTGGAGTTCCCACTGTATACAGGGTGTTCCTAACCGGCACTATCTCCTTCCCTTTTTGACTCCCGGATGAGGATGGCTGTCCTCCCGGTCCCCTAGTATAGGTGTTAGTCTGAGGTGCCTGACCTCCTCTGGGTCCTCCAGTCTCAGCAGCTGGTGGTCTCTGTGTACCCTTACCTCCCTTGTATGATCTGCTTGCAGGGTTGGAGAAGCACTCGAACTCCCGGTGGCCTTCCTTCTTACAGTAACGGCACTCCACCTTCCTGCCCTGGCAGTCCAATCCTGGATGGTCTCCTCCACAACGCTTACAATAATAGTGGCGCTGGGGTGGCTTATTGCCCGCTGTTCACACAACATGGTTTCGTAAGATATAGCTAGAAGAAGTTTGGTTAAATGAGAAGTGGGTATTCTTACCCCTAGGTGGTGCCGATCTCAGCGGCTGGGCATCTATGGCTGTGCTGGTCGTGCGAGGAACCTGCTCCTTCGCCTTCTGACCTTGAAAATCCTTCTTCCCTTTCTTCTTATCAAAGAATCTCCTGTAGAGGGTTTAGATTAGTGATCCAACTAAGTGTAGGCAATATATATAGGTGTTTCTCCTTAAGTAAAGGTTTCTTACTTCCCCTTCTTGTAGGATCCGCCGGATGTGGCTTCCCCACCTTCTTGTCCCTCCGTATTCTTCCTCTTCTTACCCTGGGCTTCCTCCCGACTGTATCATTAATTCAGTCGCTGACGCTGCATCATAGCACTCTTGAATGGTGTTGAAACGGATTGCTCCCATTGCACTCTGGATACGGAACTGTAAACCTCCCCTGAATTTCTGAATCTTCACGACATCGGAGTAGTCAACTCCCGGAATGAATCAAGCAAGCTGGTAAACGCGCGTAGTATGGTCGACTGTCTGACTCCCCTGGAGTAGAGTCTCAAACTCTTGCCGCTTCCTCTGCTTCAAGTGCTCGGGGTAATATTTCTCCGTAGCACATTCACGAATGCTGTCCACCCAAAGTCTGTGTGGCTCTATGGTGGCCCTCTACCGACCGCCACCAAGTATCAGCTGCATCCTTCAAGTTGTATGCGGCAATGTCAACCTGTGGTTCTTGGGACTCTGACGGCCCTGAAAGTTTTCTGGTGCTCGACGATGAACTTCTCCAGAGCGGCGGGGTCTGGTTCCCCTGAGTAAGTTGGAACTCGTGCATCAACCACACTCTTCAACCAATTAGTCTCCCTGGGCTGTGGCGGGTGGGGTATGGCTCCTGCAACTTGTGCTCCTAACTGTGCGGCGAAGGCGGCCATGGCCTCTGCTAGGCCTGGTATTTCCGGGACATCAGCTGGTGGCTCCACTCGTCCTCCTCTGCCTCTTCCACCTGATCTTCTTCCTCCAGACATCTATAGTATAATATACTATTATTACTACTCGGTGCTACACCGTATTACACACAATCACAAACAAGTAAGTAAAGTTAACTGCTAGCAGTAAAATATATATCCCTAGGGTTTTTCTTTCTAAGTCACGAATCCTCACAGGCGTTTCCCATTATCCCATGTTCCTATGCTCATTGTTCTAGACTCAGTATCCTCATCAGAGCGGTACTCCGCTCTGATACCACTTTTTGTAACACCCCTAATCCTAAACCTGTAACAAACGTCGCGAGTCGTAGCAAAATAAATAGCGTCGCAGCGGAAAATAAAACTATCTAACCTTGGTGTTACACGCCGTTACTCACCCTTGGAGCAACAAGGCATCCAAACTATCCATCAACTAATCAACGCTGTGATGAAGAGATACTGAGCACACTATTATTACAGACCAAATCTAAACTAAACGAGCAACTAAGTAAATCAACAATCCCAAAATACAGTACATAAATAAACGACAGGTGTTTATTAAAACACAGCTGCTACCCTGTTTCCCGCACTCCGGCTTGTGTAATCTTCAATAACCTGAAATGTTTGGCCCAATGAAGGGCTCAAACTATGCTGGTATGCTAAATGTAGTCCTAAGTCATCTAGATTCCTTAAGTCGTTTAGCCATCTTGATATTAGATTCATTACAGATAATCCGGTTTACAAGAATAACAGGAATACTGTAAAAACTGAGCAATCACATAACAATTCACCTGCAACACAGTGTATGATAATGCACATCAAACAATAATCAACACCAGACAAGATGTAAATATTTAACAACTGAACTTGTTAGTAGGCACATGACCCTTAATCTTTAAACCATCCTTTTAACCTCACCTCAGGCGTCATGTCAAGACAACCTTTAATAACTTTTATTAATGGACAGTGTGTCCCCTGGGTTCCAAAGGAACCGTTACCAGCTGACCTTATGGCCCTGGATAATTGACCGATCCGGTCGAACCTGTGCACCAACGGCAGTGCCCTCCGCCATCCCCGAATGTGGCTGATGGATTTCCTTGAGTGACTCCCCATTGAAGTCCTCGTAGTGATCACAATGCGCAACCAGAATGTCGGAACAGTCTGGATTCCTCTCTTAATACATTAGCTCTTTTGTCAGTGGTACAATAACCAATATTTAATTTAAGACCATAACAGTTGACCATTTGTTAGGCTAAATAATACCTAAAGGTCTGTTAGTCTTTTCCAGTTCAAATGTGTAAATCTCCAGTCACAAAACATTCGCGTATAAAATACTACGCAACAGTGTAAACAATATAGTTCACCATAACATACACATAAAATCATAGATACCGTTCTTGATAATCAAACATATAATGTCTGGACCTCAGGATAACCCTTAGGACATTCAGACCACACAATTAACATACCGTTCACCGAGGTAATAGCTAACTTGACAACGTGCACCCTCGTAACTCTTTCTCGTACACTGTTGTTCATGCATGCAATAACGTACATTAATTAATATGACTGTCCACCATCTATTACAGTACAGTCACCGTAGAGTTTATTCTCGTTGTATACTAACTCCGTAAGTTACTTGTTTTCCCCGGTTATTTAAACAGCGGCTCTGGAAACCCTAACAGTTCATTTTATGTGAAGTTCACATGTGATAACGAAATTTCCATTATACGGTACACCTTTATCCTATTAATTATATATCCATAATTATTTCCACTTACCATTTATATCTATCATTTAGTTACCAATGTTATAACCACTTTTAATTTATAAACTTATATTATATTTTAATATACCATAATACATTATATTACATAATTTTAATTCCTTTCTTTATTAAATTACCAAAACCACCATAAATAATTCGGTATTTATAATTTATACCCTACAACTTTTATAAATTATCAAATAACCATATAACTTCTATATTTACTAATCAACCACATCAATTCCCGGAAATTACATTTTGTGCCCTATAACTTTCGCAAATCAATATATTCATTTAAAGTCTCGTTTTTTTTTTGCAAATATTTTCCTTATTCACAATTTAACCCTTAAACTTTATATAAGTTACATATTAACTTATAAACTATAGTTTTAATATTTAATTTTCCTTAAATACCAAATATACCCTTATAATTTCGTAAATTACATAACCGCCCATATTTAAATTTCGGTTTTCAATTTATATTCCCATAAATTACATATTCACCCCAAAACTTTTATAAACTTAATATTTATGTCATAAACCATTTTAACCCAAAGTTTTTGGTCAGCACTTTGACCAAGACTTAATTACTTAATTAATACTTCAATATACCCATAAGACCATTTATATTTTCGGTAACATCCTAAACTTCTCAATAATTACAAAATAGTCCCAAAACATTATTAAATGTTATTCTTAACACTTAAACACTTATTTAAATTCACCAAAATTCATAATATTAATTCCTATCTTATATATGCCACAAATACACCAAATAGTTCCTTATATTCTCGGAAATCTTTATTTTCATTCTAAACTTTTCAAAATTATATTTTAACCACATAACTTATTTAAATAGCCATTTAAATACTTGTAGCTATTTTTAATATTCCAAAATTCATAAAATAAACTAATACACTTACATGTATTTCAAAATTCACCAAACTCATTGTAATGCTCTCGGCCATAATTAAATTCATCATATGGTTTTAAAACTTGTTTTAAACTTTATAATATGTATATATAATTGTATATAAGCCAAATAACACTTCTAAAAATTATGCTAATGACCTAGAATGATTATAAACTAAAAATAGAACATAAAATTCCAAGACCTCTCGGTTTGAACAAATAGGTAACATAATTAATTCTTATGACCTAATTATATATCTTAAGGTAATAATCTTACCTTATATGTTATAAATTATTTTCTTGACATAACCTATAGTTTTCGAACTCCTTGTACATATATAGGAGATTTATTTATTAGAACTCCAACAAGAGTTTATAAATAATAACTTGTAATAAATTTACAAGAGTTTACCTTAGGAATTTATCAAGGTATTTTTGACACACCTTGAGATGATTGTAGATCCAATTTTCCTTCATGAAATAATGAAGAGAGTATGGATTTAGAAGGCATAATATTTTCGGACATGTTGGAGAAATTTGTTTCGGATTTTCAAATATGAAAATACCTTAGATTAACCTTGATTACTCCTTGAATTGATGTTGAATCAAGACAACTCCTAGGAGGACAACTTGATGGCGATTTCCTTGTAAGCTTGATAGGATTATTCTTGCTTCAAGGCTTGATATAATTAACTAGGAATTACACTAAAATGGTGTTAGGAATTATTACACCATTAACATAGTTTATTTAGCATTTAGGAATTTAATTAGGAATTGAACAAGGAACAAAGGAGAGAGCTTAGGAATGAGACTTACCATTCGTGAAGTTTGGCAAATGAGGAATAACTCACGTAAGGTTTGTTTTTAAGGTAAGTCTTCATTTGCTTTGTTTTATTATCTTATTATTACATTATTTGCTTACTAATTTATTATATAACTAAGTCTCCATTATTTGCCTGGCCCTAATAGCCAAACGGATGTGGTGGTGCACTACCGAAATGGTAGTTCCAATCATGCCATTTAACGGCCAAAAGGATTGGTCCATCTTTAATCCTAGTTATTAATGTGACATAATGGTTAGACTTTATCTTAGCCTAGGTATTATATTAACTAGTTAATTCTTTTGTTTTGTTTTCTTGCAGGGGGTGCGATCGTTTATTCAAGGCTAATGGAGATACCACCTACAGCCACTTACGATGATGAAGCAAATGGGCACAATAATTTTGTGTTGTTAATCGTACCTTGACAATCAAATGTTAGGTATTTCTTATAATTTATTACAATCATTGATCACTAATTTGTTCTTTTGTTGCAGGTTGATCGGCGCATAAGAAAGGAGTCATCAATAGCAGCTCCATGCTATTCTCTCGGTAACATATGTTTAATTAGCTAGATTAGGCTTTATATCATGTTGCTTAATTAACACATTTATTTTGCTTTGCAGATGAGCTGTTCGGTTGTCCACCACGTGAATGGAGCACTTGGCTAGATTAGACTTTATATCATGTTGCTTTTGGTTTTATAAACCTTACTTATCTATTCTTATCTTGCAGGTGGCAACCGCATTCGGTGGTGGAGGCTTAGTCATCTTCCAATTTAAGGTGATGGTGTTTAGCTAATATGTTAATAATTAACATGGTTTGTTTGATTGTTTTCTACAGGTGTGGACGATCGTATGAAATGGAGCAGACCACAAGTATGGACGATCGTAAGGAATGGAGCAGTACAAGAATCAGCACCACATGTTTTTTGTTACAGTAGTCTATACTAGTTATTATATGAGATTTTGTTTAATAATACTACCACTCTTATCTTGACTTGCAGGTATACGAAGTGGAGAAATTTAATTAGGCTGCTATTATTGCTCCATTATCATAGACAATTTGCTAGGATGAGTCATCTTAGCATATAACATATTTTGTAATAAAACTAGCCAAAATGGGCTAGCAATCACGTCTACATTGGAGGTCAAATGAGACTTATTTTTCATTTGATTTTTGTTACACTATATGTTTATAGTCAGTAGTAATATTGAAGTGTCACATTGAGTCATATAGGGTTATATAAACCCATAACACAATTTTAGGTTACCCGGGTAAAAAGGAGCGTTAAGAAACTCCCCGAGTATTTTATCTTTAACTGAGAATTTAACCTGTGAACTTCGTCTTAAATGTTTATTAAGGTATTATCATGCATTTTAAATGAGGTGTAATGCTTTACTTTATTTAATAAGGTATTTCCGGGACTTTCGGGCCTTAAGGGGCCTTTTAAGAGAATTCCCGGTGTCTAGTTTTACTCAGTTCCAACTGAGTAGTTGTGTTCCAAAGGTCATACAATGATCCTTGGTCGACTTTATATAATGTTTATAGCTTATATAATTTATTTACTAAGGTCGGGCTTAAACGCACGTTTTGACCTTAAGAAGTTTTAATGCGTTCTTAACGCTTGAGTGTTTATATACTCTTTAGGGTTTAATAATCTCCTAAAAATATATTATATTATAATTTAATTATTTAAATATTAGGGGTATTTCAACAATCCTTAGGAATCCCCATTTATTTAGTTTTATGTTTTTCCCTAGTTGCTCGTTCCCACTGGTTTACCGTGGTTATTGAGCCTTAGCTTGTTTGGGCACTACCCTTGTAGTCCTATCAGTTCATATCCCGTGGATATCCTTGTAGCTGTGTAAGCTATGTCGGCCAGGTATTGTAACCTTTTGGCGTCGTAGTTTTGGAATTAACCGCTTCCGACTATGTTCTTAGTCAGCCAGCATACCGTTGGTGGTATTATTCAAGTATTACTATCTGTAGACTTGTGTTTCGGGTTCCGTTACTGCTCCCTTTTCATTCCGTTGCGCGGTTAGTGATTCCTTTCCGCTGTTGGTTGGTTAGCTAGGGTTCGCGACTGCTGAGCATGTCGCTCCATGCTGTTGTAAGTTGCAGCCTCCTCGTGGTTGGAGTGCTCATCCTACCGCTATTAAGTGCGGGTGTTGTGGTTCAACCGGGATCCATCTACGGGACTTCCAGTTCTCGGCATCTACTACGTGTCGGTTCTTGTTTACCGTGTGATTGTTTCACGCCTGCCAGCTCGGGTTTTCCCCAAGTATGAGAGGTCTTTCCTTCTCCCTGGCGTCTTTTCGAAAATCATACAAGGGGTTTGTGGAGGGCAGGTCTGGTGTTGTAGGTATCCGGTACTCACCGGTAGTTCCCAACTAGCATCTCTCTAATGTTAACACTCAACCCTTAGCCCTAAGCTTCTAATTCTAACTCGGTATTTCCTAGACTCGGTATTTCCAGTCATCAGAGTGACACTTCGCTCTGATACCACTTTTTGTAACACCCCTATTATTAATACGAACATTACCGTCCAATCTCATCGTGCTTTCAGAGTCATGCAGCGGATACATACTTACATACAATGGGTGATACAATGCCGCTAGTCACCCACGTGACTAACAAGGCTACTACTTCTATATACAGCATCGGTCTGATGGACCGGAATCCCGAGTACTACATATCTGTAACACATACTCCATTTATCAAGTAATTACTACAATCCTCATTCAATACAATACTCCAAGTTCAATACAAAATGATCCACATACCGAGTTTACTAGGTTCCAAATCAAATACAATACTTCTCCCAAATTTATACATACTCACTAAGAGTCTATCTTTTACCCCTTCCTCACAAACTACCTACTTCTAAATACGAAGGCTTGCCACCGGGCTCTTACCTTGACCGTATCCTCCTCGGGTACCTGCACACTAAAAACGTTCCCCCTAGGGGGTAAACTTTCGCTGCGCATGATAACCGCATACCCCGCGTACTAGTGAGGGTACGCCGACCACTTGGTCGTATACATGCAGTTCATTTATTCACACAACATGCATACATGCTTTCGTACACAATACAATAATACTTACGCAAGGCATACATACATACACTTCATTGCATACAAGGAATACAATATACCATCCAATACATACTTACCTTCTTCCGAAATGCACATACTCATTACATACACAGTATACAATTCTTGTTAGCTTCATTGGTCCACCCGGGTTAATCGGGTGGGGATTACTCTTTTACTCTTTACTTCATACATACGCATACATACTCATACTCATACTCATACATACTTACTTACTCTTACTCTTACTCATGTTAAGTCGTCGGGACCTCCGGCCCGGGGACTACTCCGTCCCACCACCGGGATTTACTTGACTCACCAATCCGGGATGCTACCCACTTAAGGGATTTGGGCCGCGGACCAGTTTAAGAGTCAGGAATCGGATCCAACCTCTTGTGTCTCCTCATCCTCACGCGTGGCCGAAGCTATATCGGACTTCTACTCATTCCAGTTTACTCACTTAAGTTAGGAGTTAGGTAGTTAGGAATTAGCAGAAGTCATTCATACAAGCCACATACACAATTACAATGCTCAACACTCATTTATATAAAATACAATACAATACTTAAGTACAATACAAGATTCGAATACAAGTCATCATCATTCATATGTTTCATGAATTATACAAACTAGTGTTCAAGACTTTAAATGTCAGGAACAACATAAGTCAAGCACAAATAAGTGCAATATAGTCCGATTCATGCATTTATCTTATTTAGGTGATCAAATAAGCACACAAATCGGGGTAACCAGATTAGGATACAGGGCATGAAGAAATCATACCGTTCACCGCTGTACTTGTATCCCAACGTTTCTCCGGTGTTCACAAATCAAATTCCTATGATATACATACAATCGAATGATTAATCTAACTATCATTAACTCAATTCGATTACTCTTACGTTTCATAATCCATACTTACTAAGTCTTTACATTCCTTTACTTACATTTTACTTACTTACTTTTAATTACTTAACAATGGTTCACTTACATATATATGTACATATGTATAGGTGGGTATACATATATACACATATATATATATATATATATATATACTAGCTATAGCTTACAGTTTTTTTTTTGTAAGTTATGGGTCGTCCGACCCGCGTCCGACCCAAGCCCTGGGTCGGACCATTCCAGTAGATTCTCGTCCTCTGAAATTCTCCCCGTCTGACCCAGCACTATTCCGTCCGACCCATACCCTCTGGGTCGGACCATTCCAGAAGGTTTCGGTCCCGTGTCCAAGCTCCGTCCGACCCACTGTCCGACCCAGACTCTGGGTCGGACGAAGTCAGAAGCTTCACCCTCGAATTTTTTTTGCCTATCCGACCCACGTCCGATCCACGGCCCTGGGTCGGACCATTCCAGAAAGGTTTACTGTCGTTTCTCAAGGCCTGTCCGACCCACGGTCCGACCCAGACTCTGGGTCAGACGGTAGCAAAAAGCTGCTACAGGCCTTGTTTTTCTTTCCAAATTTCACCCATTGTTTCCCCAATCTTCCTACATACATCCTAACATGTTTTAGTACAACTTAAACACTCTAAATCATGCTAATTCATTTCTTAATTCATTACACAATTCCATTGCTAAATCCACTAATCATCTTACACATTTTCCTCCCTTCTTCACCAACACATGTAACAGTTTTTGTTACATTTATGCTACAGATTTTACAATTCAATTCTCGCATCCAATACTTCCTCAATCCTTGCCATTCCTAGCATTCCAAATACTTTTCCAAGCCATTACATTACTTATACCCAAGTCCAACTTTCCTCTTACCAAATCTTGCCCACTAATTCTTCCTAGTTCTACAATGCAATTTAATGTCTCTTTGCTACAGATTTTGGTTCCTACCTCCTCCCTACTTAGTTTCCTCTCCTAATGCCATTTCCAAGGCCTACAATGTATTGCCTCTCCTCTTCAAGTCCAACACTCACTCCCTAGGTCATGTACATAAGTTCTCCTAGTTCCTCCAATACCATTCAACAATTCTTGCTACAGATTTTACATTCTTTCATTCTCATACCCAAAACCACTACTCCATAGTTATTAAACATCTACTAACTCCCATACACCCTTGGTTTTTCCTATTCACCAAGTCACCCACGCATGTCCATATTCCTACCAAAATTTCGCCATAGTTCACCTACATTTCTAACTTAACCATACACACATTTCCTCGCCAAGTTCATACCTATTCTAGCCACACCCTTACAAGGGTCCTACCAGCAATCAACACAATATAAATCCATCCTAATACACCAATACTCCATCAAACATCAATACTAATACTCATACACAAAATACTTGGCTCCCAGGCCTACAATCCACATACTAATTCACAAATACTCAAACTTCCAAAATGACATTACTAATACATTATTTAGGGTTCCTTAATTAGTTCACCCATTCCCATTACTCTAATGCAGTTAGAACTTAACATTAGGAAGGAGCTCTTACCTTGAGCTTTTAAATTCCTTCTTTCTTTCTCATTTCTCCTCCTTCTTCCTTTCTTGCCCAAATCGGCCATGTAGGGAATGGAGTTGCCCAACTCCATTCCCATCACCCAATGAACACAAAACACTACAATTAATATACTAACCCTTAAATTAATTGCCAATTCATTGAAGTGTTAGAAATGAAATTTCTAGGGTTTACCTTTAGAGAGTTTTAGAAGGGGTTTTAGCCCTTGGTTCAAGAAGGTGAATCCACCACCATTGCAAGGTTGATATTATGCTCCAAAGAGAGAGAAAAATAGAGCATTACAAATGGGGCAAAAATCGGTTATGAGCAAAGATGGAGAAATATGAGTTCTTTCATGGAGATTTTTACCTTAATGGAGAGAGGAGACTCCAAGCTTTACATTGGTGCCATTTCCTCTTTGAATGGGGAAAACCCATGGAGATGAACTTCCTCATTTTTGGATTTTGAAAAGAGAGGAATGTAGAGGATGATGAGGGGATTACAAATATGTAATTATTTTTATGATTGGAGCTCACATGGAGGTAGAGCATGGGAGAGAAGTGGGAGTTGCCATTGTTGTTGTTGAGGGAGCTCCAAAATCGCAGCCCAAGGGAGGAGGAAGAGGGAGAGTACGATGGAGGGGGAAGAGGAAAGAGAGAGGTGAGTGAAAATGTGAGAGTGAGGTGAGAGGGAAGGGAATAAAGTAGTTTTTACTTTATTGCTTTTTGCTTTTTGCTTTTTGGCTCTCTTCTTTAGTTAGCTAGTTACATGTGTGTGTGAGGGAGTTATTTGACAGATAAAAACCGGCCCCCTACAGTTATACTAGCTGGAGCGTTTTTCGTCTTTTACAAAAAAACGCTCGTTATTTTACCCGGTTTAGGTACTGTTCACTAACCGGCCCGTTTTCCAGAATTTTCTCGTTTCTTTATTTTTATTGGTTATTAAGCTTTCATAAATGCTTAATAATATTTATTTAATGACTTATAATTCTTACGGGTTCGTTTGACCACTTAAAATCATGTCTTCGGGTTTTCTCGAAAAACGTGCGTTAAAGCTCTATTAGCGTTTTAATACATTATTTGGATTCGTTTTCTTCGGGAGTTATTCCCATATATTATTTAGGTCTTATTAAACCTTTAGAATCCATATAATACTCTAACCGAGGTCTCATACCTCCTATGGTTATTTAACGCTTATTTAGTGTTTTCCGCTTTTTAAGAGTTTGTTTATTCTTGTGGATTTATTTTTCCTTACTAGTATTAATTAGGTACCATTAGGCCCTTAAATACGTATTAGATTAATTTTAATCCCTATATTTAAGTTCGGGGTATTTCAAACAGTGAATTGTTCTCCCGAGATAGTTGCTCTGCCTTGTTCTTCATCTCTTCAGGTACAATCGTTGAGACCACTAAAGTTCACGCTGGATAGTTTGTGTTTGCCATCATCAGCAAAAAGGGGGAATTTTGTTGAAGACTTGGTTTTACAGATGATTGCCTCCTCAGTCAGAGTCGCACTATAGAACCACTAGCTCTCAAGTTCTTCCAGCACAAGTAGCTCTGCACCCACTCCTATCAACCTATGGCGCGAACTCAGAATGAAGAACCGGTCAACTCCGACTTTCACAGAGACATGGACGACAAACATTATGGAGATCGTGCTTCAGCGAATGCCTCCGATACTTTTGCACCTAATTCAAGACGTTGCTCCATTATGTTACTTCCGACATTTTAGGATACTTTAAGTTGTATATAAATACATTCCTGCAATTAGATTAAGTACGCATCCAAGACTAAGCATTAGAGAGAGAGAAAAAGGATTGTTTGAGAGAGAAAGCATTTCGAGAGATATTAGTGAGATTTAGTCAATTAGCTTAGGTATTTATTACCTAGAGAGCACACATAAAACACTCCCCTTTACTCCTTGTTCCGCATTGATCTAAGCCGAGAGTAGAGCGAGTGTTGGATGAGACAGAGTACCTCTGTCGAATACCAAGATAGGAAGCTAGGTTGTAATTCACATTGAATTTCAATATAAGCAGAATCCTATCTTGTAAAGTTTATACAAAAAGCTTCCGCATTATCTCTTTACAAGTACTTGTCTTCAAGTAGGGTTGGTCTGAGACTAACACCTCAGACTTACTCGATCAGCACCCCGATCCTATAAAAAAGACAGCCAACAATCTAACAAGATGGATGTAATTGTCACTTCATCTTATTTCATTGTCGTATTGGCTGTTTATTACACTTTCTCAATAAGTGGTTGACCTAAGACATTAATTAGCTAAGTTATAATATTATTCTTTATATGCAAAACTTAAATTGATGAACTGCTAAATATTGAAGGGGAAATTATGTTAAAAAATAAATAAGAGAAACAAGTGGAATAAAGGGAGTATAATTTGCATCAATATAGTATAACTTGATACGACATACACATGAGTCTGCCCTCACACTCATAACATCTAAATCATCGATCTGCTGGGCAACGGCGACACTACTCTCTTCATACTGTTTCAGCTACCAATTTTTGTATCAACAACTCCTCTAGCTGCATGACTAATACTGGTTCAGACTAGAGAGAGGATGATTATCCGTTATTCTCATTCATGCTCATCAATTTTTTTTCATACTATCTTAGTAGTATGATATAAGCCGGTACCATATTAATTAATTTTTGTGGTTGTCTCATTCCTCTACACACTTCTCACCAGCCTACAGCGTCAGTGGGCTATCGAACATTTTGGGAGTTCAATTTTTTCTTTTTAGATTAGGGGTCCATTTTTTATTTTATTTCTTTAAATGTTGTCACGAGAAAATTATATAAGGGTTCTAATTTATCTTAAATAGAAGATATCAAAATATCACCATTATGAATGGATAATTTAATTTAGTAATTTTTTTATATTTACAAAATTCAATTCTATAAAAAGGTAATTTTTTTATTTAGTATAGGGTCTCAAAAATCCTTAAGATGGCCCTGTCGACCTAGATGATGGGAAAATCGTTTGGCAGTAAAATGAATCTAGATGAGCTTATACGTACCATTGTATGGATATTAGAATCTAACAACGACAACGAAGGCCACCACATATCAATCCAGGACTAGGAGAGACGACAACATTGGAAGAGTTTCCACTGGGACAACAACAGAGTAGTGGTGGGGTGATGATGCCAATTGCTCATTTGAATAAAGGAATCAGTGATTCAGCGCTAGTTGGGAAGAAGAGGGTGGCATTTTCTAGGGAAGTGGAAGTGGTGGTAGTGACTGGTCAAGAACCGTGAATCTTTTGCCAGGTCACGTGCCAGGAAATAGGTAGGTAGTACAAAAGCATTAGATAATTCTGGTCCAAATATTACATAGGCCCATTACTCAATGTCTATTTATTTTATTAATTGAACCCATTTACATTTTTACAACTAGGTTTCCACTACATGTATATAAAGACAAACTTCACATTACTGCAACTATCAAAATAGTGTTACAATACATAAAACATTCTCCTCAAACTCTGTGTTCACATATGGTATCAGAGCACTCAATTCCAGAACAATTCTTTAGGTAGCTTTAGATCCTTCAACTCCTCTAATTCTTCATCTTCATCTTTCTCTCTTCCGTCTCCCATCTCTACTTCCAGCCACTTCACCTAGCTCACCTCAAAAAATTATCCCACATGGAGGAAACAACTTGAACCGTATCTTAAAGGACATAGTCTCTTTGTGTGGATTGATGGGTCCAAACCCAAACCCACAACTAGAAATCCTGAAGAAGTTGCCAATTGGGAACAATATGACCAATTAGTAATGATTGTTCTAACCACATGTATGACAAATTCTTTAGTAAACCAAGTCATAGAACTAGGCACCTCTACTCAAGTATGGAACTTTCTTAAAAAGATGTTCTATGCTTAGTCTATAGCCAGAGTAATGCAACTGAAGTGTCTTGTGAACTACAAAAAAGGTTCGGATACCATCACTGAATTCTACAACAAACCAAAGTCATTTGCATCTGCTTGAATTAGTGACACATACCTGGTGGCTCACATGGTTGCTAGCCTTGGTTCAGACTTTGACTTAGTTGTTACAAATGCCACCATGAGATCTGAGCAGATCAGCTCATTTGAGTTCTATGGCCAACATCTTGTCTATGAAGCCAGAATCAATCAATAGAACAATGAGATTCTGGAACAAGCTTCCCTCAATGCTACCTTTGTTACTCACTCTACCTAGTCTTCCATCCACAAAGGTAAATCTAACTACAATAGCGGCAAATCTTTCAGGGATGAGTTCAACAACTATCATGCCAATCAAGCTAAATCCCAACCCAGAGAGGTACATTTGAGAGGTAGATTTGACAGTAGAATTACTTGTCAAATCTGTGACAAACAGGTCACAAGGGCTCTGAATGCTAGCATTGATTTGACCATTCATACCAATCCAAAGATCCTGCCTCCCTCTTAGCCTACATCAGACTCTCAAGGGTATCTTGATACTAGTGTTATCCACCATTTTACCCATGACTTTGCCAACCTCAACTTTGACTTCCAACCCTACACTGGAAATGAAGAGGTTATTTTAGGAAACAACTATTCTCTTCCCATCAAGAATCTTGGATCTGGTATGCTACCCACCCCTTTTGGTCATTCCCTATTATCTCATCTACTTCATGTCCTACTTTGTCCAAAAACCTTCTATCTGTTCAAAAATTTTGTGTTGACAATCATGTGTTTTTTGAATTCTTTGATTCTCATTTTAATATCAAGGATCGAGGCAAGGGCACTCTTCTTCTCCAGGGAGGAACTAGCCGTGGCCAATACACACTTCCGACATCAAGACAACAACTTACCACTACTAAGTCATCCCTCACTGCTCTCTCAACAACCAAGAATATCCCTAATCTTTGGCACTTAAGAACGGGACATCCTTCTAAAAGGATAACCAAGTATGTAATAAATAAATTCCAGCTTCCAGTTACTAAAACTACTTTTGATACTGTTTCTTGCACTGGTTGTAATATGGGCAAATTACTGCTCTTCCCTATCCCCCTACTGGTTCCATTTCTCAGAAACCATTTAACCTACTTTATATGGATGTATGAGGTCCAGCTCCAGTTTTATCTACTTGTGAGGCGAGATATTATTTGTCTATTGTTGATGACCACACAAAGTTTATATGGCTCTTTCCTATTGTTTTGAAATCTTTTGTTCTCAATATAGTTACACATTTCCTCACTTTTGTTAGCACTCAGTTTTCTACAACTGTCAAGGCAATATAGACATATGGTGGAGGGAAGTTTTAACCTCTCAAACACCTTGCTTCTTCCACTGGTATTACCCTTATAACTACATCCCCCTATGCTCATTCCTAGAATGGATCTGTTGAATCCAGACACAGAATTATAGTTGACAAAGGCCTATCTATGTTGGCTCACTCATCAGTCCCTCTAAAGTTTTAAGAAAAGGCATTCCAAACAGCTGTCTATTTATTATCCAGAACCCCACCCCAATTTTACAAATGAAATCCCCCTTTGAGTGCCTTTATAACTTCCTTAAGATTATGCCTTCCGTAAATGCTTTGGTTGTTCTTGGTGGCCTAACTTAAGACCTTACAATAGACACAAACTCTCTTTCATATCCATTCAATGTGTTTTCATTGGATATTGCTCTACTTACAAAGGTTATCACTGCTTGGACCTACACATAGGAAGAGTCTATATCAGTTGAGATGTTCTGTTTGATGAGTCTAGTTTTCCATTCTACAACACTCCAACATCTACTCCACCTCTCACAAACTCCCCACCATTAGAAATACCTCTACCTCTTCTCACCCCACATAACCCACCAACTACTCCTCAACCAACTCCTATACACACACCACCTCCATCACCAAACAACACTAATAACTCACCCACCCCTTTGCTTACTCCTTCCTCCTCTTCTTCAAGCTCTTAGTCCACCCCTTTACCACACTTCGTACTACACTCACCCGTACTTCTCAAACTCCTAATTCTCCCTTGCCTGTTACACACCACCCTATGATTACTTGAGGCACAAAGAACATTGCCAGACCCCTGGTTAGATAGGATGGAACCATCCCCCACCTACCCACCATAATACCGAGCTTATCCCAAATGAACCAACCCTAATAGAAGCTAAAAAAAGAATTTCAAGCATTACAAAAGACACACACTTGGACCTTGGTTCCTAAACCACACAATGCTAATGTTCTTGGTGCCAAGTGGATATTGAAAACAAAGAGGAGGGTTCGTGAAGGCATAGAAAGAAGGAAGGCTATTTTAGTGGCCATAGGATACACCCAACAGGCGGGCCTAGACTATCAAGACACATTCAAGCTTGTTGTTAAAACAAAAACCATTTGGCTAGTTCTCTCACTTGCAGTTTCTCAGTCTTGGCCTATCAAATAGTTTGATATAGAAAATGCCTTCCTTCATGGTTCCTTAAAGGAAGATATTTATATGGTGCAGCTCCCAGGGTTTACTCACCCTCTATATCCTAAGTTTGTGAGCAAGCTAAACAAATATATCTATGGTGTCAAATAGGCTCCTAAGATGTGGTTTTCCAAACTGCCTGATGCATTATTATCCATTGAGTTTAAAGCTTCTAGGGAAAATTCCTCTCTTTTTATTTATTACCATGGACTTGACACTATCTATCTTCTCATCTACGTGGATGATATCATTGCTACAACAAACACTCTCACTCTTCTCTCCACATTCTATCACAAACTTACTACTCTGTTTCCAGTAAAAGACCTTGGTTCCCTAAACTATTTTCTTGGAGATGGCTACTGATGAAATACCCCAAACATTAATACCCTTAATTAATAAGGGATCAATTAAATGAAAGAGTTTAGTCTATGATTAGTCATTAAAGGAAAGGCTAATGAGCCTAATTCACTAAGGAATTTTATAACCTCTAAATGTACATATATAAATAAATATGTATATATAGTCCAAAATGGGCACTAAATCCCACATAAAATAATAGACTAAAGAGTAAACATTAACAAGGAGAAATTAACTCCTAAAGATAATGTAACATGTAACACATTAATACATGAAATAAGATCACAAATCATGTGAAAGAATTATGTAATATACTTTATATAATCACAATGAATAGTAAAGTATACCAATTACTCAAAAACACAAGAAATACAATTTAGGACAAGGTAACAACACATGTTACAACCCAACACATGAAATAAGTTTAAAAGCACAACATGTAACACTTTAATGTTTCAAGTTTCAGAAATTGCAAAAAACACCCCACAAAAGTCTCTTGTTTGGGCGGAAATATTAAGGGGGAAACAAGAGAATCAAAAGCAAAAATAAACTAGGAGGAAGGTTTCTAAAGTCAAAAAGTCTTCTCTTTAGAGAACTTTAACACACACACACACCTTACTAACACTCTCTCACTCACTCAATCCTCTCTTACCGATGCTGTCTACGACACTTCCATCTCCTCCCAGCCAAGTTTACATATCTATCTTCTTCTTTCTTCTTCTCTTCAAGCTCCATGGAAGGCTATTAATGTTTGAGTAACCTTCTTGCTTTCTTTTGCCCTTAAACCTTCATTTTGTTCTTTAAGAACAGCTCCCACTTATCCCTCTCCATTCTTGACTGAAAATATACAAGCATGGGGCCAAAAATCTGAAGAGAAACAATGGTGAAAGTGAAATACCCCTAAATTAATTTAAATTAATTTAGGGGATTTCTTTTATTAAACCTTTAATAATACTATTAAGTATTAAATTATTATATGGAATTATGAATATTAAATTATTATATGGAATTATGAATATTAAATTATTATATGGAATTATGAATATTAAATTAATATAAGGGGTTGTGAAATTTATTTAGGGGTTTTCTCCTAATTATTATATATTATTGTATAGTATTATGAATAATAATAAGATTTATAAGTCAATAAATCTTGGGAAAATTATTAAACACTCCAAATATATTGTAAAGATTTTAGGAAGTGTTGGAACATTATTTTGAAATATAAAAGTCAATATAAAATTCTAGAAACCTTAAAGCTTATTAAGCCTTGCTAGAGTTGACTTTTTGAGAATGGTCAAACCAGGCCATGAAACCTATACCAATAAATAGGTTATGAAAAACCATGAAGATCGATAAAAAGAACGTCAAAAACGGATCATCCTAGCCAAAGTTATGCTAGTTTGAAGTTTAGAGCCAAAATTTTATAACTGCCACGTGTCAGCCTCTCGTGCGCCCCAACACTTAGTCGATTCTATCTCCTTGTTTTTCTCCAACAACCATTCGATTTTGACCTAACTTGTGACGGCTATATCTCACTCGTTACTTCGAATTTTCCAGTGCCGTCTTCTCTATTCGTTTCTCCTTAATTCCCTCTTTACAATCATAACTCATACAATCCCTAACTCCTTCTACATCGACGGGAAAGTTGATCCAAAGTTGCCACCTTTCGAGTTTGTAACCCAGATTCCAGTTTTCATGCGATTTCAGGTAATGTTCGTCTTGCCATAACTTCCTCGTCTTTCAACCAAATTTCGATTTCTTTAGCTCGTTGTGTAGACCACTAATCCATCTACAACTTTCATGTTTATTCCCAAGCCTGATTCGTAACCGTTTGGAAGTTATAGTCGCCCAAAGTCTCTGATTTGTCAGCACATAAAATCACAGAAAAACGACAGGTAAACTCGTAACTTTCGGGTCAATTTCCTTTCTGTATAATGCGAGTTAGAATTAGTTCTAGTTATCAATGTGTAGATCTATGTTTCTTCTTTCTAATGAGCCCAAAAACATGGCCTAACTCGATCTAGAACGTAATCTACAGACCTCCAAAGTTCGCTACTCGAACAGGTTGAAGTCGGAACCTTTCCAGAAAAAACGATTTCGAATCGCTTTGATTCGGGCAATTCCGGTGAGTTTCCGATCAAATTGCTCCGATAATGTTGTTGGTAGTGTTGTTTTCGACCTAACCCATGTTTTAGTTGAATCAATTACGTACCATATTAAGGGAATTTGTCGGATTTGTGTTCGAATCGAACTCAGAAACTAATAAGAACCCTAACTCTCGAATCAAACTCGAATCTTGATGAACTCTGCATTAAAATTGGGGAAATCGGTACCAATAGAACCGAAATTGAATTTCGGATCCAATGAAACAAAAATCAATCGATTTGGTTCTGTGAGTTGAGAGAAATCGTCGAATTAGTACTCGGTTTGGAAACAGAGTTCGCTGATGAACTCGATGCACAGGAGCCGTCCGATCTCGGTTTAAGAGATTGGACGGCCGAGATTAAAACATACCAGAATTAGTTTATAAGAGTTTTAATAAATTCCAGTAAATAGTCTTAACTTGTTGGGTTAATTTAAATATCTTCCCGAATCTATTTTGACTTGAAATTTTAACCATAGATTCCTTATTTTATGTAGTTTATTTTGATGTAAATTATTATGGATTTGGAGTTTTTAAGAATAAGTTATGATTTTTACAAGTTACGGAGTTTCTGGAATTATTTGGCTAAATTAAAAAGATATTTTTATGAAATAAAAATTTTATAATATGTCTAAAATGTTATAGTTACTGTATATTAAGTTTGGGAATTTTTGGGCTACGGGAAAAGGTTTTAAAAATTGTGTTTGTGAGTTTTTCATAAGAATAACTTATAATATATAGTTTTTAATGTAATCAAAAATTAAAGTATAGTTGATTAATGAACTTTATAGGTTGGGGAAAATATAATAAGACTAATTAACATTTAATACAGTATGTTTATAAATATTTTGGGTATTAACTTTAAGTGAAGTAAAAATTGTTACATATATTTATATACATATTTATATGAGAGAAATAAATAGAAACTTATATTAAATCAAGGAATTTAACTAAACTACATTTTATTTATTATATATAATATGGAAGCTAATATGTTTAACTAAAACTAAGGGAAATACTTTATTTTATAAACCATAAATCAGTTGTGGATAGGTCTAAAAGATATTAAATATAATTAAATACAATAGAATTTCTTAAAGAATATTCTGGATAAATCTTAATATATGTAGATATATATATATTATAATATATATAAATACAATAAAAATAGATAAAGGAAATAACATTCCTTGTGAGAAATATAATAGGAAGGGTATATATATATATACGATAAATTAATAAATAAAAGGAATAAAATACCTTATAGAAAATGTAATATGAAGGAATTAATGGGTCAAACTAAACCTCTACATAATACTAATAATAGAATACTATATGAGGTGGTATTATTTTATGGTTATGAACTGAGTTTTTAGTTACCTTTGAATTTCTAGGGTTTATATTAACGGTATTAAAATACATGTATATATATAGTCGGTGACCACAGTGTAAATCTATAATTGGGTTAAGGAATTAATAAGTTGAAGTTTAGGAATATTTGGAATTGGTTTACATAAAGCGTTACACAAATAGATCTTATTATATAATTAATATAAAATGAATGAAATACTTTTACATTTAAATGTTCTTATTATATAAACAATAATAAAATAAATGAGTTACTTTTACATCTAAATGTGAAGAGGATAAATAAGTCTAGATTTAATTATTTCTTAATATTTATAGTATTGAGTAATAACTTAATATTTTAAGATAAAATCATTAAAAGGGATTATGATATAAAACTACATTAAACTATGATTAGGAATTTAATCTAAATAAAAATCCTTAAGTTTCTTACAACTAGTTAAGCCATATAAATACATTTAACACCAATATTCAGGATGTGAGTTTATAGTTAAGTAATGTATTTAGTAGTTAGAATTTATAAGGAGGTTTATAAATAGAAATTAGATACTTAAAATCTTTAAACCTTTAATTAGATGAAACTAGGTTACGTAAGAGATTATATTGATTTACCTTTTTGACACTGGAAATATTAATGTGTCATTTGAATATAAGGTATGGAGATTGTTCAGAATATATTATCTTATTAAGTAATTGACAATTTCACTTACGAACCAGAATTTAATTTTTTTTTGATAAATTCTACCTCATGCTAAGATATAATGTCCATCCTGAATACAATAAAGGAAATTAATTTATTAAGTTATTCTTTTGAAACTTTAGGTTTTGTAAACAATATAAAATGTATTTAAGACTTGAGTTTAACGAAGTTTAATATAAAGGGTTTATACATAGCCTATGGAGGCAATGTGTGTAAAAATAGAACATTTAGGAAATTAAATGTAAGTAAGGATACATAAAAGGTTATCTTAAAACACCTTATTATATAGTTATGATAAAGTAAATAATATACCCTGTGGATACTAAATGTGAGAGTTCGATAAGTTTGAGTTAACTATAATATGGTTATTTCAAGATGAAAAGTAATTTAACAACTTATGACAAGATTAATAGATGGTTGTAATTAAAGGCCATTCTGAACTAAAGATAAGATAATTGAGTTTAGTAGCTCAAATAAGTTATACTAAAATGCATCTACAACACTACGATTTCAGTATACGAGATGTAGATCTTAATTAAGTTAAGGGGGAAGACTTAGTTATAATGGATTATCTAGTAGATATTGATAAAGATACATAGTCAATAAATTGTGAATAATAGTATAGTATTCTAAGATAAACCCATCATTGGTCATAACACGATGTATGTCCTAAAGTAAGAATAAAAGTATTGAGCTTAAGAATTGTATTGAAATTCTAAGATTGATTGAATAACGTATAATGCACTTATGTTATAAAGGTCTTTAATGTGAGAATTATGGTTAGGTATGGGTAAAGTGGATAAGGGTGGAACAATTAACAAGTGTTAATAAAATACATTCCTTGGTCTTACAACCTTGAGTTATACAACATTCTAAGACAAGTCAAAGGTTATTCTTAGCATTTAAGTGAGGGCTTAAAGGATAATTGAGACTTTGAAATAAGAGTAAGGAGTTTATTTAAGCGTAACATAGGCTACGAGTGGTTGATGATGGATTACCTTTAATATTCTTCAGAGTACTGTTGATTGTTTGCGCAAGTTGATTAGAACTGCTACAACGTTACCCAGGTACGATTTCTCGTACTCAGCTTGTTGTGTTTTGGCCTTTATGGAATGTTTTGTACGATTTCTCGTACTCAGCTTGATGTGTTTTGGACTTTATGGAATGTGTTGTACGATTTCTCGTACTCCGATATTTTTAATGGTTGACTTGTGGAATGTTTTGGAAAACGCTAACTGACTTTAAGAGGATTTTCTAAGAAAAAAATGGTTGTGTGACTAACTCAGCTTGTGTGACTAACTGAGCCTTGGATGTGGAACTCACTTGGGTATTGGTTTCTTCTACTTGGTTGCCCGTTAGACATTGGCTGCTTAGGGTTTACGCTTCTGCACTCTGTAGGACTGAGTGTTTTGGTATTGCTCTGGGTAGTTGGTGATCTAGCGGGATTTTTGGAAAAGGTCAATCTTGGAAATCTTTCTTTCGACGTGCGCGCGTCTTTAATGTGAACAGTAGGGGGCTGTATATCCCTCGCCCATAGGGGCATTGATATTTGACAGTAGGGGGCTGTATATCCCTCGCCCATAGGGGCATTGATATTTGACAGTAAGGGGCTGTATATCCCTCGCCCATAGGGGCATTGATATTTGACAGTAGGGGGCTGTATATCCCTCGCCCATAGGGGCATTGATATTTGACAGTGAGGGGCTGTATATCCCCTGTCCTTAGTGGACGTGATGAACAGTGAGGGGCTGTATATCCCCTGTCCTTAGTGGACGTGATGAACAGTGAGGGGCTGTATATCCCCTGTCCTTAGTGGACGTGATAAACAGTGAGGGGCTGTATATCCCCTGTTCTAAAAGGACGTGATTGGCGGTGGGGGCCATCTCTCCCAGTTGAATTATTCCACTCTCGAGTTCTTGGTTCTTGGATCTACTTTATCATTCCTAGTCCTTTGTGGCTATCTGGGTTTTTCTACTCCTAATGGGAATTGGTTCTAACATCAACAATGGATGCTTACTAACTATGGGGTGTGACTACTTAAGTGGATGACTTGTTTTGGAAGTTCTCTATCTCTATCTTTGTCTTGTTTTCTTTTCTCTTTTACTTGATTGTTTTGAAGTGCTCTATCTCTGTTTTACTTTTAAGAGTTGTTTTCATGTTACTGTTTATTTTGAAGAGTTATGTTTTATAAGTTTGTTTTTGGAGAATTGTACCAGTTCCATTCCAGGGAACTGACCCGCCCCTTTCGGGGTGGGCTGCTTGGTTTCATCTTGCAGGTACGAATTGATTTACAGGTGGCCACGAAGAGAATGAGCGTTTGGGATGGGACTAGGTTTTGTGGAGAGAGAATATGTTTAATTTCTATTATGTTGTGTTAAGTTTTTCTCGAGTTCAGACCGTAGCTTTTGTAGATTGTAAGTTGTAATTGGTGAGGTTTGGTGCCGGGTGTTTGGAACCCGATGGTCTGTAATCGCCTTAGAGTTTTATTTCCGCTGTATTTATGGTTAATAGGGGCGTTACAGAAAGGCTAGCCAAAGTCATCCAAGAGAAGGTAAGAAATGTGCTCTAAGAACCTTAAGTCTCTTCCTTTAATATTTAAATAAAAAAATGCAGCTCTTTTGACTCATCTTCTATATATTTTTCCCCTTCACAATCTGGAGCTACTCACCCTCTTCCTTGGTCAAAAATCTCAAGGCAAACCAAGCCTAAATCAAGCTAGACTTCAAAGCAAAGGTAAGCCATAAAAAACTAGTTCCTTTGGTGTTTTGACCATATTATACTCTTATATCTACCAAGGAAATAATCCTAAACTCCATGATCCTATATGGCCAAAAATATGGAGTAAAAATACCTCTTGGAGACTACAAGGTAAAAGTCTCATTTCTAGCACATTTTTGGTGCTTTACGCCTTTATTAATTCCTTTGATCACATTAGGAGTCTAATGACCCTAATATGTCCCTTATTTCTTTTCTTTAAATGGCTGAAAGTGAAGAGCCAAGTGGGTTGTGGGTGACCAAAAATCAAGGAAGGAAAAGGGAGGAAAAATCAAGAAAATCAACATTAAAATTGTAAGTTCTCCACCAAAAGTTTTAAGTACTTAATCTACCATTAAAATCTTGGATTACTACAAGGATGAAATGTCTTTCCCTTATGTATAATAGGGCCAACAATCTTGGAGGGAGACAAGCCTTGGAAGTTCAAAAACATAGCTCGGAAATTAAGGGTAAAAATCCTTACCTAAAAGGCTTATTATGTTGTTTTAAGTGTGCTGGTGTGGGCTACTAGTTATGGCCGATATCTTAGGTCAAAATATGGTCTAAAATGACCTAAGTAATGACACAATCCATGCTAACACTTATGATAAAGTTTATCAAGGGTAAAGGACTTAGATGTCACATTTACTTAAGTTTAAGGAGTTTTATATGAAAAATGAACCTTGGACAGTAGGGGAGTTGTTATGGCTGAGAATGAAGCTGTTTTATGACTATTGTATGGTTATTCAAAGGTTATTTTATGGTTTGTATTATGACCACAAGCTTAAGTTGAGTTTATAAGCATTTTTGGGTGTTTTAATGTTCTAAAAGTTAAGCATTGGTATGGTATTAAGTTTGGTGAATAAATCTGATATTAACAGGCTATTTGGAAGAGGAAAATCACCTAAAAAGGTTGGGACAAAATACCTACGAATTAGGTAGTGTTTGGTTGGAGTTAAGTGCCAAAAAATGGTTTTATGAGTGATTAGAAAATTAAAGGAAGCTCTAGTGATTTAATGGGGAAAACATGAGTGGTTAAGTGTAAGTAAACAATATTTGGAGTCTCAAATGGTAATCAAGCCGAAGTTTAGACTTTGTTTGGATTAGGAATGCAACATACAAGTTTTAGTAACATTAAGGAGTTAAATGAAAATCCTAGGAAATACTAGGGGTCAATTCGTAATTTCTAGACATTTAAGGTCAAGGCAGATAATTGGGTCAAACTTGGGGAGACTTTGGGGCTTTGACCAAATTACATAAAAGAAAAAGGTTAAAATTAGAATTTAGGAAGAATTTGGGAGTTAATTGTAAAGCTTAAAAATTTTGGTTAAAGTTTAATTACTTGAAAATTTGAGTCAAGGCAGTGTGGAAGGGTCAGAGTTGGGAAAACTTAGAGTGTTGACCAAATTAGAGAAATAAATAATGGAAATATGATTCAAGGAAAGTTTAAGTAGTTATTTGTAAGTTTAGGAAAACTGATGTGGATCAAAATGTAATTTTAAAAAGATTGGTGTAAAAAATAGAACAGACCCACATGAGGTCTGTTCAGAATTTTTGGGAAATATTGAATGGAATTTTAATATCAAAGTGATAGATTATAAAAGATATAAGCTAAGAATTAAATTGTAAGGTTCATAAATTATGTGGGTCACTTTATAATTTAAGGAAAATAGGGTGTAAGACTAAGGAATGTCATTTAGAGCTATTCGGCAGTTTAAATAAGTTGGGTTGGAACTTTGGAATAAAATAAATAAGGGTTTGCTTTATAAGATATGATTTATAATGTAATAGCAATGTTAGAAAACAATTATGGGTAAAAGTGTAATGATAAGAAAGTAAAGGGCTATGCCATGAATTATAGAGAGGTATGGATGAATATAATATAAGGTTGAAATGTTACATGACATAGCATTAAGACTATGGTCAAAATGTCATTACATAGAGTTGCTATTAATTATAGGAATTTTATAATTCATATGGAAAAGTATGAGAATACATATAAGGTATTACAAATTATATAATAAGGTTGAGATTGTAATGAATTAAGAGTGGTGATATGGTTGGGAACCATAATGACTAACATAGATATAAGATCAAAATGTTAGTATGTGAAAAAAATACAAACTAAAGGAGTTTGTAACTCACATAAAATAATGGAAGCTAGTATGAATTAAAGGGCTTTATAATTCATATGTGAGAGTATGAATATTTGGGATATTGTGAGTTATATAATATGGTTGGAGAATCAAATAAAGTTAAGGTGGAGTTTAGTGTAAGGTGGGAAATACATTACATAACATTAAACATAAGGATTTAATGTTATAGTATAAAGAGTTATGCAAATAATGAAACTATATAATTCAAGGAATTATATTCACTAGTGCGGACGGAGTCAAACGATGGTTCAAACCGTTAAAAAATGACAGTTCTGAACAGTCTTTTATATCACCGTCGTTTTTTATATTTTATTTTTAACTACGGTTCAAAACCGTCTTTAAATCTCAATCGTGCGGCGCGGATTCAGGCCTTTTAAAAAACGGTTCACACATAACCGTCTTTTATTCTCTTATTACCGTGTGCTTTTAAGTTAGATTAAATGACAGTTTAACGGGTTAACCGTCATTTAATATAGAAGAATAAAAGACGGTTACAAAAGAAACCGTCGTTTATAACCAGTTCGACAGGGTGGTAAATCATTATAAACGACGGTTTTATAAGAACCGTCTTTTATAATCTGTTCGACGGACACGGTAAATCACTATAAACGATGGTTTTATAGGAATCGTTTTTTATAGTTTGTGTTTTTTTATTATTTTCTGTTTTTTCATTATCCTTGAAATCACAAATGATTACATCCACCAAACCTGCATAATAGCAGCATTGTACAACAACAATACCCAATATTTTATACTTCACCAAAATCTTCAATGTGTGGCATACTTCACACATAGATCGCCATTGCAATTGCAATTAAAGCAATTTAATAAGCTAGCTACAACACAACAATGACAGCAGCTAGCCCAACAGTTTCATCAATATTTGCACAAAAATTAACCAACAAAAGAAGTCATAGTTTGTGTGAGCACCGAATCCATTCCAGTAACCCTTAATTGGTTTAGGGTCAAAATAAAGAAACACTCCAGCCAATTCTGCGATCCTTAGAAGGATAACGAGAGCAACCCAGATCATATCACCAGATGCGATTCCCAAGCAAGGCCCAACTTGGAACTCCCATTGACCAGGCATAACTTCAGCATTGATACCACTAAAAAGAATAGGACAAGAGAATAGGTAAGTATATATATAGTTTGATAAAAAGAAATTGATATTCAGATGTGGGCATGTGTTTGTTCTTTTACCTGAGGGCCATGAAATCCACCAATTGGCCATTCATAAGGCCAATCCTCATTTTTCTGAATACGTGTATACTCTTGTTCTATCTCAAACCTGTACATACGTTTTTTTTATTTTATCAGAACCTGTATTGTACATACAATTAGGAATGAAGAGAATGTGCATTCACATGGTGCATTCATCATGTACTTATAAGAGAAAAAACTAGTTTACCATGGCTCCTCGGCCATAATTAGAATCACTCAAGTTAAATGGACAGTTCAATTCACGTACGATGATCAATGTTATTGCATGACACTAGTGCGGACGGAGTCAACAATGACGGTTCACACACAGATTGCAATTGTAATTGCAATTAAAGCAAATTAAGAAGCTACAACACAACAATGACAATAGCGCGCCCAATAGTTTCATCAATATCAAATATTTACACAAAATTAACCAACATGAGAAGTCATAGATACGTACTATAATCCTTGAAACGCCTGATGATAAACAAATACATTTGTTCTCTAACTAACTGTAGATCTTTGGTCGTGAAAGTTTTGCCCGCGTTCTTGAAAAATGCTCGAACCTGTAGAGAACAAGCAAAACATTCAATTAAGTAGATAATGAGATAAACAAATATGTATATACAAACACATATGTATTCGTTTAAAACAATAATGATAGACAGATTTAGAAAATAAATATGTAATGGAAAGTATAATATACATCATCATCGTTTGTGAGCTTCTCTATGTTTAAGACAATTTCAAGCATGTATCGCATTACAAAGTAACCACAACTCTTGGAGTCCTTTTGCCTTGGACACTGACAAGTATATATAAAACAAAAACAAACGATCATATATATCAAATTATGACTCACACAATAGTGACTAATAACCTATTAAACTTATTGTTGAAAATATACATATATATTACTTTCAACTATACCTCAAGATGAACGATTGAAAGCTACTGAACTGTTGAAGAACCGTCTTCATATGATCATTGTTACACTCAAAAATTAAATCATTAATTCTGGTTCATCGTATTATATAGACAAACAACAAGTTGCATTAATTAACTAACACTTACGCTTTGAAGAAGTTGTCAATTCGCAGTTCATGATACATTCGTAATGGGTCAAGCACAAGTAATTGTGATGTTTCCATGGAGAACACAAGGAGTAGCTAATGGTTGCTATGATTGTAATTTTGAGAAGAAGTTATTATTTAGTAATACAATAGGTCACAAATTTACCAAAACTAATGAAATGCAATAGGGAGAGTATTTCTCACATCTGACGGAAGGGGATCATCACGTATCTACTACTGTTTTGAACAACCTTCGTTATACCATGACACACATAGTTCTGGTATCCAAGCGGGTCTCTGTTTGCAGCATCAAGCGATGTTTTTTCAGGGCATAAGAATGTTAGCATGTGAAATACCCCAAACCTTAGTATATTGTTTAAGCACCTAAATGTGGTGTATAAAGACTAAAAAGAGTCTTAGGAACATTAGTAAACAAATTTAAACAAAAGAAAACACAAAATGTGCTTTAAAGTCAATAAGAGCCAAAATGTGCTCTAAGCTTGGGTTGAGCTTGGTTAAGACCTAATGAACTTACCAAGACCTTATTTATATACTAATGAACATATTAAATCGATTATCAAAGAAAACCAAGCTTGAAAACAAGTTAAAACACAAAATGTGCTTTAAGGAGTCTTAAAGCACATTTTTGAAAAATTGTCTTGTAAATGAGTTTTGAGTGGCTAGATGTCCATCATTACTCTTAAATATATATGTGTACTATATAATATCACATTTGGATGTCTATATCAATAGGAAATCAAAAATTTCACTTCTATGTGCCTTGTTTTTATGAATAGTGATTTTATAAGCTATTTTGTAACATATGTTATATTAAGTAATTAAATTGACAAACAAAGACTAAAATACCCTCATTATATTATAGGGGGCCGGTTTTCTAAGTGTGGTGACTCACCACTCTCTAGTTAATATGACAAGTAAATAAAGAAAACTAATTAAACTACTTTTTACTTTATAAGAACAAATATCTTCTTAAAAGCAAGTTTTATCTCATTCTCTCATTTCCCTCCTCCATTTCACACGGTTCCAACTTCTTCTTCCTCCCTTCTTGCTGTTCTCTCACGGTAATATCACCACCACCATTAAAACTCAAGCTTTGACCTCTTGTAAAATCTAGCTCACTTGTCCAAATCAAAAACAAACACCACCAATCTCTTCCTCTCATCAAGCTCTTCATTCCTATCTTCTCAAAACTTCAAGAGCCCCATTTCGGTGCCATGGAGTTCCACCATTGAAGGAGCTTGAGCTTGTATTTTTACATATTATTACTCTCCTTTGCTTCTAGGTAAGGAATCTCAAATAAAAACTACATTTCCTCCATGTTTTTGTTGTGACCGAAATACCCATTGATGGAGCTCTTTGTGTGACTTTGTTCTAGCTTCATACCAACTCTTCATGGACTAGGTGGAGTCCTCTCTTGATATATATTCAAACTCTCTTCAAAGATCAAGGTAAAACAACTACATTAATGTTTTTGAAACAATGTAAAATTAGGGTTTACAATGAGATGAAGCTTATAGCTTGAATACTCATTATAATGTTTGTATATTGTTTAGAACTTGACAAGGAATCAAATATCTTACCGGTTTTATAAGGAAACAAGAAAGAAGTTGTTTGGAAAAGAGGTAAATCTACTAACCTAATGTTTTTAATAATGCCTTAGGAGAAATGAGCTTATAATGCTTGTTAAAACTACCTAAAGAGCAAATGGTGAATGACTTAGTAAAGTGTTCTCAAGAGACTAGTAAAAGGCATGTGTTGTTGAGTGTATTTGCAGGTCAAAGGCAAATATATTGTGGAAATTCAGTGTTTAAGAATTATGCACTTTAAGGGCCTAAGAGCCATGCATTTTAAGGGCCTAAGTGCCATGCAATTCAAATTATGCACTATATTGTGATGTAGTGCTTTATGAGTGAAGTTTGTGTATAATAAAGTACTTGATGGATTTTTAGTGTTCTTGTGTGTTCAATGGTGAAAACGATGTGCTTTGGTGTGACAAAATGCTAGGAGAACCTATGTCGAAATTTAGGAAATGCATAAGGAGTTTAAGATGTTTTAAAGGAATTTTGATGAACTAGGAAGTGCTCTAGAGTGTAACAAGGACTTAGGCATGATCTTGAGGTCTTAGTAGGTACCAAAGTCATTTTTGGGTTTAGGTAAAGACTTAGGCAAACTTTGGTAAAATAAGGAGAAAGTGTGAACTTGAAAAAGGATTTCAAGAAATGACATAAGGAGTTGATGGTAGGAAATGATGCTTGAAAGATGATGTTAAAATGAAGAGAAAGTATTTTGAGATAGTAGTTATCATAGGTATGAAACACCACTTGGAGACTATGAGAAAACATTGTAAGTGTTAGGAATTTTGTGAAGATATAAGTAAAGGTTTAAGGAATTATAAAATGAGTTTTATGAGTGTTTAAGGATATCTTAAGGTGTGTTTGAAGTGCTCAAATGAGGTTAGGATGTACTAGGATATATGGGGTGAAGTTTAGAGTTGAATGAGAAAAGGAAAACAAAGGTCTGGGAAGACCGAACTTGCGACCGAACTTGCAATTCGTCGAGCCCAGTTTACCCTGCTAGAATTGGCTTCTGGAATGGACCGACCTTGGGGACCGGACTTGCAAGGTCGGTCGGGCTTGTATTTTGTGTACGGATTGAGTTACTGGAATCGACCGAACATAGGACCGGACTTGGCAAGTTCGGTCGGGCTAAATTTTCAAAGGGAAGAAACTCTCGGGAATAGACCGAACATGCGACCGAACTTACAAGGTCGGTCGGAGTAGAAAAGTTTGACGGAAATGTGTTCTGGAATCGACCGAACTTGGGTAAGTTCGGTCGGTAAGGTCGGTCGGACCTAAACTTGTAAAAAAAAAAAACAGAAAAGAATGTGACTTATGTAGTTAACCTTAGGGGGTATAATGAAGGTAACCTAGGGTAAGTTAGACATTAAAACATGTCATACAATCATGTTAAATACTTAGTAAGTTTGAAGTTAAATAAATAATTAACCGACGTTACTAATGTGTTTAGGATTCTCTCAAGGTGGAAATCAATCGAGGCAAGGACCAAGGTATGGTTTTCTTGCAGTCTGTTGCCTACCGGTTTACACCGGCTTGTGTGTTGTTTGTTTTCTGTGTGTTTATGACTTTGTAAGATTAAACCATGTAAAGAGTTTACAGTTGTTGAATATTATTATGTTGTTAAGTATGACACTCTCTTCCCTTGTGTGTGTCTAACAAGACTTGACCTATTATTGTGAATTGTTTATTGAGTTCAATGATGAACTACTAACAAGTGCTAACGGGGAAGTGAGGAGTCCGGTCTGTTCCGGCCACGCGTGTGAGTATGGGAGTCGATGTCATAACCGGTTCGATTCTCTTTGTATGTTATGGTTGTTTTCCAATTTGGTTTCCAACCTTCCCTTTAGCTTAACCAAGGCTATTTTACTGACTCACGTCGGGCCACAGGGGCATACTATGTGTTATTTCGGTGGGCTTGGATCACTATATCCGAGGCACCTTGTGTAAGTTAACCGTTCAATCTAACAGGACGGTAACGAGTATGTAACGAGCTTAGCATGAGCATGGCAACATTCTCTAGGCTCTCAATGGGGACTAACTGTGTTGGTTCTCTTCCTAAAAGGAATTGTATGTGTGTGATGTGTGTGATGATGTGTACAATACCCATGTTATGTTATATATGTATAAGCTGTGTGTTTTAAAAATGAATGCCATGTCATCATGACAAATAGCTTGCGCGCATCCCGGTAGCCGATGGGCTGCGCGTTAACCATACCAGCCAAGGGTTGCTGACCCCCTCGGGGGATCCATATTTCTCTTACTGCAGGATGAGGATCGAAGAAGCGGAGTGGCTCTAGATCCTAGGATGTAGTTTACTTTTGAGTACTTTTGGGAAGTTGGCCCGGGATGCGCCTGTGCTCCCGTGGCGTGATATATATTTGGTTATGACAGTTTACAGTGACAGTATACAGTGAAGGATATATGTAAACACTCGGTATTTTGTTGATGTATATATGTGGTTGTTAGTTCTATGCTCGGGAGTCTGATCATCAGACCGGTACGCTTGTATTTATTCAGCCTTGTTAACCACGTGGGTGGTTGACGGCATTGTAGCACCATTCGTTTAGTTACTGATTAGTTGTTTATATTCCGCTGCGATTTCAAGTAATGTTATGTGCGTAGTAGGGGTGTTACAGCATGTCTCCAATTTTTTTGACGCGGTTTAACCATCCAGATACCTTCGACAAAAAAATTAATAATTAAAGGTAGACGAGTAAAACAAAAAAACCAAAATAGTCATAAAATTGTAAGTTATTTATTCAAATTTATTTTTGAATGTAAGAAACAAAAAGTAACACTTACCGGGAATATGCTTGGATGATAGATATATTCAACATATCTCTACACAACATCTCTTTGATGTCCTTAAAATTTATTATTGCTCTTTGATCCGTTTCGTAATGGAAAAGTCACTGAGGTAGCCGCACTATCAAACTAGTCGTATGTAGACCCTTTTCCAATATCTTGTCATACAATGCCTTCTCATACTTCCCCAAATTTCTGATCACAAGCGGGGGGCACATAAACTTCTTTCGCTGAGCTTCGGTAGTTACCTCTGTCGTCATAGGTTCTTTTCCCTTGGATGTCTGGTTACCCTCGGCCAATTGTGTGTTCTCTTGAGCAACAACCATTGATTGGTTGACCTCTTCATCACAGTTTCCCAATCTTCTCATTTGATCAGGGACCTACCCAATCATATATAATACAAAGAACAAAGAAGTTAAAAATGAATACTTTAAAGGTTAAGCAATTCTTAAGAGATTTAGACATACCTCATCAGTGATGACAATGAAACCGACTGGTCATGGTACAATAACACCCTTTCCATCAAATAGTGTGACTTTGTCGTTAATATCCATGGGAAGAAAAGCATTCTCAAATCCGTCAATGATGGTCTGCAGGATTACTCTAGCATAGAATGGGGGAAGACGCTTGAGCTTAATCAATGTAGTTGGTCCTGATTGTAGCATAGTACCGTATACAACATTCATATGATATCTGTTGTGATATTGTTTTACGGATGATTGCCTCCTTAATGAAAGCAACACCATAGAGCTACTAGCCCTCAAGATCATCCAGACCAAGTAGCGCTGCACAGAGACTTATACTTTCACATACAACTCCCGATCGAGACTTGACGTGCAAGGACTCAGAAACTGTCAGCTCCGAGTTTCATGGAAACGTGAAGACTCACATTACAAAGATCGTGGGGGAACATCACCACTCCGAAACTTATGCAACTAACCTAAGTATCATTCCACAATTGGCGTTCGATAACATAGCATTTCTCTAGATTATATATAAGCACACATTTGTAAAAGAGTTGAGTGCATCCGGTTTTTAGTTTCAGAAAAGAGAAAAGATTGTTTGAGAGATATAATATTTTTGAGAGATCTTAGTGTGACTTAGTCACTTCAGCTTAGGTATTTATTACCTATAGAGCACATAAAACACTCTCTTTACTCCTTATTTCGTATTGATCTACTTCTAGAGTAGAGCGAGAGTTAGATGAGACAGAATACCTCTATCAAATCCCAAGATACGAAGCTAGGTTGTACTTCACATTGAATTTCAATACAATCAAAATCCTGTCTTGTTAAGTTTTATACAAAAGCTTCCGTGCTACTTTCTTGGCAAATACTTGTCTCCAAGCAGAGTTGGTCTGAGACTAACACCTCAAACCTACTCGGTCAGCACCCTAATCCTATCAAGTGGTATCAGATCCTGCGTTGGCTGACAAATCTTTCAAAATGGCAGAAATTTCAAACTCCAACAATAACAACAGGATGCAATTGGAAAATCCAAAGTTAACTTCCACAAACTTCAACATGTGGAAAAATGAGATGGAGTCTCACCTCCAGTCGCTCAACCCACAACTTTGGACTGTGGTAACCAAAGTTAATTTTCAGTCACTGAAGGGAAAGATCCAAGCTCTTACAGTGTTGGAGAGCAAAGGTGCGTTGAGCTAAATGCCTATGCCGTACAAGTAATCTACAATAGTATTTCTCCACCTGAAAGAAGAAGAGTATACCACATCAAAGTGGAAAAAGACATCTGGGATCACCTTCGAGCTGTTCACGAAGGCAACACCAAACTTCGAAAGTCAAAGATACAAGAGCTGAAGATGGACTACGAGAACTTCCTAGGAAAACCTGGAGAATCTCTTAGCGACATGCTCGCCAGATTTACTGAGCTTACTGCTACTATGGAAGAACTTCAGATTGGAGAATCAAATGAAAAGATCAACAACAAGTTCTTGGATAGCCTGAGGGAAGAATGGGCTGAAAGTGTTATCTCCACAAAAGCGTCTAAAAGCCTAGAAAAATGGACGTTGACCGATCTAGGGTCTTACTTACAGTTCATAAACAAATATAAGATGAATATCAAAAACAGAGGTAATGCTTCTCTTTTCAATCACACCGTCTCTTATTCAAACCAAGCTTTGCTCTGGAAACTCCTAGCCAGACACTAGTTCTGCAGCATGACTCGTTCCACTACGAGACTACTCCTACCAATCAGGACCTGATTCAACAACTTCGTGATACTCTGAACGATGGCATAATAGAAGAAGGCTCAACAAACACCTTTAAGGAAAAGGCCATGCTGGTCAAAATTTTTAAAAGATTTATACACAATAGGTCAGACAAGAATGGCCCAAACAGGTTTGGTCAAAATCAAATTCGGCCATATCAATCATACAACCGAAATCAGCAAGGGAACACGGGAACAGGAGAGCGAGTATGCTTTAAGTGCTTTAAACTAGGTCACTATGCCAACAACTGTCCACTGAAGAAGAAAGATGACCGAGAACAATCATCGCTGGTGGCTAATGCAGCATGGGGTGACTCCGGTTCATAGAGACTGGGACGTTTGGACTGATCTGCCACTTGGCTCACAAGAATAAGGTATGTAAGACTCCCTCTCTAGAGGTCATCTCAAATTTCTCAGAATCATGCACTGTTCCCTCTTTAGATCTATCCACCTACTTCATAGATCCAAATCATCCTGAGTTAAATCTAACAGAAGAGCAAGAGAGGATAGCATTATTATATGAGGAAATACATGTGCTGAAAGGTCATGTCGCTAAAGACCGTCTCAAACTCCAACAATCTGAGCAAAATGTTGATAAACTCAAAAGAGAGTTACGAGAAGCACACACAATCATTAGTTTGTTAGATGATCAAATCATGTCCTTACAAAAAAATCTTAAAGAAAAGGATCATTCCAAACTCCCTTAGAAATATTTCACACCTACACCTTTGTCCATGAGGTTGCTGCTATGAAAAAACCAAAATTCTTTGATAACAAACTCCATGAATCAAATGAAAGACAGGTCAAACTCGAGACGAAAATCGACTCCTTGTCCATTGCTCTTAAAAGGGCACAGATGGACTCAGTCTCGTCATTGAGTCCTCCTCACTAGCCGAAAAATAAAGGTAAGGTAAACTTGGCCAAGATGGCTTCAAAACCCAACGATCACCGGTGGAGAAAACTTCAAAAAGAAAAATTTGAAAACAAGTTTCGTTGGAAAAAGAAATACGTACACCTCTCTTCTTTATTGATTTGTGGATATTGCGGATACGACGGACATACTCACTCTTCATATCACAAGCTTGGTCGTGATTTATCTTTTGACATGCACCGTATACATATTCTGTCTAAAGCTCAACACAAGAGCAACTTTTACTCCTTAAAGAGGGAACCCAAGTTTGTCTAGGTTCCCAAGACTAATCAATAATTGTTTTACAAGGAGAGAAAGCTATGGATAATGACTCTTGGTTTCTGGATAGTGGATGCTCACGACATATGACAGGAGACCCTGACAAGTTCTCGACTTTCTTTCAACACTATGGGGGAAAAGTCACTTTCGGCGACAATGCTCATGGAGAAATCATTGGTATTGGAACCGTTGGTAATCCCTCCTTGTTCAAAAAGAAAATGTAAATTTAGTAGATGGTCTAGGACACAGTATTCTAAGTATCTCTTAAATATGTGATCTCTCTAACGTTGTTCTCTTTTCGGCATTAGACTACAAAATCTTTGATGAACAAACAGGTCTTTTGAAGAAAGTCCTCATGTACGCTTTGAGGAACACTCAAACTCTAGTGATTGCGAGAATGACCCACAAGTGAACCATGAAGATAACTAAGGCACCACATTCATCGAAATACCTGCAGCAACCATTCCTTTTCCTTAAACACCCCTACAGACAGACTTCTCCTCCTACAGTGATAACGATCCTAATGATTCATTCAAGGATGCCTCACCAACCCCCACAGATGACCCACAACCTTAGCTGACAAACCAACAAACCATTCCAACTCCCCCAAATCACCACACACCAGTAGCAACCTCAACCCAACCTTCAAGCTCCAATAGAAAATTCCAAAAAGCCTCCGCTCACCCAATTGACCAAATCCTAAGTGACCCAGAGAAAGGTATTCAAACACGTAGAAAAATCCATCGAGACCTCTATGCCTTTAACGCCTTTATTTCCACTATTGAACCCAAAAATATCTATCAAGCCTTGAGTGATCATGACCGGATCTTGGCCATGCAAGAAGAGCTACACTCTCTGCAACATCACTGTGTTTGGCAACTCGTTCCATGCCCAACAAACTATAAACCAATCGGTATGAATTGGGTATTTCGTAACAAACTGGATGATCAAGGAAACATCTCTCGTAATAAAGCTTGACTTGTGGTCCAAGGATATGCTCAAGCAGAAGGATTCGGCTATGATGAAACGTATGCTCCAGTTGCTCGAATTGAAGCCATTCAAATTCTTATGGCATATGCTGCTCATCGAGGTATGAAGTTATATCAAATGGATGTCAAGACTGCATTCTTGCATGAATACATCGACAGGGATGTCTACATTGCTCAACCTCTGGGATTTAAAGATCCTATTCACCCAGAGTACGTCTACAAGTTAGACAAAGCACTATATGGACTGAAACAGGCTCCAAGAGCATGGTATGAACGTCTTTCATCATATTTACTGTCTCATGGATTCACACGAGGTAAGGTTGACAAAACTCTTTTTACTCTCACCAAAGGTGAAGTCATACTCATTGTCTAGATCTACGTTAATGATATAAATTATGGATCTACAATTCCTAAATTATGTACCTTTTTCTCTGATCTAATGAGCAAAGAGTTTGAAATGAGTGCACTAGGAGAATTGAAATTCTTCTTCGGTCTTCAAGTCAATCAAAAAGAAAAAGGCACTCAACTTCATCAACAAAAATACATCCAAGAGCTACTTGTCAAATACAAGATGCAGGACTCCAAGCCAACTCCTACTCCAATGTCTGCCATTGAAAAACCACATCTTGATGAAAAAGGGATATCTGTTGATGCAACACTATATCAAGGTATGATAGGCTCCTTACTGTACTTAACAGCAAGTCGACCTAACATTCTTTATGCTATATGTCTTTACACAAGATTTTTGGCAAATCCAAAAGAATCCCACTTGCAAAGTGTCAAGCAAATATTTCGCTACTTAAAAAGAACTCAGGACATGTACCTCTGGTATCCGAGTACCCATGATTTTACGTTAATGGGTTACAGTGACTCCGACTTGGCAAGTTCTTTGTTAGACGGGAAGAGTACGTCTGGAACAACACAATTTCTAGGGCTATGTCTTGTCGCATGGAGCTCCAAGAAGCAGAACACAGTAGCGTTGTCATCTGTTGAAGCCGAATATGTCTCTATAGCTGCTTGTTGTGCACAAATTCTATGGATTCAACAGCAACTATAGGACTATCTCATACCTCCCTCTTGCACTACTATATTTTGTGATAGCAATAGTACTATTAATTTGTCTAAAAATCTAGTTCATCATTTAAGAACTAAGGACATCAAAATTTGTCACCACTTTCTAAGAGATTGTGCTGAAAAAGGGTTGGTACAACTAGATTACATCCCCACTTCTGATCAACTTGCAGACATATTCACCAAACCACTACAATGAGGACCACATGAAACTCTGTGTTCACAACTTGGGATGACTCGCATGACATAGCTAAGGTAGTATCTTCTTCTCCTATTTTACTTCATTTTAGGTGAACTACATGAGTATGTCTGATGAACTAGTATGATTGTCAAAAAAGAGCACTAGGGCATGATAGTTTCTCTTTCAATCCTCGTGAAACCACCCATGAAATTTTAGGCTCTCAATACGCTACTACTCCTCTTGTCCAATCAAATAACTTTTCCAAACACTGCGCTAAGTCTGTATTCACATGTTACCATCCTTTTTCCCTTCTTCTACCTCACACACTTTGCCTAGCCCTAAGCCTTTCTCGTCCTTCCCAATTCCGATCATCGTTGCAAACCCAAAAACCTTGCCTTTTCATCAACATGGCGTCCAACCCTGTCAAACCCCTAACCAAACCCTTCCGACGTCAAGATTCCAGCCGACGTCACTCAAAACCCTCAGCTTCTCTAAGCCTTTATCAATCAACTCTCTTCCCTCAAAGCAAAACGAACTCTCACCTCCACATCGGCCTCCACTCCAATGGCTCTAGAAATGTCAATCGATACTCAACCCCACACCACCCCTTTACCCACCACCATGCCTGAACCAACATTCTCGGTAAATCCATCCCCCAAACTATCTCCACAAAAATCAGAAGCAACACCCTCCCTAACCGAGAAATCAACACCACCAGCAACTCCGGTAATACCCACACCCGACACAATCACTAAATCTCCCATCCATGAGCAAATTCAATTTGGCTCACTAGAACCACCAACTGAAAAGCCCATTGATAATCCACAACCCACCTCCCCCACCACTGAAGTCCAAAACCCTTTTGAAAACACTACTAAGGAAAATGCTACACCCTCTGCTCTAGAACAATCACCTCTACCGAAAAAAACTTGTCGTTCTAAAACCTCTGTCCTACGACCTCCCACTACTACTCGCACTCTGTGTTCAAAAGGCAAGCCAATTATGACATTTTCGATGTCCACTTCAACTATCACGGTCCCTCCACCTCTACCAGCAATCCCGACCTCCAAACCACCTCCTTCATCCAAAAAACTTCTTGCTCCTAAATCAACTCCTGCGGCTGACACTTCAACTCTAACTGAAAGAGTTATTGCCCTAGAAGAAATTATGTCTTCACTGGTTTCTAAAGTGGATATGCTCATTGACGTTCTGAACAACAATCACATGAAGACGATGGACATATTCGAAGGTGTAGTCAAGCTCTTGGTCGAGGAGTTCAGAGAATGTTTCAGTGAAGCACTTGCAGCGGCTAACACACTGGCGGATGCTAAGACGGCGGGGGAAGATGGTACGATGGCTGATGATAAAGGAGAGGACCCTAGGCTGGCATTAAAAATGCGATTAAGTTGATGGGTCAGCATGTAGTTAATGTTTTGATAACAAAGTTATAGTTCGGGGGCTCATGGTCAGAGATACCGTAACCTCAAGGTGGTTACCAATAATTATGATAAACACAAGGGGGCAAACGAAGGTGCAAGATTTCTTCATCATTGTGCCTTAGATCTAAAATATACAGTTATACACCGAGAAGGAGAAGGAGGCTTTGGAGATTTCGCTTTCCCTTTTTAAAATCTATTTGGTTTGTTGTTCCTTCTCCAACGTTCACCTTCTCAAATTGATGAAGGCGGAGGCTTTTGTTGTCGCTTAGGGGCGAACCTAGATGCTCAATGCAAACAAGAAAATTTTAATATACTAAAAACTACGAAATTAATCTAGAAAATAGTAAATAAAAAAGTCTGTCGGGTTACGAAAATCTCAGTTGTAGCAGTATAGCAAATAGAAGTAACCAAATATTAATCCGTGAAACTTGAATAAAGTCTAATTCTAAGAAAACTGGAAATCATGGGTTGTTCTAGTTTTAAAAATTAAATAAACAATAAGAAAATAAACTAACAAATTAAACAAAACTAATAAAATGATATGGATGAGTGGAACCCTGGGTTCAGGTTATTCTTCGCTAGTAAGATTATGCAAACTTCTTTAATTTAACAAGAGATAAGGATTGGCTAAATTCTTTAATATCTTACCTGCATTAAATCCTAATCACAGGAAGCTCATATAGCAGAACACGCAAGATCTGATTAAAATTCTAGCGAAACACACTTAGATGGATAAAGAGCAAAGAAATATTCAAACTTGAAGGAAACCCTAATTAATCTAATTCGATTCTCCACAGGAATTAAAGCACCTGAAGAAGAATGTAATCAATATGATCTAGTTTCCACAGACAAAAGATCAATAGGACCGTCTTGTTAATCACTGATCTGATCATAACAAGATTTGAAAACTATTAACAAATCCATGAAATTTATTAAAAAGCACAACTTAAACTTTAATCTCCATAATCCAGAAATAAAATCTCTTATCAAATCAATATAAGTAATTGCATAATCAACTAGTTACAAATAACCATCTCCCAGAGTAAATCCTTCCTGGCCTAACATGTTACAAGAAATAACAAACAAAGGTAGAAGAGAAATCATCTGGTAGAGACTCTGCTCTTGTTGTGCTTGTCAAATCTGGAGACTCGCAGGTTGGAGGTTGAAGATGATGGAGGTGATGGTGATGACAGATGGGGATAAATGGAGGTGAGACGTGGCATGAGAGCCTCGTCTTAGGCATCTGGCGTGAATGGTTATGTCCCTCAACCCTATATGACTTTTTATATCAAAAATTGGTATTTTAACTCTTAAAAACGTATATTTTCAAATTCTATATGTGTCGTCCAAACTTAGAAGTTCAGACGCATGTTAAGACACATTTTCAAGAAGTTTTGGTCTCTGTTCGAACATACAAGTTTGGACGTATGTTCGTGTAACACCCCTCTCCATAAACAAGTAATAATCTCTCACGTAGCAATAAATAAAACGTCTTACAGCGGAAGATAAATAATCAACATCAATACTCACTCGTGTGTCACCTGCCATTACTCGCCCATGCGAGTAACGAAGCATAACTATATCCAACAACCAAAATAAATAACACTACTAACCGCTGTGATGACGAGATAGCTCCTATACATCATACTTAGTCCATAAACCATAAACGTCGACAAGTGAGCGTCTACCAAATCTCGAATATACATAACCGTACCATAATACAATCCATAGTCTAACATTGTTATACAAATAAACTCCATGTGCGGTAATTAAAGTAAACCCTAACTACCCTGTTCCCGCACTTCGGCTTCGACAATGATCAACAACCTGCACAATGAGTGTAGTCTCAGCGATAAACGCTGAGTATGCCAGGCCTGGACCCTATTGGTCACTTAGTCATTTTAACCATCTTATTATTAGATTGGTTTCGTGCTTTACCATTTTACAGTTATAATCAATACTGTAATAAACATGCATAAATACATAGCCATCCATCCAAATAGTCATAAATACCTAACCATCCATCCAAACAGTCATTAAATATCACAAACAACAATTGTATAATCGAACATATCGAATAATAGTACTGAATAAACGTCGTAGCGAACGCTTTCCTTAGTTAATCTACTTTGGCCTTCAAGGCCCCATCCATCCAAACCATGTTTAATTAATATCAGTTGGGTGTCATGTTAGGACAACCCGATAGCCTCACCATGGACAGTAGTCCTCCCGTACACACAAAAAGGTGCTCATTTCGCCAGAGGTCCGGAGGCCCCTGACTATTCACTTTGCCTCGTAAGGCGTCCATATAAAGGCCGTAGCCACCTGACCCGCGATCCAAATAGGGTTCGTTGGGTAAATACCTAGAGCGGAACCCGATCGGGAACCCCTCAGTGATCACAAATGCGCTACCTAGTAGTTCGTAAACTACCGGGATTCCTCACCTCAACTCATACCATCTCTCTCTCATAATGTTTAAGATATGCTCTTAGTCTTATGGAGAATACAATTTATGAATTAGCTGCCCAATGGGTCTCACGCATACCTAGAAGTAATCTAGGTTATATTCATGTTCGAGATCCATGCTCTAGAGACCGACAATGTCGTGACTCATTCCTAAGTGTTTTACTTAGGTTACCGTATACTTAATATTAATACTAAGGGTGTTATATTAAGTAACCGTCATGTCATCACATTAAACGCATATGTATGTTTATATAAGTCGATCTATAGTCGACGTAGTGTTAGTCCCGTAGGACGCTCGTGCATAAATAATTAATGCAGTAACACACATAATCACATACACGTATCCACACACATAACACACAAGTTATATATCAACCAAATCCGAGCCCAAGGAATTCCTTAGGACAACCCGGATCAAACCTCTTTACATACCGTACACCTCAGACCTAGGATGCGTAGTGTAGTCCACTAGCTCGTCAGGCGCGCACGTCTGAAAGGCGATCTAAACTGTAATAAAACTATAAGTCAGTCTCCATGACTAACTAAATCCAGTATTTCCGAATAACAAGTAACCCCTACAGTTCATCCCCGGATTTCTACAGTTAATTGTTACGGGTTCCTCTAAACCAGTCGGCTTTGTCACTAAAACTTGTATGTCGTAATATTTCGACTGTTGAGTTTAATTCCTTATATTTCTTTAATCTTATCCATCATTGAATTTAGGTATATAACCTATAGTTGCATGTATGCATGCATTATTTATTATATTATATTATTTTCCCACCATCCATTATAATACTTGTATTATATAATCCATTAATCTTTTAATAACTATATTTGAATTCAAAAACTTATAACTTATAGTTTATAAATTATATTCATATAATAACCTCCACCATTATATTATATGGTTTCCAACCATAATATATATCCATCCTTATATACATTATTCTCGCATATGTATATATTTACCAATATTGGAAAGTTCCATGAGTTGTAAAACTCTTATTTATATGTTACATTTTTACCATCTTATATGAGATGATAATTCCCATTAATTGTATTATATTATACAATTTATATTAAGATTATTATCCTAATATTATGTAACATCCTTATGTTGTATAATTACAACTCCTAAGGTTTATTCAATATATACCTTAGTTTATAAATCTTATTTATTTATAGTTTGTCACATTATTTAATGTGAATATCCTTACTTATATTAATTCCATTTAAACCACCTTAATACCATATAATTGTTATAACATTGCAGACCATAGTCTAAAATTCATTTTTCCAACCTTAATAATTCGGTACAGCCCTAAACTTTTCTTTAATTTCATTTTAACCCCATAACATTATGTAATGTTATACCATATAATAATATCATATAATATGATATTTTTATTTCCTTTAACTTATAACCTATAGTTTTTATACAAAACTATATTATTTTGCCGAGAAGGCAACTATGTTATAACCTTATTTCTTTCCATAACCCATAGTTTTATTTATTTACAAAATCACCCCATAATTTATACCATGTTATATATATCATATAATATAACATTTTTAACTTATAAAATGGTATAACCTATATGGTTTTACACTTGTACATTACCGAACAGACCTTGTCTGTTTATAAATTAATTTCCAACCCTTTTAACTTTACAAATTTACAATTTGACCACATATATAATGTTATGTTATATATATCATATATTATAACATTTTAAACCTTAATATTAATATAACATATAGGTATACAATATTTTAAATTGCAAACAGACCCCTATGCTGTTCTATAATTGCAATTTGACCCAATTTATAACATATAGTTTTGTAATATCATTAAAACTATATATTATACACACATCTTATTAAAATACCTTATATTACTCCAAAAATCACCAAATTCCACCAAAGGGTTATAATTAACATTCCTAACCCATATAATCTCGGTATTTACTATTCCACCACATATATTTATCCAAAGTGTCACAATGACATAATAACTATATATTATACATATATAGTTTATTTTAAATTCCAAAATCAACCAAATAAATTCCTAAAAATTCCTAATAGTCCATGGGTGTTTATAATACCATTTTACACCCTTTAGTTTTGGTAATAACATATTTACCCCATATGTTATAAAAATGTTACAATTAAATACTTATCTTATTATAAAACCTTAAATAAGTTATTTAACTTATCTAATTTGGTCAAAGCCTACCATATGGTCAAGGTTGACCTCCTTAATATTGTCCTGACCATTAATTCCCATATATTATGGTTTGTACCCATATTTTCTAGAAATTACCATTTAACCCCAAAACTTTATAAAATCTTATAATTTTTATTTTAAATCCCTTTTAACCTCAAACTTTCGGCTTTATTTTTATATAGCCCCCAAATTTAATTTAATTATGGTTTAAACCCTTATAATATGCGGTAATACATATATATTACCTAAACTTAATTAAAACCTTATAAATACATAAATAAAATGGCCTAAAGTACATGACTTTATTACAAACATTAGCTTATAAAATAAATTACACATAAATGCCCAAAAATGCATTAAACTCTCGGCCTTACCATATAGTTTTCCATATTTACCAATTTTCTACATAATGTCTTAAATTTGACAATTATGTTAATTAATTACTTATATGAATTTACCAAATCATTCCTTAACCACCTAAGGTCAAAATATGACCCTTTTTACCTTGTTCACTCACGACATATATATATAAACATATGTATAAACACATATTAATATACCAAGTGAAGGTTTAAGTGATTTATACCTTATTTTTGCCAAGATTAGGCCTTGTTTGGCCACGGCTGCTTAGGGATAATTTTTCTACAGCTTAATTTACATGTTTTCAAACAGTAATTAAGGCATGATTAGCCTCCAAACAAGAGCTAACCATTAGAAGTGTTTAATGTATATTTTCAAGGTAAAATTTACCTTAGAATACCAAGGCAAGCAAAGGTGATCTTCGGCCTATTTTTACAGAACAAAAAGAGCATCAAAAGAGCTACTAATACAAGGTTTAAAACCGGTATAACTCAGATTAGAAGATGGCTAATTTTCACCTTGATTAAGATGCCAAACACTACAAAAAAACAGTAGTATCAGAGACGGAAAATTTCCTACAGAATTAATCCGTATGTAAAAACCCTTTTCACCTATGGATTTTTTATGAATCTCCGACGGAAGTAGTATAGACATTTACTGCCATATTACCAACCAAATGTGGATACATTAGAGACAGAAATATTTCCGTAGGTAAAAATGTTTTAACATTCTCCCCCATGAAAGTGATAAAATTTTGGAGGGACGTGATTCACCACCAAATATACTTTTAGAGACAGAATTTCCGTAGGTGAAAATGATATAATTTTTACCTACAAAAATTTTTCTTAAAATTCCGTAGGAAATAATCCATATACTATTCTAAAAACTAAAAGTGACTCTTTTGACAAGTCTCTCATTTAAGAAGGGTTTCCAAAATTTCGGTCGAATTTCCCTCCGTCATTCTTTCTCCTCTTTTCGACTTCAACCCGATGCATTAGCGATACACCTCTCTGCTTGACTGGCGATATTCTCTACTAGAATATTGCAACCTGACTGGCGATAAGGAGCATACATTCTCTACTGGGTTGCAATAGGCGATATGGGTTTTCTGTTGAATGTATGGAATATTGCAACCCTGACTTGCGATTAGGATCTGCTGAATCTCTGGAATATTGCAACCTTGACAGGCCATAAGAACATACAATCGGAGCTGGAATATTGCAACCCTCACTGGCGAGATTGCAACCTTGACTGGCGATAAGGTACATACAATCTGCTCTGCTCTTGGAATATTGCAACCCTACCTGGCGATAAGGAATATACAGCCTTGTATGTGCTCTGCTCTTGGAATATTGCAACCCTACCTGGCGATAAGGAATATACAGCCAAGTACCTGATCCAACGCAGGTTCATTCTCTTTTGTTGTCTGCACCTTGAAAAAATAAATCTGGAGAAGCAACAACATTGAACACCATCAAGGTAATTTAATCGAACTTATCTATCTCTTTTGTTCTGTCGCATCTGAAATTCTAAATATTGCAACTCTAACTAGCGGTAAGGAATATATATACCTGCACCTTCATTCTGAATATTGCAACATACCGTTTATTGTTACATCCAACACATACTCACAAAGCTTTCTAGTTTTTATTTCCTCATAAATTGGAGAATAGATAAGTTCCATTGCATCTACTAGATATTCTTCAGTGCTCATGGGGTCCCTGTTAGTTATGTTGATGAAGCTGGGGATCCATATCGAGATCAGATGGAGGATTGCATCTACTTGATCATGAATGAATTGAAAGATAGTGGAGTCCATAATGCTCAGACCCTTGCTTACCAGGTCCTACTAATTATACATGCTTTCCTATTTTTAGTTATCCTGTTAATGAAGCTGTTGTGGCACAGCCGTTTTTCTTTGACATTCTTTATGTGGTTATCACTTGTCAAGTAGTGGGGTTTGTCGTGTGCAATTTATTGAATGCAAATTGTTTCTTGTTTTGTCTGTTTTTCGACCTCCATCCGAGTCGTGTCGGTCCCGTGCAATGGTTGAAGCCTTACACTGATGAAACTCTAGTTGAGCTTGGTCAGTAGGAGATCAAGAGTTTGTTGGCTGTTCCTGTCAGGTGAGACAAAATTTGCTGTTATTGATCTTCTAAGTTGTGTTGCTCTACCATGAATTATGCACATTCTGATATGTTTCTACTAGTATATGGTTTGAACAATTTGATGTACCTTGAGCTCATACCTTTAGCATCTTCTTATTTTTCCTGTTTGTTAGACATTAGCGATTATTGCGTTAATATTTATGCTGCAAAATTGCATGTACATGATTTGACAACAGATTTAATAATGATGGATTTGGTTAAAAAATCATTTGCTCTCATGGTGAATGATACTTGCATTACACACAGCTTCTATCAAAGGTAGGATAAAGAGCAGATGCACACACAGCTTGGGGTTCAAATAAATGACCATGGATACAAATATAGTTAGTGCAGTTCAGTTGAAACATTGCCTTTTGCTTCAAAAATTGTCTCTGATTCTAACTTTTGAATTTGAGAAATAGTAGTAGGCACAGGCAGATGGATTTTCCGTAGCTACATCCAACGCATACTCACAAAGCTTTCTAGTTTTACATCCAACGCATACTCATAAATTGGCATGAGAAATTCACCCTTACCCAATTTCACTTCAGTTGAAATTAAAACGAATAGATCCAAAAAAATGCATCAGGGATGCAAGCTCTGTGCTGGAGAATTATCCTCTGAAAATTAAAGCTATGTGTTTACCTTAATGGCCTAAAGTTTCTGAATGTCTCCTCATCAGTTACTGCCGGTTAAGGAACATACATAAAAATCTGTAGCGGGTTAATGCTTTTAGTTACTTGCATATCCTTACTGTTTTCTTGTAGTGTTTGTTTAGTCACATTTAACTCCAATTTAAACAAATTGTACAGCAGCAAAAAGATTTAGTGGTTTTGATATAATTGTTTGTAATGCCAATTTACTCTAGCTACTTCATTTTCATCTGATGAGTGTTTCTCTCTTTCTTATTTCTTTATTGTTATTATCTCACCCTAGCACTATCCAACTCTCAACCGCTCCAGATGTTGCTTGAAGAGCATATGTGAAATACCCCAAACCTTAATATGTTAATTAATTATGATTTTCTAAGGCTAATTAAGTCCTTAAGATCATTGGTGAAGAAATAAAAACCAAAAAGAAAAAGAAAATGCGTAAAAGTCACAAAACGTGAAAACGCGTATTTAATTATTTTAGGAGGTATATAACCTTCACTAGGGTTATAAATATATTTTTATACCCTGATTACACACTAAGAAAGTGTGGGAAAAATTCCAGAAGGAAACAGATCCAGATAATGCGTTAAAACGCTAACGGAGTCTTAAAGCGCGTTTTTCGAGGAAACCCGAAAACGTGACTTTAAACGGTCAAATGACCCCGCAAAAATTATAGTTGACTACATAACTATAAATAAACATTAATGGGAGTTTAATAGTAATAAAAATTAAATAAACAAGAAAATCCCGGAAAACGGACCCGGTTAGTGAATAGTGCTAAACCGGGTAAATAAACGAGCGTTTCTATAAAAAAATGAAAAACGCTCCAGCAGGTGTTACTGTAAGGGGGCCGGTTTTAATATGTTAATTAGCTCTCTCACACTCTTGACTAATTAGCTAATTAATTAAGTCAAAAGAGCCAAAATAACAAAATGGTACAAATACCCTTTTTCCTCTCTCTCTCCTCCTTTATTTCTTTTTCCCCTATCTTTCCTCTCTTCTTCCTCCCACCGATTTTCTTCCCCCTCTCTCTGGTTTGAACGGTTGTGAGCTCCTCCCATGGCTCCTCCCTCTTTCTCTCCATGCTCAAGCTTCATACAAGCTCCAATCACGAAAATAATTGCATATTCTTCTTCCTCTCATCCTCCTCTATCATTCCCTCTTTTTAAAATTCCAAAAGGAAGTTGACCTCCATGGGTTTTCCCCATTTGAAGAGAAAATGGCATCATTGTGGAGCTTGGAGTCTCCTCTCCCTTCTAAGGTAAAAATTTCCAAGAAAAAGTCATTCTCCCTTCATCTCTTGGTGTAACCGATTTTTCACCATTTTGATACCTTGTTTTTCTCCTTGTTCTTGAGCTCCAAATTAACCCTTCAATGGTGGAATAGTCCCCTTCTTGATTCAATGGTGAGAACCCCTCTTAAAAGCTTCAAAAGGTAAACCCTAACTATGGTGATTTAAGCCCTTTGATTGAATTGAGATTTTCTAAGGGTTTAGGTAATTAATTGAGTATGTTTTGTGTTCTTGAATGTTGGGATGGAGTTTGGAAACTCCATGCCCTCTTGACCGATTTTGAGAAGATGAGGAGCAAGAGGAAAATTAAGGAGAGACTTGTGAATTAAGGTAAGAAAACTACCTTGAACCTTGTTGTAATTGTTTTAGAGTTTGGGATGGGTAAACAAATTAATGAACCCAAGTTATGGATCGAAATCTGTGTTGGAAATGTGTTTAGTTAATTTTAGAGAGGTTTGTGAATTAATGGTTGAATTGAGGGCCTTAAGAGCCAAATGTTTGAGTTTGTGATTGATATTGTGGTTTATTGAGATTATGGTGATTATATTGTAGTTGATGGAATTTGATGATTTATTATGTGCTGGTAGGACCCTTGTAAGGGTGTGGCTAGATTAGGAATGAAAAGGATGAGAATTGGTGAGAAGGGATGTGTTAAGTTTATGGGGAGGTTATGGTGAAATGTTGGTAGAAAATGAGTGTGTTGATGATGGCTTTGTGAATGGGAGAACCTTGGTGTTTGTAATGTTGAATAGAGTGTAGGTGGTAGATGGATTCGGTTGTGTGTGTTCGTCCATGGGGATTTCTGATTTTGTTTGTTTTTCGTATATGATTGTTTTGACTCTTTGATTTGGTGATGTTTTTGGTTGATTTTAATGTGTGTATGATGCGTTAAAACCCCGTGGAAATGTGTTTTCGAGTGGCTAATTTGCTGCAATAAATTATGTGTGTTTTGTGGGGGATTTGTGGCTTGGTTCTGGCTGTTTTCCGTAATTGATTTTGCAGTTTTCGGTATGTCCGAACATGTGTCCGAACATTGAAGTTCGGATATCATGCGCCGGCAGATTATCAGACTCTCGGCTTACGTCCAAACATGCAAGATCGGAAGCATGTTCGGACAGGCCTTTGTTTTTGCATAACTTCTTCGTTTGAGCTCCGTTTTGAGTGTCGTTTGCGGCGTTGGATTCATCTTTTCGAGTACTATCTGTTTTGACATGTTTTGGCATGTGTTTATGTATATTTTGATTTGAAAGTGACCGATAACCTTTTGAAGTCTGTTTTGCTCTATAAGTGTGCTTCAACCTTCTAATGATGGGGGGATTGGATGGTGATGGTTTTAGATGATGTTTAGGCCTTGTTTGGTGACATGTAAAGGCCTTAGAAAGTGTAAACAAGTGTTAGCTTGATGTGAGAAAATTGTGAGTTTAAGTACACAAAGTTAAACCGAAATACGGGATAACGGGGTAAGTACGGGAGTAATAGAAGTTTACATATCGTAAGATCTTGTTGTTAATAAACGTTTTAATAATAATACCAGTTGTTTCGGAAACTACCCGGGGAGCGTGAGGTGATGCATTGGAAAATCCTCGGGACAAGGTAGATAACCCATGGTGTAAGGTATGGTTTTCTTGCAACCTGTGTCCTACCGGGTTACACCGGCTTGTATGCCAACTTGTTTTTCTGTGTGTTTGCCACCTTGCAAGATAAAGCATGAAATGAGTTTACAGTAATTCATTAGTGGGGCACAAATAATTCTGATACCGTTTAACCTTAATTATGTGTTAAACCGTAGCTAACCGACTCTAGGATCACATAAGAGATCGGTATTCGGATTAAACGTCCCAACCCACGGGAACGTTCTAACTACGGCTATCCGTGCTTTAGTTGTATATTGTGGTTATGTGTGTTGAGTGTCGCCTTGTTAATGTATTGTTGTTTAACGAATGTTGTTGTCCATGTTTGTCGAATGGGAGGTTACCTCCCTTGTGTGTGACTAACCAAGTTTATAATACCTTATGGTGTCATGTTGTGATAAGTTCCATAAAGGAACTACTAACTAATATGTATATATTATGGGGGGTGAGGAATCCGGTCGTTTCGGTCGCGCGCGTTTTTGGGAGTTGATGTATATATTTGAATTAACTCTCACTCTGTTATGTTATGGTTGTTTTTTTCCTTCTTGGATTACAATCACCCACTAGCTTAACCAAAGCTTACTTACCTCATTATTATTCGGGGCTAGGGGGACTAATGTTATGTTAATGTTGCTTTCCTTCCTTGGATTGCAACCGCCCACAAGCTTAACCAAGGCTTACCCATCTCATCACTATTGGAGCTAGGGGGAAATTATGTATTGGTGTGATCGGGTCTATATTAATACCAACACATCTAGGTATTGTTATGTGTATTGGTGTGATCAGATCTATATTAATACCGACACATCTATGTAATGTTATGTGTATTGGTGTGCTCGGGTCTATATTAATACCGACACATCTATGTAATGTTATGTGTGTTGGTGTGCGGACCCATATTTAATCCGACACACCTTAAGTAAAGTGTACATAATCTAACAAGTGATGATGTGTTGACTTTGCTAGTTGTAACCCATTAGTCGGTTGTGTATGCTTATAAGCATGTTATGTGTTTATTGTTTACTTGCATGCCTTAATAAATAATCTGCATGCTCACTCGACAATTAGTTGTGCGTGGCCCGATAGCATGCGGGCTGCTCGATTACCATACCAGCAAAGGTGCTGACCCCCTTTGGGGGCCCCCATACTTTTCAAGTACAATGGAGCTGGCAGCCGTTCGAGAGTAGGATGGGGTAACTGTTTATGTATGGGTGGTACTTAGTTTAGCGTGATGCCGATGATGGAATGTATTAAACTCGGTACTGTTTGGATTGTGGTTGCATTTGTATTCGGTGTATGACAAATTTGTAAATGTAAAGTTTAGCACTCGGTAATCTAGTCCATCAGACCGGTACACCATGTATGTATTAGCCTTGTTAGCCACGTGGGTGGCTAACGGCGTGTAACACCCGTGGATTAGGTTAAGTGTTGAGTTGTAATTCCGCTTCGTAAATGTTGTTAAGTTGGTGTTTGTAGTTGGGGTGTTACAAAAAGTGGTATCAGAGCGAAGTATCGCTCTGATGACTGAATTACCGAGCTTAGGAAGTACCGAGTTATGATTTTGGTACTTTGGGTTAAGGGTTGAGTGATAGCGTGAGAGATACGCTAGTTAGAAATTACCAGTTTGTACTGGAAACCTACAATCTCCTTCCCACCCTCCACAGTCCCTGTTTATAACCTAGGAAACAACGCCAGAGAGATGGAAAGTTCTCTCATACTCGGGGACAACCCGACCTGGTTGTTATGATTATTTCTGTAAGAACCAAAACCTATCATACGGTAGATTCCAAGAACTGAGAATCCCAGAGACGGAACCTGGTTGAACACCCTTACCCGCACTTAATAGTGGAAGATTAAGAATCCTATCTATAAGAGACTGAAATTCCCAGCGACCTGGGTCGACATGCCTAGCAGTCGAGGAAACCCAGCCAACAAGAAAGGAAGCACTAACTGTGCACAAAAGCGGACAATGGAGGGGCAACAAACCCGAGACACATGTCTACGGAACCACAATTGTTAAATAATACCGACAATGGGATACTAACCGACTAAGGAACTAGTCAAGGTTGGATGATTCCAAACGTACATCGCCAAAGAGGCTGTAATACCCGATTATCATGGTTTAGACCACGATGGGAATATGAGTGAAACATACTTCAATAGGACTACGACGTAGTACATGAACAAGAATCAAGTCTCGGTAACCACGGCAAATGTGTGGGGACGAAACATTAAGGAAGAACACAGAGTTAAGTGAACGGAGAGTCCCCTAGTAACGACTACCATGTCAAGACCATTTGGGAGGCTCGAATGTTCTATTATCAAACTGTAAGGTCAAAGGAAGAGCCAACAAGGCTGCCGAACACGTAATGATAAAAGTAGTACGGAACTAGATGTTTGAACCGATAACTAGTCAGCATGGCGCACTTGCTATTGCAAGTGCTGCTATAACGGGGCTATTCGGGAAAGTTTTATGCTATAAGGTACCTAGTAAGGTACCGTATGTTGAAAGAAGTGATTATAGAATCAAGAATCCAGAATTTGTAGAGTGAAACCTAGAAGGGCTCAGCGGCCTAACCATTGTATGTGAATATGTACAGTCAGCAGAAGCTAAACTTGGTCAAGGCATGAAGACATTATAAATTATCATGAAGAAATTCTTTTAAACCTAATTTTTTTTCTTCTAAGCTCAGACTTGTTTCAAACCTTCTTCAAACCAAATTTCCTTCCAAACTCACGTTTAATTCAAGCCTTCTTTAAAACCCAAATTTTTTCCTCAAACCGATTCGAAAAACTTTAAAATCAAAACCATAAGACCTACACCGGCCTTAGCGCCATGCAGTAGGTAAGTTATATGCAGTTATACACAGACGATGGATAACCCGAGGAATGGATTGAGTTCATACTAAATACAACAGTGGGTAGAATTCCCTGATTAAGTTCGGGAAGCACGGAATGCATGTTATCATAGGACGATATGAGGGAGTTGACAACAGAATACTTCACCTAGGCGTCTGTGACGGACACTACGAGTGTACTAACTGAAATGTGGGACGACTGCACTCCGATAGGAGCTTGTGGGCCTGACAAACCTTCTTATGGGTTAGTCAGGTAAGTAGCAATGTATCAGTACGGTACCCCACATATGTATACGAGTGGGTCAGGAGCACGGGAAGTAGTGTCGACTCCATACTACGGTCAGCAGTAAAAGGTAAACGAGAGCAATGAATTGCCAGAATGGTTGAAGTAAAGGAACCCAGTTAGTTAACGACACTAAAAGAATTAGTGAATAACATTTCAAGGAAATGTTTATGATTCAAGAAGTGTGGGAGCGCACAGACTAGTGAGTAAGACATTACATCTGTCTCAAGAATCCTGAGGGAATAAAAAAGATAGATGGGACAAATACCCAGTCTATACATAGTAAGGCCAATGCCTAAGATGGACACGTTAATGTACACAACGAACGGGACGAAACTCCCAGAATGATCACCCAGACTACTAGGAATGTAGATCTTCATAGAAGAGGATAGTAAACCCAGTAAAGAACGCAAAGCGATGTACTTATAGAGTGTACGAGCCAGATGTAATGGCTAACCTAGTGACACCCGGAGCGTCCTTAAAGGGGTATTTGGATCAACAATCGTTGAATGAAATAACGTGACAGAAACGTAAGGGTTGAGACTAACACCCAGATTAAGCGTAAGTCATCAGGAGGAAGTCTGACACCCTGAAGGGGCATCCCATGAAAGGAACCGTGACGCAACGGCCTTGTCTAATGGAGCCCAATACCACCCATAAACATGTAGTATGGTTCGGAGAAGTAAATGTGTGTGGACAGCCTACAGTGAGTAGAGCTCGAAGCAATAGGGCTTATAAGCCATAAATGGAATGTGTTAAGTAAATTTATTGATTACGGGAAAAGTTTATGTTATGTGAGTACATAAAGTGGATAACGAACCACTGCTTTAAGTGTGGGGATACCTGTTAATATTGTGAGACCGCAACAACGGTAGTTATGTGAACTAAGTTCAGGAATTGTGTTAAGAGTTGACCATGTTGTTACTACGAAAAGAAGTGTTCGTACCAGTTGTGGAGACCGGAAGAGTAATGAGCCTAATAGCAACCACCATAGGTGTGGGATGCTAAATATATAATGAACAACGCCCAAGGAGCATAAGGATTCGAAGAATAGCGTATTCAGCAATCAGCCAAACAAGTGGTGAAACACAGTGTAATGGCGGAAACTAAAATAATAGTGGATGCAGTGTAAGTTGATGTTATACAGTGAGAAAGAGCACGGTGCGCGGTAAGCGACCGTTGTATAAATATTGCCAAATAATAATATGGCAATAAGACCAGTTATGAGTTAAAACCAGTGGAGACACAAGATAAGTGATGATAAACAGACTAGGCAATAAGCCAGTAGTCGCTACTGGGTGATAAGGAACACAGTATGAATTTCTATTGCAATCGCATAAGAGATTCACCGCCAAGAGTTTACGCCTCTACACTCTGTATGACTGAGTGTTTTGGTATTGCACTTGCGCGGTAATGATCGAGTGAGATAGCTAGGAAGTTTGGGAAATGTTAATTGTGATAGAAGAACAAAGACTTATAATGTGATAAGACCGAGGCATAGGAAATGCAAGGTTGTACCAATGAAAGAATATTGGTACAGAACCAAGTATGGAGACATGATTAAGAATAAGTGACTACAGTAGCACTACATGCCAAATACCGGTATGGAACATACCCCCAATTATTGGGAATAACAGAGAGAGTACTTCACATTAGGTAGTAACTCAAACTCAACCGACAGTAAGTCGAAAGAAATCAAGTAAGTCATTATGGAATACAGTAAATTATCATGAAAGTGGATAGAAGGTTATAACTCACCAAATTCGCTCACGGTAAGAGATACCACGCGTCGGTTGAGAAACCATTATTACCAAGATGAAGGTGATAAATGGGAGATGTACAATACAGTAAGAATAACGGATGGGGCAAACTAAGCTATAAGTTGTCACAGTTGCATAGCAGAGGCCAGTGAATCCATGCTTCAGATACATTGTGAATATGAATAATGGCTGGTTATTATCGACAAGAAGCCTCACAGGCCAGAATCGAAACCAGTGATGAGTTAAATAAACTCCAATGAGAATTCTTGGCTTAGGGACTAAACCGCCAATATGGTTAAGATCCTCTAACCAGAACGCATTGTATAATAGACCGCGTGGAAATTAAAACACTTCATGGCGGCAGAACATTTTAAATCAATGTTCAGTGATTGATTACGTGGGCGTAATCCCTTTTAAGGGGGGTAGAGCGCAAGAACACTTAGTGAATGTTTACGTACAATTGTACGGGAACAATGTTGTGCGTAGCACAAAATAATTTGTTATGATGTGATGTATAACATAAAACACTTTGTTCTGATGATTGGTGCGTATGGTACATGAACATACGTATTCATTCATGGTTTAATTATGGTAATTGCGCACGGAAGATGCGAATACCATTGTGATAAGTGTGTTATTTTGTTAACAGATGTGTGTGGAAGTACAAGTATAAGGAAGTGAAGAAACTCCCAGGGAACTAAAACCCCGACAGTATATGTTCATATGATACTAAATGTAATATTGTGTATTATATTTTGATAAAAAAAATATATAGATATATATATATACAGTATCGTGACCTATGAAGGGGTATGAAACCGATATAGAACCTAGTAAGAATTAAATTCCCTAGGTAACTTGGATTAAGTTGAATTTGGGTGATGATTGATAGACGGAGTTCTATCCCTTGGAGATGCATGACTATGACTAGAAGGATTAAAGATAGAAGATGGTATATGCTTAAATTAGCTATTGTTTGAAAATGAAGTGGGAGGTGAAACTTGATTATCATGAGATCAAGGGAAGCTGAACACAAATTGGGGTGGAAAGATAGGTCAACACTGATGCTGATCACATCTGGGTTGGATGATTCTTGAAACTCCCTATAAGTGGTCACAAATAATCACATCAACAATAAGATGCAGTTAGCAATAAATGGGACTTGGAGTTGTATTGTGTTTTCAAAGGAATTTTAGATTGGTGTTTTCAAATTTTCGATTGGTATTTTCAAGACTTCAATTAATATTTCCAAGATTCTTAAATGGTATTTCAAAGGAAGAATTTCTTTACTTGACCTTGTAAAAAGGATTTTCAATTAGTACTTTTCAACTAAGGATTTTATCCCATTTAACCCCATAAAGAATATTTTTGTATTACTTGCTCACGAGCTGAGGACGTATGAGCCTTTGTCTTCGGACCGGTGACATGAGAAGTATATTTTAAAGATGTATGTAATGTTTTGATCTCCCAAAGGAACGGGGACCAGAAGGTGTCCATCGCGACCGGGTTCTGCGGGATCACAGTGTATATGTACTCAACATGGGACTCGAGCCATGAAGAGATGGAAAAGGTATTTCTGGTGATATACATGCTAAGACATGTTGTGTGGTATGTGTAATAAATATTATTTTTGACCTTGAGTCCTAATGTGGTGAAGTTCTGAAAGTTGTTATGCTACCCATACCTATGAGTCTAACTGTTGTTATGTTACCCATACCTGAGAGTCTGAGGGTTGTTATGTAAGTACAATGTTGTTAAGATACCCGGACCATTGAGTCCGAGGTTATCATATAAGTATGTTATGTTATGTATGGATGTGGGTATGTTACCCGGACTGTTAAGTCCAAGGTTGTGATGTAAAGTATGTTTGGGTATGGAAGTTTTATTTGCAAGTAAGTAATTTCCGTATTCTAATCCAATGATGTGGGAAGTGTGAACTTCGAGGACAAAGTTCTTTTAAGGGGGTAGATTGAAATACCCCAAACCTTAATATGTTAATTAATTATGTAATTATGATTTTCTAAGGCTAATTAAGTCCTTAAGATCATTGGTGAAGAAATAAAAACAAAAAAGAAAAAGAAAATGCGTAAAAGTCACAAAACGTGAAAACCGTTTTATTATTTTAGGAGGTATATAACCTCCACTAGGGTTATAAATATATTTTATACCCTGATTACACACTAAGAAAATGTGGGGAAAATTCCAGAAGGAACAGATCCAGATAATGCGTTAAAACGCTAACGGAGTCTTAAAGCGCGTTTTTCGAGGAAACCCGAAAACGTGACTTTAAACGGTCAAATGGCCCCACAAAAATTATAGTTGACTACATAACTATAAATAAACATTAATGGGAGTTTAATAGTAATAAAAATTAAATAAACAAGAAAATCCCGGAAAACGGACCCGGTTAGTGGATAGTGCTAAACCGGGTAAATAAACGAGCGTTTCTGTAAAAAAAATGAAAAACGCTCCAGCAGGTGTTACTGTAAGGGGGCCGGTTTTAATATGTTAATTAGCTCTCTCACACTCTTGACTAATTAGCTAATTAATTAAGTCAAAAGAGCCAAAATAACAAAAGGGTACAAATACCCTTTTTCCTCTCTCTCCTCCTTTATTTCTTTTTCCCCTCTTTCCTCTCTTCTTCCTCCCACCGATTTTCTTCTCCCTCTCTCTGGTTTGAACGGTTGTGAGCTCCTCCCATGGCTCCTCCCTCTTTCTCTCCATGCTCAAGCTTCATACAAGCTCCAATCACGAAAATAATTGCATATTCTTCTTCCTCTCATCCTCCTCTATCATTCCCTCTTTTTAAAATTCCAAAAGGATGAAGTTGACCTCCATGGGTTTTCCCCATTGAAGAGAAATGGCATCATTGTGGAGCTTGGAGTCTCTCCCTTCTAAGGTAAAAATTTCCAAGAAAAAGTCATTCTCCCTTCATCTCTTGGTGTAACCGATTTTTCACCATTTTGATACCTTGTGTTTCTCCTTGTTCTTGAGCTCCAAATTAACCCTTCAATGGTGGAATAGTCCCCTTCTTGATTCAAGGGTGAGAACCCCTCTTAAAAGCTTCAAAAGGTAAACCCTAACTATGGTGATTTAAGCCCTTTGATTGAATTGAGATTTTCTAAGGGTTTAGGTAATTAATTGAGTATGTTTTGTGTTCTTGAATATTGGGATGGAGTTTGGAAACTCCATGCCCTCTTGATCGATTTTTGAGAAGATGAGGAGCAAGAGGAAAATTAAGGAGAGACTGTGAATTAAGGTAAGAAAACTACCTTGAACCTTGTTGTAATTGTTTTAGAGTTTGGGATGGGTAAACAAATTAATGAACCCAAGTTATGGATCGAAATCTGTGTTGGAAATGTGTTTAGTTAATTTTAGAGAGGTTTGTGAATTAATGGTTGAATTGAGGGCCTTAAGAGCCAAATGTTTGAGTTTGTGATTGATATTGTGGTTTATTGAGATTATGGTGATTATATTGTAGTTGATGGAATTTGATGATTTATATTGTGCTGGTAGGACCCTTGTAAGGGTGTGGCTAGATTAGGAATGAAAAGGATGAGAATTGGTGAGAAGGGATGTGTTAAGTTTATGGGGAGGTTATGGTGAAATTTTGGTAGAAAATGAGTGTGTTGATGATGGCTTTGTGAATGGGAGAACCTTGGTGTTTGTAATGTTGAATAGAGTGTAGTGGTAGACGGATTCGGTTGTGTGCGTTCGTCCATGGGGATTTCTGATTTTGTTTGTTTTTCGTATATGATTGTTTTGACTCTTTGATTTGGTGATGTTTTTGGTTGATTTTAATGTGTGTATGATGCGTTAAAACCCCGTGGAAATGTGTTTTCGAGTGGCTAATTTGCTGCAATAAATTATGTGTGTTTTGGGGGGATTTGTGGCTTGGTTCTGGCTGTTTTCCGTAATTGATTTTGCAGTTTTCGGTATGTCCGAACATGTGTCCGAACATTGAAGTTCGGATATCATGCGCCGGCAGATTATCAGACTCTCGGCTTACGTCCAAACATGCAAGATCGGACGCATGTTCGGACAGGCCTTTGTTTTTGCATAACTTCTTCGTTTGAGCTCCGTTTTGAGTGCCGTTTGCGGCGTTGGATTCATCTTTTCGAGTACTATCTGTTTTGACATGTTTTGGCATGTGTTTATGTATATTTTGATTTGAAAGTGACCGATAACCTTTTGAAGTCTGTTTTGCTCTATAAGTGTGCTTCAACCTTCTAATGATGGGGGGAGATGGATGGTGATGGTTTTAGATGATGTTTAGGCCTTGTTTGGTGACATGTAAAGGCCTTAGAAAGTGTAAACAAGTGTTAGCTTGATGTGAGAAAATTGTGAGTTTAAGTACACAAAGTTAAACCGAAATAACGGGATAACGGGGTAAGTACGGGAGTAATAGAAGTTTACATACCGTAAGATCTTGTTGTTAATAAAACGTTTTAATAATAATACCAGTTGTTTCAGAAACTACCCGGGGAGCATGAGGTGATGCGTTGGAGTAAATCCTCGGGAACAAGGTAGATAACCCATGGTGTAAGGTATGGTTTTCTTGCAACCTGTGTCCTACCGGGTTACACCGGCTTGTATGCCAACTTGTTTTTCTGTGTGTTTGCCACCTTGCAAGATAAAGCATGAAATGAGTTTACAGTAATTCATTAGTGGGGCACAAATAATTCTGATACCGTTTAACCTTAATTATGTGTTAAACCGTAGCTAACCGACTCTAGGATCACATAAGAGATCGGTATTCGGATTAAACGTCCCAACCCACGGGAACGTTCTAACTACGGCTATCCGTGCTTTAGTTGTATATTGTGGTTATGTGTGTTGAGTGTCGCCTTGTTAATGTATTGTTGTTTAACGAATGTGTTGTCCATGTTTGTCGAATGGGAGGTTACCTCCCTTGTGTGTGAAACCAAGTTTATAATACCTTATGGTGTCATGTTGTGATAAGTTCCATAAAGAAACTACTAACTAATATGTATATATTATGGGGGGTGAGGAATCCGGTCGTTTCGGTCGCGCGCGTTTTGGGAGTTGATGTATATATTTGAATTAACTCTCACTCTGTTATGTTATGGTTGTTTTTTCCTTCTTGGATTACAATCACCACTAGCTTAACCAAGCTTACTTACCTCATTATTATTCGGGGCTAGGGGGACTATGTTATGTTAAGGTTGCTTTCCTTCTTGGATTGCAACCGTCCACAAGCTTAACCAAGGCTTACCCATCTCATCACTATGGAGCTAGGGGGAATTGTGTATTGGTGTGATCGGGGTATATTAATACCACACATCTAGGTATTGTTATGTGTATTGGTGTGATCAATCTATATTAATACCGACACATCTATGTAATGTTATGTGTATTGGTGTGCTCGGGTCTATTTAATACCGACACATCTATGTAAGTTATGTGTGTTGGTGTGCGGACCCATATTTAATCCGACACACCTTAAGTAAAGTGTACATAATCTAACAAGTGATGATGTGTTGACTTTGCTAGTGTAACCCATTAGTCGGTTGTGTATGTTATAGCATGTTATGTGTTTATTGTTACTTGCATGCCTTAATAAATAATCTGCATGCTCACTCGACAATTAGTTGTGCGTGGCCCCGGTAGATGTGGGCTGCTCGATTACCATACTAGCAAAGGTGCTGACCCACTTTGGGGGCCCCATACTTTTCAGGTACAATGGAGCTGGCAGCCGTGAGGTTGGACGGGGTAACTGTTTATGTATGGGGGACTTAGTTTAGCGTGATGCCGATGATGGAATGTATTAAACTCGGTACTGTTTGGATTGTGGTTGCATTTGTATTCGGTGTATGACAAATTTGTAAATGTAAAGTTTAGCACTCGGTAATCTAGTCCATCAAACCGGTACACCATGTATGTATTAGTCTTGTTAGCCACGTGGGTGGCTAACTGCGTGTAACACCCGTGGATTAGGTTAAGTGTTGAATTGTAATTCCGCTGCTAAATGTTGTTAAGTATGGTGTTTGTAGTTGGGGTGTTACAATATGTACAGGTATATATTTAGGAAATCCTTTGTAAACATTCAAGTCATATAGAAACAATAATTTCTTCAATATTTGTATCAATTTTTTGCTACAGAATGTTTTCTACAAATAAAGGATCAACATTCAAGCCGACCAGCTCAGTATCCTTTATCAGTATATGTAAATTTAATGATGTAGAACCTCTCGAAGGAACTGTTTTTCTTTTTCTTCATTGTTACGATTCAGTTACATCTTAACCTTGTTAGATGCCCTTTCTACAAAGCTTCTAACTATGCAATAGAGTATCGAGGTGGAAAATCAAAGGAGGAACAGGGATTGGAGCAGATTGTGATAGTTCAGAACATCGGCTCAAGAGATTTACCTTCATCAAGGTTCCAAAAGGTACATTTTATGGGAGTTATAATGGGAATAACTTCGCTACATACATGTTCGATGTGGAGTTCGCTATCCCATGATCTCTTTGAGTTTAGTCTCTTAGCTTTCTCCAAAGGTCCGAGGATTAAATTTATGGGGTCAACCGATTGGCCCAACTCCATGATGTCTGTATTTGTTATCCAGTTTTTGTATCTGACTATGGAGTCAACAAGCTGTTTGTGTCTTCTCTTCTTTTGTTGGCTTAGTTTACCACCGGCTGAGACTTGATATAAAATCATTCTGTCAGGGAAGACATAAATACGATTATTTTTCTAAAATTGGATCTAATCAGAACGCACCTGAGGATATCGAATTGCCATTGAGAATCCTAGCTATCATCTTTTGCTGAACTCCTGTGCCTTTTTCCTCATAGTTATGCAACTCAGATTTGCAAAGTGTTGTATTCATCTTCTTCTGTTTTGGTCACCAATAATTTATAAGAATAGCCGTGCATGGAATGTTGTGTTTCGTGTTAGCGTGCCTTTAGGTGATGCTGCATTTCTTTTCCATCTTAGTTTGATTTTATTTTCATGCTTAGGGCCAGGAAACCAGTGGTGGTAATATTGAACATCAAGAGACATTTCAAGCCATGCCTGCTACAAAGTTCCAGCAGATTCCTCAGCTACAGAAGAGAAGGAGTTCAGATGGAAGTATTAGACAAATGAAGGATCAGCTGGTAAGAGCTTGGGCATATCTGAATTTGCGACAAATTCATGCATACCCATTACTGAAAAGTTGAAGTTACGAATCAAGGAGGTTGAACGAGCAGTTGGAGAAGTTAAAAGGGACAATGGATTACCAAGAAGGTGGCTTGCTTTTTTCTCTGGATATACCTCATGTTTATTTTTGTTCCTCTAGCTTGAGGAGGAACAGGGATTGGAGCATATTGTGAGACCATATTTTCCAAGCTTTTCTCTACTTTGAACTTTTTGTTAGTTTTGTGTGAATGTATTGGCATCCTCTGAATACTTGTCCAGATTGGTAATAGTCTTATTTTGCCAATCAGTTTATGATTTTTAGTATTCGAATTCTTATGAGTTTCCTTATTATGGAAACATTTGCTAGCTAGTTATGAACAATATTTTGGGAATGTTGTGACTATGGATAATAGTTACTTTATGTAGCACTTTGTAACATGTCACAGGTGTTTTCAGCTATGAATGTAATAGTTATTCAGATTATATGTGTCTCTTTTGTGAAAATTATTAGGTACAAAACATTTTCATAGGTAATAAGATTATTTGAGACAGAATTTTCCATAGGTGATAACTAATTCTGAGGTGAAACATCCCGTAGGTTAATATCTGAAACATAAGAATTTCGTTGGTGATAACTTACCGGAGATGAAATTTCCGTAGGTGATAATGACTTTCTGAGACGGAAATTTCTGTTGGTGATAACCATTATCTGAGACGGAATTTTCTGAAGGTGATAATTATTTTTTGAGACGGAAATTTCCGTTGGTGATAACCATTTTCCGAGACGGAGCATTCTGTAGGTGATAATTATTTTTTGAGACGGAAAATTCCGTAGGTGATTATATTATTACCTACGGAGTTTTCCGTCTGTAAAAGTTCATAATATCTCCGACGGATTTTGTTTTCACAGACGGAATAGTATTACCGACCCGTTTATTACAGACGGAATTTCCCTACGGAATTTTCCGTCTGTGATTGTCATTACATACGGAAGTTCAACTTTTACATACGGAATATTCTGTCTGTGATACTGTTGTTTTCTTGTAGTGAAAAATGGTGTTTTTGGCATGGATTTGGCTATTCCTTGAAGCTCTTGATATACCAACTAAATAAGCATGTTAAGAAGAAGATTATAAGCCTAAGAAATCAGGTTTTCCAACTGGAAATGAAAGGAAAGAAGAGATAAGTGCTTAAAGCACATTTTTACCTTAAAAGATCAAGATTAGAACTCTCCTCCTTCTTCCCTTGTTACAGCCGAGAAACACACTCCTTTAACCTCCAAAACAACCTAGATTCATGATGGAAATGGTTGATGCTTAGCTCCATGGAAAGGGGGAAGAAAAGTGAAGAGAATGAACATAAAATGGCTTAATAAGCTTACCTAGATCAATTGGTGTTCTCCTCTGAACTTGGTATGTTCTTACGGTTTTGGAGAAGCAAAAGAGAGAAGGGGGCTGCTTGGAGTTGGCTGGGAAGAAAGATAATGAGCAAAGAAAGCTAATTTGCTTTTTATGTCATTTAATGTTACTTTAGTGCATAGTAATAGATGACTCATTAGGAGATATTTGTTGTTGGCTAATGGATGAGGATGAGTCATTTAATGGGCAGAAATGGATGGTTAAGTCAAGGGATGACATTTGACCATGGTTAAAGTTAAGTAATTAAATGTTATTTTGGGTACTATTCACCCAAAATCACCCATTTTGATTTTATTTTTAAACTTTGATTTAGACTTTATAATATAGTCTATCATGTCACATTAATGATATAAAGAATGTAATCTAGTCTTTAAAGTGACAAAAAGTCAATATCTTAGAGCTCATACACAAAAACGTGCTTTAAGGTGTTTTAGTGCACATTTTGTGTCACAAGGTGTTTCTGAGCTTGGTTTTCCTTGAGAACGGTTTTATTGTGTTCCTTACATGATATTTGAACTTAGGAATCCAATTTTGTATCAATTGGAGGTTATAAGACCTTTAAGGTTTCTTAGAGCACATTTTTGCCCTACGTGACCTTTAAGCATGTAAATGCTTGTTCTTTGTGTTGGAGTGTTGTCCAATAATTGTAGTATTTTCCTTTATGTGTTAATATGCTTAGGACAAAATTTTAGGTTCTAAGAAGTTCATTTGGGTATGTATTTACCCTAAACAGTCAAAGGGTGCAATTCTTGCTTTGTGCTGACCATTGTTGTTCTCAATTGACTTTTAAGGCATGTTTAGGCCTTAATTAATGTGATTAGATGTTTAATCCATGTTTTATTAGTTTGGGGTATTTCAATCTGCCCCCCTTAAAAAGACTTCATCCCGAAGTCGCTTCATCCGAATAGGTGTTTTAATAACTACCCATATAACCCATAATCTATATCTATGTGATATATCATTTACACACATCGTATTGTGCTTATACAGCACATAGCCCTCACTTTGTGGCGTTAGTTCAATCATATATGGATATAGGTGATCCATCAGCACCATTATTCCTATCAATTCTACAAACCCTGACAACCTCCCCGAGGTGTCCATAACATACCATCCTTCCACATTCCATATATAATGATTCATTTCGTATCTAGGCGATATCATATGTAATCATTCTACAAGGTAATATAAATATATATATCACAAGTATCATAAGAAAGGTACTACACACATGGGTGTATATACATCATTCAAACAGGTATCTCATAAGATACATACATACAAGTGCACATCACACACAAACAAAACAACAACGTACGCCCCACGTACCAAACAAAACCAACAAAACATCGTATGCCCCGCATACCACCAATTCACTATATGCCCCGCATACGAAACAAACAAAACTTAGTGCACATACATGCACAACCAAGAGGCTCTACCCCCCTTAAAAAGGGTTACGCCCCCGTACCCCACAAGTATACAACAGCCACTCAACAAGGAGCGCTGGATATTTGGCTCCCATAGAGTTCTCCAACTCATGGATTATCCTCATATCAGAGAGATGGGTATGACTCTAGCCCTTCCGGGCTCCACAATATATAAAGGGTGAGGCACTGAACTATTTGTGCTCTCTCCCGAATTCGTTCTAATGGGCCCACTCGCTCCGTATGAGGTGCAGACCCATGAACATAGGCTCAATTTGCCTCTTTTCATTGTTGTGTACCCTCTCATTTGGATTAATAGTGCACATGCGTGTGTCTTCTCTCACTGATATTCAGCTTGAGGTGTAATATGACATTGGCTATTGTTAGTACTTAGTGCTCTTTGCACTAGTCTTAGTAATACTAAGACGTACCAGCCTACATGTCCACGGAGATAAAGCTTGTCATCCATGTCTCCTGGTGGTTTTGTTCAGGAGTAACCCACTGTTGTAGTTCTTTGACACTCACTTCGTGTTGATATCCATTACATCTTCCCGTATTCCCACTAGATTAATAACTGCACAAGTGCAATACCAAAACACTCAGTCCTACAGAGTGCAGAGGCGTAAACCCTCAACAGTTAATATCTAATGAGTCAAACAAATAAGATGAACGAATTATCATGTGAGTTGTACATTTCAAGTCCATTAGTTATCATAACTTTGTTCCTTGCTTAAGGTATCTTCTAGTATATTAGCTTTGTCTCTCATCATTGCGTAGTCACGCGTTTATGTTCACATCATCTGGTAGGTTCCTCTGGATTGAAAGAATTTGCTCGATCCTTATGAGGGTTCTACATATTATTCGCCCATGTAATGGGTTTTCCCTGTTTCTATCCTTGTCATTCACGTTCTTGAAAGGTTTCCTTGTCTTCACTGTATATTGTCTACTGCTCTCTGTTGAAAGTTCTTGATTTCTCTAGCCTGTTGGTTTAACTGCGGCTCTTCTTGTCCATCTTCGAGGTAATCTGCATTACTGTCCTTGACACGGAGTTGACTACTTCTCGTGTTCCTAACACTACTTGTCTACATACATGGGGTACCATACTGATACATTACTACTTACCCGACTAACTCATAAATAAGTCTGTCAGGCCCACATGCTCCTATCGGAGTGTGGTCGTCCCATGTCTCGTTTAGTAAACTGGTAATGTCTGTCACACGGTTATTGTGAAGTATTCTGTTGTCAATCTCCCTTTTGATGGATGTCCTTTTAGTTGTTTATCAGTTCCTGTTATCGGTTATCTTGTTGTAAGTGCTATTGCCCTAGTGGCATGGTGTAAGTAAAATTCGTGCTATATTTAGCAAAATTGGTTCTCCTATTTTGATCTCAATGAGTACAACACATATTCCTTTTCTCCCTGTTTAATCATGATCACATCTCATCCATAGTTCGTATTCGTTCCCTCATCCGTTTAGTTGGATGTATTGCAGATTGCATAATAGCTTGAGCAACTTGGCTCTTCACTTCCTAACCATCCACACTGACGGTGGTGCATCTACAAAGGGTATTCTATTTCATACAAGGTTATGCTTGTCCATAAGGACTAAACATTCATCACTAGTAGTGATTAGCATTAAATGCGGGTATACACTGATGGTATTTGGCTAATAAGCCATGTCTGAAAATTCTCGAACAATTAAACTGGTGTGGTTTACAATCATAGTGGTTGTACAATTTCTTCAGTTGCATTGGTTGGACTAACGGTCTTCCCGAGGTTTCACAGATTTCTAATCTTAAGGTTTGTATGAAAAAAAAAGTTGATATGAAAATTTTGGTATAAAATAAGAGATTAAAATTTAGTGGTAGTTGCAGTTACAACACTTGCTGTGGCAAGTGCGCAAGGCAGATGGAAATTTCAGTGGTTTAATCGTCATAGAGCTTGCAATAGCAAGTGTGCCATGCAGGTGGAAATTTTGGTTCAGTAATTACCGGTCTCATTGACTTTGCGTCATTGAGTATGGGCTACATGATAATATAAGCGTTAACATTCTGTTCATATATATATAATCTATCAAGGTTTCAAGGTTACTCGTATCGAGTCCACATAACTAGTCTCAAAAGTCATACACAAAAGGCGAGTGGTCAATGACACACTCCCACATATTTACAACGTATATCTGCCTAATATCCAAGGCTAAGTACATAACAAAGTAAGCAAAAGTCTTCCACCAGCGGTCTCACGGAGTTCAGGGTACTCATGCCCTATCGACTCCCTTGCCTCTCTAGGCTCCAGCATCAGTAGATGTCTGGCCTTCTTGACCGCCTCGCGGTACTCTAGATCCTCCAGCTGAGGTCTTTTGAGTATTCTTTGGTGGCCTGTAGTTACGGCTCTCAGGGTTCATCCAACACTCGAACTCCCGGTGGCCCTCTTTCTTGCAGTACCGACACTCAACTTTGCGGCCACTGCAGTCGACCCCAGGATGATCCTTCCCACAACGCTTGCAATAGAAATGGCGCTGGGGCTGTCCGATGCCTAATAGTAGCATTTAGTTTATGTTAATAGTTGTAGATACAAAGGCTAAGGTTACAATTTAATTAAGAGGAAGGTTTTCTCACCCTTAGGAGGCGCATATCTCAAAGGATGAGCATTTATAGCTGAGCCGGTCAACCGAGGGACGGTCTCTTTCCCCTTCGCTCCCTCTCTGCTGCCCTTTCTTCTGGAAGAATTTCCTGTTTAAGGTTTCGGGTCAGCATTCATAAAGGTATTTAATATGGTAAGTAATTCAGAATGGGATAAGTCCTTACTTTCCCTTCTTCTGGCTGTCGCCTGGAGATGCTCCTCCACCCTCAGACTCTCCCTCAGGGTTCTTTCTCTTCTTTGTCCCGGGAGTCTCTTCCCGAGTCTGGAGCATTAGCTCCGTCCTCGAGGCAGCATCGTAACACTCCTGGAATCTCATTGGTAAGTTTTCACAAAGTTAATCGATAATGTAGTAAGTAAAGAATTTATGGCTTTCATGTTAATACCTGGATAGTAGTATAGAGGGTAGCACCCATCGTCATCTGGATGCGAAACAACAATCCCCCCGGAACTTCTCGACCTTCACAGTCTCAGAGTAATCAACTTCGGGAATGAAGTCCAGCAGACCAATGAATCGAGCATAGTACTCATCCACGGTCAGACCTCCATGGGAGAGCATCTCAAACTCACGGCGCTTCTTCTGCTTGAGATGTGCCAGGTAGTACTTCCCCCTCAGCAACTCCACAAAGGCAGCCCACGAAAAGTCGGGCGTAGCCAGGTGATGGTCCTTGACCAACCTCCACCAAGTGCTGGCTGCATCCTTCAGGTGGAAAGCAGCAATGACGACCTTCTTGTCGGCAGGTACTTGCAAAGCTTCTTAGGCCTTCTCATGTTCTACTATGAAATGCTCCAAGGCTACGGGGTCTGGCTCCCCTGAATAAGTAGGTGGTCGGGTCTCGGTAACTGACTTCAGCCAGTTCGTCTCCCTAGGTTGTGGCGGGTGGGCTGGTGTTCCTCCAATTTGAGTACCAAGCTATGCGAGAATGGCAGCAATCGTCTCTACAACTCCTGGAATCACGGGGTCACCGCCTCCACCTCTACCGGTACCACGCCCTCTAGTTCCCCCAGACATCTGTAGTACCATATGTCATATAAATTCTCGGTAATTTACCGTACACAACCAGTGGATATTGAGTTTGCCTTTAAGGCTAATATATCACGCAATTTGCGTTACTAAACACAATAACTTTTAAGACGAGTCGTCTCGTACCTCACAAACGGTTCCCATAATTTCCCAAGTCCTAAGCTCACTGTCTTAACCTAGTATCTCGTCATCAGAGCGGTACTCCGCTCTGATACCACTTTTGTAACACCCCTCTCCATAAACACGTAATAATCTCTCACGTAGCAATAAATAAAATGTCTTACAGCAGAAGATAAATAATCAACATCAATACTCACTCGGGTGTAACCTGCCATTACTCACCCATGCGAGTAACGAAGCATAACTATATCCAACAACCAAAATAAATAACACTATAAAAACGAGTGATGACGAACACCCCTCCCCCCCCCCCCCCCCTTATGAGGATAGCTCTACCATCATACTAAGTCCATAAACCATAAACGTCAACAAGTGAGCGTCTACCCAATCCCGAATATACATAACTGTACCATAATACAATCCACAGTCTAACATTGTTATACAAATAAACTCCATGTGCGGTAATTAAAGTATACCCTAACTACCCTGTTCCCGCACTTCGGCTTCAACAATGATCAACAACCTGCACAATGAGTGTAGTCTCAGCGATAAACCCTGAGTATGCCGGGCCTGGACCCTATTATTCACTTAGTCATTTTAACCATCTTATTATAAGATTGGTTTCATGCTTTTCCATTTTACAGTTATAATCAATACTGTAATAAACATGCATAAATACATAGCCATCCATCCAAACAGTCATAAATACCTAACCATCCATCCAAACAGTCATTAAATATCACAAACAACAATTGTATAATCGAACATATCGAATAATAGTACTGAATAAACGTCGTAGCGAATGCTTTCTTTAGTTAATCTACTTTGGCCTTCAAGGCCCCATCCATCCAAACCATGTTTAATTAATACCAGTTGGGCGTCATGTTAGGACAACCCGATAGCCTCACCATGGACAGTAGTCCTCCCGTACACACAAAAAGGTGCTCATTTCGCCAGAGGTACGGAGGCCCTTGACTATTCACTTTACCTCGTAAGGTGTCCATATAAAGGTCGTAGCCACCTGACCCACGATCCAAATAGGGCTCGTTGGGTAAATACCTAGAGCGGAACCCGATCGGGAACCCCTCAGTGATCACAAATGCGCAACCAAGTAGTTCGTAAACTACCGGGATTCCTCACCTCAACTCATACCATCTCTCTCTCATAATGTTTAAGATATGCTCTTAGTCTTATGGAGAATAAAATTTATAAATTAGCTGCCCAATGGGTCTCATGCATACCTAGAAGTAATCTAGGTTATATTCATGTTCGAGATCCATGCTCTAGAGACCGACAATGTCGTGACTCGTTCCTAAGTGTTTTACATAGTTTACCGTATACTTAATATTAATACTAAGGGTATTATATTAAGTAACCGTCATGTCATCACATTAAACGCATATGTATGTTTATATAAGTCGATCTATAGTCGACGTAGTGTTAGTCCCGTAGGACGCTCGTGCATAAATAATTAATGCAGTAACACACATAATCACATACACGTATCCACACACATAACACACAAGTTATATATCAACAAAATCCGAGCCCAAGGAATTCCTTAGGACAACCCGGATCAAACCCCTTTACATACCGTACACCTCAGACCTAGGATGCGCAGTGTAGTCCACTAGCTCGTCAGGCGCGCACGTCTGAAAAGCGATCTAAACTGTAATAAAACTATAAGTCAGTCTCCATGACTAACTAAATCCGGTATTTCCGAATAACAAGTAACCCCGACAATTCATCCCCGGATTTCTTCAGTTAATTGTTACGGGTTCCTCTAAACCAGTCGGCATTGTCTCTAAAACTCGTATGTCGTAATATTTCGACTGTTGAGTTTAATTCCTTAGATTTCTTTAATCTTATCCATCATTGAATTTAGGTATATAACCTATAGTTGCATGTATGCATTCATTATTTATTATATTATATTATTTTCCCACCATCCATTATAATACTTGTATTATATAATCCATTAATCTTTTAATAACTATATTTGAATCCAAAAACTTATAACTTATAGTTTATAAATTATATTCATATAATAACCTCCACTATTATATTATATTCCAACCATAATATATATCCATCCTTATATACATTATTCTCGCATATGTATATATTTACCAATATAGGTAAGTTCCATGAGTTGTAAAACTCTTATTTATATGTTACATTTTTATCATCTTATATGAGATGATAATTCCCATTAATTGTATTATATTATAAAATTTATATTAAGATTATTATCCTAATATTATGTAACATCCTTATGTTGTATAATTACAACTCCTAAGGTTTATTCAATATATACCTTAGTTTATAAATCTCATTTATTTATAGTTTGTCACATTATTTAATGTGAATATCCTTACTTATATTAATTCCATTTAAACCACCTTAATACCATATAATTGTTATAACATTTATAACATTGTAGACCATAGTCTAAAATTCATTTTTCCAACCTTAATAATTCGGCACAGCCCTAAAATTTTCTTTAATTTCATATTAACTGCATAACATTATGTAATGTTATACCATATACTAATATCATATAATATGATATTTTTATTTCCTTTAACTTATAACCTATAGTTTTTATACAAAACTATATTATATTGCCGAGAAGGCAACTATGTTATAACCTTATTTCTTTCCATAACCCATAGTTTTATTTATTTACAAAATCACCCCATAATTTATACCATGTTATATATACCATATATTATAACAATTTTAACTTATAAAATGGTATAACCTATATGGTTTTACACTTGTACATTACCGAACAGACCTTGTCTGTTTATAAATTAATTTTCAACCCTTTTCACTTTACAAATTTACAATTTGACCACATATATAATGTTATGTTATATATATCATATATTATAACATTTTAAACCTTAATATTAATATAACCTATAGTTATACAATATTTTAAATTGCGAACAGACCCTTATGTTGTTCTATATTATTTTTCAACCCACCAACTTTCTATAATTGCAATTTGACCCAATTTATAGCATATAGTTTTGTAATATCATTAAAACTATATATTATACGCATATCTTATTAAAATACCTTATATTACTCCAAAAATCACCAAATTCCACCAAAGGGTTATAATTAACATTCCTAACCCATATAATCTCGGTATTTACTATTTCACCACATATATTTATCCAAAGTGTCACAATGACATAATAACAATATATTATACATATATAGTTTATTTTAAATTCCAAAATCAACCAAATAAATTCCTAAAAATTCCTAATAGCCCATGGGTGTTTATAATACCATTTTACACCCCTTAGTTTCGGTAATAACATATTTACCCCATATGCTATAAAAATGTTACAATTAAATACTTATCTTATTATAAAACCTTAAATAAGTTATTTAACTAATCTAATTTGGTCAAAGCCTACCATATGGTCAAGGTTGACCTCCTTAATATTGTCTTGACCATTAATTCCTATATATTACAGTTTGTACCCATGTTTTCTAGAAATTACCATTTAACCCCAAAACTTTATAAAATCTTATAATTTTTATTTTAAATCCATTTTAACCTCAAACTTTTGGCTTTATTTTTATATAGCCCCCAAATTTAATTTAATTATGGTTTAAACCCTTATAATATGCGGTAATACATATATATTACCTAAACTTAATTAAAACCTTATAAATACATAAATAAAATGGCCTAAAGTACATGGCCTTATTACAAACATTAGCTTATAAAATAAATTACACATAAATGCCCAAAAATGCATTAAACTCTCGGCCTTACCATATAGTTTTCCATATTTACCAATTTTCCACATAATGTCTTAAATTTGACAATTATGTTAATTAATTATTTATATGAATTTACCAAATCATTCCTTAACCACCTAAGGTCAAAATATGACCCTTTTTACCTTGTTCACTCACGGTATATATATAAACATATGTATAAACACATATTAATATACCAAGTGAAGGTTTAAGCGATTTATACCTTATTTTTGCCAAGATTAGGCCTTGTTTGGCCACGGCTGCTTAGGGATAATTTTTCCACAGCTTAATTTACATGTTTTCAAACAGCAATTAAGGCATGATTAGTCTCCAAACAAGAGCTAACCATTAGAAGTGTTTAATGTATATTTTCAAGGTAAAATTTACCTTAGAATACCAAGGCAAGCAAAGGTGATCTTCGGCCTATTTATACAGAACAAAAAGAGCATTAAAAGAGCTACTAATACAAGGTTTAAAACCGGTATAACTCAGATTAGAAGATGGCTAATTTTCACCTTGATTAGGATGCCAAAAATGGTGTTTTTGGCATGGATTTGGCTATTCCTTGAAGCTCTTGATATACCAACTGAATAAGCATGTTAAGAAGAAGATTATAAGCCTAATAAATCAGGTTTTCCAATCGGAAATGAAAGTAAAGAAGAGATAAGTGCTTAAAGCACATTTTTACCTTAAAAGATCAAGATTAGAACTCTCCTCCTTCTTCCCTTGTTACAGCCGAGAAACACACTCCTTTTAACCTCCAAAACAACCTAGATTCATGGATGGAAATGGTTGATGCTTAGCTCCATGGAAAGAGGGAAGAAAAGTGAAGAGAATGAACATAAAATGGCTTAATAAGCTTACCTAGATCAATTGGTGTTCTCCTCTGAACTTGGTATGTTCTTACGGTTTTGGAGAAGCAAAAGAGAGAAGGGAGCTGCTTGGAGTCGGCTGGGAAGAAAGATAATGAGCAAAGAAAGCTAATTTGCTTTTTATGTCATTTAATGTTACATTAGTGCATAGTAATAGATGACTCATTAGGAGATATTTGTTGTTGGATAATGGATGAGGATGAGTCATTTAATGGGCGGCAATGGATGGTTAAGTCAAGGGATGACATTTGACCATGGTTAAAGTTAAGTAATTAAATGTTATTTTGGGTACTGTTCACCCAAAATCACCCATTTTGATTTTATTTTTAAACTTTGATTTAGACTTTATAATATAGTCTATCATGTCACATTAATGATATAAAGAATGTAATCTAGTCTTTAAAGTGACAAAAAGTCAATATCTTAGAGCTCATACACAAAAATGTGCTTTAAGGTGTTTTAGTGCACATTTTGTGTCACAAGGTGTTTATGAGCTTGGTTTTCCTTGAGAACGGTTTTATTGTGTTCCTTACATGATATTTGAACTTAGTAATCCAATTTTGTATCAAATGGAGGTCATAAGACCTTTAAGGTTTCTTAGAGCACATTTTTGCCCTACGTGACCTTTAAGCATGTAAATGCGTGTTCTTTGTGTTGGAGTGTTGTCCAATAATTGTAGTATGTTCCTTTATGTGTTAATATGCTTAGGAAAAAATTTTAGGTCCTAAGAAGTTCATTTGGGTATATATTTACCCTAAACAGTCAAAGGGTGCAATTCTTGCTTTGTGTTGACCATTGTTGTTCTCAATTGACTTTTAAGGCATGTTTAGGCCTTAATTAATGTGATTAGATGTTTAATCCATGTTTTATTAGTTTGGGGTATTTCAGTTCGGACATGTCATTATCCTGACAAGCGAAACTTGTTTCGGGCCTAGATTCATCGTTTGGACTCAGTTTTGCTCCCCGTTTATTGCGTTATGAAGCCTGTGAAGTGAAGAATGAAATTTCATAACTTTTAAATACATTTGGCAAATTAAATTCATCAATTATTATCTAAACACAAATCATAGAAAAAGTACATGATAAGTGAGAAATATTGGTCAAACCACTACGAATAATAGACAAATTTAACCCTTAAGAATTTTTATATTTCACAATCATCACTCAATAGCATATTTCTTCATCCCTATGCCTCTGAAATACCCCGAACTTAATTAGGGTGATTAAATTACTCTAATACGATATTGAGGGCCTATTAGTCCTAAAGAATTTTGGTAAAAAGAATAAATCCAAAAGAAACAAGAAAAACGCTTAAAAAGTGAAAAACGCTAAATTGAGCGTTAAGTGACCCTGGGAGGAATACAACCTTGAAAAGGGTATTGGATGGATTTTCAAGGCTTAATAAGGCCTAAATAATATATGGGAACAATTCCCGAAGAAAACAGATCCAAATAATGTGTTAAAGCGCTAATAAAGCTTTAACCCACGTTTTTCGAGATTACCCGAAAACGTGACTTTGAGTGGTCAAACGAACCCGTAAAAATTATAGTTCATTAAATAAATATAAATAAACGTTAATGGGAGCTTAATAACCATTAAAATTAAAGAAACGAGAAAATTCCGGAAAACGGGCCCGGTTAGTGAATAGTGTTAAACCGGGTAAATTAACGAGTGTTTTTGTAAAAGACAAAAAATGCTCCAGCTCATATGTATAGGTGGGACCAGTTTTAAAAATTAAAAACCAGCTCACTCACACTCACCTAGCTAGTAAAGAAAAGGAAGAAAGAAAAGAAAATGGAAAAAGTTACAAAAGTAACTTTTCTCTTTCTCCCCTCACTTTTCTTTTCCCTCACGTAATGCTCTCCTCTCTTCCTCCTCTCTCTGGCGATTTCTTCTTCTTCCTCCAGCCGATTTCTTCTTCTTCCTCCAGCCGATTTCTCCAACCTCCCATGGCAGCTCACACCTCCAAGCTTGCCCAAGCCACATTACAACTCCAAATCAAAAACAAATTATATATTCTTGCTCCTCACATCAAGATCTATCTTTCCCTCTTTTCAAAATTCAAAAATGATGAAGTTCATCTCCATGGGTATGCCCCATTGGTGAAGAAAATGGCATTGTTATGGAGCTTGGAGTTCCCTCTCTCTTCTAAGGTAAAAATATTCAAGAAAAACTCATTTTTCTTAATCCTTCAAGCTTGGCCGATTTTGCCTCTTTTTAATACCTTGTTTTCTCTCTTTTTTTTAGCTTCATGTCAACCTTCCAATGGTGGTGAATCCATCTTCTTGAATCAAGGGTTAAAACCCCTCTTGAAAACTCCTAAGGTAAACCCTAACTTGTGGTGTCTAAGCTCCTTCATTGAATTAGAATTTTTCTAAGGGTTTAGAGGTTTAATTATATTCATTTTGTGCCTCTTGAATGTTGGGAATGGAGTTTGAAAACTCCATTGCCCTTTTGACCGAAATTGAGGAAGAAGAGAGGAGAAGACTTGAAATGGGAGTTCATGAGAATTTAAGGTAAGAAACTACCTTAATGACTATTCTTGTTGTTTATGGAATTTGGGATGGGATAATAAATTGAATGAACTAAAACATTGCTAGAAAGGTGTTTGGCTGCGATTAGGAGGAATTTGTGAATTTAATTGTGAATTGAGGGCCTTGGAGCCAAATGATTTGAGTTGTGGTTTATTAAGATTTTGGAGCTATATTGTTATTGTGATGAGTTGGAGGAAATATTATGTGCTGGTAGGACCCTTGTATGGGTGTGGCTAGTTTAGGATTGAATTTGATGAGAGTTGGTGGATTTGGACATGTTAGGTTTATGGGTAAACCATGGCAAAATTTTAGTAGAAAATAAGTGTTTTAGGTGACTTTGACAATGGGAGAACTTAGGTGTTCCTTTGGGATGAGTTGATTGGATTAATAGCCTTGAAATGGTAGTTTGAGAATGGACTAGGAGATGCAAAAATCTGTAGCGTCATTGATGGTAGTAACTTAGAATTTCAAGAAAAAGGGTTAGTGTGCTTAAGCTTGATAATGGAGGATGGACTTGGGTGTAGATAGTGCATATGTCTAGGAATGAATTTTAATGGACAAATGGAGTCAGAACAAGAGGTAAACCACCAGAAGGAAGTTAGAAATGTATAAGAGTGCAAAATGTAACAGTGAGGATGGAAAATCTGTAGAAATGAGCAAGGAAGTGGGTAAGGACTAAACCAATGTTTTAAAGAGGCTTAGAGCATGTTTTAAGGTGTTTAAACATGTAGGAAATGTGCGGAAATATTAGGAAATGATTAGAGGTGAATTAGGGGTTCAAAACTGATCAAAAACTGTAAATTTTGACAGTTCCAGGGGTGGTCCGGGTTTGCAAATCGGTACGCAAACCCGGACCGTATCAAAAATTAGGAATAAGGTCATCCCAGGGGGTGGTCCGGGTTTGTAAACCCGGACACAAACCCGGACCATATGGAAAAATTGGCAGAAACGTATTTTAGTGATTGGTTCGGGTTTGTAGACCCGGACACAAAACCGGGCCACTATAAAAATTCAAAAGAAAGTGTTTTAAAGGGTTCTAAACATGGGGAATTGATTGGGGATGGTTTTAGATGATGTTTAGGACTTTTTTGGTGACCTATAAAGGTCCTTGGAAGTGTAAACAAGTGTGAGAAGAGAATGAGAAAGTTGTGAACTTAGACACACTTGAGTAAACCTAAGATTAACGGGATAACGGGGTTAACTACGGGAGTACTAATTTTACATACCGTACTACCTTAATGATAATAGAATCACTTAATATGTGATTAGTGATTTGGAAGTCAGATCAGAGGAACAAATGTGAACCGCGGAACGTGAGGTGAACCGGTAAAGTTAGCCCAAGGTGAAAGGTATGATTTTCTCATGCTCTATATCCTAACTTGGTTACCTGATTTGTGTGCTTGTTTGGTTGTGTGATCACCTTAACAAGATAAATGCACGAATCGGATTGTTTGCACCTTGTAGTGCTTGTTTGTATTGTTTGAGGTTGGTTTGTATTGTGAACTTAAAGTTTGTATAATTCATGAAATACATGTTTGTGGATGAATTGCTTGAGTGTGAATGAGCTCTGTAGTGCGACTCATAGTTGAGTCTAGTTTGGGTAGAGACTCATAAAAAGAGTGAAGTTGCGAACTATCGAAAACGTGGCAACACACAAAAACTATCGAACCATGAAGCGATAACACAAACTATGAACTCACTAGAACGTGAGAGAATTGTACGGGAACTAGTAAACTCCTGATAACGGTTAGAGAACCGAATGGACTTAATCCACAAAACAACTAATGGTGGGTATATTTAAGTAACCTCTAACTAGAGGTTTGATGAGTGTTCAAACTTTAACCTTGAGAGAAATAAAGCATGGTGAGGGATTACCAAACCCCTTAGTAAGATAGTCGAAACCCAATGAGAGGAACTGACTAAATGAACAATGTCCCGAACATGAGAGTATTTGATAAGTTGGGTAAAACCCTAAATCTTAGAATACTAGACATTGAGGAATTCCCTAAGCCAATAGATGTTATCTAGAGAGATACCTCTAGGCTAATCCATGAGATTGTGAAATGACTCCGAGAGAGGAGTTTTGGGAATTTGAGTAGTCCGGTAGAGAACTGGACATTTGAGAACTTGAGGAGCTAAATGCATAGCTCCTTTTGTATTTGTAAGCCCGGTGGTGGGTCTTGTGTATGACCCTGCCCGGAGGTCGTGGCCAAGACTTAAAAGATGCTTTTGAGTATTGAGTATTGAATTGAGAATTTGAGTATTGAGAATTGAATTGAGAACTTGTGTATTTGAGTATTGATTTGAGTATGTGAGTATTGAGAATTGAGTGGTGACTTGAGGGACTCGAGAATTGAGTTGAGTATTGTAGACCTTGTTGAGATGGTGAGTAAGAGTACCCCAAGAGAGTGGGTAAGACAATGAGCAATCGAGTAAGGTATAGTGGGGTAGAAACCCTCAAGCCTAAGTAAAGAACAAATTAAACTAACCCCTTGATGTGTGTGTTAGTGGTTGTGTTCTTCATTGAACCTTGATTGTGTTGAAATACATATATAATGTATTATTGCCTTGCATGCTGTTTGAAATAAAAATGAATCACATGCTCTCGACCAAATAGTCGGCGTACCCTCGCTAGTACGCGGGGTATGCGAATTTCATATGCAGCAATTTTGCTGAGCCCCTAGGGGCATCGTTTTTATTTTTCAGGTACAACGAAGCCGTCAAACGTTCGAGAGTAGGACGAGGTTGTTATGGATATAGGTAGTTGTTTAAGGAATTGTATTTGTATATTGTGGGATTGTAAGTACAAGATGTTATTGATAAGCGGGACTAGTAGTAGACTCGGTATAGTATTGAATGGATATTGTATTTGTATAATATGGGATGAAGTTGTACTTGGTTGAGATTGATTAAGTAATGGAAGTAACGTTTGTATAGTGTACTCGGTATAAGACCCATCAGACCGATATTGTATTTAATTGTTGTAATTGAGTTTGGATTGGCCTTGTTAGTCACGTGGGTGACTAACGGCATTGTTTCACCCCCGGTTGTATTGGAATTTCCGCTGCATTGTTATTGGTAATTGAGACGGGTTAGGAGTTAATAGCGTGATTACAGGTAGGGGTGTTACAAAAAGTGGTATCAGAGCGAAGTATCGCTCTGATGGTCTAAATACCGAGTTTAGAAAAATACCGAGTTAGGAATTAAGAGACTTAGGGCTAAGGGTTGAGTGTTAGCGTGAGAGGTATGCTAGATAGGAACTTCCAGTGTGATCTGGATACCTACATAACTAATCCCGCCCTCCGCAACCCCCGATATAAGTTGGGAGAAGAACACCAGAGAGATGGAAAGACCTCTCATACTCGGGTAAAACCCGATCTGGCAGTTGTAAACAAAATTTGTAAGAGAGAAAGAACCCGTCATACGGTAGATTCCAAGAACAGGAATCCCGGAGACGGTTCCCATTTGAACGATAATCACCGTACTTAACGGCAGAAGATCGAGTAATCCTAACAGGAGGATAATGGAATTTACGGCACCATGGGGTGACGTGCTTTGCAGTTGCGAGAACCATGTGCAGCCAACAAGAAGGGAAGCATAACTACGCAACAAAGCGAAAAGGCGGAGTAACAAAACCCGAGACAAGAGAGTCTGTGGACTACGGACGTTTGACAATACCGTCAACAACATGCAACCGGCTATGGGAATAGCCAAGGTTGGATAACTCCAAACCTACAACGCCAAAAGGCCGTAATGACCAAATGATATAGCCCGGACAACTACGGGAGCAGTCATAGGACATACACCAACAGGACTACAACGTAGTTCCTAAGGATTAGTCAAACCTCGGTAACCACTATAAAGGCGTGGGAACGAGCAACAAATCAAGGTACACGGAGCACCTCAAGGATCGGGAAAGCACCTGAATTGTCGACAACCTTGTCAAGAACACAGAGAAGATACTCAAAGGATTGATCACTAAGATCAAAGGAAGATCCAATAAAACCACCCAATAGGATGAAAATAATACCGCAAACGGTACATGGTAACCGAAAAAACCAACCTACCCGCGCACTTGCCAAGGCAAGTGCAGCAACAACAAGACAATTGGGAGACTTTTGACAACTGACAAGTACTTACTAAGTACCACCATGACAATGGAAGCAAATGAAGGATCACTAATCCTAAGAACTTGAACAACGAAGCCTTGGAAAGGTCTAACGGCCTGACCATCCTATTAACAAACATACCAGTCAGCGAGAAGCTGCGCTTGGTCAAAGACCTCAAACATGGCAAAGCCATGAAGATTTTCTTTCAAAACCCAAGATTTTATTTCAAACACAAACCTTTTCTTTCAAAACCTCAAACTTTTCTTTTAAACCTCAGTTTTTTAAAACTAAACCAAGAGAATCACGGTGAGTATCATAGAATGATACAAGAGGAGTTGACAATAGAATACTTCACCTAGGCGAGTGACGAGCACTATGAGTGTACCCGAATACGGGATGTGGGACGACTACACTCCGAAGGAGCTTGCGGGCCTGACAGACCCTTTTGTGAGTTAGTCAGGTAAGTGGTAACGTACCAACAAGGTACCCCCACGTATGTATACATGTAGTGTACGAAACACGGGAAGTAGTCGACTCCGTTCTACGGACCATAAGGTAAATTCAAACCAGAACAGTTGAACACCTCGAACAATCAAAGGAACTAAGATAAGCCTACAAGCTACATGAGTCAAGAACTTACTCCAGGAGGACGGTTAAGAGTTAAAAAGTGCGAGAAGCACTAGTAATTGATTAAATACATTGGAGATGTCTAAAGAATTTGAAACAAAAGCATGAAATAGCCAGAATGGATACCCGGTCTAAACCCAGTGAGGCAAATGCCTAGCATGAACACCTCAATGTTCAATGAACAAGATGGGATTCCCAGAACGACCACCATAAGTACCCAGAGTGATCATCTAAGGTACCGGAAGATACCGTTTACCACCGAAGGAAATACCAAATCGGTTAAAACCATAAGAGAAGTATCCATAGTCTACCCTGAGAACGGGAGGCATATAACCCCACACGGGACAATCTGAAATCCGAACCGCAATGCGGAGCAAACTGAACACACTCAAATGCTAGCCGGATGTAACGACATAACCAACAACACCCGGGAGCAATCCATGAAGGGTGTCAAAGTCAACATAGTTGAACGAAGTGTCGTAATATGAGCACCAGAACTATAACGAACACTCGATTAGAACACCGAAGGGATCCCACTTACCCAAGGGATACCCTGGATTATTGGAAGGTACCAATCAATATCAAGACACTTGAAGGGCATCCAACGGACGGAAGCGTGATGCAATGACCTTACCATGGAGCCCAATGTTACCTCCAAACCATTTGATGGTATACGGAGAAAATGATGCTTGTGAACAGCCTAAGATGAGCAGAGCTCTAGGCGATGTGGCCAGAATGCCATAAACCTACTACAGGACACAACCTAACGGTTGCAAAACCATTGTGAACCATATGGAGAGTTGCCAAGAACGGCACCGGTAAATGGTTTAATAACCAACGAGCAGGGATACCCCTTGAGACCGCGAGAGCGGTGAATGTCTGAAGATACATCTCTTTCAGAACTACTAATGTAGTGAAGCTTGAGCATGCAATTATTGCCAAGCGATGTAAAATAAGCTTCAATAACAATTGTTGACAACCAAGGAGTAACCAGTTATAAAATTAATAACGCTCAAGGAGCTCAGAAATATGAAAGAATGTCATAGTCTGTAATCAGCCAAGAAAATGGCGAATCATTGTCTAAATGGTAGTAGAACATGAGCAGAAGCTAATGAAATAGCGGATTCCATGGGAACCAAAGTTGTAAACAAATACGAACATGGTGCGCAGCAAACGACCAATACATGTGAATAAATCACACAATGATTTGGAGTTGATGAATAAAGGTGGTAGGCAGACCGAGCAACAAGAAAAACAATGTTCATTCCTATTGCAATCACATAAGAGATTTACTACCGAGCGTTTACGCCTCTACACTCTGTAGGACTAAGTGTTTTGGTATTGCACTTGGGCAGTAATGATCTAGTGGGATAGCTAGGAATTTGGAAAGATATCAATTGTGGTAAAAGTAGAAAGGAGACTTATGAAAGTCACAAGGACCGACGCATTGAAAATGCAAGGTCGTACAAGTAAAGAACACTTGTACAAACCAGTTTAGTGGGCATAATTCAGAAGCTACTGACGATAGAGGAAGCACTACAACTAAGTAGTGACTTAACCTCAACCGACAATAAGTCAGAGGAACCCAATGAATAATCATGGGAGTACGAACAATATGTACATTGATTCCGGAGAGCTGGATAGAAAACCTGTAACTCATTGAGTTCGCGTACGGTAAAAGAATACCACGCTTAATTAATAAACCTTATTCCCATGTTAAAAAGGGATAAGAAGATATTGTATAATATATTAAGGATAACGAGAAGGGCGAATAAACCCAAGTTATCAGGGTCGCGCAGCAGAAGTTAGTGGGCCCAAATTCTAAGGTTTAATACACCTAGTGAATGAATGGATAATAATCAATTCCTTGAAGCCTCTAAGGCTAGAACCGAACCCGTTTCCTCCGATGAATCTGTGTGCTTGGTGCAGGGACTAACCAACAATATGGTTAAGATCCTTTGACCAGAATATATTGTATAATAGACCGCATGGAAGTTAGAACACTCCATGACGGTTGAACGCCTCAAACCACTGTCCGATGTTGGCACATGGTAGATTACGTGGGTGTAATCCCTTTTTAAGGGGGGTAGGGCGAAAACCGTGAAATGTATGTTTTACGTAATAAGTGTGTAAACTACAATGCACATAGCGCAAAAGAATTTGTTTTGATGATTGGTACCTATGCTACATAAACATTTGTATCCACTCATTGTGTAAACTTGAGTATTTGTGAGATTAGAAATGGAATAGAGTAGAGAAACTCCATGGGGAATGAGAACCCTGATTGAGGATGGTAGGGATGTGAGCCAGTATGGAACCGGTGTTGAGATATGAGTATGTTTGAGGAGTTTGATGAGTATGTTGAAGGAATTTGATGAGTATAAATCGGTATGAAACCGATGTTAAACCTAGTGGGAAGTGAGTCCCCTAGGTAATTTGATTTAATTGTATTGGTGAATAAATTGAGGATAGAAATTGATTTTACTTGTGAACTATTGGAGGATAGAAAAACCAATTGGAGAACTAACCTTAGATTTCTTAGGTATAGTAGTTGAAGAAATTGGGTAATAAATGATGAGATGACTAGTAAGTGAGTAAATGGATTCTAGAAATTGGTAATGTTTTGATGGGTGATTATGACTAGAAAGATTAAGAAGATAGAAAATGAAGTTAATGATTGACTATTTGATTGGGTGAATTGGGGTGGGAGGTGGAACTTGGTTTGCTAGCGATCAAGGGAAACTGACCACCAAAGTGGGGTGGATGGATAGTTCAACACCAATGCTGATCACATTGGGGTTGAATGACTCTTGAAGCTCCTTATAAATGGCCACAAGTAATCACACTAGTAATAGGTGAAACTAACATAAATTGGAACTTTGAGATGTATTGAGTTTTCAAAACGAATTTTCAAACTGGTTTTGGCACAAATGGTTTTCTTCAAACTTGAGAATGAGGATCGGTTTTGAAATCGTTCCCACGGGCGCTAGTGGATCTTTCATGGCTAGGCACCAGTATCGGGTTGAAACCATGGAGGGAAGCTAGTTGTGAGTTGGTGGAAGTGATGTATAGTTTGAAACCATTACAACGGGCGAGCAACGGTACTAAGTGACCGGTAGGACGTTTGTAGTGTGTGTTTTGTTTTTGTCCAAGGGCCGCCGGATATGTGTAGTCCGGTCAGGGAAGAGTACCCACTTTGGAGCCTAAGGATTCTCTAGAGGTGCAAATGAATTTGATCAGAACCAAAGGACCGTAGAGCCAGAAAGTGTAAGTGCTCAATGTCATGACGGCCGTGAACCAGAGAGCATAAGTGTTCAAACGTGACCGGTACCTGAGGGATCACTCGATATGGGAGAGGACTGTTGTGCCTTCTTTATCTACTAATGGACCCCATGGAGAGTTTTGTACAATGATATTTTTGGTTGCTATGCATGCTTGACATGTTGTTTGGATTTGTGGTATGCATTGAGATAGGCTTGTGGAGTCTGACAGGTTATATAGAGTTTATAACCTTTGTATTGAGTACCTTGGTGACTAACAATCTTAGACTCACTAACTTTGTGGGCAAAGTTCTTTAAGGGGGGTAGGTTGAAGTATCCCGAACTTAATTAGGGTGATTGAATTACTCTAATACGATATTGAGGGCCTATTAGTCCTAAAGAATTTTGGTAAAAAAAATAAATCCAAAAGAAACAAGAAAAACGCTTAAAAAGCAAAAAACGCTAAATTGAGCGTTAAGTGACCCTAGGAGGAATACAACCTTGAAAAGGGTATTGGATGGATTTTAAAGGCTTAATAAGGCCTAAATAATATATGGGAACAATTCCCGAAGAAAACGGATCCAAATAATGTGTTAAACGCTAATAAAGCTTTAGCGCACGTTTTTCGAGAAAACCCGAAAACGTGACTTTGAGTGGTCAAACGAACCCATAAAAATTATAGTTCATTAAATAAATATAAATAAACGTAAATGGGAGCTTAATAACTAGACCTGGCAAAGGTGACCCGAACCAGTAAAACCGACCCGATCCAACCCGATCTGAACCCGAATTTAAACCGAATGATGTGACCTGAAATGTGACCCGAAAATCTGAACCAAACCAATACCGAATCAAACCGAAATTTGATATACCCGAATCCACCCGAACCGAATTCACCCGAACCGAATTGACCCGAACCGAATTGACCCTAACCGAATTGACTTGAACCGCACATGAAACTACACAAATTTCCATTATCCTTCTATTTATTATTGACATGTACGAACGCATATTTCCATGAACTGGGACTAAAATAAGGAATGTTTATATTTCCATTTTTACAATTTTGTCATATTTTGTCGTGTTCAAGGAAATTGGTTCAAAAGAATAAAGACTACAAAACTTACATCTCACATAAATATATTTTTATGAATAATAAAATTAAATTAGGGTTAAAAATGACAAAATAAGAAGATAAAGGGACAACCCCTGCCTGGGAGCAATAAGCTACTGAAGGACGCCCGCACGAGCCGCGCACGCGAGACGGTGATTGGTGGCGCACACACAATATGAAGTCACAAGCGTGAGCTATGCGGGGGGGAGACGGTTAATACACTGGGGGGGGGTGAGGATTGGAATTGGGAGTGACGCCAGTCTGCGCAGAGATAGGGCGAGGAAGAAGGAAAGCGGCGTGGCTAGGGGTGGGTGGGAGCGGGGATGGTGGGAGGCACAGGCACAATGTCGGGCGTGGGGGGGGGGGGGGATAGACTGGCGTCGAGTGCCGAATATTGATCGATGATTCACCAAATTTTAAATTATTCTTGGTCGATACAATTAATAAGTCTATAGTTAAAAATTAACATTAAAGATGTTGTCATCCAATTTGATTATGTATAGCCAACCAATACACAATAGCAATCTTCCTCAAGAGTAACAACACTATATTAAGAGAATTTGGATCCAAATATGAAAATCAATACAAGTTACAAAGGTTGCTTAAATTTGTACTTTAACATTTTTGTCCATTAAGCATAACGGGGTAAGTCACCCGAATTTGACCCAAAACCCGAAAAAACCGAAAAACGTAGAGGCTAACCCGAACCGAAAGCACCGAACCCGAAATCAACCAAACCGAAGTCACCCAAATATAATTTTAACCAGATAACCCGACCCGATCCAAACCAAACTGACTAGTGAATATCTACAAATTGACCCGAACCGAACCGAACCCGAACCGAGTGACCCGAATTGCCAGGTCTATTAATAACCATTAAAATTAAAGAAACGAGAAAATTCCGGAAAACGGGCCCGGTTAGTGAATAGTGCTAAACCGGGTAAATTAACGAGCGTTTTCTGTAAAAGACAAAAAACGCTCCAACTCATATGTATAGGTGGAACCGGTTTTAAAAATTAAAAGCCAGCTCACTCGCACTCACCTAGCTAGTAAAGAAAAGGAAGAAAGAAAAGAAAAAGGAAAAAGTTACAAAAAGTAACTTTTTCTCTCTCTCCCCTCACTTTTCTTTTCCCTCACGTACTGTTCTCCTCTCTTCCTCCTCTCTCTGGCGATTTCTTCTTTTTCCTCTAGCCGATTGCTCCAACCTCCCATGGCAGCTCACACCTCCAAGCTTGCCCAAGCCACATTACAACTCCAAACCAAAAACAAATTATATATTCTTGCTCCTCACATCAAGATCTATCTTTCCATCTTTTCAAAATTCCAAAATGATGAAGTTCATCTCCATGGGTATGCTCCATCGGTGAAGAAAATGGCATTGTTATGGAGCTTGGAGTTCCCTCTCTCTTCTAAGGTAAAAATATTCAAGAAAAACTCATTTTTCTTCATCCTTCAAGCTTGGCCGATTTTGCCTCTTTTTAATACCTTGTTTTCTCTCTTTTTAAGCTTCATTTCAACCTTCCAATGGTGGTGGAGTCATCTTCTTGAATCAAGGGTTAAAACCCCTCTTGAAAACTCCTAAGGTAAACCCAAACTTGTGGTGTCTAAGCTCCTTCATTGAATTAGAATTTTTCTAAGGTTTTAGAGGTTTATTATATTCATTTTGTGCCTCTTGAATGTTGGGAATGGAGTTTGGCAACTCCATTGCCCTTTTGACCGAAATTGAGGAAGAAGAGAGGAGAAGACTTGAAATGGGAGTTCATGAGAATTAAGGTAAGAAACTACCTTAATGACTATTCTTGTTGTTTATGGAATTTGGGATGGGATAATAAATTGAATGAACCAAAACATTGCTAGAAAGGCGTTTGTTTGTGATTATGAGGAATTTGTGAATTTAATTGTGAATTGAGGGCTTTGGAGCCAAATAGTTTGAGTTGTGGTTATATTGTGGTTTATTAAGATTTTGGAGCTATTTTGTTGTTGTGATGAGTTGGAGGAAATATTATGTGCTGGTAGGACCCTTGTATGGGTGTGGCTAGTTTAGGATTGAATTTGATGAGAGTTGGTGGATTTTGACATGTTAGGTTTATGGGTAAACCATGGCAAAATTTTAGTAGAAAATAAGTGTTTTGGGTGACTTTGACCATGGGAGAACTTAGGTGTTCCTTTGGGATGAGTTGAGTGGATTAATAGCCTTGAAAAGGTAGTTTAAGAATGGACTAGGAGATACAAAAATCTGTAGCATCATTGATGGTAGTAACTTAGAATTTCAAGAAAAAGGGTTAGTGTGCTTAAGCTTGGTAATGGAGGATGGACTTGGGTGTAGATAGTGCATTTGTCTAGGAATGAATTTGAATGGACAAATGGAGTTAGAACAAGAGGTAAACCACCAGAAGGAAGTTAGAAATGTATAAGAGTGCAAAATGTAGTAGTGAGGATGGAAATTTTGTAGAAATGATCAAGGAAGTGGGTAAGGACTAAACCAATGTTTTGAAGAGGCTTATAGCATGTTTTAAGGTGTTTAAACATGTAGGAAATGTGTGGAAATATTAGGAAATGATTAGAGGTGAATTAGGGGTTTAAAACTGATCAAAAACTGTAAATTTTGACAATTCAAGGGGTGGTTCAGGTTTGCAAAAAATGATTAGAGGTGAATTAGGGGTTGAAAACTGATCAAAAACTGTAAATTTTGACAGTTCCAGGGGTGGTCCGGGTTTACAAATCGGTACGCAAACCCGGACCGCATCAAAAATTAGGCAGAAGGTCATCCTAGGGGGTGGTCCAGGTTTGTGTAAACCCGGACACAAACCCGGACCACATGGAAAAATTGACAGAAACGTTTTTCAGTGATTGGTCCGGGTTTGTAGACCCAGACACAAACCCGGACCACTATAAAAATTCAACAAAAAGTGTTTTAAAGGGTTCTAAACAAGGGGAATTGATTGGGGATGGTTATAGATGATGTTTAGGACTTGTTTGGTGACCTATAAAGTCCTTGGAAGTGTAAACAAGTGTGAGAAGAGAATGAGAAAGTTGTGAACTTAGACACACTTTAGTAAACCTAAGATTAACGGGATAATGAGGTTAACTACGGGAGTACTAATTTTACATACCGTACTACCTTAATGATAATAGAATCACTTAATATGTGTTAGTGATTCGGAAGTGAGATTAGAGGAAGAAATGTGAACCGAGGAACGTGAGGTGAACCGGTAAAGTTAGCCCAAGGTGAAAGGTATGATTTTCTCATGCTCTGTATCCTAACTTGGTTACCCGATTTGTGTGCTTGTTTGATTGTGTGATCACCTTAACAAGATAAATGCACAAATCGGATTGTTTGCACCTTGTAGTGCTTGTTTGTATTGTTTGAGGTTGGTTTGTATTGTGAACTTAAAGTTTGTATAATTCATGAAATACATGTTTGTGGATGAATTGCTTGAGTGTGAATGAGCTCTGTAGTGCGACTCATAGTTGAGTCTTGTTTGGGTAAACACTCATAAAAAGAGTCAAGTTGCCAACTAACGAAAACGTGGCAACACACAAAAACTATCGAACGATGAAACGATAACACAAACTACGAACTCACTAGAACGTGAGAGAATTGTACGGGAACTAGTAAATTCCCGATAACGGTTAGAGAACCGAATGGACTTAATCCACAAAACAACTAATGGTGGGTTTATTTAAGTAACCTCTAATTAGAGGTTTGATGAATGTTCAAACTTGAACCTTGAGAGAAATAAAGCATGGTAAGGGATTACCAAACCCCTTAGTAAGATAGTCAAAACCCAATGAGAGGAACCGACTAAATGAACAATGTCCCGAACATGAGAGTATTCGATAAGTTGGGTAAAACCCTAAATCTTAGAATACTAGACATTGAGGAATTCCCTAAGCCAATAGATGTTATCGAGAGAGATACCTCTAAGCTAATCCATGAGATTGTGAAATGACTCTGAGAGAGGAGTTTTGGGAATTTGAGTAGTCCGGTAGGGAACTGGACATTTGAGAACTTGAGGAGCTAAATGCATAGCTCCTTTTGTATTTGTAAGCCCGGTGGTGGGTCTTGTGTATGACCCTGCCCGGAGGTCATGGCTAAGACTTAAAAGATGCCTTTGAGTATTGAATTGAGAATTTGAGTATTGAGAACTTGAGTATTTGAGTATTGATTTGAGTATGTGAGTATTGAGAATTGAGTGGTGACTTGAGGGACTCGAGAATTGAGTTGAGTATTGTAGACCTTGTTGAGATGGTGAGTAAGAGTACCCAAGAGAGTGGGTAAGATAATGAGCAATCGAGTAAGGCATAGTGAGGTAGAAACCCTCAAGCCTAAGTAAAGAACAAATTAAACTAACCCCTTGATGTGTGTGTTAGTGGTTGTGTTCTTCATTGAACCTTGATTGTGTTGACATACATATATAATGTATTGTTGCCTTGCATGCTGTTTGAAATAAAATGAATCGCATGCTCTCGACCAAATAGTCGGCGTACCCTCGCTAGTACGCAGGGTATGCGAATTTCATATGCAGTAATTTTGCTGAGCCCCTAGGGGCATCGTTTTTATTTTCCAGGTACAACGAAGTCGTCAACCGTTCGAGAGTAGGATGGGGTTGTTATGGATATGGGTAGTTGTTTAAGGAATTGTATTTGTATATTGTGGGATTGTAAGTACAAGATGTTATTGATAAGCGGGACTTGTAGTAGACTCGGTATAGTATTGAATGGATATTGTATTTGTATAATATGGGATGAAGTTGTACTTGGTTGAGATTGATTAAGTAATGGAAGTAACGTTTGTATAGTGTACTCGGTATAAGACCCATCAGACCAATATTGTATTTAATTGTTGTAATTGAGTTTGGATTGGCCTTTTTAGTCACGTGGGTGACTAACGGCATTGTTTCACCCCCGGTTGTATTGGAATTTCCGCTACATTGTTATTGGTAATTGAGACGGGTTAGAAGTTAATAGCGTGATTACCGGTAGGGGTGTTACAGCCTCAGAGCTATAATAAACTCCAAGTTTGAGGCTTTGGAACTTTTGTATGTCGTTCTTAAATAAGTATCTATTTGTTTTCTAATATTTAGTTGTGTTAACATCTGCCTTTGGCATTATGGATTTTCTTTTAGCTTATGTTTGGCTGATGTTTGGGTTGATGGTTGCGGATTTTTCATTATCAAGCATAGACTAGTTTGGCCTCTTCTCTTGATGTGTATACAACCACCTTCAAGGCTTCGGTTGTCTTTAGCACCTAGTGATCTTGGATTTACCATGTCTGGGCTTGTAATGTTGCTTCACCACCTTTCTAGATTAATATAATGCATAATATTTTCAAAAAAGTAAAAATAAATGAACACCCAATGATAGGAGTACTATGAGTAAATGACTTTGTAATGTCCACTCCACTCTAACATTTTCTATCATTTATCTTTTTTTAGTTTTATCTATAAAAAGAGTATCAAGAAACTCAAATTAATTAATTGTGGATACCCTCCATAATCCACCCGACATGAATCATCTGATCCTACAATACAATACAACTACTCAGCCAATATCTGGTTTAGGGCCACAACACTACTCTCTCAAGCTTTTGCTAGCTTCCCAAGCTCCTAGGAAAGAAAACAGACAACTGTTCGTACCAGTTCCCGTTCCGATTTTATGGACCAAACTGATGGGGCATTTGTTTTTGAGTAATCAGGAATGGAATAGGAATGATCCCATTTCTTATTGTTTGTTTAACCGGTTTTTCTTACTTTTAGGGAAGGGAAAGGGAATGAGATTACCTTAAAATACCTCTAACTTGATTTCCACTTCTACTAGAGAATAAGATTCCCTTTTCCCATAACACTTTAACCAGTGACATATGACCATTAACCAATGACTATTGACCAGTGGATGTTGACTAATAATTGTTGGTCGTTGACCCGACGGTTGATAACCATTGACCACTAACCGGTTATTCATTGCCATTTTCCCTACAAAAACAAACAATTAGAAAAATCAAAGAGCTTTTCATTCTGCTCCATTCTCTTCCATGATTCCGTTTCCTCACGCAAAACATACGCCCTGACTCCTGTCCCGATACAATATCCATTTGGTTGATGTTTCAGTTCTCTGCTCTGTTCCAAATCTCATATCTTACTGTTATAAAGTAGCGAGTTGCCTTGATTAATTCATGAACTCTCGGATGAGCTATCCACAATTTTCAGTTCTTATTTACTCAACCGAACAAATTCGCATAACCATCTTCAGCTCTCTCATACGATGAAATAATTTTTTTTTTTTGAAAACCAATGAAATAATTCATATATAAACACAAAAAAAGGTCCATTATGAATTGTTGCAAGCTGTATAGACAAGATGCTGTTACAAGTGTAAACAAGCTAAACACTACCCCCCACCCTGCGGTTTCCCAGGGATTCATTCGTCCATTAAACATGTAACTGCAGCATCAGTTAATTCTTCTGTTACACTCTCACCTGGTCATCATCCTAAAAATCAATCTCATAGACGTAGCCGTCAGGTTAACCCGTGAAATCTGAAGTAGCAATCTCTAGAACATGATTACAACAACTTCACTCCAGCTTCAATATAAAACTAACATTCAGCCATACAGATTATAAGTTATTCACAAGATGGAATCTGACAGTATCAAAGGCCACACCTAACATCAGAACGCTCCATAAAAAGAATGCTCCTCTGATCTACTACTTGGAGCCCTCAGACGGGTGGTTTAGTTCTGTCGTGATTCTTTGCTCACCCTTATCATTTTCTTGGCTCTTAAATTCCTTGTCCAACTCCAGGCTGAACCCACCATACAGGGCATGATGATCCCACTGGTCCAGAAAACTGCATTTTTCATCTGTCGCTACTGGAATGGATAAGGTGACACCATCACCGCCGCCACTAGATGATGGGTCGACATCTAGCTTTAGCTTCTTACTAGGAGGAGATGATGGCAGCGGGGGAGGAGGGCAAGATGATGCATCTGGAGTAGGCGGGCAATCGGATGGATTATTATCTGATTCCTTATTCTCTTCGTTAGGTAATTGCAGTGTTTCCGAAGATTTCAAAACACTGCCCAGTTTCTGCTGTTCTTCTATGATTTTCTGAAGATATCTACCTTGAGCTTCAATTCTCATTTGCAATTGTCTTTGCACCTGCAAATATACACCTCAAAATTAACGACCTCATTTCAACCACAATTTCCAAGTGCAAAAGAATCTGACATTTCTTGCTCAGTGCTCACACAGCCCAATTCTGAAATTCCATCGCCTTATAAAGATATCAATGTACACATCTGTTTCAAAGCAGCTAAATGGCTATGTATATCACATGCATCAACTACAATAACTGTCTGCATTACTTTTATCTAACATCATTTAAATCTTATCTCTTTCTAATTCAGCTTCCAGCTCCATACGGGCCTAGTTTAATTATGATACAAGGTCCCCCGATTAAAAGGCTATGATTATAGACTTCACAAAAACAGCTTCTCCTCCATAAACACTAATAATGAAGGAAGAGGAAAGGATGAGTTATGAAACCTCAAGCTGTTCATGAAGACGTTTCTGAACCTCCATTTGCATCCTGAGAGCATCATTGATCCGTACACCCCTACACAAGGATAAATGAAAGTAACTAATTAAGCGCACATTAGATAGTATAGCTGCTGCATGCAAGTATAGGATGTCTAAAAATCAAGCCGCGTCCAAAGGAGAATCTGATTCAATCAACTGAATAATACTCACTGAGATGATTCCATGCTGGGGCTTCCATCTCCAGATCCCTTCTTCTCGTCCTTAGATCCTAACAGTAAAAAAAAATCAGTTGACCTCAAAACACTTTTCATTAATAAATTATTATATAGAGAAAATTACAATTTAAGGGGTACCTTAACCTTACCATCACTAGGAGACTCCGGTAGATACTTTGCCAGACGATATTTCTGTATACAAGAAGTTATAAACATGAAAGTAGTGATCATTAAGGGGAACATAAAAATAACATACCATAAAAGACGACAGCTATTCTACAGAACAATATTGCTTGCATCATTCCACCACATATTTGAGTTCCTTCATAGGAAAGCTAAAGCACTAAAGTTCAACATACATGCTGTTAACTAGCTAGCAGACCGCAAGACATGTAATAAGTAGTACACCAACAACCATCCAGTGGCGCTCAACATGCTAGCTGGTCAGCATATGTAATACCAACCTGCAAATGGCTTTTCACGTGGTAGATGGTTAACCCAGGTACACCCATCACTCTTAGTACCCCTTTTGGTGTTGCCCCTGTGAGATCATGGCATATAAAGGCTCTTATAAAACCTCAGAGTAACACCAATCAACCAGTACAGCAAAAACTGGACCATAATTTCTTTTATTTTCTTAATCATTGTTATAAGTGGGCAAGATATACTCACTATCAGGTCCACCGAGTTGGGTGATGGCATCCACAAAGCGCTCATGCAGCTCAGCAGTCCACCTTAAGCGTTGCTTCCCATTCCCACCTGGAGGAGTTGGATTGTTTCCACCGGAGCCACTCATCATCCCAACATTAGCAGCTGGCTGTTCACCGCTTTGAGATGATGCATGTGGAGCCATACTCACTGTCGTCATTTTTGCATGATACATGTTACACCCACTGTGAAGTTTCCAAACAAGAAAAAAAAATTACAACTCAGGTGCCTGAGAAAATGAAATGTAAGGCTTAATGCGCATGAAACTTTCCGTGAGTAAATGGGCAACTATACATTAGCGGAAGGGAAGAAACAAGAGTTTTCTTAGACGAACTGTTGCCTTCTTGTCCTCTTCTGATCATTGTGATGATGACACCAAAGTAAACACAGACCCAGACACAACCAACATGCACCCAGAATTTAATTTCTTCTGATCCATCGTAACTGTCTGTCAGACAATGGAGCTATCCACAACGTCAATAAATCATTCAGGTGCATTTGACACCAGAACAATTGTTTTTCTTCTTTCTATTTTTTTCTTCCGTTTCTTACTCCTTCAGTATTGCAAGAGTTGACGACAGCAACGAAATCCCGTTAGCAGTATCCATCTATGCAAAGAACTTAACTAGATTTGAGTTTAGCGGTAATAATCAGACGGTAAAGGACTCATTTATTCAGATGTGCAAATGCTAATTTTTGAGAACAGCGTGCTGGGAGCTGAACTATCAACTTGCCGCTAGTCTTATCTCCAACTATATGTTGATCGCACGAAATATCTACCCAGAGGACATAATAACTTCAGATGGCCAACAAATAAACGAACACGCAGAGTCTCACTTTCCATTAAAACTGGAGATGGGAAAGAGAAAGAAGGGACCAGGCAGCAGTTGGTCAGCAACCAAGTAAGTTTGTGAGACAGACTGAGAGAAAAGAAGACACCGCCGGAAGTACTCGTGATTAGTTGATTCAAGTCAGAACCCTATATTTAACTTTCAAGTAAAAAGCCCTAGAGAGTCATATACGAAACGGCTCTAATCCAGAATATCATATCAAAGTGGTTCCCAATCAAACCAAATCCTTTTCCAAATGGAAGCGAATATTAACCCATAATCAAGCAAGTCTTCAATCAATGAAAAAGGTAAATAACGAAAGACGCGGGATGTGGGATGCAAGGAAAGAAAAGGAAGGGACAAGCTCAAACCGTACCCAAATTAAAATTCGCATAAATTGGATGTCTCCGGAAGGAAAACGAAGATCCCTCAGAGCCAGTGAAAGATACGCCCCTTGAATGTGAAGCAGCTTTCCGAAACAAATGGACCCACCATAAGAGTCCCTCACGCTTCAGCTGAAGTTCTTCTCTTTGTACTTTTCAAAAAAAACTTCTCCTATTTATGGCAAGAGTATTGCTCCTGCAGCTCCAAAGGCGAACGGGCAACCAACACAAGGGAGTCAATTCAACGAATCCGATGGCTAAACTCAGCCAAGCTTGCAAAAATTCAACGTCGCAGCCACTGAATTCGGAGCCAAGGGATTGACAGAAAAAGATTGGTGTACCAGGATAAGAATGTAAGAATTGGTTAATTACATGTAGATAGTGAGGTACCAGGTAGGACAGGGAGAGAAATCGGTGACAGGCGCTAGCCAGAGAAACTGTTGGATTCGTGGGAGATCTTTTTTGCTTGTCGCGGAGAGAGTGTGAAGAAAGGGAAATGGGCCTGAGCAGAGATAGCGTGGGCGAGGTCTACCGACGATCGACGGACGGACGGACGGCACTCGACCAGATCGCCCCTTTTTTTTTCTTTTTTGCTTTCTTTTTTCGAACTTCCCGTTGTTTGGGTCAGGATTCGGGTTTCCAGTGCCGCCTCTGAGGCTCTGACTTGTGTTTTGCTGACTTGTGTTCGTGTTGTATCGTACAATGTTTGCAAAGTGGCCACCATTAGTTTGCATCCGGGTTGCTTTGCTCTGAACCCAGGTTTCCGTCTGCCCTGCCCTGAGCACTGTAGTTGTTTAGGACCCTGAGCAGTGAGCACAATAGCATGTGGTCGCGAAACATTTCAACATCAGCATTTCAACATCAGCATTTTCCATAGCGTGCTGAGGTCCTGAGGAGCAGGTCAGTGGTAGAATGGGTATGGTGTTGAACTTGAACACTTGAAATTCAGTAGCCCTACCCCAATACGAATGTGTAGAAATGCAAAAATAACTAGGTTTGTGTATAGTTACAAAAGTGAAAATCAAAGTCTTTACAAAAATGAAGAGGTTAGGAGTAGGACTCAATGGAGCACTTGGTTGTTAGATGTAAACGACTCTCACTCACAATGAAGGAAGGGGAAGTGCTTGAGATGCAAGAGAGTAACAACCGCATCTCGTTCATGTGCACTCTCCTGTGTAAGCACTTCCCGCAAAGAGCTGTTGACCTTCGTAGCTGAATCCTCTCTCGGTCACACCTAACAACTTGAAGGAAGCTTCGAAATCCGGAGCGCATGTAAGAATCTATACTTTTCAAATTTGATAAGATTGAGATGGTCCATACTGTCAAGCTTGTCTATCAGACGGGTCCGAATGTCACTCCAGATGCCTCGATCGAGGCAATAGACCGTTATAAAATTAATCCTTATTGATAATAAGACGCTCTTCTACAAAACGCCACATTGTTTAGTCTTGTTCTGTCTTAGCCCTATTTGATGTCTGTTAGTTGTTTCATGTCCTTAATTGTCTGTTATTTTGGATCATTCTTCCTAGGTTGCTCGTTTAGGTTAATGCTTGTGTACTTAGTCCATGCTACCTTGGCATCAACTGCTACAGATTGTTGCCTACGGTAGCTTGCTTTTGGCTAGACGTCAACTTCATCCATGGACTAGTCTTGTCGCTATCCTTCAACTTAATACAAATGTTAAAATTTCAAAAAAAATGAAGAGGTTAGACAGAATTAAGAATAGTTTGTAAGGTATATTGTAAGGTCAATTCAATTTTAAAGTATTTGTATCACTTCTTTTTAGTTGTTTTTTTAAATCTTTTTTGTAGTCTTTATGTGCAGCTTCTTATGGTTGATTTGATAAAGTAATGTGCAGTTTTTCAGTTGTTTTTTTTTAATAACATTGTGACCATATATTATAACACAAAGCAAGCACAAGGGGAAAGACCCTCATGTCATGCTAGATCCATATCTAGCTTACATGCCATACTGATATTAGGGGGAACTTGATCCCCCAACCACACCCGATTACTATCAAAAAGAGGGTTTCCCAGATTACAGATAATCCTAGTCAGATAGTTATCATACATAATAGTGTCACTTCTAATAATACTAGCAAAATTTGATAGTAATTCTCTCACCATCAAGATATCATCCCAACTGGCATTGGATCTTCTGATATCTCCCAAATTGAGGACATCCTCGAAATATTTTTTAACTGATTCAATGCAAATGCTATGGCTACCCACCGAGATAGCAAGCTCCATGACAATTCTTTTTGCTTTGATATCAGCATACTGCACACTACTGGTGCTAAAAATTCTTCGACTGAAAACTACAATAGGCAAACCGCGTTCGTCTCGGATGAGCCCAGCTATGACCCGATCCCCATAACAACTAGAAAGCATACCCGTACAAATGTTGTGATAACCCGTCGGCGGAGGCTGCCACATCCTAGGAGAAAAGAGAAGGGAGGAAACCTTCATCACCAAGAAATAAGCTTCAATAAAGGAGTTGTTTACCTCGACTTCTTTCCACCACTAAAGCTCTGGATTATGCTTGACTTTATTCCTCGAAGCATAAATGACCCAAAGCTTATTAGCTATAAGAGATAGCTTCTTCATACTCCACACCTCTGACATCCGAGTAAACTAGTCCAACATACCATCCACATTATTTGGAACTTCATTCACATCCACCAAGCCCCTCCATAGATCTCTAACGACGCAACAATAGAAGAAACAATGAGCCAAGTTATCCTTGTCCCCACAGAAGAAGCACTTGGAATCATCCCTAATCCGTCTAGCCAGATTATCCTGACAAGGGATAATATTTCCCAAAAACCTCCAGAGATTAAGTTTAACTCTAGGGCAGCAGATGGAAGTGTTAAGCTTCTTCCCAATCCTACCAATGAAATGAGAAGGATTGGAGGAACTCTCCACACTTATTTCCTTTATCAGAAAGATATAGGCTGATTTGACAGAGAACTTGTTATCTTTGGAGAGAATCCAGGTCCACTGATTAGAACCAACCATGTCTTGAGGAGGAGGAGGAGGAGACAAAAGTCCGTTCCCCATAGAAGGATGAAGCTGAGCTCCTTCTCTGAGCAGATCCAAAACCGATGAGATGGACTTCTAGATGGGGCTACCTTTATTTGAAGGATAGCACTCACTAATATTGTTGTCAGGGTAATAGAGCTGTTTCATCACTTGAGCTACTAAAGACCCCGGACAGGAAAGTAATCTCCAAAGCTATTTAACCAAAAGAGCTTTGTTGAAATTTTCCACTTCTCTGAAACCTAGGCTGCCTTGGTCCGCATTATCACCAACCTTGGACCATTTAGTCCAGTGGAGAGCTCTTTTATCAACTTTTCCACTCCACCAGAAGGAGGAGAAGGCTGAATTGAGTTTCACAATAATACCCTTAGGAAGAGCAAATAGGGACATGGTATAGTTGGGAATAGACTGGAGAACACTAGACACCATGATGGATCTAGCTACTTGCGCCATTGGTTTAGTCCAACTGGAAACCCTTTTGTGAACTGATTCGATAAGATAGGTAAAAAGATCATGTTTTCTCCTACCTATCTTGAGGGGAAGGCCCAGATAATTGGAGAAGCAAGGCACCTCTTGGAGATTCAGTAAGCTGGAGAGGTTGTCTTTCATGGAGGGAGATAATCTTTTTCTAAACACCAATTCAGATTTGAGATGGTTAATTTTGTGGCCGGAGGCTAGGAGGAATTTTGTGAGGATTTGGTTCAGACGGGAAATATTAGTGGAGTTGGCTTTACCAAAAAGGAGAAGGTCATTAGCGAAGGCTAGATGAGATATAGACGGGCAAAGGGGAGAGAGCTTGATCCCATGATAGTCTCCATTAATATCCGACTTATTAAGGAAACTCGACAGAGTTTCCTGAGCCAAAATGAATAAGAAGGGAGAAAGCGGGTCACCTTGTCTAATACCCCTAGACTAGTTGAAAGAGATACCTGGCTTGCCGTTGATGAGGATAGAACATCTGACAGAGCGGACACAATTCATGACTGGAGAAATCTAGTTCAAAGGGAAACCCATGGATAGGAGAACATCATGGAGAAACGACCACTTTAATCTGTCATACGCCTTGCTGAAGTCCAACTTGAGAGCAAAGAAACCATTCTTGACAGCTTGATTTTTCTCTAAAAAGTGTTGGAGCTCGCTTGCTAGAATGATATTATCCGTGATTAATCTTCCTTTCACAAAACCTGATTGATTGTGGGAGATGAGATGAGGAAAGATGTGCTGAACTCTATTAGCCAAGGTCTTGGATGCATACGCAAAATTACAGAGAGCAACCGGTCTGAATTTATCAATATCAGTCGCACCCACCATCTTTGGGATAAGAGTAATGAAATAGTCATTCAAGGATCCTGGGAGAGGATGTCCTCTAAGAATGGGCATGACAACATCAATAACCTGATTCCCAATGATGTGCCAAAAGGTGATATAGAATTTACCGTTGAAGCCATCAGGACCAGGAGCTTTGTTGGATCCTAATTGTTTCAGAGCAGAAATGATTTCCTCTCTGGTATAAGGCCTACTAAGCTCTGTAGCATAGCTATCATTAAGCCGGCCCTCTATTGCTCTCAAAAAATCTCTATCTTCCTGGGGATGGGAAGAAGTAAAAAGATTTTGAAAGTACTCTCTAGCAATGAATTCAATCCTCTGTCAAGAATATTGCATAGTGTTCCCTGAGTCCAAAAGACCAAAGATCTCTTTAGATCTTTTAATAGAAGAAGCCCTAGCATGAAAATAACCAGTATTCTTGTCTTCTTCTTTTATCCACTTGTCTCTGGATCTTTGCTTCCACCAGATTTTCTCACGGAAAGAAAGTAACTCAATCTCCAGTAACAATCTCTTTCTATTGTTGATAGCTCCCAAAGAGCTACCATTAATAGAAATATTACCTAGCTCTTTCTTCTTATTGGTGATCTTCCATTTGATCTTAGAAATAGACCACCCTTTCCACTCACTTAGCTTACGAGCACACAAACCTAGAGAGGTAGTAATGTTGGGGAAATTATTACTCCAGACATCAGTAACTATCTCTAAACACTTGGGATCCAAACACCACCCATTTTTGAACCTGAAGACTTTTCCCGGTATTTTGTGTTTACTAAAGAAGCGGATAAACAAGGGACAATAATTGGAAACTTCATGCGGTAGATGCTCCACCGAGATATTGGGGAAGGCCTGCAAACCCATTGAAGTGCAGAAAACTCTATCCAATCTGCTATGGGAGTTAAGATCCCCTTCTTGACAATTAGTGTAGGTGGAGCTTTCTCCAAAGAAACCAATATCATGAAGATCACAATCAGCTATAACATCTCGAAACGGGGCCATATGCACATCTTGTCTAATTCTTCCACCAACCTTCTCAGAAGCGAACAAAATTTGATTAAAGTCCCCGGCTATCACCCATGGCAAGAAGACTTGTTTACTAATCAGTCGGAGAAGTTTCCAAGATAGATGCTTAAGAGCCCAATTAGACCAACCGTAAAACCCCGTGAAAACAAATTGTAGGTCACCCGGGAAGGAAATAACCGATAAGATATGGTGCCGAGATTGGGAAATCAATGAACAGCATATAGAAGTCTTCCACATCAGACAGAGACCTTCGCTTCTACCTCTGCTAGCAACCGCTGTCCCATTGTACATAGGGAAGATAGCAAAGAATAGTTCCATATCTGCCAAGGATTTGTGTGTTTCACTAAGGTTAGAGCTTTAATATCAAGCCCTTAATCCAGTACACAGCTTTGGATTTCCCCAGCCCCCTACAATTCAGAGTAAAGCAACTCATCTGAAAGAGTCTGATATTCACCACCCACCTCTAACTAGAGAACGACACACACCTGCTACTCCTAAAGATGCAGAAAAAACAAACGAGCCCAACCGAACTAGCTCGATCAGACACCCAGGGATCCAACCCTATCTGCAGGGACCGACCAGAACACAAAACTCTACCCGCCTCTGAAAGACACACCGACGAAACCTGAAAACAGAAGCTAGGCACAACACCCACCTCCGATAGAAACAACACAGGGATAGCCCAATCCTAGAAACAGCTCCCACCTCAACCGATCGACACCACCCAGAGCAACCAACTGAATGACTGGCTATCCCAAGTAATATCCAAAATCAAAGCGCCAACTACTTGGAACAAGCAAGACAAGCAGAACCTGGAAAACGAACCAAAAATCCTCGGACAAGACCAATCACCCGACGCCTGGACAGGGAGAAGAAAAAGCCCTCTGGCTCCTCCTCTCAAAATCCCTAGCCGAAGAAGGAGAAACTAGCCCAAGGCACCACCCAATCGAATCAGTGAGTAACCAGCAACCAATTGGCAGCGATCCAGAACAAACCCCAAATATAGACGGAGCACACACACACGACCACCCTGGGAATGCGACTAGAAGCAAAGTCTGACAAGGAGTAAGAGGGGGCCTAGAACAGCCGCCGCCTAGACACACTGCCGAAGACTGCAAACTCCAAAAGAGAGTAAAGAGGCCAAACCAGAGAGGACCCAGAGCTGGGGAAGAGGATAGTGGACAAATCTCGCTGGATAGTAAGGAGGAACTCCGACGACCACCTGACTCCAAGAGCTGGGGAAGAGGACAACAGACAAATCTCGCTGGAACCAGACGAGAACCGAAGAGAACGAGTTCAATCGCCTCTGAATCGCTTCCTAGGGAGAGCGAAAAATTTTTCAACTCATTCTTATAGCATTTTTAGTTTTTCAGCTGTTTGAAATGTGTTGTTCATTGTCAATAGTTGTTTCAGTTTAATTTATTTACAAATTAAAATACCATAAAATAGATAGTTTAGTATTGTGTATTTATTACAGTAAATAGTGTACTTACTAAAAATTTCATACGGCTGAATTTGTTATCTTTTCTGTTAAATTTTCTTATAAGGCAGTTGTAGCAAATATTACCACTATTTCATTTTTACAAAAGTAGTAGTAATGGTGCTATGACTCATGTTTCGCAATTGTTAACTTTGACATTGCTCTAGTGTCGAATGTGGAGTTAGAGAAAATGAAGAGAAATTATGTAAAATTTGAACTTAAAAGTGTGGGCATACTACAATTATGGAGTAGTGTTGTTGATGTATGTAACATACAATAATAAAGTAAGTACTACTGGAGTTCATTTATGATGAATACTTTATTGTTAAATATTCATATGTTTCTTGATGTCTTATTTTGTATCTCTTGTAATCTTTTGACATACTTATTTCAACATTAAAACACTAGTATTTTTATATGAAAATCAATGAATATATATACACATCTATGAACTTATGTTTAATAAAATTACTAAAAAAGGAATTTCACGGCCGAGTGCCTTTGAGATTTATGTGAATTTCATAAAATATTCATGAGGTTTGTAACTTAATACAAAATACATTTAAGTTTTCTTTTTCATTACGAAATAATCATTGATTCAATTTTTGACATATTATATTTTTTTATTTTCCTATTATACCCTTTGCCCTACAATTATCTTAGGTATATGGTAAGAGAATTTTTTCAAATCATAAAACTTAAACAAAATATACAAAAATCTAAAAATCGTATAAAGTTTTAAAACAAATGACAAAAAATTATAAAACTGAAAAAACACACAAAAATAAATAAATTCATAATTTTTAAAATAATAATTTTGTTTAGTATTGATTTATATTTTGATATAAAATATAGTCTTTATAAAATATTTCTACAGGTAATTATATGAGATAATATTTCTTTTATAAATTTATTATTTCTATAAATAACACTATCAGTTTTCATTCATTTAAAATATTTCAAACCGATGGATAGCTAGCTATTAGGGCTGCCCATAAAATTTTGAAACCATGGTATCCGACCGAACCGAAGTGAACTGTAACTGTTTTCAAGTTAACCATATCGGTTCTCGAGGTATGGTTAATTGAACCGTGTAAATTGATCGGTTTGGGTAACGGTATTGAATTTTCCAGTACGGTTGGTTAACCGATTATATAAACAATGAAATACTTCAAATATTAATGTTCACCATATATAATAATTAACGTTAGCTATTGAGGGAATATACATATTATTATATTTTTTGTCACATGTGTTTGATTTGTCACTCATGATTTAAGTGAATGGTCAATGTGTACTATAATGTTAATGGTCTGGGTCTCATCAATGAAAAAATATACGGCTATACTATTAACTAATAAAACCAAACCGAACTAAAGGTTAACCAGTTTAAATAGAATGGTAATGGATTAGATTTTAGAAAACCAAATTAAACGGTTAACCGAATCCGGTTAACTGATTTAAACGGAATGTTAATGGAATTGAATTTAAAAAAAACCAAAGATCTGGTTAGCCTAAAGCAGTTAACCAAATACAACGGTTAACCTACCATAGGCAGCCTAGTAGCTATGTACATAAACATTATTTTTTTCACTCTATATGATTCAATCATTAGCTTTAGTATTAATACACATGTGTTTGTCTCATAAAGTACACTTTAAAATTAATTCAAAGAAATTGAAACATATGAAAACAAAAACTATTACACCCTCCGTGTGGAATTGACCTTATTTACTTTATGACAGCGTACAAAAACATTATTAAAAAATATTTGTTCTAACTCAAAAATAACGTTTAATATAATTAATTTATCACCATTCTAAGACCATCACCATTTACATAAGTATCATATTTGTAACATCTAACAAATTAATTTATATGTTACGCTCAATACATATTCTTGGCAATGAATTTTAACTGAGAATACTAGAAATAAAAAATTCGGGAAAAACCTTGTAAATTTACAGTCACCTACAGTAAATAAAAAAAAGATGGAAACAAGGTGTGATGATAATTAAAAATAAAAGAAAAGAAAATCTGAATGTGATGGAAACAAACGGGTTTGTATAAAGGCTTCCTGTTTGCCTTTATATAAAGGCACAATTCTAATTGTCAAATACAGTGAGTGAGTGCGCGGGTGAATTTTTTATTTTTTTTCTTTTTCTTTCTTTATCATAAAAACTTTAAATTGTTATAACTTTTAATATATAAGTCCAAAATGAAAAAAAATTATATCATTGTTCATCTAAATTCAAGCTCTTCAAAATAAGACCATTCATGGATATATTTTTACGACTTTTAATAAAACTTTGTTTACATGTATACGATAATTCACTAAATTGATAATATGATTCATTAATTTTGTATTATGAATCATTAAAATTAATATTATGATTCATTAAGTAATAAGTGGTGAATTCAATTTTTTTTAACTTTCCTAGGGTGGGTTTGGGGTGTTTTAGGGTAGGGTAATCTATTTGGAATTTGTTTTGTACTTTATATTGTAGCAACTAACTCGGTAGGTTTTTAGGGTTTGTGGTGGCGGGTTTAGGGTGCCACCACAAACCCTAAAAATGCCTTCGACGTTTTTAGCTTCCCTAGGGTGGGTTTTGGGGTGGTTTGGGGGTAGGGTAATCTATTTGGAATTTTTTCTGTACTTTATATTGTAGCAACTAGGGTTTTGGGGTGTTTTGGGGGTAGGGTAATCTATTTGGAACTTGTTCTGTACTTTATATTGTAGCAACTAACTCGGTAGGTTTTTAGGGTTTGTGGTGGCGGGTTTAGGGTGCCACCACAAACCCTAAAAATGCCTTCGATGTTTTTAGCTTTCCTAGGGTGGGTTTTGGGGTGGTTTGGGGGTAGGGTAATCTATTTGGAATTTGTTCTGTACTTTATATTGTAGCAACTAACTCGACAGGTTTTTAGGGTTTGTGGTAGCGGGTTTAGGATCATTAGACCCTAAACCCGCCGCTATAAACCCTAAAAATGCCTTCGACGTTTTTAGCTTTCCTAGGGTGGGTTTTGGGGTGTTTTGGGGGTAGGGTAATCTATTTGGAATTTGTTCTGTACTTTATATTGTAGCAACTAACTCGACAGGTTTTTAGGGTTTGTCCTAAAAAAGCCTTCGACGTTTTTAGCTTTCCTAGCGTGGGTTTTGGGGTGTTTTGGGGGTAGGGTGCGAGCAGGATTGTATAAAGGCTCGCTATTTGCCTTCATCTAAAGGCATCAATATGAGCCCACAGATTTAAATGACTTAATCCTATCCATTAATTTAATTTCCTTCTTCTAACCATCATCCCAGAATTACTCATTGCTTTGAAAAATATATGCCATGTATTTACTAATATATGTGCCATACACGTATGAAATATGTGCCACGAGTGTATATCGTTGATAGACAAAAACTACTCAATATTCATTGCTTAATTCTAACAGATTAATTGTATTTAATGACGCTATGTGTATATTGAACTTATATTGTACATGTACTGCTATTAGCTGAAGTTTTAGATAGGGACAAATGTTAGCCATAGACATTAAAAAATATATGCCATGTGTGTACGAATATATATGCCACAGACCTATGAAATATTTGCCACACATGTATATCGTAAATATACAAAAAGTACTCAATATTCATTGCTTAATTCTAACAGATCAATTGTATTTAATGAAACTAATATATATGCCACAGACTTATGAAATATTTGCCATAGACATTAAGATATGTAAGCCATGTATACATAAATATGTATGTCATAGCTAAATAAAATATTGGCCACGGTTGTATATCGTTAATATTCCATTGCTTATATAAAGGGTTTATGGTTTAGAGTCTTACAATGCTTGTATTACAAATCCTAAAAATGTTTTCGGCAGTTTTTAACTGACCATATAGTGGTTTTTATGGTTTGTGGTATAGGGTAATGTTGGTGTAGAGTAATTAAAAAAAATCGTTTTTGAGGCTGGCTACTGAGCTATTTAGTAATTTTGTAACTGCAAATAACTTCCTTAAAATATTATTATTAATTATCTGGTGGCTATCAGTTTTCATATATATGGCCAATATTGTCCTATAAAAATGGCTAACATTTTTTCTCTGTATGGCCAATATTAATGCCTTTATGTAAAGGCAATTTAGTTGCCTTTTTTCTAACCTCACCCGGTTATTCCTCACTATTTTTGTAAGTTATTAGTTATTGTTTTTGTCTTTTTCTATATTTGTCTTTTTATAAAGTCTATTGTTGTCGTTTGTTTTCGAGCTCTTCAAATTAAGATCCAACATGAATATATTTTGATAAATTTAAAATGTTATAGTTGTTGTATGTACATATGTTTTAAGATTCACTTTGAAAATAAATAAAAATACATAATTTTTATGTGTTTTCACGGTGTTAGCTTTTTCATAGTGTTAGTCAACCTAGAGTGACATAGGGAGCAAGGTTATCTATTTTATTGCATGGTAGTTGATAACCTAACCACATTAGTATACTTTGTATCCTTGGTTTTTTAAAAGTGAATCTTATGCAAAAACAATATGAACCTTTGGTTTAAGAGAAAAGTGAATCTTACCACAAACTTATGCGAGAACAATATAAACTTTTCATTTATTGAAAAGTGAATAAAATGTTTAAGAAAAGTGAATCTTATATTTTAAAAAAGTGAATCTTATTTATAAATGAATCTTACCACAAACTTATGCGAGAACAATATGAATCTTTCGTTAAGAAAAGTCAATCATTTGTTTTTAAAAGTGAATTAAATGTTTGAGAAAAGTGAACCAAATGTTAAAGAAAATAGTGAATCTTATCACAAACTTATGTGAGAACAATATGAACTTTTCATTTATTGAAAAATGAATCTTTCATTTTAAAAAATTGAATCGACCGTTCAAGAAAAGTAAATTTTTATTTTAAGAAGAGTAAATCTTAAAGAAAATTCATTTTGTTGATGAATATGGTTCATTTTATTATTAAAGAAGAATTTTTTGTTAATGAATAAGATTCACTTATAAAATACATAATATATATACCATTTCTAAAAACATAAAATATTAAGTTTACCAAAATATATCCATGATATCTTGTTTTGAAGAGCACAAATTATGATGAACAATAGTATAATTGTTTTTATTTTCTGCACTTATATTTTGTAAGTTGTAACACTGAATTTTTTTTCTTACTCACCCAACCAGGGTGTGACACATGACACAAAAGATGGGTGGCTAATGTGAATTTTCTTCTCCTCATGCATGTACAGGAACTCTGCTGCATTGTTTTTTTCCCAACATTTTCTTATAATGCTATTGCACTAGTAACATTGTTACTTATGTCAATGACGCCACCTTCTAATATGGAACAAACTTCAGCTTCGCCGTTATGTTTTTAAAAATTCTTATTTCCAAACTTTGAGAATTCTTATTCTTTTGGAATAAAATATCTTATCAAACAACTTACTTTTCGCTATGAATAAAGTAGGAATAGAATAGTAAATTTATGCTACCAAACAAACTATAAAATGGTTATTACAGAAAGACTACATAGAGGCTAACATGAATGTGTCCATGAAATAGTAAATTGAGAAAAGAAATGAAAGTGGGATATTTTGTGGGCATTTTCAAAAGGGGTCCATGCCTGTAGTTGGTTTCCAATTCACGTATAGTCGAAAAATGATTTTCTTAACTTTACTTCACAAAGTTTTACAAATTACAATATCCACCGAAAACTTTTTACAAATTACAAATTCCATTATCTTTAAGTTAAATTGGGTAAAACAGGACAATAACAGAAAAAATTGTCATAATGTGAAAAAAGAGGACAAACTCTGCCCCGGGACACAAGTGTCGATGACCACATAGGCAAACAACCATCGATGCGCACCTGAAGATCGCCATGGAGAAGGCCAGGTGTTGACGGCGGCATACCGTGGTGGGCATTGATGGCCACCTTTTGCAATCGGCGTCGACGCCGGCTGAACCAGACGCTTCGTTTAGTTTAACCGATGTGGGCAATATATTACATTTAACCAGTTTTTACCTATTTATGACCGATTTTGACTTTTTTGGGACCGGTTTCTAACTTAATATAACCAGATTTTACTAAAGACGCCAGTTTGTGCTTCATATTTTAGGGTATTTTTGGTTAATTTGACTAAGTTTTTACCAAAAACCAGTGTAATTATAGTTCGGTTAGATGTGTTCAAAGTTAGTCAAACCGGTTGAAGTTAGTCGATACCGGTTCAAATAAGTTCGATGTGGCACAAATCGAATCAAAATTAATCACAACAAGTCAAAACTAATAAAACTAACCGGTTACAATTTATATCAAAATCGGTTTAAACCGGTCAAAATCCGGTTCAGTGTGCGTCAGACCCGGCCACCTACGCCCGTGTCCATGCCTGGCATATTCACCTAGCATCGACGCCTGCCCTTTCTTCCCGTCGTCCACGCCACCCACCGTCACCCGCCCTTTGGCCCCACCGTTTACGCCAGCCCGGTCCACGTCCGCCCTGCTTTGTGGGCGTTGAAGCCAGTTTTTGAGGGGTATTGGACGTCCTACTTTCTTATGTTTTTGACTAATTTTTTTCTTAATCTGTGCTATTCTAAGTATGTAAATAAGCCCGAAACGGTAATATAACAGATTCAAAGCATATTAAACGATATTTTTCACATTGTCAAAAATACTTATAATTATGCCCCTCGTACGTCCTCGATAGAGGACTATAAAGAGAAAGAGTTTTTTAGAATAGTGGGGTTGTGTGTGTATTTTTTTTAGAATAGTAGGGTTGTGAGTTGGGCTGTCAATCTTGACATGAACTTGAAATCCAACACGCTAAAATGTGGGTTTGGGTTGCAATTTTGAACCCGAAAACATTTTTGGGTCGGGTTCGGGTTAGGTTGCTAAAAACCCAGGTTGGTTTCGGGTTTGACCTGCCAACCAGATCTCAACGCGCAACCCAAAAACAATTTTATAAAAGGGAAAAGAAAATATATGTTCTTATAGTTATGCAACATAACCCTAAATATATCAATCATGTAACCATTTATGTTTGATGGTTTTATATGTTATGTTATATTGTCTTGGTGATTTTGTGTAGAATTTGTATTGATAGTACAATATTTTAAAATTTTTTGGTTGATTTTGGGTTAATTTTGGGTCAATTTCGGGTCTATTTTAGGTTGATTTCGGATCATCAGATCAATTTTGGGTTAATTTCGGGTCAAGTTGGTTTCGGGTTGATAAATCATAACCCGTTTCGGGTTCGGTTCGGTTCGAGTTGAGGTGAAACATGAGCAGGTCATGTTCGGGTTGAAGTCAACCCAAAACCCAAAGTTAACAACCCTAGTTGTGAGTGTATTTTTTTAGAACTGTGAGGTTATGGGTGTATTTATTAAAAAAATATGAAATAAGGACAATGAAGTTCTTTTAAATTCTGATTGTGCGAATTAGAAATCATACTGTGCAAACGAGTTTAGTTCTTAAAAGGAAAGAGAAGCAACATTATGGTAGAGTAGTTAGAAAATGATTTAAACATTAAAATTGATAATATCAAGCGAGTTAGATCTATACTGGTATCAAACTATGTTTCCTTATTCAACTGCAAGCCACAACTTGTTTGCAGTTCTTAACCAGTTTATAAATCCCTGTTCGGCTTCATTTGATGACCTAAACCAGGTAGTGGGTAACTTATCCATTTTTTTCCTTTATTTTATTTTTGGCAATTGCTAGCTTTTCCAAACGCTTTATCATATTTTGTACTCTATTTATTTTGGCACTTGGTAGCTGAAACTCGACATCTAGCAACTGATTGCTAGGTCCCACTTTTTCTCATTTACTTCATTCATTTTGGCTATTGACATCAAACGGAGCCATGAGAAGTCATTTAATTTGAAAGAGGTAGAGCTAGATGAAAGGAAGAGTGATGTGCATTTTAGTCAGTTTTTATGTTGATGTAATCTAGTATTTTGTGGCAGCTTTAAGTTGTGTATATTAGTTAGCGCATATGAGATTAAGCTATAAAAATGTAACTATTATCATGCAATATAAATACATAATGTCTTTTTGGTTATTATTTGAAATACACCAAACCTAAATATGGTAATTAAACATCAAGTTATGATGTAATAAGGCTAACACATGCCTTAGAAACATTGGTAGACAATTTAAACCATAGGAAACACAAGAATACACCATAAAGGCAATTTAAGCAAATACTCGCTCTAGACCTTGTGTAACCTTGGTTATGACCCAAAGGTCATTCCTAGACCTTATTAAAATGCTAAAGAATATGTTAAAACAATTACCAAAGAAAACCAAGCTCAAAAACAAGTTAAAACACAAATTGTGCTTTAAGACTTCTTAAAGCATATTTTTGAAAAATTGTCTTAGAAATGAGTTTTGAGTGGCTAGTTGACCAAGTATACACCTTAATCAACATGTGTACTACTTAATATCACATTACGAAGCCTAAATCAATGAGATTACAAAAATTACACAAATGTGTGCACTAATTATGAATAGTACCCAAATAGTGCCTAAAATAAGTCAAATGTCTTCCGTATTGGTCAATGGTCAAATAACCCCATAAATATCTAAGGGAAAAGGATGAGCACGGTTTTAATGGTGACTCATCACCTAATGCTGCCAGAAACTTTACAAAAGAAGAAGGAAGGAGGGAAAGGTACTATTTGCTTTTTACAACAAAAATCTCACTTTTGCTTTCCTCCCTTCTCTCTCCTCTCTTCTCCTTCCTTTCTCCCCAGCATTTTATTCATTCTCTATGCTCTAAACCGTGGAAGCTCCAGCCTTCATCTTCTCCAACTTGCTTAGCTTGCCAAATGCAACTCCAAGCTCCAAATCCAAAACCAAGTGCATATTTGTGCTAGTTAGGTCAAGACCTTTCATTCTCTCTTTTCAAAATTCCAAAACCAGAAGTTGAACTCCATTGAAGTAGCTCCATTTTAATAGGAAAATACATATTCTAGAGCTATACAACACCCTCTTTGGTTTAAGGTAAGAAAAGCTCCAAAAAACTCAAGTTTTCTCCATTTCTATACATGGCTGATTTTGGCTGTTTAAGATGCCTTGCTTTATTCCTTGAACTAGCATCTATTCAATCTCCAAGAGCTTAATGTAAGCCATGCTTTGATTCCTTACCAAACTCCATTCCAAGATTCCTAAGGTAATCTTCTAATTTAGTGCATTAAGCACTCTCTTAGTATTTAACAGTTGTTTTAATGAGTCTAAGGGTTTTACTTAGTGCTCATTTGAACCTTGTTTAGAAGTATGGCAAGTGATCAAACTTCCTTGGCCGAATTCAATCAAGAGAATAAAGAGAAGAAAAGAGAAAATAGCTTGGAAATCTTAAGGTAAATGACCTACCTTAATATGGTTTAATACCTTAAGGAGGTATGTCTATGATGATACAAAATGTAGCCGAGAGCTTACAATACAACATGGGTTATATTAACCTATGAAAGAATTTGAACAAGCTTACGAACTTGTGACTAAGGAGCTAATGGTATATGAGTTAGAAAAAGAATCATAAGGTGAACTATAAAGGCTTTTATGTATTGCCATGGGATTATTGTTGTGTGCAGGTGGATTTGGGAAATTCAGTGTTTAGTTCATGTCATTGAAGGGCCTAAGAGCCATGTCATTTAAGGGCCTAAGAGCCATGTCCTTTAAGAGCCTTAGTGCTATGCAATTTAAGATTAATGCAATGTATTGTGGATTGATGTATTTGAGTGTAATTGGTGTTTTGAGAACATCCAATAAGGATTTGATTAGTGTGAGTTGATGGAATGGGAAAGACTATGCATTTGGGCATGAAAATATAGTAGAGAAGCTATGGTAAAATTGGTGTAGAAACCAAGTGTTTTGAGTGTTAGGTGAATTACTACGACCTAGGACTTACTAGGAATCATTAAAGAAAATTTGAGTAGAAATGAGTTAACCAAAGGTGTTTTGGGGAGATAGAATGACTTAGAGTTGATTAGGAGGAATTAGAGGTTAAATGGGAGTGATAATGACCTTTAAACTACAAGGGAAGAATTGTTAAGGTTAATGTGAAATTGGAGGTAAAATGTTGTGAGATGTTAAAAGATTATCTAGTAGAGAATTAATAAGTATAACCTTGTTAGTAATGAGTGGACTTGGATGATGGAAATGAAAGTTGTCTAAGAAAGATTTAGCATGGTCAAGATGCATGAGAAAAGGTTTAAGGTGTTAAGAGGATGTCTAGAAATGCATAGGTATGTGCGAGCTTGAAAAGGATAAGTAGAAAGTGTAAAGGAAAGGAAATTGTGTAAGGAGTTGGAATGAGACCAAGTCTAGTATAACTAGGTTGGTAAACAAGGAGTCATGAAGTTAGAATTGGAGAGATGAGGTTAACACACTCTAGGAAGAGTTGTGAAGAGAATTGGTAAGTAGTACCACTTGAGACGAGGCTAGGAATGATTTATAAGGAAATAATGCAAGGATGTTCAAGGTTTAAAGTGTAAACAAATTACAATATTTGGGTGAATATGTAATGGAGTTGTAACCCAAGGATGAGAGGGTTTAAATTGTTTAAATGGTGTTAGATCATGTTGGGATACATGTGGAGAGATTAGAATAAGATTGGGTAAAAGAACAAGTGGAGAATGAAGTTCAAAACTGTAAAATTTAACAGTTTAATGCATGGTCCGGGACTTGGTCCTTGGATAAAGTCCTGGACCAGCACCAAAAACATGCCAAAAATTCAGCCTAGCATTGGTCCGGGACCTAGGATAAGTACCAAGTCCCGGACCACCTCATTTTACTTGCCGAAAGTCATGCTAGACATTGGTCCAGGACCTTAGGTCCGGACAATGTCCCGGACCAGCTCAATTTACACATAAAATGTGAGTTTTAGAAAGTAAATAAAGGGGATTGTTAGGTAATGTTATTATATGATTGTCAGGGGATGTTTGGTGACATATTATGGTCATTAGGGGTGTGAGCAAGTGTGAGAAATAATGAGAAGTAAACAACTTATGAGTTAAGTTAATTAAAAGAAATTAACCACCCAATTCGATGAATGTTATAGGGTTTGAGTAATTGGACTCCGGAGGAGAGTAGACAACCGACGACAATGGTGAACGGTATGGTTTTCTTGTAGCGTGCTTGCTAACGAGGTGTCCCTTGGCTTGTGTGCTATTTGTTTATATGTTTCGACTAAACAAGATAAAGCAAGCAACCAGTTTATTGTACTTGTTGTGTGTTGTTTGAAACTAACACATCTTACTTTTGAGGACTTACTGACTATGTTTAGTAAACAATTGTATCAGAACATAACACTCCCTAATATTGGTTGGTTGTTACCCAAAAGAGGTTTAACTAATACCTTCGTCTTTGAGACTTCTACTAACTGGAGCTTGGGGGAGTGAGGAATCCAGAATGGTTCGGTCATGCTTGTATTAAGTAGGAGGTCGATTACCTTTTATTAGAGTCGACCTCCATTAGGACTCGTCTATGACTTGTTCACCTAGGGTTGACAAACAGACCCGGCCATCTTGAATTACAGTTCGAGGTGGGAGGCCAGATTAAGATTGTGTAGTGGGATCTACCTAAATCTCAACTAATTTGAGAATTATTGTTTATTCAACCAGTGCAGTTCTCGGCCGCTGGCTAGGGTTACTTTTGACCCGACTAAAATAAACAATGGACTAAGTATAACCGAATCTATTTAAAGAACGGTTGTCATATTTGAGATAAGAGGATGAATATGAGAATCAAATAATTCTCAATTTAAGGAGTTAAAAAGCTAACTCACTTACTTAAGGAACGCTTACTAAGTCGTTCAATGTGTTTGAGCGGTGATTGTTCACATGATTGCGTTGTGTTTTATTATACTTCTTATTGTTGTTGTATAAATAATCAATCGCATGTATACGGCAAAATAATCGTGCGTAGCCCCGTTAGCTTGGGGGCTACACGTTAACCGTACCAGCAAAGGTGATGAGCCCCTCGGGGCATCCATATTATATTTTGCAGGTAAACGACAGAAGACGACCCGACCTGAGAGCAGGAGCGGGTAGAAGTACTTCAGGAAGTTTGGACATTTGTTACACGAGTTGTGCATGTACACTCGTTTAGTAGATGGTATAAGTTGTAATAAGATGTATCATGTATTAGGATATGAGATACTTTGTACTCAGAATATGTATTTGATTAAGGTTTTGTATAAACTTATGTTCGGTATATTCGGGTGCATCAGACCGTAGCTAGATCTTGGAGATTTTAGTATGCCTAGTTAGTCACGTGGGTGACTAACGGCGGTAACACCAACTTGTTTAGAATTTCCGCTGTATTATTAATATAAGTAATTGGAGGTTTATGAGATGATCCCGGTTTTATGAGTTGGGGTGTTACAAAAAGTGGTATCAGAGCGTAGTTACGCTCTGATGACTAGAATTACCGAACTTAAGAGAATACCGAGTTAGAGTTTGAGTTATGGGTTAAGGTTTAAGAGATAGTGCGAGAGGTGCGTTAGTTAGGACTTCCCGGTGTTTACCGGATACCTACAATACCTACACCCGCTCTCCACATCCCTAGTTTTAAAATATGGGGAACGAACGCCTGAGAGATGAAAGTCTTCTCTTACTTTGGAAAAACCCGATCTGGCAGTTAGTTAACATTAAGCAAAACGAGAAACACCTCATTATACAATAGTTTACAAAAACTTGAAGATCTTGATTGGAGCGCAACGTTGAAATAGGCGCTGCCAACGGAATTCTGTCAATGAGAGAACAGTAATTACCGGCAACATGGGTCGACATGCTACGCAGTCGAAATAACCCGCCATACCAATAAAAGGGAAAGAACTATGAGCGCAATGGAGAGGAAAAGAGTAGTGACATGAGCATTGGACAGCAGTCCGCAGGAGTATAACAGCGGGATAATACCGCGCCTACCCGAAAGGCTAGTATGAAACGGGGAACTCCAGACCCCATACGACTCGAAAGGTTACAAAAACCTGACTGACATAGCACATACGACCATGAAAACATATGTAGATATACTCAGAAATAGGACTACGACGTAGTGCCTAAGAAGAGACAATACTCGATGACCACGACAAAGGTGTGGGAACAAGAGAGAGAATTAAGGCAAAGCAAATGAAAAAGGGTCCCCCTCAGAAGGAGGAACACCCTGACAAGTAACTTTACCGTCGAAGACAATCAGGGAGCTGCCCAGATAATTAAGTATCTAAACAAGAGGGCGAAGAAAGAGTCCTATGGACTACCAATTACATGGAGATTAGAAGAAAGTATCACGACCGACGTACATAGTACAGATAGCCCATCTTGCATGGCGCACTTGCCATAGCAAGTGCTATCACGACTAAGCTATACGGAAGCCACCATGGCAAGATAGTAGAATGTTACCACTACAATGCTTATTAATACTGGATTACAATCCATAAGAGCTGAAAAAAGAGACCTTGGAAAGGCCTAACGGCCTGACCATGACGAACTAAGGTGACATACCAGTCAGCAGGGAGCTGAACTTGGCCAGAACACAAAAAGACATGAGCATCAACGACAAACAACCGACACTACAGGTAAGGACATCAATTCCAAATCTCGAAAAGAAGAACCAAAGAGACCGCTCAACAATGAGAGCATAACCCTACCTAAGTAATAAACTACAAGGAAAGTATTACAAGATTTCATGAAGACAGATGACACAACGACTTTCAACAAGAACGGGATAGAACTCCCAGGTTGACCACTAAGGATACCAGTAATAACATTTTTCATTGAAGATGTTAGTAAACCCCATGAATGGAATCAGAGAAAATGAATTTAAGCAATAACCTACCAAGGATCAAAGACATACAATCCCGAAAGAGGGAAGCTTAGTACACCATAGAGTTGGTATGGTTGAGCCAAACGAAACCCATAAACGGCAGTTAGTATTGTTTGCCTAACTCGTTAGTACCCTAGTATGGTTAATCATTGACAGGTGGTGTAGTCAACGAACGTTGAACAAAACATTAAGATGGAAGCACATGGTATCCAAGATAAATACCTAACTTAGACACCGTAAGACAGATGCCTAATACGAACCTAACCTTAATTGCTAAAAGACGCAAGTCTATGAGAGCGACGGTATCGCCACAGATACTAATTAACCCCAGACTACCTGAGCGGACTTCCATAGTAGGAAGCACAATGCAGTAACTTATCATGAAATCCAATACTACATCTAAGGATGTAACCTAACGGTTGATAGAACCCAAAGAACCAGAAGCTTATAAGAATAACCTATGGATGAGTAAGAGTACAGTAGTGAACCGAGCACCGGCTCTCACTCAATGACATTAAGCACTAAGAGCTTACGAGCCAAGGATGTTAACCACATCAGAGCAGAGGTGCAAGAAGGCATAAGAGGGTTATCAAGCGATTCAAGCCATGAACGAACTACAATTTGTAGATACAACTGGTTACAAAAAAAACTTATGATTTAATTATAGAGGAATTGCCAGAATGGGCATCAATGAGAATATAGAGATGATACAATAGACGGGGGCGGAGAACGAACCACTCCTTTTAGGGTGGGGACACCTCTCCTTGTTGTGAGACCTTTGAGTGGGGATAAACCCCTCAAAATGCGCTTTCACTTATTAGAGATAGAATGCTCTTTTATTAGAGAACGGAAACCGTAAACCTTGAAGTTCCTTGGAACATTCCAGTTACATATATAAATAAGGAAAACTGTGTAGACAGACCTTACATTCGATGCCCAGAATTCAAGAGCAGTAATCATCGGAGATAAACACTATGAGTGCACAATATGGCATGTCAAGTGACCAATGCTCAGAAGAGCTTGTGACACTATGTAATAATTTTTCTTTAGCCAGCCAAATTACATGGTAAACTACACCCTAAATGAAGAATCAATGTCAGGGAGACTAACATACACACGAACCCGATTTGAAGCAAAACATCTTCATATTAAGAGAGAACAATCTTACGGCATGATACGGTAACCGCCATACACCAAACTTAGAGAACTCCCAGTGTATACACAAGAAAGGGATTGAATATAAGACAGAACGTTAGAGTAAACGATTGAGGAGTTGCACCACCAATGGGAAATAGAATAAAGGCAAGCTACCGTAGTAGCGGAGGCCATGAAAACAATACCTGTCGAATGAATTAATTCATGGTGTGCAGCAAAGCGACCATTATATATAACCGTAAAATATTCGCATGTAGGCAATTAGACTTATGAGCTAAAACCGATGTAAGTGAGGAAATGAGATGGAAGACAAACTGTGCATTAACGCCAGTAGTCTAGACCATGCGATGAACGATTTCACAGAAAGCACACTGTCCATTCCTTAAGGAACTGGAAGTGCATTCCTAGTAGATCAAACTTGAGAAACAAGATAATAGGCTTTATGGAAAGAGACCTCAATTACTAAAGGATCGAGTCCGTACTAAATACAGAGAGAAGGTAGAACATATCATATCTAAGAACACATGAGATGGATTTCCCTTGATTAAGTTCAAGAAGAACGATAAGTGTTATCATAGGATGATGAGGGAGGAGATCAAAAATAGAATACTTCATAAATTAGCAATAGCTAAACGTGTGACGGACACTACGAGTATACTAAAATGAGATGTGGGATGACTGCACTCCATAGGGGCTTGCAGGCATGACAGACTCATTTATGAGTTAGTCGGGTAAGTAGTAATATATCAGTAAGGTAACAAAATACCCCAATTTAGAAAGAAACCCTAGTTCCCGGAAGTCCCAGAAACGCTAGAAACCCTAATTCTTGAAAGTCCTGGAAATCCTAGGAACCCTAGTTCCTGAAAATCCCAGAAGTCTTGGAAACTCCATAAACGACCTTAGAAACTTTAGGAAAGCCTTGAAAACTTAATAAGACCCTAGGAAACCCTACTAACCAGAGACGGGAAGCCTTAGAAAATTCTACATGACCCGGTAAAATTCTAGTAACCGGAAATGTCCCCATAGCTAGTTTTACTCCATCATAATCATCTTTCTCCTTAGGAAACACCTTAAGCGGCTTGGTAATCACGAGGTGGCGACCTAGTTTTGGTAAGCACGAGGTGGCGACCTAGTTGAGGTAAGCACGAGGTGGCGACCTGGTAGGTAGGAAGCTCGAGGTGGCAACCTAGTTAACCTAAGCACGAGGTGTCGAGAAGCACAAGGTGTCAAGAAATTATTGGTTAGCATGCTGTCCAATAGGAAACCCTCTCAGGAAGGAAACCCCCTCAGGAAGGAAACCCTCTCGAGAAGGAAACCCCCTCAAGAAAGAAACCCTCTCAGGAAGGAAACCCTCTTATGAAGGAAACCCACTCATGAAGAAACGTATGTGTGGAAATTTAGGAAACCCTCTCATGAAGAAACGTATTAGGTTTCCCTCAGATGAAGAAACGTGCCTTAAGCAATTACACATATAAGTGGCACCAAGAACAAGGACTTAGCTAGATTTATCTTGACCTTTCTTCACCATGAAGTAACCTTAGACCACCTATCCAAACAAAGCCTTAAGAGAGGCATCCAAGTCATGCCAAACATGGCCTTAGGTGGTCAGCCACATAAATGCTTCATTTAATGCTCATTAATGTTATACTTAATGCCTTGTAATGATTACATTTCAGCCCATCATTGCTCCTGCAATTGCAGACCTCCCCTAGAACTTCCCAGCCCTTGGATGTGTTCATATTACTTATTCAAATCAAGGGCTACAAAGATAGATAGGTGGTATGGTGATGTGTCACCCTTATAAGACTTACCTTAGTCTTAAGACTTCTTCCCTTTGCCTATAAGAAGAGAGCCACGACCTGGACTACTACCACACCTCAATATACTTCTAATAACTCCATAAACACAGATAAACTCGAATTATAAGGTGAATCAAGCCAGCCAGCCAAGAACAACAAAATAGAAGCCAATTATCTTCCCAGTGCAGAATCCTTGTAAAGGTGAGAGGATTTGGAAGCCTTCCCAAGCGAATCTATTGGAGTTATTCATATCCCCATGTAGCTATTTGAATTTCCTAACTGGTGGTGAAGAGAGATGGCGAGAAGGAGCCAGGTAGTTCCCGTGCTCCACCAATCTTTCCTCATGTGTCAATTCTGGCAACGCTTTCTGTTTGTGCTATTTTCAGCAGCTTATACTGCTTATCGCTTCTAAATATTTTCATGGTGTAAAAGTATACTATTCAATGGTGATTTTTATGTATAATAATCCCCAAGAAGTTCAGGGAAACTTGGTGAACAAACCTTGAACTTTTGATGTCAGTTTTTGTGAATTTGGCGCTTTAACTTGAAGCCAGCTTGGTATGTGATTTTCGTGAATAACATCCATGGGTTTTTATCTAAAAATGATGAGTAATTATCCCTCTAAAATATTCCAGTTCGTGGGTAAGTTCTCCAGTTGAGTTTTTATGAGTTAAAGGTAAGACAAGACATAAAAACGTGCTTTAAGACCTTTCTGGTCTCTATTCAAATTATGAAGGGGTTTTCGGAGGTTTCTTGCTTTGGTTTCGTGACCAAATACTCATAATATGTTGATATTGAACTGGTTAAAAGGTGGGTTGAATTTATACATAGGTAAGACCTTAAACAAGAGGCTGTTTTTAAGGTACTTTCAAGGTGTTCATGATGTGTTTTAACTTGGTTTTTGCTTGGTTGTTGGTGGCTATGTGCTTTGATTCTTCTTGGTATTTTGTGTGGATGATTTATTAAGGTTGATAACGTGGTTGGACCACTTAATCACTTGGTATTCACTTTGGAATCTGGTTACACAAGTTTATGTGGCCTCGGAGGCCGAACCCTAATTTTTCCCCACTACCAATGAATTGTGGGTAAGCCATCATGATCTACTCTATGGGCTAATGACTCGTAGGGAGTGTGCACACTTTAGGATATGGGGTGAGGTAGAGAGTTCAGACTCTATAAATCTAGGCGTACGGCCACAGAGGTCAGACTCTATAAATCTGGGCATACGGCCATTGGAAGAGGTCGGACTCTATAAATCCGGGCATACGGCCATTGTTTTTGTGGATGTGGAATTTGTGGTTAAACTTGGTATACGTCATGGAACTTGATGGATCTTGATATGATAATGCTTATTACATGTGTGTTGTTATGGTATTGTATACTCGAAGGTAAAATGTATTTATAGGTGCTGAAGAAGGTTCTGATGTGATATGTTTAATCTTGTGGTTATTACATGTTATTTTGTGAGTGTATACTTATGCACTTTGGTAATATTTGTTGTGGTTTCTGGTGATATATGTTGGTGTGGTTCTTTGATGTTAGAAATGATTTCTTAAAGAGTTTTATAAGCTAAATGTATTTTACATGTAGTGGCAAGAATTACTCATCTTTGCTAATGTTTGTTTTCTGGCATGTGCACTGTGGTCTTTTCTCTGTGATTTGTATGACTGACCACAGGAACAGGTTAAGAAGTTGCATGAGAGAGAAAGAAGCTAAAGAGACCAGAGACTGAAGTTAGAAGATGATGTAGTTTTTCAATTAAGTTCGGTTGTTATAGGTTTAAACACATTTGTATATGCTAGTAAAGATGGTGAAAGTTAATACCTCGTTCTGAAAGATGTTAGTCGATGTTAGTGAGTAAGGTTATGGTTGATTTTTGAATATATATATATATATATATATAAAGTTTAAGAGTTTAACTTAATTTGGTATAGTAGTGGTATTTAGCCTTAGCATCCATAGTGAGTATGGGTGTGGTGGTAGCACCCCGACTAGTTTTGTAAGTCTTCCGCTGTATATATTGTTATCAAAGAAGAAAAAAATATTAGAGCCAAGAAAAGTGGGGTGTTACATTGTGGTATCAGAGCAATAGGTAATAGATCGGGGAACAGATAGGTGGTCATTGTCTGAATTTTTGTGTGTGAATGCTTGTGTGTGAATGCTTGTGTATGAATGTTTGATTGTTTATGATCTTGTGACTAACATGTATGTGTGTAGAATGGTAACTACACATGAAGGGAGGCCAAAAGGGGCCAGCTTGAAACCCTAACGGATTTGAGCTCTTAGCATGGGTAGAAATCAGAGTAGCGTGTCGGAAGCGTGGTGTTGGAGAAGCCACTCGGGAATTAGAGAGCAAAATGATGAAGTAAACACCCACATCATTTGATTGAAGTTAGTTATCAAGTTTCAGGGGAAACTTTATTTTGAGGAGGGGAGGATGATTAAGGAAAGCATAAGGATGAAAGTCATAGGTTATGGTAATCCAGGGGTGAAGTGGTGTGTCTAATGTGTTTATCATGATATGTCTGAAATTCTATGCCTTGATTATGTTTACCTAATCTAATTATGTGAAATAGGTAAGACTTGTGGAGTTGTGCTTGTTGTTATTTAATGTGTTATTGCTACTTATAGCACAAGTGAGATTTTTGCTCTAGTGGTTAATGTTTTGTGGTGTTACTGAGTCTTGTGGTAAGCATAAGCTTCGGGGACGAAGCTTTGTTTAAGGAGGGGAGAATGAAATACCCCAAGTTAGAAAGAAACCCTAGTTCCCGGGAGTCCCGGAAGTCCCGGAAACGCTAGAAACCCAAATTCTTGAAAGTCCCGAAAATCCTAGGAACCCTAGTTTCTGAAAATCCCGGAAGTCTTGGAAACTCCATAAACGACCTTAGAAACTTTAGGAAAGCCTTGAAAACTTAATAAGACCCTAGGAAACCCTACTAACCAGAGACGGGAAGCCTTAGAAAATTCTACAAGACCCGGTAAAATTCTAGTAACCGGAAATGCCCCCATAGCTAGTTTTACTTCATCATAATCACCTTTCTCCTAAGGAAACACCTTAAGCGGCTTGGTAATCATGAGGTGGCGACCTAGTTGAGGTAAGCACGAGGTGGCGATCTAGTTGAGGTAAGCACGAGGTGGCGACCTGGTAGGTAGGAAGCTCGAGGGGGCAACCTAGTTAACCTAAGCACGAGGTGTCGGGAAGCACGAGGTGTCGAGAAGCACGAGGTTTCAAGAAATTATTGGTTAGCATGCTGTCCAATAGGAAACCCTCTCAGGAAGGAAACCCCCCATGAAGGAAACCCTCTCAGGAAGGAAACCCCCTCAAGATAGAAACCCTCTCAGGAAGGAAACCCTCTTATGAAGGAAACCCACTCATGAAGAAACATATGTGTGGAAATTTAGGAAACCCTCTCATGAAGAAACGTATTAGGTTTCCCTCAGATGTAGAAATGTGCTTTAAGCTATTACACATATAAGTGGCACCAAGAACAAGGACTTAGCTAGATTTATCTTGACCTTTCTTCACCATGAAGTAACCTTAGACCACCTATCCAAACAAAGCCTTAAGAGAGGCATCCAAGTCATGCCAAAAGTGGCCTTAGGTGGTCAGACACATAAATGCTTCATTTAATGCTCATTAATGTTACATTTAATGCCTTGTAATGATTAAATTTCAGCCCATCATTGCCCATGCAATTGAAGACCTCCCCTATAACTTCCCAACCCTTGGATGTGTTCATATTACTTATTCAAATCAAGGGCTACAAAGATAGATAGGTGGTATGGTGATGTGTCACCCTTATAAGACTTACCTTAGTCTTAAGACTTCTTCCCTTTGCCTATAAGAAGATAGCCACGACCTGGAATACTACCACACCTCAATATACTTCTAAAAACTCCATAAACACAGAGAAACTCGAATTATAAGGTAAATCAAGCCAGCCACCCAAGAACACCAAAACAGAAGCAAATTACCTTCCCATTGCAGAATCCGTGTAAAGGTGAGAGGATTTGGAGGCCTTCCTAAGCGACTCTATTGGAGTTCCACATATCCCCGCGTAGCTATTTTAATTACCTAACTGGTGGTGAAGAGATATGGCAAGAAGGAGTCAGGTAGTTCCCGTGCTCCATCAATCTTTCCTCATGTGTCAATTCTAGCGGCGCTTTTTGTTTGTGCTATTTTCAGAAACTTATACTACATATCGCTTGTAACTATTTTCATGGTATGAAAGTAGACTCGTCAATGGTGATTTTTATGTATAATAAGCCCCGAGAAGTTATGGGAAACTTGGTGAACAAACCTTGAACTTTTGATGTCAGTTTCGGAGAATTTGGTGCTTTAACTTGAAGCCAGCTTGGTGTGTGATTTTCGTGAATAACTTCCGTGGGTTTGTAGCTAGAAATGATGAGTACTTATCCCTCTAAAATATTCCAGTTCTATGGTAAGTTCTCCAGTTTAGATTTTACGAGTTAAAGGTAAGACAAGACATAAAAACGTGCTTTAAGACCTTTCTGATATTTATTCAAATTATGAAGGGGTTTTGGAGGTTTCATGATTTATTTTTGTGACCCAATACTCATAATATGTTGATACTAAACTGGTTAAAAGGTGGGTTGAATTTATACAGAGGTAAGACCTTATACAAGAGGTTGTTTTTAAGGTATTTTCAAGGTGTTCATGATGTGTTTTAACTTGGGTTTTTCTTGGTTGATGGTGGCTATGTGCTTTGATTCTTCTTGGTATGTTGTGTGGATTATTTATTAAGGTTGAGGATGTGGTTGGACCACTTAATCACTTGGTATTCTCTTAGGAATCTGGTTACACAAGTTTATGAGCCCTCAGAGGCCGAACACTAATTTTTCCCTACTACCAATGAATTGTGGGTAAGCCATCATGATCTACTCTATGGGCTGATGACTCGTAGGGGATGTGCACACTTAAGAACATGGGGTGAGGTAGAGAGGTCAGACTCTATAAATCTGGGCATACGGCCACAGAGGTCAGACTCTATAAATCTGGGCATACGGCCATTGGAAGAGGTCAGACTCTATAAATCCGGGCATATGGCCATTGTTTTTGTGGATGTGGAATTTGTGGTGAAACTCGGTATACGTCATGAAACGTGATGGATCTTCATATGATAATGCTTATTACACGTGTGTTGTTAGGGTATTGTATACTCAAAGGTAAAATGCATTTATAGGTGCTGAAGAAGGTTCTGATGTGATGTGTTTAATCTTGTGGTTATTACACGTTATTTTGTGAGTGTATACTTGTGCACTTGGGTAATATTTGTTGTGGTTTCTGGTGATATATGTTGGTGTGGTTCTTTGATGTTACATATGATTTCTTAAAGAGTTTTATATGCTAAATGTATTTTACATGTGGTGGCAAGAATTACTCATCTTTGCTGATGTTTGTTTTCTGGCATGTGCCCTGTGGTCTTTTCTCTGTGATTGTATGACTGACCACAGGAACAGGTTAAGAAGTTGCATGAGAGAGAGAAGCTAAAGAGACCGGAGACTAAAGTTAGAAGAAGACGTAGTATTTCAATTAAGTTTGGTTGTAATAGGTTTAAACACATTTGTATAAGCTAGTAAAGATGGTGAAAGTTAATACCTAGTTTTGAAAGATGTTAGTCGATGTTAGTGAGTAAGGTTATGATTGATTTTTGAATATATATATATATAGAGTTTAAGAGTTTAAATTAATTTGATAGAGTAATGGTATTTATCCTTAGCATCTACAGTGAGTGTGGGTGTGGCGGTAGCACCCCGACTAGTTTTGTAAGTCTTCCGCTGTGTATATTGTTAACAAAGAAGAAAAAAATTAGAGCCAGGAAAAGTGGGGTGTTACAGGTACCCCATATATGTAAATGAGTAGTGTAAGGAACACGAGAAGTAGTCGACTCCGTAGTATGGTCAGCGACGCAAGATCAGACAAGAGCAGCTAATTACCTCGAATAGTTGAAGAGAAAGATCGCAGTTAAACTTACGACACAAATGAATCAGAGAACTTATTCCAGACAGAAAATGATTAAACATTATGAAGTGCGAGGAGCATGGATTATTAAGTACAGACATATGACATGTCTATAAACTTTAGAGAAAACTGTAAAGGGCAATAAGCACTAAACAGTAGTTTCAGATTAAGTATCATCCTCAGACCAAAGATCTGTTGGGAAGAACAATTTAGACACTTGAGAGAACACTAAGAGTACGAGCATTAGAACTTTAGAGAGAATAGGATAGACAAGTTGCACTCATCAAGACCGTGTATAAGTAAAGTTAACACGCGTCCATATTTATATGAGCGAAAAAAACGCTTAGCGTATGTCTACGTACCAAGTACGTAAACTACGATGTGCATAGCACAAAAGAATTTGTTTTAGTACATATGTATACATTCTGAGATTAATTATGGTCATTACGCACAGAAGATGCGAATACCATACGTAATACATACCTATCTTGTTTACTCTGGTGTGAGAATACAAGTGAAAAGGAGTAGAGAGACTCCAGGGGAACTAAATCCCTACGGTATATATTTATATGAGACCGATTATGGTAATAGTAAGAGGTATGAATCGGTATGATTATGAGGTAAGAATCAGTGAGAAACCGATGTAGAACCTAGTAAGAATCAAATTCCCTAGGTAATTGCTGAGAGGTGAACTGAGAATGTTTGATTGATGAACTGAGTCCACATTTGGAGATGTATTGATTATGACTAGAATGACTAAAAGATAGAAAATTGGAAATAAGTGAATTATTTGATGTTTGAAATTGACGTGGGAGGTGAAACTTGATTCCCGAGGATCAAGGGAAACCGAACATAAATTAGGGTGGAAGGAAAGTTCAACACTGATGCTGATCACATCAGGGTCAGATAATTCCTGAAACTCCCTACAGTGGTCACAATTAATCACGTTAAGAATAAATGCAATAGCATAAAGTGGAATTGGAGTTTACTTGTATTTTCAATTAGAGGAATTATTCCTTACTTGACCTCGTAAAAAGGATTTCCTTTTTACTGAGTCTCGCCCATGAAGTCGAGGACGTATGTGCCTTTGTCTTTGGACCGGTGACATGGGGAGAACAGAGTGGTTTTGTATTTCCAGCCCATGAAGTCGAGGATAAATGTGCCTTAGTCTTCAGACCAGTGACATGGGGGGAATACGATAAAAGTATGTGATTGTTTTAATCTTCCAAAGGACCACGGACCAGAGAGCGTAAGCGTCCAATAGTTGGTACTTGTGGGTGATATCTTGTATTACTCGCTCATGAAGCCGAGGACCTGAGAGCCTTTGTCTTCTGACCGATGACATGAGGAGGATGCAACAAAGAGAATTTTGAGTGTCATACATGCTGAGACATGTTGTGTGGTATTTTTAGTATACATATATGACAGATCATATGAGTCTGTAGGTTTATATATATAAACAAGATCTATATGATCTATGGTATGAGGTTGTACGTGTATTCTAATGATATAAGATGCACAGCATTTAAGGGGGGTAGAGTGAAATACCCCAAACCTAAATATGGTGATTAAACATCAAGTTATGATGTAATAAGGCTAAAACATGCCTTAGAAACATTGGTAGACAATTTAAACCATAGGAAACACAAGAATACACCATAATGGCAATTTAAGCAAATACATGCTCTAGACCTTGTGTAACCTTGGTTATGACTCAAAGGTCATTCCTAGACCTTATTAAAATGATAAATAACATTTTAAAACAATTACCAAAGAAAACTAAGCTCAAAAACAAGTTAAAACACAAATTGTGCTTTAAAACTTCTTAAAGCACATTTTTGAAAAATTGTCTTAGAAATGCGTTTTGAGTGGCTAGTTGACCAAGTATACACCTTAGTCAACATTTGTACTAATTATATCACATTAGGAAGCCTAAATCAATGAGATTACAAAATTTTCACAAATTTGTGCACTAATTATGAATAGTACCCAAATATTGCCCAAAATAAGTCAAATTTCTTCCTTATTGGTCAATGGTCAAATAACCCCCTAAATATCTAAGGGAAAGGGAGGGGGCACGGTTTTAATGGTGAATCATCACCTAATGCTGCCAGAAACTTTACAAAATAAGAAGGAAGGAGGGAAAGGTACTATTTGCTTTTTACAACAAAAATCTCACTTTTGCTTTCCTCCCTCCTATCTCCTCTCTTCTCCTTCCTTTCTCCCCCAAATTTTCTTCATTCTCTTTTCTACAAACCATGGAAGCTCCAGCCTTCATCTTCTTCAACTTGCTTTGCTTGCCAAATGCAACTCCAAGCTCCAAATCCAAAACCAAGTACATATTTCTGCTAGTTAGGTCAAGACCTTTCATTCCATCTTTTCAAAATTCCAAAACCAGAAGTTGGACTTCATTGAAAGAGCTCCATTTGAAGAGGAAAATTCTTATTCTAGAGCTATACAACACCCTCTTTGGTTTAAGGTAAGAAAAGCTCCAAAAAAACTCAAGTTTCCTCCATTTCTATACATGGCAGATTTTGGCTGTTTAAGATGCCTTGTCTTATTCCTTGAATTAGCATATATTCATTCTCCAAAAGCTTAATGGAATCCATGCTTTGATTCCTTACCAAACTCTATTCCAAGATTTCTAAGGTAATCTTCCAATTTAGTGCATTAAGCACTCTCTTAGTATTTAAGAGTTGTTTTAATGAGTCTAAGGGTTTTAATTAGTTCTCTTTGTCTTAATTTGAACCTTGGTTATAAATATGGCAAGTGATCAAACTTCCTTGGCTGAATTCAATCAAGGGAATCAAGAGAATAAGAGAGAAAATAGCTTGGAAATCTTAAGGTAAATGACCTACCTTAATGTAGTTTAATACCTTAAGGAGGTGTGTCTATGATGATACAAAATGTAGCCGAAAGCTTACAATACATGGGTTGTGCTAACCTAGGAAAGAATTTGAACAAGCTTATGAAGTTGTGACTAAGGAGCTAATGGTATATGAGTTAGAAAAAGAATCATAAGGTGAACTATAAAGGCTTTTATGTATTGCCATGGGATTATTGTTGTGTGCAGGTGGATTTGGGAAATTCAGTGTTTAGTTCATGTCATTTAAGGGCCTAAGAGCCATGTCATTTAAGGGCCTAAGAGCTATGTCATTTAAGAGCCTTAGTGCTATGCAATTTAAGATTAATGCAATGTATTGTGGATTGATGTATTTGAGTGTAATTGGTGTTTTGAGAACATCCAATAAGGATTTGATTAGTGTGAGTTGATGGAATGGGAAAGACTATGCATTTGGGCATGAAAATATAGTAGAGAAGCTATGGTAAAATTGGTGTAGAAACTAAGTGTTGTGAGTGTTAGGTGAATTACTATGACCTAGGACTTACTAGGAATCATTAAAGGAAATTTGAGTAGAAATGAGTTAACCAAAGGTGTTTTGGGGAGATAGAATGACTTAGAGTTGATTAGGAGGAATTAGAGGTTAAATGGGAGTGATAATCACCTTTAAACTACAAGGGAAGAATTGTTAAGGTTAATATGAAATTGGAGGTAAATATGTTATGAGATGTTAAGAGATTGTCTAGTAGAGAATTAATAAGTATAACCTTGTTAGTAATGAGTGGACTTGGATGATGGAAATGAAAGTTGTCTAAGAAAGATTTAGCATGGTCAAGATGAATGAGAAAAGGTGTAAGGTGTTAAGAGGATGTCTAGAAATGCATAGATATATGCAAGCTTGAAAAGGATGAGTTGAAAGTGTAAAGGAATGGAAATTGTGTAAGGAGTTGGAATGAGACTAAGTCTAGTATAACTAGGTTGGTAAACAAGGAGTCATGAAGTTAAAATTAGAGAGATGAGGTTAACAAATTCTAGGAAGAGTTGTGAAGAGAATTGGTAAGTAGTACCACTTGAGACGAGGCTAGGAATGATTTATAAGGAAATAATGTAAGGATGTTCAAGGTTTAAAGTGTAAACAAATTACAATATTTGGGTGAATATGTAATGGAGTTGTAACCCAAGGATGAGAGGGTTTAAATTGTTTAAATGGTGTTAGAACATGTTGGGATACATGTGGAGAGATTAGAAGAAGATTGAGTAAAAGAACAAGTGGAGAATGAAGTTCAAAACTGTAAAATTTAACAGTTTAATGCATGGTCCGGGACTTGGTCCATGGATAAAGTCCTGGACCAGCACCAAAAACATGCTGAAAATTCACCCTAGCATTGGTCCGGGATCTAGGATAAGTACCAAGTCCCGGATCACCTTATTTTATTTGCCGAAAGTCATGCTAGACATTGGTCCGGGACCTTAGGTCTGGACCATGTCCTGGACCAGCTCAATTTACACATAAAATGTGAGTTTTAGAAGGTAAATGAAGGGGGCTTGTTAGGTAATGTTATTATATGATTGTCAGGGGATGTTGGTGACATAATATGGTCATTAGGGGTGTGAGCAAGTGAGAGAAATAATGAGAAGTAAACAACTTATGTGATTAAGCTTGAACTACAATGAATAAGTAGTTATTAGTTGGAAATCGTTAGTGAAGATATGAGTTAGGTTAATTAAAAGAAATTAACCACCCAATTCAATGAATGTAATAGGGTTTGAGTAAGTGGACTCCGGAGGAGAGTAGATAACCGACGACAACGGTGAACGGTATGGTTTTCTTGTAGCTTGCTTGCTAACGAGGTGTCCCTCGGCTTGTATGCTATTTTGTTTATATGTTCCGACTAAACAAGATAAAGCTTGCAACCGGTTTATTGTACTTGTTGTGTGTTGTATGAAACTAACACAACTTACTTTTAAGGACTTACTAACTATGTTAAGTAAACAATTGTAAGAGAACATAACACTCCCTAGTATTGGTTGGTTAATACCCGAAAGAGGTTTAACTAACACCTTCATCTTTGACACTTCTACTAACTGGAACTTGGGGGGAGTGAGGAATCCAGAATTGTTCGGTCATGCATGTATTAAGTAGAAGGTCGGTTACCTTTTATTAGAGTTGACCTCCATTGGGACTCGTCTATGACTTGTTCGCCTAGGGTCGACAAACAGACCCGGGCACCTTGAATTATAGTTCGAGGTGGGAGGCCAGATGAAGATGGTGTGGTGGGATCTACCTAAATCCCAACTAATTTGAGAATTATTGTTTATTCAACCAGCGCAGTTCTCGGCCGCTGGCTAGGGTTACTTTTGACCCGACAAAAATAAACAATGGACTAAGTATAACCGAATCTATTTAAAGAACGGTTGTCATATTTGAGATAAGAGGATGAATATGATAATCAATGAATTCTCAATTTAAGGAGTTAAAAAGCTAACTCACTTACGTAAGGAACGCTTACTAAGTCGTTCAATGTGTTTAAGCGGTGATTGTTCACATGATTGCGTTATGTTTTATTATACTTCTTATTGTTGTTGTATGAATAATCAATCGCATGTATATGACAAAATAGTCATGCGTAGCCCCGTTAGCTTGGGGGCTACACGTTAACCGTACCAGCAAAGGTGCTGAGCCCCTCGGGGCATCCATATTATATTTTGTAGGTAAACGACAGAAGACGACCCGACTTGAGAGCAGGAGTGGGTAGAAGTACTTCAGGAAGTTTAGACTTTTGTTACACGAGTTGTGCAAGTACACTCGTTTAGTAGATAGTATAAGTTGTAGTAAGATGTATTAGGATATGAGATACTTTGTACTGAGAATATGTATTTGATTAAGATTTTGTATAAACTTATGTTCGGTATATTCGGGTTCATCAGACCGTAGCTAGATCTTGGAGATTTTAGTATGCCTAGTTAGTCACGTGGGTGACTAACAGCGGTAACACCAACTTGTTTAGAATTTCTGCTGCGTTGTTAATATAAGTAATTGGAGGTTTATGACATGATCTCGGTTTTATGAGTGTGGGTGTTACATTATTATTGTTCTTTCTCGGTTTACTTGTCTATAAGTTGCAGTGGATTTAGAATCTTACAAACAGATCATACACATTGTAGGAATATCAAATACAACAACACATGCGCGAGAAATACAAAGTGCAACAAAAATGTTGAAGTAGTACATTTATTATCTTTTTTATAGAGGGATAGCTATGTAGACGAAATCGTTAATTTTTAGGAGTGTTATATATATTTAGCCAACCCAACCCAACCCAACCCAACCATACTATAAATTTTCAACCCTTATGCATTCATATTACACCACACAAAACCCCTATATGCATAAAAAGATTGTACTATGCCATAGTAGTCCATTAACCCTTCCACTAAGTATCAAAGGGAATACAAACCAAATGTTTAAGAAATGTTGATTCAGAACATGGTGGAGCACATTTTGTTCGGTGCGTAGATAAGCAGAATTGTCCAAACAATTAGGTTGTGATCGATGACAACGTGTTAAAAAATAGACTTTTAAATGTCGACATTAATCTGTCTATTTAATGTGGAGATTAATTGTAACCCAACAAAGAACCGTTCATTAGTGACATTATTCCTTTTGAGTGGAAAAGGTATTGTGTAGGATCGGGTGGCTGACTCAAACCAATCCAAGTTGTGAGTCTAAGAGTTGGTTTGACTCAATCGGTCTTTAAGGGTAAGAAACACTTTTGGACGTAGAGGCACTCAATCTAACTGGTTAAACTAAGTGTGCGGAAGACTTGAAGAAACTGAAACGAATTAATGCTTGAAAGATAGACAGACTTTGTGGAGCTAAATGGATTAACACTCGAAAGGTGGAGGGACTCTGTCGAACTCAGCATGATACACAATATAAGTTATTTTATTTCCTGGTCAAAACAAAACAACTTATAATGCCCACTCAGTAGATGAGATCTACTTCGTGGTTTTCACTCACTCACCCAATACAATCTCTGATCAGCTCAATGATAAGTGTAGTGAAAACTAGGTCATACCTAGAATGACTCTGTCAATATGCACAAACGAATCTAGTACTTATCTCTCTCTTTCTCTCTCTCTCTCTCTCTAAAATCGGTAAAGCTTTCTCTAAACAAATGCTCTAAATAATTCTCTCTCGAAAGATGCAGTAAGAAACGAAATGACAACTCTCATATATAGTGGAGTCGTTGAGGGAGTCTGCTTCCGAAATTTCTACCATCTGAACGTTGTAGTTACTTGTAGTTGCTTAAAATCCGGTCCTAACTTCTTTGTGAACGTTGCTAAGCCTTGGCCCTTAATTTTCATACAATTACCAATCCATTGGACTACTTGGCAACGTTCAATTATGACTCTCACGTCTGATGTAACAGATTGACTCTATCAGTTCTGAAATTTCAGGAACCAACGACTCTTTCCTTGAATTTTGGAAGTTGGAGCCAAATTTCGGAAGCTGGAGCCAAGTCTTCAGATTAGTGCCACGTTGAGAGAATTTTGGTCCAAGTCTGAACGTTGATGACCGTTTTAAGTCAATGTAGTTGATGTACTTGCTCCTTAATTTTAGTAACTGCCCGACAGACTCTCTCGAATTATCAGAAAGTCAAGGCTTTGGATTTTGCTCACTTTTTGCATGAATTTCATCCAAAGATGATAGTTGATGACTGTTATGGTTTAGTGGACGTTGCTTCTTGAATTTCATAACTAATTGATGAATTCACATAGATGGACTCTCTCACTCTTTCGGTAAGGACTGAGAGACTCATTCGATCTAAGAGCTCACTCGATCTTTCAAGGTTGACTGACTCTGTCTTGTTTTGAGAAGTGTGATTGACTCATTTGATCTGGTTGACTATCTCAGCAACACCTTCATACTCCAACAGTTTCCCCTTTGTTGCTGATGATAGCAAAACTCTTTTTGTTAATCCCGAATGAGTCAATCTGCAAAACAAGACAAGAGCAAAAAGAATTTTGGGGAACTGACCCTGTCCAAGTTCCCCCTTAATCACAACATAGATTGATTAACTCTGTTAGAGTTCCCCCTGAATCGAAAAAGGGAATATATGACTAAGTTAAGAAAACTGCAACCAACATGATCTAGTACCTACAGAGTAAAAACAAAACAGAATATCCAAACTTCACCTAAGACCTAGTCGCACAGAGATAGAGTCAATCCAGAACATAACCAGAGTGACCCGTTCGTAGAGAGACAGGATTCACTACTTCCCCCCTTTTGTTGTCATCAATAAGGGAAGTTTGCAACGGAGTCTAAGTCAATCTGTACATTAAAAAACAAATAGACTGCATCCATAACGCAAACATACTCATGGATGACAAGGGGCAAGAAGTATTGTCATATTCCACAATACCATTCATTGCCACATACTCATAACTTGTAATGATCCTTGTTGCATTGCATTGTATTTTGAAGAGTTTATAGCTCTATATTTGCAATTCATAGATATTTAACAAGTTAAGCACACAGGGACTGTCTCCATCCCCCAGACTTTTCTCTCCACCCATGTAACAGCTTTGGGCCAACTTTCCCAGGTTTTGCACCCTTAGGAAGTTAGGTGATGAAGCACCCTTAAAGGCTTAATAACAGAGTGGACGAGGTCTGTTTTGGTTCAGGAGAAACAAGTTAGCGGAGTACCTTGCCTTTGTCCTCTCTCCCTTTTTTTGTTTTTGTTTTTTTAAATGAAAATCGCAAAGGGACACAAAGAATAGACACAATCTATCAATATGAGAACACGAATTGACTCAAACAGTATGCAAGCAACACCTACTAATTAGTACAACCAAAGGAGGAGAGAGACTACCGTCTTACATTGATTAAGTTATTCCGATTGCTGAATGGAGTGCCTCGAATCTGGTGGTAGGAAGAGGCTTGGCAAAGATATCTGCTAGCTGATCCTCTATTGGAACAAAGTCAAGTTGAATTAGCTTTTTCTCAACACAGTCCTTCAAGAAATGGAAACGTATTTCAATGTGTTTGGTTCTTCATTGTGTTTCCAGAGATTTTAAATGCGTAATTATTATCACAGAAAATACCAATTTGATCTCTGCAAAATTTTGCTTTGTAGAGGACCAAGAGTCTAAGCATAGACAAAGGAATTTTGCATTGCTAGATGTACTCTTTCGATCATGGAGGGAATCTATCCAGTCAGAATCACTAAAACCAGATAAAGTAATATAGGGGAACGAAGGTACCATTGATGAAGTTGACTGGTTCCTTTTAAGTATCGAAAGATTCGCTTGACCACCTTGAGATGGGATTGTTTGGGTGCTGCTTGAAAGCGAGCACATAGACAGACTTGGTCGTCCGAATTGATGGCATTTAGACACTTCTTGTACATATTACCTTCTTTACGTCCTGTGGCTACTAAAGATCCTGTACGTTCATCAAAAACTTTGCAATCGACAGATGAGAAAAGTACTAAATTGAATCTTTCACAAATTTGAAAAATGCTTAACAAACTATGTTGAAGTCCAGTGACCAGATGGACTCCATCTACCTTAAACTTGGAGAGGGTACCTACGGAGCCAACTCCCACGATTTCACCTTGATTATTGTTACCAAAGGTAACCTTACCTTCTTTGTAGGTTGAGAGCGAGCTGAATTTGTTGGGATCTCCAGTCATGTTCCAGAGCCTCCACTGTCCAAGTACAAATAGTCCATCTCCACGCTCACTTCCACCTGCAAAAAAATCACTTGGTAGTTTTGGGAACCCAAATATACTTGGGTCCCCTTTTTGATATAGATTTTTTCAGCTTTTTTCGTGCCTCAAGGATAAGATTGAGTCACTTGATATTAAATGATACATCCTTGTGAAGCTTTTCACAGGCACTATCTCGATGTCCAAGACTCCCACAATAACCGCAAATCTTAGTGGGAGGAAGATTGACGTATTTTTGCTGTCCTTTCCACCAAGAATCAAAATTTTCTTTTTGGTCTTGGCGCTTGGGTTTGTTATTGGATTTGAACATATTTTTAGGGATATCGAATTTACCTTTATGCCACTTGGGCTTCGATTGAGTGGATCCAACTCCAGATCGTATATTGACTATCTCTTGGGAGAGTTTTTCAACTTCCTTTCGAAGATTATCACGATCTTGACTAACTTCCTTGATCTTGGAGTTGGCCCACTCGGGCAATTCTGATGGAGTGACCTGTTTATTGAAATTGAGTGGCTTGAGAGAGAGTGCATGTTCCTTTTCTTTCAGTTTTCGAGAGAGTTGCTCAACAGAAAAGGTTAGAGAGATAACTTGAGATTCGGAACTATTTAACTCATTCTGTAAAGAACAACACTTGTTAGTGAAAACAGTGAGGTCATGTTTGAGAGAGTCAATCTGAGTGAGTGACTCTTCCTGTTCCCTTTGGTTGGATTCAGTAAGACTCTTGGTTTTGCCAAGCTCCTTTTTAAGGGAGTCAACACGACGTCGAGAGTCTCGCAAATCCAATCTAAGTGAGTAGGAAATAGTCTTATGTTCCTCAGCTTCATCTCTCAAAGCATACATAAGACTTTTTGAGACCTCAAGTTCCTCAATTAACTCAGAGATTTTTCTGTTAAGATCGGCTTTAAGAGAGTTAGTCTCAGAGACAATTTTAGCAATTAAAGTCATAAAACCCATATGAGATATACGATAAAGATCTATTTCAAGATGAGAACGAGTTACCTCATTTTCGGGGATCATGGACTCAGTCGTATCATGTGCCATGAGACATACTAGGCCTCTAGACTCTGTGTCTTGATCGTCGGAGTCTGAGTCACCCCAACCGACAGCTGCCATCAGCGACCTCCCTTGGGATTTTCCATACCGGTTTTTGAGTAACAGGCAGTCCTTCTTGAAATGACCGGGTTTATTGTAGTTGAAGTAGGTGACAGCGTTGAAGACTTTTTTGGAGGTGTTTGAGAATGACCGACTCCGTCGATTTGGTTGGGTACGCATGAATTTTTGGAAGTTCTTTACTATCAAGACAAAGTCTTCCATAGTCTCAACCTGACTTTCTTCAATAATAATATCCACCAATTCGGCCTTAACTTGTATGATTTGAGTATCAGCGATATAGGCTCCTTCTTGAGTGTACTGAGTCGAATTAACCTGCAAGGCTTGGTCATTCAAAGTAGCAATCTTACTGGAAGAAGAAGAAGAAGATGTATTACCACACTTCTTTCGAACGTTCTTCTTGTACTTATCTACAGATTGTAGATAGGAACCAAAGTCTTGGCAGCTCCATTTGGATAAGTCCTTGCACGCTTTGGTGGAGATTACCGTTTCTGCCCATTCTTCTCTGAGACTGTCAAGAAGCTTGTGCAAGACACTCTCTCTATCCGGTAAGATGTTCACTTCTTGCATAGTAGTAGTTAGTAAATAAAAACGATCAAGCACTTCTTCCAGAGACTCACCGGGTTTTTGTAGAAAATTCTCATAATCCATTCGAAGTTCATGAGCTTTGCATTTCTTGAGTTTAGTGACTCCTTCATGGGTAGCTTGAAGGAGTGTCCATATCTCGTTTGTGGACTTACAGTGATTGACTCTTCTTTGTTCTGGAATGGACAGGTAAGTGTAGATTGTGCGTGATGCTTGTCGATTTAGCTCATACCTTTTACGATCTGCAGCAGTCCATGTGGATCAATCTAGATTGACTGTGAGGTCTCCTCTAGTGACTATCTCCCAAAGTTCAGAGTTGAATGACACAATGTGTCGTTCGATCTTGTTTTTCCAATGATCGTAGTTGGTGGAGGTGAGTCTGGGGGTGCTCGAAGTGCATTTTGTTGTTTTGATTGGCTAAGAGGTCTGCCATTGCATCGTTGATTGACTGTCAGCCTAAGCAAGGCTCTGATACCACGTGTAGGATCGGGTGGCTGACTCAAACCAACCCAAGGTGTGAGTCTAAGAGTTGGTTTGACTCAATCGGTCTTTAAGGGTAAGAAACACTTTGGGATGTAGAGGCACTCAATCGAACTGGTTAAACTAAGTGTGCGGAAGACTTGAAGAAATTGAAACGAATTAATGCTTGAAAGATAGACAAACTCTGTGGAGCTAAATGGATTAACACTCGAAAGGTGGAGGGACTCTGTCGAACTCAGTAGGATACACAATATAAGTTATTTTATTTCCTAGTCAAAACAAAACAACTTATAATGTCCACTCAGTAGATGAGATCTACTTCGTAGTTTTCACTCACTCACCCAATACAATCTCTAATCAACTCAATGATAAGTGTAGTGAAAACTAGGTCATACTTAGAATGACTCTGTCGATATGCACAAACGAATCTAGTACTTCTCTCTCTCTTTCTTCTCTCTCTCTCTCTCTCTCTCTAAAATAGGCAAAGCTTTCTCTAAACAAATGCAGTGAATAATTCTCTCTCGAAAGCTGCAGTAAGAAACAAAATGACAACTCTCATATATAGTGGAGCCGTTGAGGGAGTCTGCTTCAGAAATTTCTGCCATCTGAACGTTGTAGTTACTTGTAGTTGCTTAAAATCCGGTCCTAACTTCTTTGTGAATGTTGCTAAGCATTGGCCCTTAATTTTCGGACAATTACCAATCCATTGGATGACTTGGCAACGTTCAATTATGACTCTCACGTCTGATGTAGCAGACTGACTCTGTCAGTTCCGAAATTTCAGGAACCAACGACTCTTTCCTTGAATTTTAGAAGTTGGAGCCAAATTTCGGAAGCTGGAGCCAAGTCTTAAGATTAGTGCCACATTGAGAGAATTTTGGTTCAAGTCTGGACGTTGATGACCGTTTTAAGTCAATGTAGTTGATGTACTTACTCCTTAATTTTAGCAACTGCCCAATAGACTCTCTTGAATTATCAGAAAGTCAAGGCTTTGGATTTTGCTCACTTTTTGCATGAATTTTGGCCAAGGACGATAGTTGATGACTATTATGGTTTAGTGGACGTTGCTTCTTGAATTTCATAATTGATTGATGAATTCACATAGATGGACTCTCTCGCTCTTTCGGTAAGGACTGAGAGACCCATTCGATCTAAGAGCTCATTCGATCTTTCAAGGTTGACTGACTCTGTCTTGTTTTGAGAAGTGTGATTGACTCGTTTGATCTGGTTGACTATCTCAGCAACACCTTCATACTCCAACATATTGTCATGACCATTATACCCTCATTTTGTAGAAGAAAATGGCTCAAATATATGACCCACATCCCCATTTCAAACACAATTGTGCACGCTGGGGCTTGGTGCCATTATGAAAAAGTACATGGGACAAATGAGTGAAATCCCACACACATTTTTAATCTTCTACAGTTGCGTTTGATGGCAAAGTGTTAAAAAATAGACTTTTAAATGTTGACATTAATCTGTCTGTTTAATGTGGAGATGAATCACAACCCAAACAAAAACCATTCATTAGTGACATTATTCCTTTTAAGTGGAAAATGTACTATAATGACCACTATACCCTCATTTTGTATAAGAAAATGGCTTAAATATATGACCCACGACCCCATTCCAAACACATCTACGCACTTTGGGGCTCGTTGCCATTATGAAAAAGTACATAGGGAAAATGAGTGAAATCCCACACACGTTTTTAATCTTCTACCGCTTTTTCCATGCAAACGTAGGGTTTGGGTGTGTTATGTGAAAGGCCCAAAACCACCTTAATCCCCACAAATCGCGGTGGGCATGCTTCTCTGAAAATATCGATTAATCTCCACAAAACCGTCAAAACCTCACAATTCATTACTGTCAAACACACCCTACCGCTTTTACCATGCAAACACAGGGTTTGCGTGTGTTATGTCAAAGGCCCCAAACCACCTTAATCCCCATAAATCACAGTGGCCCTGCTCCTCCAAAAATATGCACTAATTCCCCCAAATCGTTTAGCCACCAATTTGTTACTGTTGAACGCACCCTATAATAATAATGGAATCATTTCAAAACCAAAGTGAATCAACATATTTTTCAATTAAGTGGACCTTTCTTTAAGGTTTGGTTAACCGAATCTTGAAAATATAACTGCTTTCAGTATTAGGATGTATCGTACCTTTTCTTTTATTAACCCTACATTTTTTACAATATAGTTAATTGAATCTTAAAAATAGCCACTATCACTTAGTTAACTAGTTATACAGATAAACAAATACATACTTATTTATCTTTATATTTTTTTCACAAATATTTGAATCAGTGATCATAAACTAAACAAAATCAAATTAATGTTATTTATAGTAAATAATCATCATCTCCTAAATGTTTGTTTAAAATAATAATATTAGATATCATAAAAAAATTTAATTACCTTTTTCAGAAAAGAAACTTACAAGAGTTCTTCCTTTAAAAGGTATATATAAGAGTAAATTATTGGGAACCCCTTGAGGTTTTTGGATGATAGCATTAACCACCTTTTGGTTAAGATAATTATTATCAACCACCTTAAAGTTACGGTTTATTTGACTCTGAGACCCTGATCTGTAACTCCGTTACCCAGTCGTTTACTATTTGTTGACCTGTCAGCTTAGTCACTTAAGGAGACTTGCGTGGACATCCATTTGCATGACTCACACTCTCATCCATGTGCACATGATGTAGCACAACTCATAGTCTCATCCCCCTTTCGATTTCAGAAAACTTAACCAATTTTGTTTCCCCTAAATCGTTCTTCCAATTCCTCCTCCTTTCATACTGCTACAGATCGAGCATGGTTGTACCCATCGAAATCGATCATCACCTATGGCTATGCAAGTATGGTCTTAAAACATCAAGATTCCTCAAAATTGGAATAGAACAGTAGAATCATGTGAATAACCGTGAGGATGGATGTATGCTCATAATGCCATTCACAACCATTAAAATGCTTGTACGATATTAATTTCTATTTGGTTTCCCCTCTAGAGATTGCAAATAATGTAGTCATTTCAAAAAATAAGTAATGGTAGGTGGGATTGATTGTTCAATTTTGAACTGTGAAATGTGAATATGTAATGACAGGTTGAATAAATGGGAAAAAGGATGTGTTGATCTTAGTTAGATTTTTCCCATTTATGGTTGTGTACTAATGTAATCGAACCAATATTAATGTAATCAAAGATGTGAATAAACAAACTGTATATAGGTTATGAAGTGTTTTTGGTCTTATTTACTCTTTTTCTTTTGTCACTAATGGTTTGACTTTATTTTTGCAGTTTCATAGTTGGTTTGATATACCCTGGTTGATTGTACAATATGGGAAGCTGCAATACGACATTATTAATGTTGATCCGGATGAGTTCCTCTATTTTGATTTGCTTACTGCGTTGGAAATGGAAGCATTTAAGCAAGGCGTGCTCCCCTGCAAGACGCCCGTTGTTAAGTTCAAGCACCCAAAATCCGAGAAGATGATATCTATCAATAGTGATAAAGACATGATGAAGATGTTTCGGCTGTACCGGGGTCAAAGAGATATTGAAATATATATATTGAAGCTAGCCTTAAGCCGTCTGATTTGGTTAATATTTGGATGGATTGGAGAGAGAAGTATAAAGTTAAGGAGACAACAAGGGATAAGTCTTACAGTGAGGATGAGATTCTTAGTGATTCAAGTAGCGAGAGCAGTGTGGAAATCCTAGATATTGAGAGCCTTGTCCCACTTGCAACTATGGACGAGGATGAGTGGAATAAGTTGTATAGTGGTAAACAACACTCAAATGCTCCCAAGGATGAAGTACCTATTCCAAATCAATCTGGGCAATATGGTGAACAACAACCAGATGCTGAAACCGTAAATGATAAACCTATTTCAAATCAACCCGAGCAAGATGTATTGGATGCCAATTATTTAACCCAAGCTCCTTGTGTTGAACCAACTCAAGAACTTAATGCTGAATCCGTAAATGAATAGTGTAATCTAGAATTTGAAAACAGTCCAAGCAGGGAAATCAGTGAAGATGTAGTTTCTAAGGATTATTGGCATGACTATGTTTCAGCTAAAATGACTGGGTAGACAATGACAAAGATGATGAAGTTGTGGGAAACGTGGTGGATGAGGGTGTCCTTGATAAAGATGAAAGTGGGAACTAAGAGCTTGTTCAAGAAGGTGACTACTTCTCAGCCGAACAAGATGACATTCCACCAACTGCCCTCTACATAAAGAATGGTAAGTGGTTTGAGTTCCCAAGTGATGGGTCTATTTCTTTAGAAGTTGGACATTTTTCACAAATAAAAAGCACTTCTTGAATGTGATGAAGGAATAATGTTGTGTAACTGGATTCGAAATGCTAAGACAGAAAAATGGAAAAGATTGGTTCACCGCTGTTTGTAACAACAATGTGGAATGCCCTTGGAGGATACATGCCAATTTGTTGCCGGATGGGATTACATTTCAGATTAAAACCGTTCGGCCCGAGCACACATGCATAAGGGTTGCATACAACAAAGTCGTAATAGTGAGGTGGATTATGGAGCGAACAAGGGAAGATGCAGGGACATAACTATTAGTGCATTGAAGGTGATTCTTTAAAGGAAAAAGGGTGTTGAGGCACCATACTTTTCTCTATACAGAGCAAGAAGGAACATCTTGGAGGAGCTAGATGACAGACACGATAAATCATTTGCTCATCTCTACCAGTATACACAGATGCTGTTAGAAAGGAATCCTGGTAGATAGTATAGTCGACATCCAGTATGATCATGTTCCAGATCATCCACACGTTTTCAGGAGGGTGTTTATATGCTACGCAACACTTTTAGAGGAATTTGTTCTAGGTTGTAGACCATTCGTGGGTGTTGATGGATGTCATCTAAAAAGACCCTTTGGTGGAGTGTTGTTTAGTGCAATAGCAATTGATGCAAGCAACGGATTTTTTCGATTAGCCTTTGTTGTTATGTAGAGTGAAACAACGGAAATCGGGAAATATTTTTTCCAAAACTTGAAGAAGGTTTTTCCTTATTATGAGATGAGGAAATGGATTATAATTTCAGATAGGCAAAAGGTATCTTCTGTTAATGTATCAAATTGTATATTATTACAGTTAAAGTTTCATAATTAGCATGTCCAACATTTATTGTGTTTCTTATTGGAAGGGTGTTGATTCAATATTAACTAGTGAGCTACCAAAAGTGACAATAAGAATATGTTGTACACACCTATATGCAAACTTCATAAAAGATAATAGTGGGTCAATATTTAAGAAGCATTTCTGGGCTGCTGCACATACGTACAACAAGAAAGAATTTGGTGATGCCATAAATTCTATAAAACACTTCTCATTGCAAGCATACAACTACCTGAGGAATGTCGATGTTGATTTGTGGTGCAAACATAAGATGTTGTTTTATGTGAAGTATTCCAAGGTAACTATGAAAGTCGCAAGCGCTCGTGATGCGTCCTTGACATGTCGTGGACGTATCGTGGACTCTAATAAAACTTGATAGACGAGAGGCAACTATTAAACTGGAAAACACATTTTGATTGAGAATTTACACACATGAAATTCACTCAACCTCCCTTGCCCCACACACGGACTCCCAGGACAGTTTCGACTTTACCCCTAAAGCCGTCAACCCTCTCCTGACTATCGGCCTACAGTTCATCGATCGTTCCCCGACCTGTCGTCCTATCAAATACCCAATGTATTGATACTCTAACCCAGTCATCTCTAGCTCACCAACTCTCTAGCACTTACACACACTCCTAAGTCTGATCCACACTTGCCCAGATTATCTCTATCTTTTCTCTCGTACAGGGGCCTATCTTACAAGGAACATTAAGGCATGTATTTATACAAGTTAGTTGAGATGCCAACTAACAACCTAGGAGTTGTAGACTCTAAGAGTAGAATACTCATTCTTCTACAAATATAATATCCGCACCCTACTACAGATTTTCGTCCAACTTGATCTGGAGCCACCAGCACAAGTGTTGCCTTGTGAATGGGCAAGTTGGCGGCGCGTATCCCCAAGTGGTCGGTCACCACTTGCACACTTCAACTTGTCTGAACTTTTCTGGCTCATAAATGCTCATAAATGCTCTCTTTTGAAGTATTACGGCTATGTAATGATGTTCATCAATAGCCTTTGCTTATCTTGTTATCTTGCACATTAATTAGATACACCTTTTGTCGTGTGTTTGTCATGAGCAAGTTGCTTGTGTGGTTGTGAATAATCTGAGTGAGTTTGTCGACGTTGCTAACTCTATTTGGTCCTTATTTGATGTCTGATGTAAGAGATATGTGATGGTGTGGTTCTTGACTGCTTGTGTCTTGCTAGAAGTTCTCCGGAGCTCTCACCGACAAGTGCCCAACTGGTAGAGCACATGTCATGGATTGAGCGCGCTTGCAACCTTGCATGCTAAGCCACTCATGACTTAAGTGTGCTTGCAACCTTGCGTGCTAAGCCACTTATTCACCTGTTTATCTGAAATCATGAATCTTAAAAAATGCATTAGATAGTCAACAAAAGGTTTGCTATCATCAAAACCAAAGGATCTTGTCCTAACAATTTCCCCCTTTTTGATGAAGGCAACCTATACACTTATTATGTACTTGGCAATCAAGAATTGAGAGATTCCCCCTAAGAAGGATTCCCCCTGAGTTTATTAAGGGTTTTTAAGAATGAAAGAATTTTAACGAATGATAGCATAAGTAACATCTTTTATGTTATATCATAGATAAGGTTTCATTTAGATGATATATAATACAAGGACGATAGACATACTCTCACAAGTATATATACTTTTCTTTCCCCCTTTGCCATACAGCAAAATAGGGAGCAACTACACGATGTAAGATGTTGTAAAGGCTATGACATTCCATAGATTACAAACTACAAAATATGATCAAGATAATCTAGATGGAGTAACATAGTTGGGTATCCCATTCATAATCCTTTGAGCAAGTAGGCTCTTCCTCCGAAAAAATGGCTTTGATCCAAAAAGGTTTGGCTTTGGGTGCGGTGATCAAAGGTGATTCAGCTGTAGTTGAAAGGTTAGACTCATCAGAATCTATGGAGAACTCCATGCAATGTGGAGAAAGTGATTGTGATAGAGTAATACTTGAGGTGATAGACCAAGCTGTTAGGGAGTCGGAGTCTAGTTGAACATAGCTTTGGGCGACATATTTCTTTGGGTGTTTGGTGGTCATAAACTTGCGAATGGTGGAGTGAATGGTTTGCTCATTCTAGCTGGATGAGCTTTGTGGATATTAAGCCATTGCGTGAGATGTTTGTGAGTGTTAAAAGGAGTAAGCAAGTTTTATAGACAATTTGGATATGCTCAACGACTGATCGGTGATTGGCATTTAATGTGGTGCTATAACTTGTGGGCTATGTTGGTAGGCTTTTTAGGTGTCAAGGTCAGAGTTTGGATTAGTGGAATAGATGGGACTTAATGTCTCAGATCATTTTGTAATTTTTAATCAAGGAAGAAGCAGCCAAGACAATAAATTATTTCGTACCCATCATAAGCATTCAAGTAACAAAAATCAGTTGCATTTTCATTGATGTCCAAAAGGTACTGTGAAACAGATAGTCAAAGGCAAAATAGAGCATTTTATGGAAAAGAAAAATCTGGTCCTAACTCTAACTCTCGCGGTTTCACTTAAGTCTCTAGGAGACAAAGAACGCTCAGGCTATATGAGTATCTATAAAATCTATCGCTCCTTGAACCATGTGATGAACACTTGGCTCAGTGGAGACAGTCTGCACAGCTGTAAGAGTGACTCTTACTCGCTGAAGAATGTCCCGAGTTGAAGTATCCAGACTGGTCCCCGACCTGTCGTGGACCGGTGAGAGACTTATCTTCCTCTTGTGTCCTGAAGCCCTGGCTGATGGTCGAGACTTGGACCGCGCTTCTTCACCCGTAGGGAGCTTCTAAATAGCCACGAGCTTATCCCCCTTAGTCTTTATCCCCATCTTCGATAGCATCTCAGAACAGATGTAGTCCTGAGCGGTGCACGCGCACTCGTGGAACCTATCGGTGTCCACTCCATTCTCCATGAGTGTCGTGGTGACCACTCCCCCGTGCACTAGACCTTGGTTCATTTGTCGACTCTCATCTAGAGTGAGGAGAATCATGGCTGGCAAATCAATCTTTTCCTTGGTCTTGAGTGCATATAGTAGTCTCACATCCCGTGCATTGACTATGTGAGTGCGCTGGTTCCTTGGGGTGATGTTGTGGGTGACTAAGCTGAAGAGAACCCTGTCCATAATGGACATGTCCCCGGCATTGAAATTTTTCAGTGTTGCCCCTTTGTTGAGCAAGGTGACCATCTTTCCTCCTTGGTGTCCTAAGTCATGCTAGGTTGTTTCCTTGGGAATGACCAGACCCTCTGGCTCTAGGTTGAAGGTCTTGCAAATCCAAGACTTGGATATCGTGATTTAAGCAGTTTGGACCGTTGAGTTGAGGTAGTCGTCATCTTCATTACTTTGGAGTGGTCTAAGATATCTCATATGCTCCTTGAGCAACTCGGTGTAGACAAGGATATGATCCTGGAAGAATTCTAGCCATCCTTGGAACTCCAATAGCTCGATGATAACTCCTAGACCCATCTTTTTCATCCATTCTATGTCCAACGTCTTTGGTAAGGCGGGACAGGAGCGGTCGTTAATGTTCTCGGTCTTGATCAATGGAGGCTCTAGTTCTTTGAGCCTTTTTTGTCGCTTCTGGGACGGTGGAGGTTGGGACTTGGCAGCTGATATTTCGGTATGAGCAAGCTCCTTGACCTCCATGATGTTAGAGGAAGCGTACATCTTCCTTTTTCCTTTTGCTTTCTCCAAGTGAGCATGCTCCTCGAGCGTATAAATGATAGGTGATGACGATTCTGTGTCACTATCACCATTTGTATGTTGTCACTGAGATGTTGGAGACCTGTGGTTGACTGGTTCTCCGAAAGCGGCTATGAGATTTGCTTCCTCTTCGGAGTCAGGTGCAGTTACACCTTCCTCCTGGCCTTTCTCCCCTATTGAGGCTTCCTTCTAAGATGGTTCGTCACTTTGAACCTCCTCTTCCTCCAATGTTTGAACTACCTCTTCGACAATATCTGTAGGAGAGGCTTCCTCTTCCACGGTGAAGTGCAACCGATGTGTTATTTTCTCTGGTGTTGAGTGTGATTTTTATGGAGCTATCTATTTTTGGACGCGCCTAAATGCGCGAGTTACACGACTGGTGGTGGCGGTTGAATGGCCTTTGGACTTTGATTGGTTGGCTTTTGATTTCTTTGTGGTGTTTTGGAGGTTTTAGGTGAGGGTGCAGGAGAAGACATTTTCGGTTCTTGTGTGGGAGCAGGAACAGGAATGACGGTGGGTTTGAAAGTGCCGGATGTGATGAGGTGGTAGGTTTTAGGAATGTGGGACTTTATATATTCTACCTCACTGGCAAGAAGGTTCCCTTCTTGGATTACTCTAACTGTAAGCTCGTTCTCCTCCTCCTTTGTCAGTTGAGTTGGAGATTCTGTCTGCTGGATGTCGGCCACTTGTTGTGTGGAAGCTTCTGTGAGGATTTCTTTAGCCTTTGATCGTAGAGCAGTCTTTGGTGCCATTTTCAGAGAAGATGATTTTGTACTGGAATTTAGTACTTTTTGCTCGGGTGTTCTTTAACGGATGTGAGGCGAGGTTCTTTACACTTGAATCTCACATGAAATGTCGTGAGAGAGAAGAGAATATGCTTTGATCGTTTAGAGAGATTAGAGAAAGTGAGGGCAATAGTGTGACAAGAGTAAAACTCTCATTGCCCTTTTATAGATACCGAGTAACGGTCGGCGACCGCTCCTCGTCCGCTCGCTGACATGTCCTAACGGTACTATTCATAAAGGGCAGCAGTCGTGACGGTTGTTAGCGATCCATTGAGAAATTTTTCCGTTTCTATTCGTTGGACTGTCTCTAACCTAATCTCACTTGTGTGGAAAATGACACATCTGCTTCAAGTAGTCATTTGACTTGTTTTCTATGCATTAAACTGATCGTTGACTATTGAACGACAGTATAACAGGTGTTGCTCACATGTCGTTGACCGATCGTGGGAATAAAAGCAGTTTAACTGTGATTAATGAATATCATACCAAGATCATGAACAATCTTAGTAAGCCTTTCCCTACTTAATGGCTTTGTAAAGATGTCAGCTAGTTGATTCTCAGTAGAAATATACTTTAAACCAACTAATTCTTTCTCACAACAATCTCTAAGAAAATGATGTCTAATGTTAATATGTTTGGTACGAGAGTGATGCACAGGATTTTTGGAAATAGAAATGGCACTTGTATTATCACACATAATTGGTAAAGTACCTGTTTTGACGCCATAATCACCAATTTGTTGTTTAAGCCATAGAAGTTGGGCACAACAGCTTGCCACAGCAATGTATTCTGATTCAACTGTTAAGATTACAACACTTTGTTGTTTCTTTGATCCCCATGCAATCAGACATGATCCAACAAAGAATATTGTCCCAGAAGTGCTCTTTCTATCGGTGATAGATCCTCCATAGTCTGCATCTGAAAATCCTACAACGTTACAGTTATTGAACTTAGGATAAAAGAGACCAAGATTCATGGTTCCTTTTAAGTAACATAGGATTCTTTTTACAGTTGTGAGGTAACTTTCTCTTGGATCTGCTTGAAACCTGACACATAAGCAAACACTATACATGGTATCAGGTCTACTTGTAGTTAAATACAGTAGAGAACCAATCATCTCTATGTAAGATCGCTGGTCGACCGGTCGGTCACCAGTCATGATACCCATCTTAGTGCCAACTGTCATTGGTGTGTCAAACGTCTTACATCCCTCCATTCCAAATCTCTTCAGCAAGTCTTTTACATACTTTTCTTGGGATATGATGGTCCCTTCATCATTCTGCTTGACTTGAAGTCCTAGGAAGAACTTCAATTCTCCCAGATCACTCATCTCAAATTCCTTTTTCATCAATGCTTCGAACTTTTTGCAATATTTCTCATCAGAGGCTCCAAAGATTATATCATCAACATATACTTGCACAATTAGGAAATCTCTTTTGTTGTTGTAAACAAATAGAGTTTTGTCTACTTTACCTCTCTTAAAGTGGTTTTCCAATAAATAGGAGGACAGGCGATCATACCATGATCTTGGAGCTTGTTTGAGCCTATAAAGAGCTTTGTCAAGTTTGAGTCCCATGTCTTTTCCTTCTTATGTCTCAAAACCTTGAGGTTGCTCAACATACACTTCCTCTTTGAAGTACCCATTTAGGAAGGCACTCTTGATGTCAAGTTGGAAGAGTTTGATTCCTTTGTGTACAGTAAATGCAATTAGTAATCTGATAGATTCCATCCTTGCTACTGAAGCGAAGGTTTCTTGGAAGTCTATTCCTTCTTGTTGACGATATCCTTGAGCTACCAGACGAGCCTTGTTCCTGACAACTTCTCTCATTTCATTCAGCTTATTTCTAAAGACCCATTTTGTGCCAAGTACTCCTTAATGAGTAGGGCGAGGCATAAGATGCCAAACTTTGCATCTTTGAAACTGGTTCAGTTCTTCTTGCACTGCATTGATCTAGTTTGAGTCTCGAAGAGCTTCCTTGATGTTCTTGGGCTCGATGGGTGAGACTGTGGTTGAGAAGGCTAGAAGATCTCGAGTTTGTGCTCTTGTCTGAGTTCCTTTGGATATGTCTGATATGATATTCTCCAATGGATGATTTTTGTACAAAGCACGAGTTTGATGAATGGTTGATGGAGAGAGAGGATCTTCGACATCATTGTTTCCTTCGTCGACCTGTTGTTGACCTGTCGTTGACCTATCGGGCAAGTTTTCTTCAGTCGGTGATTCATCTTTGGGATTATCTATGTGATCTTGATCAGCTAGATTGAATCCAATTTCTTTATCTACATCAGATTCCTTGAATTTGTGTACGTCAGCCTCATCAAAGACTACGTGCACACTTTCCTCCACTTTCAGTGTCCTTTTGTTGTATACTTTGTATGCCCAACTTCTTTCAGAGTATCCAAGGAAGATGGCCACGTCACTTCTGGCATCAAACTTCCCAAAAGGACTCTTTTCATTGTTGTGGACATAACATTTGCAACTAAATGTCCTGAAGTGACTTATGTTTAGTTTTCTTCCCTAGATTAACTCATAGGGAGTTTTGTTGAGGATTGGTCGTATGAGCGTTCTGTTTGTGATGTAGCATGTAGTCGCCACCGCTTCTGCCCAAAAGACCTGAGGAAGACTGCTCCCCAATAGCATGGCCTTGGCTACCTCTTGTAGTGTTCTGTTCTTTCGCTTAACTACTCCATTCTGTTGGGGTGTTCTTAGTGCTGAATATGTGTGACTAATCCCATGTTGTTTACACATATCCATGAATTGTTGATTCTCAAATTCTGACCCATAATCAGACCGAAGAGTTTTGATCTTAAGACTGAGTTGTACTTGGACTTTTCCTGCAAAGGCTTGAAATTTCTTGTAACACCCCTACTGTAACTTAAACAACAATCGAATCGCAGCGGAAATATTTAATAACTTAATATAGACTAAACGGTTTGGTGTTACACGCCGTTAGCCACCCACGTGGCTAGCAAGGCAGAATACATACAAAAACGTATCGGTCTGACGATCAGACTCCCGAGCATAAGTACTAAACCATAAAAACAACGACATTACCGAGTATTAACATTTACATCCATAACTGTATAATTGTCAACCCACAATATACCACCACGGGAGCACAGGCGCATCCTGGGTCCAAACATCCAAAAACGTCAAAAGTATTTCATAAGACCTAAAATCTAGAGCCACTCCGCCTCTTCGATCCTCATCCTGCAACATAGGAAAACAATATGGTGCCCCAAAGGGGCTCAGCAACTCATGGCTAGTATGGCTAATGTGCAGCCCATCGACTACCGGGATACACGCAACCAATTGTCATGATAACATGGCATGGATTTTTAACTTACAATTTACATAACATAGCAATAAGAATTGCATCACAACATAACCACATAACATAACAAGTACGGTTCTCTTTTGGAACTGAACCAAAACATAGTCAGTTCACCCGGTGAGCCTAGAGGTTGCTGCCAATCTCATGCTAAGCTCGTTACATAACTCGTTACCGTCCTGTTAGATGAACGGTTAACTTAACCCATAGGTATGTCAGATATAGTAATCCAAGCACACCAAACATAGTATGCCCTTGAGGCCCGACGTGAGACAGTAAAATAGCCTTGGATAAGCTAAAGGGAGGTTGAAAACCAAAGAGAAGACAACCATAACATACAGAGAGAATTGAACCGGTTATGACATCAACCCCCATACTCACACGCGTGGCCGGAACGACCGGACTCCTCACTCCCCCCGTTAGTACTTGTTAGAAGTCCCAATATTGAAACTTACTAAGTTAATTCATAAACAAGTGTTTAGGTCTAGTTAGACACACACAAGGGAGATGAGACAAAACTTACCATCACAATAATATTAACAACAGTAAACTCATTTCATGACTTAAGTCTTACAAGGTCATAAACACACAGAAAAACAAACAACACACAAGCCGGTGTAAAGTAGGCAATAGACTGCAAGAAACCATTCCTTGGTCCTTGCTTCGATTGGTTTCCACCGTAGGCAACTCCTATACACATTTAGTAATGTCGGTTAATTACCGTACTTGACTTCTAATTAGCTAATTAATTCACATAATTATATTTTATACTTTCATGCTTAACCTACACTTATTCAACCTACTAATGGTCATTAAAAGTCACCCAACATCTCCTAACAATCATATATTATCACTAACATTCAATTCCCCACCTTAGAAATGCTTAAACAGACTTTGTGGGACACTTTTAGGGTGGTCCGGGTTTGTGTCCGAGTTTACAAACCCAGACCAACTCATCGGATTAATCTCTGCCTACATTTTCACCTGGTCCGGGTTTGTGTACCGAGATACAAACCCGGACCACATACAGAATTGAATCTACGGGTATGTTTTTGGGGTGGTCCGGGTTTAGGTACCGATTTGCAAACCCGGACCACTCCAGAATCACTCCATAACATTGATTTTTAGCCACTTTTCAACCTCCAATCCAAACCTATCCTTCTCCCAATGTTTCTACATAAATCCTAACATGTTTTAACACTAATTTGGCACCTCAAACCTCTTCTAATTACTTGCCTAAATCCATCACTCAATTCCTTACAAAATTCACCAACACTTGTGATATGTTTCCTTAAGTTCTTATGTGGTAGTTTTATGCCTATAACACCTACTAACCAAAATGTTACCTTGTTTATACTACCTCTATTCCTTAAGCAATATTCTTACCCGGCAACATCTATTACACAAGCTCCTTCTATTTTTTTCCAACGTACATTTGTACTCTCACCAACACAATTCTCTTCTTGTTCAACAATTGTCTCTAGACTTAACTACTTTCCATCATGACTTTGATGTATCATCATCACCTAATGAACACTAGATTCCTCAAGACAATGCCCATGCATTTTTAACACCTAGAACACCTTAACTCCCTTTTCTTTCATAAGCTTAAACCTTTACAATTCCTAATACAACCTAGGTCACTAAGCATCATTGAAACACCTAAACTTCTTGTTTTCAACTAAATTTTGACATAGTTTTGTTGGTATTTCCTTACACCCAAAACACAAGGTTTATCACCTTTAAACACTCAAGAACACTTATCCACACAAGAATGTTCTTTACACATAACTAAACCTTAAACTACACTACATTACAATATAGTGCATAATTTAAATTGCTTGGCACTTAGGCCCTTAAATTGCATGGCTCTTAGGCCCTTAAATTGCATAAACCTTAAACACTGAATTTCCCACATAATATATGCCTTTGACCTGCAAATACACACATCAATTCATACGCCTTTAATAACCTCTTTGAGGATAGTTTTTCTAGCTCATTTACCATTGGCTCCTTAAGTAGTTTATTAAGCATTTTAAAGCTTAATTTTCCAGAGGCACATTAGGTTAGGTTATTTACCTCGTTTCCTTCCAACTTCTTTCTTGTTTCCTTGAATTGAAAATTAGCAAGGAACTTGATCACTTGTCAATCTTCTATCCATACACAAGTAAAGATAATGAGCATTAAGCTTCATGCTTATACTCATTAATAAACCTTAGGTTATACAATGTTTTAAAACACATAGATGAATGTTTTACCTTAGAATTGAATGGGAATTGGATTAAGTAGCAAGAGAGGACTCCACCTAGTCCTTTGAAGATTGGAATGAGCTAAGAATGAGCAAAAGAAAACACTATGAAGAAGGTGATTTCGGTCACAAATGAAAACAAGAGGAAATGGAGTTTTTCTTTGAGTTTCCTTACCTTGAAGCAAAGGAGAACAATAAGGTGTGAAAAGATGAGCTCAAGCTCCTTCCATGGTGATTCCTCTTGGCACCGAAATGGAGGTTTTGGAGTATTGAAAAGACAAGATTGTAGAGCTTGACTAAACTAAGAGAATGGTGGTCTTGGAATTAATTTTGGTACATGGAGCTAAGAGATATAAGCAATCAAAGATGGAGTATGTGTGTGGACTGTATCAAAACCGATGGAGAAGAGAGGATGCAGGTTGGAGACGGTGGGAAATGAGAAAGGAAGAAGAGAATGAAGAGAGAGGTAAGTTTTGAAAGATATTTAAGCTTAAAGGTGAATAGTGAATTTACATGCTTTTCCCTTCTTTCTTTTTTTTACCTAGCTAAGTGTGGTGAGTCACACTTAAAAACCGGCCCCCTTAGTCAAATGGGGTATTACATGGTCTTTGTTGACCATTTAGTTGACTTATATTGACTAAAGTCTTAAACTAGCACTATTTGGTTACTATTCACTAACCAAGGCACATAATTGTGAAATTTTTGATTTCCCATTGATTTAGACCTCCTAATGTGATACTAAGTAGTACACATGTTGATTAAAGAGTAATGATGGACATTTATCCATTCAAAACCCATTTACAAGACAATTTTTCAAAAATGTGCTTTAAGACTCCTTAAAGCACATTTTGTGTTTTAACTTGTTTTCAAGCTTGGTTTTCTTTGGTAATTGGTTTAACATGTTCATTAACATGTAAATAAAGTCTTGGTGGGCTCTTAGAGTCTAAACCAAGGTTATCCCCAGCTTAGAGCACATTTTTGCCTTAGTTGCCTTTATGGTATTTTATAGTGTTTTCTATGGTTTAAATTGTTCACTAATGTTTATAAGGAACTTTTTAGCCTTATTATACCATATTTTAGTATTTTAACAACATATAAAGGTTTGGGGTATTTCATTTCTCAAAGACTTCGTCTTTGGAAGCAATAAAGTGTGTCCAAACAAACCGTGAGCAATCATCAACAATGACAAAAACATACCAATTTCCTCTAAAACCTTTTACTCTCATAGGTCCACATAAGTCCATGTGAAGTAATTCTAGTGGTTTGTATGAACTAACTGAGTTCTTTGATTTAAAAGAAACCTTGGTCTGTTTGCTTCTAACACAAGCATCACAAAGATTGGTCCCAGATTCATTAATCTCAGGAAGACCTCTTACTAACTGTTTCTTAACAAGTTTTTTTAGTAAAGAAGTTCTAACATGCCCTAGTATTTTGTGTCATAGAGTAAAGTCATCTATTGAAGCAGTCAAGCAAGGAATATTTGGACTGTCAATATCCTCTAAGCTTGTTATATAAACATTTTTCCATCTTTTTCCCTTAAACCACTCTTTGCCATTGTTCTGACTTACTATGCTACAATGTGTAGGATATAAGTGAACTGAATTCCCTTTGTCACAAATTTAAGAAACACTAAGCAAGTTGAATTTTAAACCATGAACTAGATTTACACTATCTATGACATAGTCAGATGTAATACCAACCTTACCTACACCGATGATTTTGCCTTTCTTGTTGTCGTCAAATGAAACGGTTCCTTGGCTTCCTGATTCAAGTGAGAAGAACTTCTTTTTGTCTCTTGTCATGTGTTTAGAGCACCCACTGTCGATGTACCAGCAGGGGTCCATTCTCACTCGATTCTGCACTTAACACATTAGTGGTGTGGGATTAGGGTCCACGGAAAGGTTGGACCCATTTCCACCATTTAATACTCTCAGATCATTTTTTACTACCCATTTTAGTCCTAGTTTCTTGAGTTGCCAATGCCTCATAAAAAATGTTTTATGGCAATTGGATTCATGATGATCGGGTTGTCTGCATAAGCAGCAGATATCTCTACGACTGGTCCCTGACTGGCATCCAACCTATCGTTTGCTTCTCCTCATGGGTTTCTTAGAAATAACATCTATCTTAGAATATTTTTCTTTGATGGTAGCTAGTTCCTTTTCTTTAGTGTTAAGAGCAACAATCAATTCATCGATTTCAGGTTGTTTTTCATACTTCAACTTTTCATGAATGGTGAGAATTACACTATAATCTCTTTGTAATTTCATGAGTGCCCTCATGAGATTTTCTACCTTTTTATCTGAGGTTTTTCTTAGGTTTTCAATTTCTTCCAAAAGTTCATCGTTTTCAGTTTCTAGTGTCTCTAGGTGATCGACTAATATAAGAGAAAACTTTCTAAGTCCTAGAAGTTCAGCCTTTTGAATTCTCCTTCTAAGTTTAGAATAGTTTACCTTATGTTGTTCTTCTTCTCCTTCCGATTGTGAGACATCATTGTCTTGTGCCATCAAGCACACATCTTCAAGGCATAGGTGAGCCTTCTCCTCTTCTGAGGTGTCGCTGTCTGAGGTTTGATTGTCATCACTTTGTTTGGAATCTCCCCATGTGGCAATGAATGCTTCATTCTTTGGTCCTTTGTTGAATGATCGTCGGACAGGCTTCTTGACCCTGTCGTTGTCCTCTCGTGATCGCTGAGGGCAGTCTTTGATGTGGTGTCCGCGTTTTGAACACCCAAAGTACTTGTCATTGCTTTTCTTCTGATCATCCGACTCCTTGGACTCCTTGCCTTTCCTCATATTATTTCTTATGAACTTTCGAACGTACCTCTTAGCATCGAGGACCATTTCATCATTGTTGTCTCCTGGCTTGGACCTTTCATTTTCAGCTACTTGAAGGGCTATGCCTTTCCCTCCATCTCTTGATGAGCTTTCCGAGTTTCTATGTTGTAATTTTAACTCGAAAGCCATTAGAGATCCTAGCATGTCTGCCAGAGACATCTTAAAGAGATCATGCACTTCTTACATGGCATTAACTTTGCTATCAAAGGAGGCAGGGAGAGATCTGAGGAACTTTCAAATGTGATCCTCGTTAGAGATAGTTCTTCCAAACACCAACATTTCGTTGATCAGCTAAGTGAACCTTGTATGCATTTCAAAAATGCTCTCCTTTTCTTCCTTCTTGAATAGCTCCCAGTGAGTGAGTAGCAACTCAATGCGAGTCTTTTTGATCTCATCATTCCCTTCATAGGTGACCTCAAGAGTTTTCCAAATCTCTTGGGCCGTTTTAGCTGAAGCGATTTTTGAGTATTGCTCAGGTAGTAGTGCACAGTGAAGTATTCTTACAGCTCAAGCGTTGAATATCAGCTTCTTGATTTGATCATCTATAATGTTGTCGATAGATATGTCTTGTCCTTGAGGATTCTGGAAGGTGTACTCTCCATGTATTATCACCCTCCACATTCTTGGATTGTCAGACTTGATATGAAACTCCATCTTGTTCTTCCAGTGAGTGTAGTTGTCTCCATTGAAGAGTGGTGGTCGATTTGGTGCAGAACCTTCTTCCGCTGCTAGAATGCTTGCATGAGGCATCTTGATCATCCTCCAAAGCAGTTAGCTTTCTAGAAGAGACTCGCTCTGATACCAATTGAAAGTTGCAAGCGCTCGTCATGCGTCCCCGATGTTTCGTGGACGTATCGTGGACTCTAATAAAACTTGATAGACGAGAGGCAACTATTAAACTGGAAAACACATTTCGATTGAGAATTTACACACACGAAATTCACTCAACCTCCCTTGCCCCACACACGGACTCCCGGGACAGTTTCGACTTTACCTCTAAAGTTGTCAACCCTCTCCTGACTATCGGCCTACAGTTCACCGACCGTTCCTCGACCTGTCGTCCTATCAAATACCCAATGTATTGATACTCTAACCCAGTCCTCTCTAGCTCACCAACTCTCTAGCACTTACACACACTCCTAAGTTTGATCCACACTTGCCCAGATTATCTCTATCTTTTCTCTCGTACAGGGGCCTATCTTACAAGGAACATTAAGGCATGTATTTATACAAGTTAGCTGAGATGCCAACTAACAACCTAGGAGTTATAGACTCTAAGAGTAGAATATTCATTTTTCTACAAATATAATATCCACACCCTACTGCAGATTTTTGTCCAACTTGATCTGGAGCCACCAGCACACGCGTTGCCTTGTGAATGGGCAAGTTGGCGACGCGTCGCCCCAAGTGGTCGGTCACCACTTGCACACTTCTTTGTCTGAACTTGTCTGGCTCATTAATGCTCATAAATGCTCTCTTCTGAAGTATTACGGCTATGTAATGATGTTCATCAATATCCTTTTCTTATCTTGTTATCTTGCACATTAATGAGATACACCTTTTGTCATGTGTTTGTCATGAGAAAGTTGCTTATGTGGTTGTGAATAATCTGAGTGAGTTTGTCGACGTTGCTAACTCCATTTGGTCCTTGTTTGATGTCTGATGTAAGAGATATATGATGGTGTGGTTCTTGACTGCTTGTGTCTTGCTAGAAGTTCTCCGGAGCTTTCGCCGACAGGTGCCCAACTGGTATAGCACATGTCGTGGATTGAGCGTACTTGTAACCTTGCGTGCTAAGCCACTTATGACTTAAGTGCATTTGCAACCTTGCGTGCTAAGCCACTTATTCACCTGTCTATCTGAAATCATGAATCTTGACAAACGCATTAGATAGACAATATAAGGTTTGCTATCATCAAAACTAAAGGATCATGTCTTAACAAACTACCAACTTTGTGGAGTCTTTTAATTCTAAGTTGGGTGATTCTAGAGAGAAACCCATTTTAGTGTTGCTTTAGGACATTAGAAGAAAGTTCATGGTCAAATTAGAGAAAAGGAAGGAAGATGTACATAAATGAAAGAGCAGCATATCACCCATTGTAAAGAAGCTTATTGATCTTAGGTTAAACCATGGAAGACATCTAGATGTTAGAGTTGATGGTCACATGAAATTTGAAGTAGGTCCTTATGAGTTGTATTATGTAGTTGACTTGATTGAAAGGAGCTGTGATTGCATGACTTTTGGCATTCCATGATCACATGTTGTTACTGCTATAACATATCTTATAAGGGACCCCACTGAATTTGTCCATGAGTATTATAGTAAGGATGCGTATATACGCATCTACTCGAAGAGCATCACACCGATACCTCATGATTCTATGTGACCTGAAACAAAGTCCATTGAGATGGATCCACCACCACTTCTTAGGATGCCTAGTAGACTTAAAAAACAGAGGAGAGAAGAAGATGAGCAAAGCCATTTTAATAGGTCTACCACGGTGCATTGTAGTGATTGTAAGCAACCTAGACATAATAAGAAAGGTTGATTGCATAACAAAAATAGAGCTGTTGGTAAAGGGAAACAAAAATTTAAGGCAAATAAGGATGCTGAAAGTTCTTGTACATCTAGATATGTCATCTTCCTACTATGGTACTTTCAATGTTTTAGTAAAGAGTTCAAGAAATAATGTGTTTCTGTGTCCCATTGCAGGATCACAAAGAAGGATTTGAAAAAGAAAGAAATGAGGAAAGCGGCTTAAGATGGAAACAATGATGATGCACATCTAAGCTCTTCCCAGAATAGAAGGAGAGTTGATCAGGATAACTCAACAATGAACTAACATCTGAATATACATCTCTTTAGATAATGAAAAAAATAGTCTATTTTTTTGGTTTTTGAGTGCATAGTAGGCCATGCGCACTAAATCTTTTTTGAGCGGTTTAGTGAATCGTATGTAGTTGGTCTATTTTGGCCATGGGTGAACATTACATGATCAGTTTGATAGGTGAACTGAAGTGCATTGTTGTAAATCCTCTCTATCTCGTCCACTGTTTTTTTATGTTTTGATGTAAAATCCCATGATTTGGGTTGGATATTTGGTACTAAACAGAAGCAGACATCTACTTTATTTAATTTCAGTATGTGTTACTTGATTTAGTGCATATGTTTCATTGTTGGATAAGTGCAACAGATTCTTGATAGTTGACTGTATGTTGCAGGTTTTAAATGCATCTGTTTCATTGTTAGTGCATCTATTTCATTGAGCATATTGATGCATCAGTAAATTGACTTCATTGCAGCAGGGTGTTCTTGAGCATATAGTAAATGTTGCAGGGTGTTCTTGAGCATATAGTAAATGCAGCAGAGTGTTCTTGAGCATATGGATTTAATTTCAGTAGTCCTTTATATTAGATTGACTCACTGTTTCAGTCAGTAGGCAGACTGATTCAATATATTTGTTTCATTGAAGGTGTGTGAAACTATTAGGACTTGGAAGGAAGGAGTTTCATATAGACCAGATAATGTAATTTGATGTTTTCTATACTCATGTTCTGGTAAATTGCAAATGTAAACACTATAGCTACAAATTAATCTAAAAAGATTGTTGTATATTACAAAGGTTTATGTATAAATTGAAAACACTATTGTAGCAATACAAAAACTACAACCCTCCTTAATACATTGGAAACAATAAAACAACTCCAACAATAGCATTAGAACAATTCCAAAAACCACACTACAACAACACTATCTATGATGCCTTTAGAAGCAACACTACAAAAACTTCAATTACAACATAGGAAAGAACAAAAAGCTTAAAAATTTTAGTCTTTATAACGGTGGCTTCTTTGAGGATAATGGTTCTCATCTCATTTTGACGTCTCTTTCAACTCTTTGATCTCCTCTTTAAGCGTCATATTCTCATGGTTCACATCAGCCTGGTTCACCTCCTCACCGTACAAATATGCTCTTAAAAGGTGCAGGTTGTGTTCCGCCTCATTCCACTATGTGAAGAATCAATACGTATCACACTGGTAGAACAACTTTTTACCATTTTCAGCAATGTTAGCAACCAAAATCTTTGCTTTATTATTGCATTTACATTTGGCATTGACAAAGATGAACTTGCTCAAACTCATTGAATTATTTGAGGATGACATGTTGATGGTCACAACCTATGAATGAATAAACAGTCTACTGTATTAGTATTGTATAACCTAAACTTAATAAACTTGCTCAAACCCTTGTGCATGCTGCATATGTAATGGGAACAAACTGAAAACATCTATGTATACCATTAAAATCTGAAATTGGGATTAGAATAAATAGACAACAGCTACATACAATTACATCATATTATTGCTACAACACAATACCAATGCAGCGTTTTTATGCATCATAAATGTAGTCAAAATATGTAGTTTTAATGAATCAATAATGCTTTTTTACAGAGAGGAATGATATAAGCCCTAAAAACAAGGACAATACTAATCTAGCAGCTACATACCATTCCATCATATTAGTGCTACAACATAATACCAATCCAGCGTTTGTATGCATCATAAATGTAGTTATAATATGTGGTTTTAATGAATCAGTAATGCTTTTTACAGAGAAGAATGATTTAAGCCTTAAAAACACTGACATATTAGGAAAAATTTCTAACATCATAATCTATTAAAAGATGAAGAACCCAGATAGAGAGATGCACATACCTGGCAGAAGATCGATTATAGTTCGAATTGGGAAAAATCAACCAGAACCTATTCAATGACAGATTAGGGTTACAGATTTGGGAATAAATTTAGGGGAAGAAGAGTTAGGTTCCCGATTCGTAGCCGGATCTCAATGTGTTTATGTAACACCCCTACCGCTAATCAAGTCGCTATCTCCTAATCCGTCTCAATACACAATAACACAACAGCGGAATTCTTACTCCAACGGGGGGTGATACAATGCCGTTAGTCACCCACGTGACTAACAAGGCCAAATACAATACAATATCGGTCTGATGAACAAGTATACCGAGTGCTCTATACATAACAATTACATTCCATTCCTTCACCGATTCAAATACAAATATAACCTCAAATCAATCATATACCGGGTCTCTACATTTCCCAAACTTACCGACAACATTTCGATCTTATAGTGCAACAATTATAAATCAATGCACAGTTCTTAATCAACTACCCATGCTTATGAGCAACCCCGTCCTACACTCGAACGGTATTCAGCTCTAAAGTACCTTAAATAAAAATGGTGCCCCTAGGGGCTCAGCAAAATGCTGGTATGAAATTCGCATAACGGGGGTACGCCGACTACTTTTGTCGAGAACATGGAATTCATTTTAATTCAATAATCATGCTCACATTTATGGTATTCAAACAAGGAATACAATAACAACTAACACAACAAGATTGTTAGTTAGTATTAACTTACTCTTAAGCCTTTAGGGTTTTACCTCACTAATGCCTTAGTCACTTTACTCATTATTCTCCCATTCTCTTGGGATACTCATACTTGATATCTCTTAGGTTTATAGATACTATAAGTCTCCATCTCGATTCCTCATTCTCAATTCTCCACTCTCGATACTCAATTCTCAATTCTCAATTTCATACTTAATTCTCAATTCTCATTTTCATACTCAACTAGATATCTTTTAAGTCATTACCTATGACCTCCAGGTAGAGTCATACACAAGACTCACCACCGAGCTTACGAATGCTCGTCTTACTTCCCCGGCTCCGACCCTACACCGTGTCTAGCATAGTGGAAAGGCTCGACTATCAACCGGAACTATACGCTTAGCTCCTCAAATTCACAATGTCCGTTTCTTTACCGGACTACTCAAATTCCCAAAACTTCTCTCTCGGAGTTACATCTCAATCTCATAGATTAGCCTAGAAGTATCTCTCCCGATAACATCTATCAGCTTAGGGAATTATTTTATTTCCTAATATTCTCAGATTTAAGGGTTTCCCCAATGTTTCGAATACTTTCATGTTCGGGACATTTTCTCATACTAGGTCGGATCCTCATATTTTAGGTCGACTATTTTCTAAGGGAGTTTGGTGGTCCCTTATCATTCCTTTACTTCTCTCAAGGTTCATATCTTTGAACTGTCATTATCCTCTAAATGGAGGTTCATTATATCGTTCCACTATTATTTGTTTCGTGGATTATTTCAATTCGGTTCTCTAACAGTTATCGGGAGTTTACTAATCCCGTACAACTCTTTCACGTTTTAGTGAGTTCATAAGTTTGGGTTATCGTTATTCTTGAATCGATAGTTCTCGTGTGCTTTCACATTTTCGTTCATTTACGAAACGACTCTTTCTATGAGTCCCTAATCAAATAATGCTCATCTGTAGTCGGTCTATACCACTAAGTTAGTCCACACAATCATTCAAGTATGGTTAGTTCATACATCATACATCAAAACATACACATCAAATGCGATAAATCATTTTCATGCTTTTATCTTGATTAGGTTGGCACACAAGCACACAGCACACAAATCAGTGTAATCCGGCTAGCATACAGGGCATGAGAAAATCATACCTTACATCATGGGTTAACTTTACTGTGTCCTTACGTTCCTCGGGTCTTACTCTTGAATCACTGATCACATATCAAGTGGTTCTATTAATATCAAGATATTACGGTATGTAACTACTCTTACTTCCGTACTTACCCCGTTATCTCGTTAATCTTAGGTTCTTAGGGGCATATTCTTCTTACCATAATTACTCTACCAATGGCTTACTACTAACGCCATTTTTTTACCTGACCGACCTTGCCAGGGTCTGTCCCAAGGTCAGTCGAAGTCAGTAGGTTACGGGTTTACAAAATTTCAGTCCGACCGACCCTACCAAGGTCGGTCCTAAGGTCAGTCAAAGTCAGAAGACATCCGGATTTGAAAATTTTAGCCTGACCGACCTTACCAAGGTCGGTCCTAAGGTGGGTCGAAGTCAGAATACTTCGGATTTGCAAATTTTAGGCTGACCGACCCTAGCAAGGTCGGTCCTAAGGTCGGTCCAGCCAAGTACCCATTTTAACTACTCACTTTGAACTCCAAATTCACCTCAATTCTTACCCAATCTTTTCCTAATCATTCCACATGTTTCCTAACATGTTTTATCACCCAAAAACACTCCTTAAACCTTCCTAAATCATTGTTCAACTTCACTACTCAATTCTTATTTGATTTTTCAAATACAATTCCCATTTTTGCACTTATGCACACTAGTGCATTTCCAACCTTTTCTCTAGGTAGTTCACCATATTCCCAGCTCATTTGATCCTTCCAAATCCTTCCTAGACATTTACATTATCTACATCCAAATCCATCCACCATTTATAAGATTATGCTCGCTAACTCTTTCCTAGAATTTCTAAAAACTAAAATACCGTTTTGCTACAGATTTTTATTCTACCATCTTCAAGCCTTCAACCATCATCTATGGGTGTCTTCTTCAACTAAATCACTCCTTAGATACACTTTGTGAACCCTAGGTCATTTCTCACCCATATCAACACCTAAAGCATTTTATTTCTACTAAAATTTTGCCATAACTCACCTACAATCCTAACCTTGCCCAAATGCACAATTTCACATTTCCTAGTTCATTCACTAGCCACATCCACAAGGGATCCTACCAGCACACAAGCTCAATCAAAATTTCACCAAAATCTCTTCAAACACTACATAATGCAATTAACTTAAATTCCTTGGCTCCAAGGCCCATAAATCACAATCAAATTCACAATTCTCTCATGCTTCAACCAAATACATTTGTAGTAAGATTTTGGTTTCATTCATTTAATTACCCATCCCAATATCCTAATACATATAGAATATATAAGGTAGGTTTTCTTACCTTGAATTCTCAAATTCTCTTTTAAATTCTTCTCTTCCTCTTCTCCACTTCTCTTGACTCAAAATCAACCAAGGCAGTGTAACTTGCCAAATTCCAGCCCATCGCCCAAAGGAAACACAATGAACAATAATTAAACTCCTAAACCCCTTGGAATATTTCTAATTCAATGAGAGGGCTTAAAGCACAAAAATCTAGGGTTTTACCTTGGAAGTTCTAAGAGGGGTTCTAACCCTTGAATCAAAAGGAGGGTTCCACCACCATTGGAGGCTTGAACCCATGCTCAAATCAAGAGAATTACAAGGTATCAAAAAGGGGATAAAACAGGCCAAGAAAGAAGATGGAGAAAAATAAGTTTTTCCTTGGAGCTTTTTACCTTAGAAGAAAGAGGAGACTCCAAGCTTCAAGAACATATAGTTTTCTCTTCAAATGCCCAACACCCACGGAGGTCAACTTTCTCCAATTGAAATTTTGAAAAGAAAGAATGATAGAGCTTGGTGAGGGGAGTTCAAATATGTGATTTATTTTTTATTTGGAGCATGAAGGTGGCTAGAGCATGAGGAGGAAGAGGAGAAGCCATGGACGGGGCTTCAATTTCTTTCTAGCATAGAGGGAGGGGGAGAAAACGGTAGGGAAGGAGAAGGAAGGAGAAGAAAGGAGAATGGGAGGGGAGAGAGGGAAAAGGGAAATAAGTACCCCTTTTCACTTTTCACCTTTTTGCTTTTTACACTTTTCTTATTCTAGCTAGTTAAGTGTGTGTGAGAGAGCTGATTTTCTCCCTTAAAACTGGCCCTCTATGTACACTTAAGCTGGGGTGTTTTTCATCTTTTACAAGAAACGCTCGTTAATTTACCCGGTTTTAGCACTATTCACTAACCCGGCCCGTTTTCCGGATTTTTCTCGTTTCCTTGATTTTAATGATTCTTAAGATTCCATTAATGTTTAATTATAGTTATATACTGAACTATAATTTTTACGAGTCTGTTTGACCACTTAAATTCACGTTTTTGGGTTTCCTAGGAAAACGTGCTTTAAGACTCTATTAGCGTTTTAACCCATTATTTGGATCCGTTTTCTTCAGGAATCATTCCTGTATATTAATTAGGCCTAACTAAGCCTTAGGAATCCATCTAGGACCCTAACAGAGGTCATATACCTCCTATGGTTGTGTAATGCTCATTTTTACAATTAACGCTTTTTAAGCATTTTCTCTTTTCTTTTGGCTTTATCTTCTTTACAAATATTCTTTAGGTACTATTAGGCCCTTAAATACCATATTAGAATAGTTTTATCACCATACTTAGGTTCGGGGTATTTCAATCTACCCCCTTAAAGAACTTTGCCCACAAAGTTGGTGAATCTAATATTGTTAGTCTCATAGGTATTCCATGCTAAGGTCATAGTCTCTATATAACCTTGCAGACTCACATGTCTATCTCTATATATGCTACACACACCACTCAACATATCACAGCATGTATAGCAATCAAAAATACTCTTTTGTATTCTCTCTATGGGGTCGGTCCAAAGACAAGAAGGCACTACAGTCCTCGAATCCCATATCGAGTAATACACTGCCGATCCCTCAGGTACCGGTCACGTTGACCACGTACGCTTTCTGGTTCATGGCCGTTTCATGACAAGTGGGCACTTACTCTCTCTGGCCCACGGTCCCTTTGGTTCCGATCAAAACATTTACTTCTCAAGATATCCTCAGGCACTCTAGGTCATCCAAATACTGGACTTCTTTATGTCTCGCTGCCCTTGGAAAAATACTCACACTGCCACCGTCCTATCGGTCACCTTAGGACTGTTGCTCGTCCGGTGCAGTGGTTTCAAAAATATTCCTCGCTCCCACCGTCCTACCAGTCAACTTAGGACCGTTGCTCGTCTGGTGTAGTGGTTTCAAAACTGGTCCTCATTCTCACGTTGAAGGAAAATTCTTTGCAAAAATCCTTTGGAAATTCTTTTTGAAACTCAATACAACTCTAAGTCCAATTTTTGATGCTAATTGTCTCTTTACTTAATCGTGATTCGTTGTGTCCACTTATAGGGAGCTTCAAGAGTCATCCAACCCTGATGTGATCAGCACTAGTGTTGAACTATCCTTCCACCCCAATTTGTGTTCAGTTTCCCTTGATCGCTAGCAGATCAAGTTCCACCTCCCACTCCAATTCAAACAATCAAATAATCAATCATTTCATTTTCTATCTTTTAATATTTCTAGTCATATCACCGAGCAAAACATTTCCATTTATGAAATTCATTTCTCCAAATATTACCCCACTCATCAATTACTGCTCGTTCCAACTCACGGAACCTAGGTCATCTATCATTCTCAATCATACATACATTAACATAACTCCAAGGATGGAACTCACTCCATCCATCATTCTCAAATTAAATCACCTAGGGAGCTCACTTCCTACTAGGTTCTACATCGGTTTCATACCGACTCATACTCATCATATCTCATGTCTAATCTCAAATAGACAATATCATAGGGATTTTAGTTCTCTTGGAGTACTTATGTTTATGTAACATAGGTACCAATCATCAAAACAAATTATTTTGCGCTATGTGCATAGTAGTTTATGCACTTATTACGTAAAACATACACTTTGCGGTTTTCGCTCTACCCCCCTTAAAAGGGATTACGCCCACGTAATCTACCATGTGTCAACATTGAACATTGGTCTAAGGCGTTCAGCTGCCATGGAGAATTTTCACTTCCATGCGATCTGTTATGCAATGTATTCCGGTCAAAGGGTCTTAACCATATTGACGGTTTAGTCCCTACACCAAGAATCCTCATTGGAGTTTGTTTAATTCTTAGCCAGGTTCGGTTCTAGTCTCATAGGCTTCAAGGCGTTAGTAAGTAGCTGTTTTCTCTTATTCTTAACCTTTGAATTTTGGGCCCACTAGCTTCTACTGCGTGACCCTGATAACTTGGGGTTTGATTCGCCCTTTTTGTTATTCTTAGTGTGTTACACATCACCTTTTTATTCCTTTTATGTTGAGAATAAGGTTTATCAATCAAGCGTGGTATTTCTCATCGTGCGTGTACTCAATGAATTATAGATTTTCTATCCAGCTCTCTGGAATCTATATACATACTGTTGTGTATTTTAGTGATCATTCACTCGATTCTTCCGACATATTGTCGGTTGAGGTTGAGCCACTACCTAGCATGTAGTGCTTCCTCTATTGTCAGTGGTTTCTGAATTATGCCCACTTAACTGGTTCTGTACAAGTGTTCTTTTACTTGTACGACCTTGCATTTCTATGCATCGGTCCTCATAACTTTGATAAGTCTCCTTCCACTTTTATTCCGATGGGATTCACTTCTTATGATTGTTAGCGTGTTTAGCACTCTTCGTGCTTCTTTGGCCCAAGGCCGCATGGTTTGTTTCTAAGCTTCCACTTAACTGGCTTATGCCATGTTCATTGTAGTGTTTATAACACTTCTGTATCCAGTACGGATGACCATTTATCAATTGGGTACTCTTGTCCCGAATTTAATTACTTCATTATCACTTGATTCATCAAGGATTTGCTTCCAGTTCCTTATGCAGTTGCAATAGGAATAAACATTACCTCCTCTATGAGGTCTCTCATCACATGGCGTAGACTCTTGGCTTGTTGCCCGGTCTGTCTACCATTTCTTATTTATCATCTCCATATCCTTGTGTGATTATTCACATACACTGGTCGCTTGCTGTGCACCATGTTCTTGCTAATTCTGCAGTATTGCTTTTCATGGCATCCGTTGTTACTAGCTTCTGCTCATGTATTCCTACCATTTATACAATGATTCACCATTTGCTTGGCTGATTTACGGAATATGACATTCTTTATGTCTCTGAGCTCCTTGAGCGTCATTGACTTTACACTTATATGGCGTTTCTTCTAAACCGATTACTCTTCAGTTTTTGTCAATTGTAATCAAGCTTCCTTCGGTTTCATCTTGTTCAAGTTATTGCTTGGCCATGACTATATGCTTAAGCTTCACTACATTAGTATTCTGAAAGAGGTGTATTTTCAGACATCCACTGATGGCATCCTCTTCTTTGAAACCTATATGTTCACTTCTCTAGCGGTCCTATGATAACGAGTAGTATCCTCGTTTGTTAGTTATTACACAATCTTACTGGAGCCGTTCTTGGCTACTCTCTGTATGATTCTCAGTAGGTTAGCAACTATTGTATCTACGTAATGTAGTAGTTTAACTGCTTACATGCCACTTTGCCTAGAGCTCTGCTCATTATAGGTTGTTCTCAAGTTTCTGCTTCTCCATATACCATCAAATGGCTTTAAGGTATTATTGGGCGCTATAATAAGCTCGTCGCATCTTGCTTCCATTTATTGGAGGCCCTTTGGGTATCTTATTATTGATCTGTACCATTTATTAACTTAGGGTACCCCCTAGTGGGTAAGATCCCTTCGGTGGTGAATGGTGTTCTCCGATAACTTGTAGGATTATTCTGGGTATTTTACCTCGTTCATTGGACATTGGCTTGTTCATGTTAGGCATTTTCCTTAGTGTGTTTAGAATGGTATCCATTCCAATTAACATGCATTTTCTCCGAGATCCTTGAGACATGTCCAATGTCTTTACTCAATTACTAGTGCCTCTCGCACTTCCCGACTCTTAATCATCCTCTTGGTGTGAGTTGTTGCCTCCTTTAGCTTTGTACGCTTATTTGAGTTCTTTTGGTCATTCAAGGTGTCCAACTGTTCCAGCTTGAATTTACCTTATGGTCCGTAGTATAGAGTTGACTACTTCCAGTGTTTCGTGCACTACTTGTACACATACGTGGGGTACCTTACTGGTACATTGCTACTTACCTGACTAACTCACAAGTAGGTCTGTCAGGCCTGCATGCTCATTCGGAGTGCGGTCGTCCCATATCTCATTTTTGGTGCACCCGTAGTGCTCGTCACACGCTTAGGTGAAGTATTCTATTGTCAACTCCTCTTGTATCATTCTATGATAGCTTACCATGATTCTTCTTGTTTGGTTTTAAAATGTTGAGGTTTAAAAGAAGTATCTGGGTTTGAAGGAAAATTTTGTGGTTTTACCATGTCTAGGGTCTTTACCAAGTCTAGCTTCTCGCTTACTGGTATGTTCGTTAACATGATGGTCAGGCCGTTAAGCCTTTCCAAGGTTTCGTTCTTCAAGTGCTTAGGATTAGCAATCCTGTATTTGCTTCAACTGTCATAGTGGTACTTGTTGGTCGTTAAAAGTTTGTCAAATGGCCCTGTTGTTACTGCACTTGCCCTGGCAAGTGCGCGGGTAGGTTGGTTTTTGGGTTAGCGTATACCGGTTATGGTCTTGTTTCCATCTGTATTTGGTAGCCATATCGGCTCTTCCTCCGGTCTTTTGACCTTAGTGATCAATCTTCTAAGTAGCTTCCTAGTGTTCTTGACCTGATTGTCATCAATCCGGGTGTTCCCACCCTTCACTGTGGTTATTGAGACTTAACTCGTTTAGGCTCTACTTGTAGTCCTATAGGGAGGTATCCTGTAGGTGTTCTTGTAGCTGACTGAGCTATGTTATCTAGGCATCACAGCTTTTTGGCGTTGTAGGTTTGGAGTTATTCAACCTCGACTAATCCCTTTAGTCGGTCCGTATACCGTCGATGGTATTTTCAAGCATGTGCAGTCTGCAGACTCTCTTGTCTCGGGTCTTGTTACTCCACCCCTTTTCGCTTCATTGTGCGGTTGTGCTTTCCTTCTTGCCGGCTGCGCATGGTTCTCGTGACCGCGAAGCACGTCGCCCCACGGTGTCGTAAATTTCATTATCCTACGGTTAGGATTCTCAATCCTCCGCCATTAAGTGCGATTGTCGTCATTCAAACGGGAACCGTCTCCGGGATTTCCAGATCTTGGAATCTACCGTATAACTGGTTCTTTCTCTTACAAGATTTATTTGTAACTACCAGATCGGGTTTTCTCGAGTATGAGAGGCCTTTCCATCTCTCAGGCATTCTTTTCCCAACTTTATACCGTGGGATGTGGAGGGCGGGTATGGTTATTGTAGGTTTCCGGTTCACCCGGAAGTGACTAGCGTACCTCTCACACTAACACTCTAACACTCAACCCTTAGCCCTAAGTCTTGAATTCCTAACTCGGTATTTCCTAAACTCGGTATTTTCAGTCATCAGAGCGATACTTCGCTGATACCACTTTTTGTAACACCCCTACCACTAATCAAGTCACTATCTCCTAATCCGTCTCAATACACAATAACACAGCAGCAAAATTCTTACTCCAACGGGGGGTGATACAATGCCGTTAGTCACCCACATGACTAACAAGGCCAAATACAATACAATATCGGATGAACAAGTATACCGAGTGCTCTATACACAACAATTACATTCCATTCCTTCACCAATTCAAATACAAATACAACCTCAAATCAATCCTATACCGAGTCTCTACATTTCCCAAACTTGTCGACAACATTTCGGTCTTACAGAACAACAATTAGAAATCAATACAAAGTTCTTAATCAACTACCCATGCTTATGAGCAACTCTGTCCTACACTCGAATGGTATTCAACTCCAAAGTACCTGTAAATAAAAACGGTGCCCCTAGGGGCTCAGCAAATTACTGGTATGAAATTCGCATACCCCGCGTGCTAACGGGGGTACGCCGACTACTTTTGTCGAGAACATGGAATTCATTTTAATTCAATAATCATGCTCACATTTATGGTATTCAAACAAGGAATACAATAACAACTAATACAACAAGATTGTTGGTTAGTATTAACTTACTCTTAAGCCTTGAGGGTTTTACCTCACTAATGCCTTAGTCACTTTACTCGTTATTCTCCCATTCTCTTGGGATACTCATACTTGATCTCTCTTAGGTTCGTAGATACTACAAGTCTCCATCTCGATTCCCCATTCTCAATTCTCCACTCTCGATACTCAATTCTTAATTCTCAATTTCAATACTTAAATCTTAATTCTCAATTTCATACTTAATTCTCAATTCTCATTTTCATACTCAACTGGATATCTTTTAAGTCATTACCTATGACCTCCGGGCAGAGTCATACACAAGACTCACCACCGGGCTTACGAATGCTCGTCTAACTTCCCCGGCTACGACCCTACACCGGGTCTAGCATAGTGGAAAAACTCGACTATCAACCGGAACTATATGTGAAATACCCCAAACCTTGATATGTGGTTTAAATATCAAACTATGGTAGGTAAAGGCTAAAAAGTGCCTTAGTAACATCAGTGAACAATTTAGACCATAGTAAATGCAATAAAGCATTAAGACACAGTTTGAGCAAAAACATGCTCTAAGCTATGAGTGAACTTGGTTAGGACCCAAAGAGCCTACCAAGACTTAATAATATTCAATTATGATTTAATAAGGCTAAATAAGTCCTTAGGAAACCTTGGTGGGCAGTTAAACCAAATAAAACACAAGAAAATACCTTAAAGTCAATATGAGCAAAAATGTGCTCTAAGCTTGGGATGAATTTGTATAAGACCTAATGGCCATACCTACACCTTATTTATATGTTAATGAACATATTAAATCAATTACCAAAGAAAACCAAGCTTGAAAACAAGTTAAAACACAAAATGTGCTTTAAGGAGTCTTAAAGCACGTTTTTGAAAAATTGTCTTGTAAATGAGTTTTGAATGGCTAAATGTCCATCATTACTCTTTAATTAACATGTGTACTATATAGTATCACATTTGGGTGGCTATATCAATGGGAAATCAAAAATTTCACTTCTATGTGCCTTGTTTTAGTGAATAGTGATTTTTATAAGCTAGTTTGTAACATATGTTATTATAAGTGAGACAATTGATAAATAAAGTCTAAAATACCCCTAGGTACTATTGGGGGCCGGTTTTAAGGTGTGGTGACTCACCACTCACTTGTTAACTTGTTAAAGAAATAAAGATGACTAATATAGTTACTATTTGCTTTTTAAGTACAAATATCTTCCAAAAAGCAAAACTTATCTCATTCTCTCATCCTTCTCCTTATTTCCCACGTATCCAAGCTCTCTTCTACCTCTATTCTCTCTGTTCTCACGTTCATACAGCACCACCACCATGGAAGTCCACCTTTGAACCCTTGTAAAACCTAGCTCACTTAACCAAATCAAAAACAAACACCACCATTCTCTTCCTCTCATCAAGCTCTTCATTCCTATCTTCTCAAAATTTCAAGATCACCATTTCGGTGCCATGGAGTTCCACCATTGATGGAGCTTGAGCTTGTCTTTCCACATATTATTGATCTCCTTTGCTCCTAGGTAAGGAATCTCAAAGAAAAATCAAGTTTCCTCCATGTTTTGTGTGTGACCGAAAATATTCATTGATGGAGCTCGTGTGTGCTTTGTTCTAGCTCCATTTGAATCTCTCAAGGACTAGGTGGAGTCCTCTCTTCATAGGATTCAAACACCCTTCAAAGATTAAGGTAAAACAACTACATTAATGTTTTGAAATAATGTAAACCTAGGGTTTACAATGAGATGGAGCTTAAAGCTTGAATACTCATTATGTTGTTTGTATAATGTTTAGTAGTTGGCAAGGAACCAAATGCCTTACGGTTTTGTAAGGAAAACAAGAAAGAAATTTAGGAGGAGGAAAGAGGTAAATATGCTATCTTAATGTGGTTTAATGCCTTAGGAGAAATAAGCTTATAATGCTTGTTAAAACTACCTAAAGAGCAAATGGTGAATGACCTAGTAAAGTGTTCTCAAGGAGACTAGTAAAAGAACATATGTATTGGTGTATGTATTCGCAGGTTGAAGGCATTATTTATGTGGGAAATTCAGTGTTTAAGGTTATGCAATTTAAGGGCTAAGAGCCATGTTATTTAAGGGCCTAAGTGCCAAGCAATTAAGTTATGCACTATATTGTGATGTAGTGATTAGTGTGTGAAGTTTGTGTGTAAAAATGTTCTTGATGGATTTTAGGTGTTCTTGAATGAAACAAGGTAAAAAAAACCTAAGTGTTTGGATGTGAGTAATACAAGAGAAGCTATGGCCAAATTTGGGAAAATGTGTAAGAAGTTCTAAGTTTTAAGAAAGTTTTGGTGAACAGGAAGTATTAAAGGTGAACAAATGTTTCAACTAAGGAAGAAAACGTGCATTAAGGGTTTACAAGGATTGTAGGTGTATCTTGGAAGTTCTAGGAATTTAATGAGTGTTTTAGGATGAAATAAAGCTTGGAGAAGTTTGTTTAAAGTTGGGTAAAGTTGATGTATAAGGAGGGAATGAGGTTTTAGGTAAGGTTTTGAGAAAGGAACTTTAAGGAGCTGTGAAAGAGAAGATTTGGTTGTAAGAAGATGCTTGGGAGATGATGTTATGATGGTGAGGAAACACTTTGGTATAAAGGTTATTAAGGATGAAACACCACTTGAAAAGCTAGGAGGAAACATTGTAAGTTGGAAATTTTGTGAAGATATAAGTAAAGGTTTTTAAGGAATAGAAAAAGAGTGTGACGTGTAGGATATCTTAGTGGGTTGAAAGTGCCAAATGAGGTTAGGGTATACTAGGATATATGGGGTGAAGTTTGGAGTTGAATGTAAAAAGGAAAACAAGGATTTGGGGCAGACCGGACTTGCGACCGGACTTGCAAGTTCGGTCGGGCCCAGTTTACCCTGTGGGAATTAGTTTCTGGAATGGACCGGACATAGGACCGGACTTACAAGTCCGGTCGGAGTAGAAAAATTTTGACGGAAATGTGTTCTGGAATCGACCGGACTTGGGTAAGTCCGGTCGGCAAGTCCGGTCGGACCAAAAACATGGTTTAAGGTTATGAAATGATATGTAATGATGGGGATTGATAGGTAATGATGTTATAAGGTTGTTAAGGACATGTTAGGTGAGTTTTAAATGGCAATTGAGTGGGTGAAAAGTTGTATCAAAATGTAAAAGTAAAACATGTTAAAAATGTTAAGTTATGTAACTAAGTTAACGGGGAAAGTTAAGCATTAGACATTAAATAATCAAGCAAACCCCGATGTTAATAAAAACACATGTGATGTTAACAGTTGTTCGAGAATCGCTCGAGGCATAAGTGGACGTGGTAAAGTGGACTCCGGTGACAGGTATGGTTTTCTTGCAACCTGTGTCCTACCGGATTACACCGGCTTGTATGCCAATGTGTTTTTCTGTGTGTTTGCCACGTTGTAAGATTAAACATGTAATGAGTTTATAGTAATTCATTTATGTGGCGTGTACAACTCCGATACCATTTAACCTCGGAAGTGTTAACCTTAGTTATCGGAGTCTAGGATCACATAAGAGTTCGGTATTCGGAGTAAACGACCCGAACCATGGGACGTTCTAACCACGGCTATGCGTGTGTTAATTGTGCGATACGTGTTTGTGAATGTAGGGATCTCCCTTGTGTGTTTAACCCAGTTGTAATTCTGTATGGTGTGTAGTTATGATAGACTCCATAGTGGGGTTCTAACTAATATCTAAAGTAAGTATGTACTAACAGTGGTGAGGAATCCGGTTTGGCCGGTCGCGCGCGTTGTTTGGGAGAGGGTATCCTTCCTAGCCTTACCCTTCTCTTTGTTATGGTTGTTTCCCTCACGGGTTATGATCTCCCATTAGCTTATTCCAAAGCTTAGCTATCCTGACTTATGATCGGTTTAGGGGGAACATGTGTTTGTGTGGTGTGTTCGGGCCTCCAAACCCGAACCGCCTTAACTTAAGTTACTCGTCCAACTATTAGGACGGTAATGAGTGTTGTTGTTATTGTATAACGAGCTTATCATGAGACTGGCAACATTCTCTAGGCTCACCAGTGTATTAACAATGTTTGGGTTGGTTCCTAAGAGAACCACTCCCGTTATGTTATTTTTGTTGTGATGCAATATCTATTGCGGTATTATGTTGTGCACGTGGAAACGTGCAAAGTGTTGTTAAGTGTTGTATGTAGTGTATGTTGTAGGTTGTATAATGTGGAGTGTGTGGATCATGGATATGATTCCTAGTTTGTGATAAGAGACGTTTAAGGATAACCCGATTTAAGGGTAAGTGTCGTCTATTAAGGAAGTAGCTCCATTAGAGGAGAAACACTCTAGGGATAATGAATACCAAGAGTGACTTATTAAGTAAGGATATATTATCCGTTTGTTGAGCCCATTGAGGCGAAATGTTATGTGATGCGTATTTACTGTTACATGCATGATTTAAATATAATCAACCGCATGTTAAGACGACAATTAGTTGTGCGTGGCCCGGTAGCATGTGGGCTGCGGGATTACCATACCAGCAAAGGTGCTGAGCCCCTTGGGGGCCACCCTTTCTCTTCTTTTCCTATTTCAGGTATGAAGTGCTGGAAGCCGTTCGAGAGTAGGACGGGTAGTCGTCGTACATGGGTAATCATTTAAGTGTATGTATACAGTAGGTGTAGTAAGACCGAAATTGTTGTCGGCACCAGTTTATAAATACTCGGTATAGTTGGAAGGAGTGCGTTGTGTTGTTGTTAATGGAAAGGGATAGTAATGTGTAGTCGCTTGGGAATTTAGCCCATCAGACCGGTACAATGTATGTGTATTAGCCTTGTTAGCCACGTGGGTGGTTAACGGCGTGTAACACCAGGGAGTTGAGTTAATATGAGTTGTGTATTCCGCTGCAGATTGTTGTCATGTATTTGTTGTTGGATGGGGTGTTACAATATGCTTAGCTCCTCAAATTCACAATGTCCGTTTCTCTACCGGACTACTCAAATTCCCAAAACTCCTCTCTCGGAGTTACATCTCAATCTCATAGATTAGCCTAGAAGTATCTCTCTCGATAACATCTATAAGCTTAGTGAATTATTTTATTTCCTAGTATTCTCAGATTTAAGGGTTTCCCCAATGTTTCGAATACTTTCATGTTCGGGACATTTTCTCATACTAGGTCGGATCCTCATATTGTAGGTTAACTATTTTCTAAGGGAGTGTGGTGGTCCCTTATCATTCCTTTACTTCTCTCAAGGTCCATATCTTTGAATTGTCAATATCCTCTAAATGGCGGTTCATTATATCGTTCTATTAGGATTGTATCTAGGTATATTCATATGTACGCTTGTATCTTGTTTCTTAGGGTTATATCATGTAATTGTTTTATGACTGGTTTATCCCTAACCGGTTCAGTCGTACATATATATATATATATATATATATATATATATATATATATATATGCATAGGTACTTAAGACTATAGATACACGATATATACATATAGATACACTTTACATGCGATGTATTACTTTCTGTGATTGATATTCAATAGAGATTTACCCTTGCGATATTACAAGGCTTGATATGGTATTGATCAGAGCACTGGTTTCACCCTCAATAAAAGAAACAATGAGCGACACGGTGGGCAAGAAACCGGAAAACACCACCGGCAACCCTAGCCTCACCATCGACTCAAACGATCCCCTTTATGTCGCCAATACAGAGCAAACCGGGCAACCTTTTACCCCAAAATTCACTGGAGAAGGATTCTTGGACTGGAAGTGGTCAATGCAGGAAGCCCTAACAGCCAAGAACAAAATCGGTTTCATTGATGGGTCAATTACTCAACCCGAAAGCAGTGACACTCTTCACTTGGCAGCATGGAAGCGCGCAAGATCGTTAGTTGTTACCTGGTTGATTTTTTCCCTCTCACCCAACATTGGCCGCAGCGTCATGTATACCAGTGACCCAAAGTAGATTTGGGACTGGCTCTGCAGAAGGTTCGAAAAGAAGAACCTCACGACTCTTCACCATCTCAAAATTCAAATCGCCGGCCTAAAGCAAGGACAAGACTCAATCACGGATTACTTTATGAAATCACGTGAAATATGGGCTCAATATGAGCTAACGCGGCCGGTCGATGATTGTTCATGTTGTTCCTTCTGTAAGTCAAGCGAAAATCAGAAGAAATTGCGAGCGGAAGAAGAAACCATTCATTTCTTGATGGGTTTGGCTAAACCCTACGCTCATCTTCGCGCACAAATTTTGGCCATGGACCAGATTCCTACACTAGAAGATATCTTCGCTCTCATCATTCAGGAAGAACAAACCAGAGAAAATGCTGAGTCGCATGAAGATTCGGAGCAGTCCGTTGCTCTAGCCATAAAGGGAGGTCCCAATTACAACGTCGGGAGGCAGAGAACCAACAGCGGCAGGTCGAATTCCAAAAGAAACACAGCTGTCGTCACCACCGGCGTCAAGAGGGATGCGACAAAATGTTCCAACTGCGGGAAGCTTGGGCACAGTCGAGAAAACTGTTGGTGGCTAATTGGTTTTCCCACCGACGCAACCAAGAAGAAAACCGAGATGAAAGTCGCTTCTGCTGTCACCGAAGATGGAGGAAACAGCGATGCCGTCCAGCAGTCTCCAGTACGTGGATTCTCCTCTAACCAGTTGCAACAGTTAGTCGCCTACCTTCAGCAGCAGAAGGACAACACCGGCGTCGCCAATCAGCCCAGTTTTGGGGAATGTACAGGTATTTTTACAACTATCCCTAATTTATTACCATGCGTGAATTATAATGGTAATCCTATAACCTGTGAATTGCAAAAGTTGTGGATTCTTGTGCTACTGAGCACAGTTGTGGAAACAATGAATTACTTTCTGAATGTTTGAATCTTGAGATACAGAAAAATATTATGCTCCCAAACGGGAACAAGAAGTCTGTTGTTTCTGTTGGTAATTTAAAGGTTGATGGAAAAATCTGGTTGTGAAATATATTGTTTGTCCCATCATGTCAATTCAATATAGTGTCCATATCTAGGTTAATATCATATTTGAGCGTGTCAATTACATTCCATGAAACCGATTGTATTATGCAGGATTCTAGAGGGAACACTTCAGTTCAGATAGGAAGACATGTTAATGGCCTCTATAATGTGAACATGAATGCTTTGTATGACTTTGTACTGAATAAACAAAACATGTCTGTATGTTTGAACTCTGGTGTAGAACCCTCACCGGTCAATTTTCCTGATGATTTTATTCTATGGCATAATAGGTTAGGACACATGTCATCGAAAAACATGAAAAAGATAATACATGTAAATGTTCCTACACACCTCGAACATCATTTACCATGCACTATCTGTTATAAGGCCAAAGCAAAGCATCTGAAATGTCCAATGTCCGAAATTAAAACAAAAGGGCCTTTTGACCTCATACATGTAGATATCTGTGGCCCAATGAGGACCCAATCTTTAGATGGCCACAGATATTTTCTCACCCTGGTTGACGATTACACTAGAGGAACATGGGTCACTCTACTTAAACTCAAATCAGAAGCCATGGAACATTTAAAAACCTTCATAAATTTAATTGAAACGCAAATGAATAAATGAATAAAAATTATTTGTACTAACAATGCCCGGAAATTAGGCAAGTCCAAGGAAGGAACAAAAATTTTTAACAAAAAGGGCATTGTACATCAAACAAGCTGCCCTCATACACCCCAACAAAACGGGGTCGTGGAACGAAAACAGGGGCACATCATGAATATTGCTAGAGCTCTTCTTTTCCAGTCAGGTTTAGATGACCAACATTGGCATTTTTGTGTAAAACACGCAGCATACTTGATAAATAGGATGCCAAACAAGCCCATTGATAACCTAACACCCTTCGAAAAGCTCTACGATAAGAAACCCGAATTCAATGAAATTAAAAGCTTTGGATGTCTGTGCTATGTAACCAACGTGAGCCCAAACAGAGGAAAAATGGATCCAAGAGCATCAGTTGGGATATATGTTGGGAACCCCAATAATACAAAAGGTTACATGGTTCTAACATTGAAAAGAAGAGAATTAAAGACAACACGAGATGTTACCTTTTTCGAAAACAGTTACCCTTTGAAAAGCAAAGAGTGGAAAGATACCTTCAGCAAAGACCAAGATAACATAGACATTTTCTCTCCCCCCTCCAACCAAATCGTGGAAGATGATTCTTGTATGTCTCGGCTTTCTGAGGCAAGCGAAGAATCAGATACCACACTCCAGGATGAAACTACCACCATCGAAAGTCAACAACAAGACCAAACCACACATCTCAGAAGATCCACTCGAGAACATAGAATCCCTTCAAAATACAATGATTACATCCTCTCCTCTAATGCAAATAAAGAGGACCATTTTTCCCTCATTCTTGCATAAAGACTCGAGACCACAACCACCTCTACCTCCCAAAAAAATTTGAATACACTAACCGATCACATACCCAGCACCACCATCCTAGCCTATTCTCTACAACCTAATGCAAACAAGCTCTTATCCAATCTTCACAACCTCAAGGAGCCCACCAACTATAAGACAGCCAGCAAGGACCCTAGATGGGTTAAAGCGATGACCACCAAATTTGAAGCCCTAAAGCAAAATAAAACCTAGAAAATTGTCGACTTGCCCAAGGGCAAACGTCCAATAAGTTGCAAATGGGTTTATAAGGTGAAGCTAAAAGCTAACAGAGATATAGAGCGATTCAAGGCCAGGCTGGTGGTCAGAGGCTTCACACAAAGACAAGGCCTTAACTACGAAGAGACCTTCTCTCCAGTAGTCAAGATGACTACCGTAAGAGCCTTGATAATAGTGGCAATCAAAATGGATGGATCCTCGACCAATTGGACATCAACAATGCATTCTTGCATGGTGATCTCCATGAAGACGTCTACATGACCATACCAGAGGGGATAAAAGTCAATGGTTAGAACAAAGTGTGCAAACTTCATAAGTCCCTTTACGGACTAAAGCAGGCTTCTCGACAATGGTACGAGAAACTTGCCAGGTTCCTAAACGACTTAGGATACAACCACTCCCAAAATGACCACTCTTTATTTGTCAAGAAGAGGAAAAGTAGCATCACCTTGTTAGAGATCTACATGGATGATATCTTAGTAGTTGGGAATGACACCAAAGAAGTTAAAACCTTGAAACGGAAACTTGACGAGGAATTCAAGATAAAGGATCTAGGCAGATTAAATTACTTCCTTGGAATAGAATTCCTAGAAAGTAATGATGGGATGATCATGTCCCAACAAAAATACATCAACCAAATCCTCCATGATTTTGATGCCCACAATATAAAGCCTTCCGTTTCCCCTTTCCCTATCAATCAAAAACTTTATGAGGACACAGGCTCTAAACTCGAGAATCCAATAACATATAGGTGTCTCGTTGGAAAATTAAATTTTCTCACCAATACAAGACCTGACATATGTTATGCAGTCCAATTTTTGAGTCAATTCCTCCAAAGCCCTACTTCAGCCCACTTAAAGGCAGCCTACCACACCCTGTCCTACATCAAAGGAACTTCGGGGTACGGTCTGCACTTTAACAAGGACCCAAATTACACCCTAGAAGCCTACTGTTGTAGCGCCCCGGTTTACCACCACCATTTACTTAGTCATTTTTTTAAAAGAAACGTGCCATAACTGAAATATCATCATTAACTTGTATTATACATGCGTCAGTCTTTTTACATAAGGTCCCCTAATACTATCACCGGGGTGTTACCGCCACACTTACTAAAGACTAGTAAGTGTAAGGCTATTACCACCACCATCCCTACATTAGCTATCTTACAACGTTGTTCCCCTACCAAAAGAGTGACACAACCAACCCGTCACTTTACACCTTAGTACCAAAAGACCCCTTCCAGCCAACTACTATGTTAGCTCCTACTCCTATTTTACACCAAAAGCAAGGGGTATCAAGACTATTACATCACTAGCATCTTAGCATGGGACTACTTCCATGTACTCATAAACAGTGGAAACTTCATAGGTGATGGACTGACTACTGCCATTCTCCGGGTGCCTAAAACCCTGTATCTTCTTGTTCCACTCCTCAAGCACTATCTCGGTGACCCCAGGCTGTATACTTCTACGATAGGTGACAAACATGAAAATATAGAAAGTATCGGTGGACTCGTCCTCAGTGCAGAGAAGGTGACCATCCCAGTTACCCTGAACACACAGAGTTCATATACACAAGAAAACACAACAAATAAAATCAGTAAAAACTGGGTAACACTACCACACCCCGTAAAAACTTATTTTCTCTTTAAAACCTTTGTTTTCAACAAATATTAACAATATATAACAAATCATAATAGATCACACACCATTTACCTGTACCAAGAATTATCAAGAGATAATTAATATCATAAAAAAGATATTTCCAAATGAAGTCCACCACCACCACCACCCACCCTATGTCCTTAAGTGTGCACACCCCCTATTGAAAACTTCTGCCCAATAGGAGTAGATCATAGTGGCAGCTCCAATTCATTAGTAGGAGCTTATATTGTTGTCGGAACGTCGGCTTGGACTTAAAGGCTCTCACAAGAGGCATAGCCTTAGGATAACCATGATATAAACATCACACAATACTTTCCACCACCACCACAAGATGTTATCCTTAAACACATTTACAAACCATGAGTAAGATATCATAACCAAGCTTTACACAAGTAGTAATCCACACATCAAGCTCACCACTTGTAAAATAACCTTAATAACATCATAAAAATACCATTCAAGCTCCAATAAATCAGAGAATCAAACAATTTCCAAGAAACCACCTTAGAAAACTTAAAAACTCATTTTTTGACCAAAATCACTATTCACCAACTTAAATAACTTCCCAAAGGAGTATCGGCCTAAAAATTTAACCAGGATCCAATATCAACAACAAAAGTATCTCCCCAAAATTTCAGATCAATATCAATTCGGAAACCCATTCAACCACTCAGAAAGGCTTAAAGCACATTTTCTCATTTTTAGCTTCTTTACCTTGTCTAACCGACTTAAATTTCTCCATTCGACTTGATTTTTCAACCATAACCATATATTCACTATTAAAGACTACCCTAAAAATTTTAGCTCAAATCCATGTCGGAAGCCTATCCAAACAATTCCTAAAGCTTAAAGCTCATTTTTCTCCATTTTCAAAGTTATTTAGATTTTTCCCACTTCCCAACCTTATTTCGACTTGATTTTCTAGGATAATCACTAAATATTCATCCCTAGTTTACTGTAAAAATTTTAAGAAAATAGGAGATAGGGTTCGTAGGTAACCAAATAGAATGACTTAAGAAGGAAAATAAGCTTTAAAGGTGAAAGTGATGTGCATAGATGTTACCTGTCCTCTCCTAGCCATTTTGGTGTTCTTCTACCTTGATTATAGGTTGCTTGAACTCAAAATCTCCACCAACCTAGTCGCCCACCTTGGAGTTTGGTTTTCACTCCTTAAACTTGCCTTTTTCCTTGATTTTAGCTTAATTACTACCTTAGATTTGTGTTTCCAATGGAGGAGTGTTGTTGCCTTAGCTCCAATGGTGTTTTATAGCTTAGGAGAAACAAGGTAGATGAAGAACAATGACCACCTTGCTCACCTACCATGGCCGACCTCCACCCCCCCTCCCCCTTTTATACTAAATTTCATCCTTATCCTTTAACTTATAATCATTACTTCTAGAATTGTCCATAGCCATTGATTTGTGTCAAGTGTCAAAAACCAATCCTAACCATCCATACATAACCGCCTTTGAATGGATAAGGAGGGGGCAAGTTGCCTTGATCATCATTGCAAATAGTAAGGAGGTGTGAATAGTGGTGAATAGTAACTGAGATATTTTCTCTCATTTCCTTGATATTTTTGGCCACCACCTTAGGCCATGTTTGGTTTGAGCTTTTTATGGGTATTAAGACTATATATGTAGATATGTTAATACTAGTGTGGGTTATCAAATTTCAGGAATTTCCTCGGGTCACTTCTGAGCTCTTCCGAAGCCTCGTTTGCCCAGAACCACTAAATACTGAAAAATGTAACTAAATTGTCTTATATTAAAAGAAGAAAGATATGATTGTTTCTTCCCCCAAAACACTCTCAAAAGTATCTAACACTCTTCCTAAGGTTGATAACCACTCTCAGTTCCTAAGGAATTTAGTAATTTTCGGAAATTTCAGGAATCCTGCGAAACTAAGGTTTACCGGGTGATACTCCGGGAACTAAGGTTCCTAATGTTCACCAAGCACCTCCAACTAATTATAACCTTCTCCATCTTTAGAAATTAGGGTTTCCTAAGGTTTACAGTTAAGTAAGGCCCTAATCACAGTTTAGAAATTTGGGGTATTACAACTGTGATTCAGATTGGGCCTCCTACCCAATCACAAGAAAATCAGTTTCCGGATATTACATTCTTTTGGGTGGTTCCTTCCTAAGTTGGAAGTCAAAGAAACAGACCACCATAGCCCTATCTTCCGCTGAGGCAGAGTACAAGTCTATGTGAAAAGTCACAGGGGAATTAAGTAGACTCTTGAATGAAATAGGAATCAAAGATATAAACCTTATACCATTAAAATGCGATAACTTGGCCGCCATACATATAGCTAGGAACCTAGTCTCACACGAACGAACTAAGCACATCGAAATAGACTACCATTTCATTCGTGAAAAGTTGCAGGCATGTCTCATTCAAGTCAAGTATGTTCCTAGCACACATCAGTTGGCAGACATGATGACAAAACCACTTACAGGTAAAAGCTATTACAATTCTTTTGATGTTATGGGCTTACAAAATCATGAGAAAGGGTAGTGTTTTTCTGTTTTCCTTGCAGGTACGACAACACTTCCACCATCAAACCAAGGAGGAGACAGGTAGTATTCTTCACTTTTCCTTGTTTTTGCAGGTATGAAGTATTTCCCACCTTCTGTGTAAACCACAACAAAGAGCACACCTTCCGCTGGATGCAACACAAGGATGCACTCTTTGAGGGGGGGTATTAAGATTGTATCTAGGTATATTCATATGTACGCTTGTAGCTTGTATCTTAGGGTTATATCATGTAATTATTTTATGACTTGTTTATCCCTAACCGGTTCAGTCGTACATATATATATGCATAGGTACTAAAGACTATAGATACACGATATATACACACGCATACACTTTACATGTTGTGTATTAATTTCTCTGATTGATATTCAATAAAGATTTACCCTTGTGGTATTACAAGGCTTGATATGTTCCACTATTATTTGTTTCGTGGATTATTTCAATTCGGTTCTCTAACCGTTATCGGGAGTTTACTAATCACGTACAACTCTTTTTACCATAATTACTCTACCAATGGCTTACTACTAATGCCATTTTTTTACCCGACCGACCTTGCTAGGGTCGGTCCCAAGGTCGGTCGTAGTCAATAGCTTACGGGTTTACAAAATTTCAGTCCAACCAACCCTACCAAGGTCGGTCCTAAGGTCGGTCGAAGTCAGAAGACTTCCGGATTTGAAAATTTTAGCCCGACCGACCTTACCAAGGTCGGTTGAAGTCAGAATACTTCGGATTTGCAAATTTTAGGCCGACCGACCCTACCAAGGTCGGTCCAGCCCAGTACCCATTTTAACTTCTCACTTTGAACTCCAAATTCACCTCAATTCTTACCCAATATTTTCCTAATCATTCCACATGTTTCCTAACATGTTTTAGCACCCTAAAACACTCCTTAAACCTTCCTAAATCATTGTTCAACTTCACTACTCAATTCTTATTAGATTCTACAAATTTAATTCCCATTTTTGCACTTATACACACTAGTGCATTTCCAACCTTTTCTCTAGGTACTTCACCATATTCTCAGCTCATTTGATCCTTCAAAATCCTTCCTAGACATTTACATTATCTACATCCAAGTCCATCCTCTATTTCCAAGATTATGCTCGTTAACTCTTTCCTAGAATTTCTAAATACTAAAATACCGTTTTGCTACAGAGTTTTGTTCTACCATCTCCAAGCCTTCAACCACCATCTATGGGTGTCTTCTTCAACCAAATCAATCCTTAGATACACCTAGTGAACCCTAGGTCATTTCTCACCCATAGCAACACCTAAAGCATTTTATTTCTACCAAAATTTTGCCATAACTCACCTACAATCCTAACCTTGCCCAAATACACAATTTCACATTTCCTAGTTCATTCACTAGCCACATCCACAAGGGATCCTACCAGCACACAAGCTCAATCAAAATTTCACCCAAATATCTTCAAACACTACATAATGCAATTAACTTAAATTGCTTGGTTCCAAGGCCCATAAATCACAATCAAATTCACAATTCTCTCATACTTCAACCAAGTACATTTCTAGCAAGATTTTGGTTTCATTCATTTAATTACCCATCCCAATATCCTAATACATATAGAATATACATTAAGGTATTTTTTCTTACATTGAATTCTCAAATTCTCTTTTAAATTCTTCTCTTCCTCTTCTCCACTTCTCTTGACTCAAAATCGACCAAGGCAATGTAACTTGCCGAATTCTAGCCCATCACCCAAAGGAAACACAATGAACAATAATTAAACTCCTAAACCCCTTGGAATATTTCTAATTCAATGAGAGGGCTTAAAGCAAAAAAAATCTAGGATTTTACCTTTGGAGTTCTAAGAGGGGTTTTAACCCTTGAATCAAAAGGAGGGTTCCACCACCATTGGAGGCTTGAACCAATGCTCAAATCAAGAGAAGAACAAGGTATCAAAAAGGGGGTAAAACTGACCAAGAAAGAAGATGGTGAAAAATAAGTTTTTCCTTGGAGCTTTTTACCTTAGAAGAAAGAGGAGACTCCAAGCTTCAAGAACATATAGTTTTCACTTCAAATGCCCAACACCCACGGAGGTCAACTTTCTCCAATTGAAATTTTGAAAAGAAAGAATGATAGAGCTTGGTGAGGGGAGTTCAAATATGTGATTTATTTTTCATTTGGAGCATGAAGGTGGCTAGAGCATGAGGAGGAAGAAAAGAAGCCATGGACGGGGCTTCAATTTCGTTCCAGCACAGAGGAAGGGGGAGAAATCGGCAGGGAAGGAGAAGGAAGAAGAAGAAAGGAGAATGAGAGGAGAAAGGGAAAAGGGAAATAAGTACCCCTTTTCACTTTTCACCTTTTTGCATTTTACTCTTTTCTTATTCTAGCTAGTTAAGCGTGTGTGAGAGAGCTGATTTTCTCCCTTAAAACCGGCCCCCTATGTACACATAAGCTGGGGTGTTTTTCATCTTTCACAAGAAACGCTCGTTAATTTACCCGGTTTTAGCACTATTCACTAACCGGGCCCGTTTTCCGGATTTTTCTCGTTTCCTTAATTTTAATGATTCTTGATCTTCCATTAATGTTTAATTATAGTTATATACTCAACTATAATTTTACAGGTCTGTTTAACCACTTAAATTCACGTTTTTGGGTATCCTTGAAAAACGTGCTTTAAGACTCCGTTAGTGTTTTACCCATTATTTGGATCCGTTTTCTTTGGGAATCATTCTCGTATATTAATTAGGCCTAACTAAGCCTTAGGAATCCATCTAGGACCCTAACCGAGGTCATATACCTCTTATGGTTGTGTAACGCTCATTTTTACAATTAACACTTTTTAAGCGTTTTCTCTTTTCTTTTCGCTTTATCTTCTTCACCAATATTCTTTAGGCAACATTAGGCCCTTAAATACCATATTAGAATAGTTTTATCACCATACTTAGGTTCGGGGTATTTCAGTTTAAGAGCATATCTCCATAGCCACAGATGATGATCGATTTCGATGAGTACAATATGTAGTAGGATGAAAGGAGGAGGAATTGGGAGAATGATTTGGGGAAATGAAATTGGTTACGTTTTCTGAAATCGGAAGTGGGATGAGATTGTGAGTCGTGCTACTTGATGTCCACGCAACTCTCCTTAAATGATTAAGTAGACAGGTCAATAAACAGTAAACGAGTTACAGATAAGGGTCTCATAGTCGGATAAAATGGTGATTGCTAATAATTATTAGGGAAAATTACATTCCCCACCCATGATGTTTAACGAAATTACACACCCCACCCTTGAGGTTTCAAAAATTACTTTGTCTACCCATGTGGTTTCATTTTTTTTACATCCAGCAACTTTTCTAATACATTATCAACTTTAAAGATGCTTAAATGTTGTCAAAAATTGATGAAACTCTACATGAAAGATGCTAAGGTGTTATATTTTTGTCCAATGCCCAATCCAAAGTTTTTTAAGTCATATGTGATCTGTGGGACCAAATGGAATGCGTGACATGTGAGATTGTTTTCATTGGGTTCCACAAGTCATATATGAGCTTAAAAAACTATGGATTTGACACTGGACAAAAATGTAACACCTTAGCATCGTCTATGTAAAGTTTCATCAATTTTGGACAACATTTAAGCGTCTTTTAAGTTGATCAAATATTAGAAAAGTTGTTGGATGTAAAACAAGCGAAACCACATGGATGGGTAAAGTAATTTTTGAAACCTCATAGGTGGAGTGTGTAATTTCACCAAACATAAAGGATGTAATTTTTCCTAATTATTAAGGTTAATAATATTATACAAAAACAAAAGGTTCCATTAATTTACCCATATACTGGTCCACGCCCCGCCATGGCAAATGTGTAGACTTGAAGCGTGATTCCTGAAGGTGGTATCATAATTATCATCACCCCAATCCATGTTGTTTCAACCGCCCATCCTCCTTCCCCACGCCATTCCAAATCAAAGTATGACGATCTGCTCATCTTCCATTTTGTCCCCCTGCACAGCATTTCATCTTCTCCAAGTGCCCGTCCTTTTCTCGTGTGATTCTACTCCATTCCTCTTTTGCCCCATTTTGCTCTATCTCCCCCCATAAACCGACGCCTTTATTCTCCCCCGACTCTCCCTCTCCTCCTGACCCACTCGCCCACTCTCTATATATAAACAAGTCTTTCGCTTCGCCGGTAGTGGGAATCTAGTACTACTAAATTCTGCACACACTGGTAACTGCTTAACTTTCTGCACCTCCTGTCTCCAACTCTTCCACATTCTCCCTGCAAATCCCCCACTTATTTCGTTTCAGATCAAAACAGTGGTCGGTAAACCCTTGCGGTTGTCAGAGAATCTTCTTCGGGGAACAGTGTTCTGTGGTAGAGGGAAGGTTTCGAGAGGGACAGTGTGGGAGAGATGGGAAGGTCTGTAACTGCAACCTCTAGCTGGGGTTTCTGGGTGTCTTTTGTTTTGTTGCTTGGTGCTCTGAGCTTGGTTTCCGGGAATGCGGAGGGTGACGCCCTCTACGCGCTGCGGCAGAGCTTGACGGATCCGGATGGTGCTCTTAACAGCTGGGATCAGAATTTGGTTGACCCTTGCACTTGGTATCACATCACTTGTGACTCAGGCAGTCATGTCACCAGAATGTAATCTCTTCCCTTTTGCTCTTATATTTTTTTCCTTCTGCTTGCTCTTTTCTGATGCTCGTAGACTTGCCTGTTTCCCTGAAATTATTGTTCTTCCTTAAGCCATTCCCAGTTCCGCAGGTTCTCATATCTCCCTGCATTTTTAACCAAGTTTTTTTGGGTTTGTTTTGCATTTGATGTAGGCTTACACAGCGTAGGCTGTTTTGGTTGTTAACTCGTCGGTGCCTGGGGTTGGGTATAGGGACAGTTGTTGACGTTTCAAATTGACCTAGGGTTTTTTACACATTCTCGAAGGCTTTACATTTTGATTAGTTTTTTGCTCTGCGCTATTAGAAGTTTCTAAGTAAAAGAACAATTTTTCAATATAAGAATTACCTTGAAATTTCTTAGGAAAGAGTACGAACAACTTTTCATTATAAGAATTACCTTTTGAAGTTTCTCTTTAAAGCATGGTGTGTTTTTGTTGCTGAACGAGGCGCAACTGCGGAATTATGGATAACTGTAACCCTTGTAGGGAGAGCTAAGCAATGTACAAGACTTTTGTGTTCAATCTTTTCTTTGCTCTGTCGTTGTTTATTTCATTCATGAATCCAGTCTACCATCCATTACTGATCACCTTTATCAAGTTTAGTTGGTCCTAAATCCTTCCTGCTCAAATTGCTGTACTTTTAGTGGTTCATGAAATTGATTATAATCAAATAAATGAAGCTAATCTACTTATAAAACTTTAAATATTTGATACCTTGTATTGCAGTGACCTTCAAAATTACAACCTGGGTGGTCATCTAGTGCCTGAGCTTGGGAGCCTTGAATATCTTCAACATCTGTAAGTGTTTCTTCATTTTCTCTGTTTGGTTCGTCCACGTTATATCATCTACAATTGTTTCTTGCTTGCTCCTAATTAATATCTTCTACAACATTAAATTTGCTTTCTTAAATTGTTTGGATTGTGTTGTTGGGTAATTAATTTTGCCTGTTCATAAACAAGAATATTATCTCTTTAGGGAGCTTTTCATGAACCATATTGAAGGAACTATTCCTCCCGAGCTAGGGAACCTGAAGAACCTAATCAGCTTGGACTTAAACTTCAACAACATTTCTGGGACTATTCCCCCTGAGTTGGGAAATTTGACTTCACTTGTCTTCTTGTGAGTTTTGATCCATCTCTACTGTTGATAGGATAGTTGTTTGGAATTCGTATGACTTTTGTTGCACTAAATTGTATCACAAGAAAGAAAAGTTGGATGTGCACACAATGTACTTGGTTAGTCATTCTTTCGTCTGAGAATATGCTCACCTCCTCTTCATATGGCAGGAGACTAAACAATAACAAGCTAACTGGGCGAGTTCCAAGTGAGCTGTCCAACATTAAGACCTTGAAAGCCGTGTAAGTTTTAGTGGACATATTGTTGGCAGTTTTTTCATAATATTAGTATGTACTATAATTCTTTTTTTTTTCTTGTTTCTCTCCCCTCCAGTGATTTTTCACACAATGATCTTTGTGGTACAATTCCGACAACTCCTCCGTTTGTGCACATTCCACTAGAGAAGTAAGTGTTTTTTGTACCTTGCACTATGCTGATCTGATTCTTATTACCCATTTTCCTTTGTTCACTTTTGATTTTGCTTGTTCCATGCTCTTGAAGTTGATGGACTGGAAATATTTGTTTGTTAATGGCGTGTATGATTGAATGTTCATGACTTTGGATGATTTTTTAATCATTTTAAAGCATATATAAAGCTTTCAGATCTTGTAAACTAGGAATTAGTTGCTTTTGTAAGGTTTGATAATATGATTCTCTTAACTTCTGCGATCTGCCGCCTTCTGGAATTGTCGTTTTGACCCACCACCTGGGTCCTGTTGATGCTTATCATTATGGGATTTGGTATCATATTTGGCCTTTTTTCCCCCATCAAGTGCTGGGAGTTGTTAACTGAATATACTGGCTAGACGGGGTAGCATCTCTTGTAAAAAAAGCATTGTTTTTCAAAGTCATGAAATATTACAATAGGATGTGGTCTAGATAGAGTCAGGAATATATGGTTGCTCAACTTCTACCTTACGGCCAACCTTTTAGCCTTTTTTGTCATATGGTGTCCACTACTAATCCAAGATGTTTGTTGTGGTCTAATAATTGTCTGTATCTATGCAGCTTTAAGAACAATCCAAGGCTGGTGGGTCCGCAGTTGCTTGGCCTTGCTAGTTACGACACAGACTGCGACTGAAGAGAAATGGGACTGGGCATTTGGTGCTGCGGATTGAGGCTGAATTTACCTTAAGTGATGCTATGTAAACCAAATGGACCACTCCTTAGGTTATGTAGCTAAATCAAAGCATGTATGTCTTATATATATAAATATATGCTAGTATGGTCTACGTGGTGCGCTGGGGGTGGTGACTGATGTCAGCATACGTATAATAAACTAATAGCCTTCTTTGGCTATGTCATAAATACGCTATAAAAATGGAAGTTGGCTTGCGTTATATCTTATTACAAATACTAGTAGTATTCTATAATATTTAATCGTTGTGATGAATGCAATGAACGAGGCAGTAGGTGGGTATCAGTAGCTCTTACTATGTTCAACAGGTCAACTAAATTTTCACATGCTTCCTGATCTAAGATGCTATGGCATGATTTGAGACTCTGATATACACCAGCTTTTGGTTTCCACTTTCCAGCAATCAAAACATCTACCCAGAACATCTTTTAAGCCTTCTGAAAACAAGTACAGAACTACAACAGAGCTATTGACAGAACTCACACAACATATATAATAATCCCTTGTTGGATTCGGTTGCTTTCGTACCTCCAAACGACGGTGTCGACGGTTAGAGACCAAACGCACATAGGGAGCACAGCCGACGGGGACAACGTACTGTATTCTTGCGTCGAACTTAAGAATGGCGAACCCTAGAAGGAATTCAGAGACCACTCATTTGTTTTCTTCTCCTCTATCCTCAATCTTAGCCTTGCTGAAGAAACCTTACTCCTTTCCGTTCCTTCTCGCTATTTTCATTTTACTGACCTGGGTATTTCTCCGAATCCAATCTTCCTCTTTCCCGACTCCCACTAATCCTCACAACCACCGAAAATGGAGTCTAGAAGGCGATCGCGAGGCCAACTTGGTCAGATACCATCCCGTACAACTAACCAAAGACAAGAGGGGTTGGCTTCTCAATCCAGTTGCTGCTGCCCATGAAGCTGGCATCTCTGGTACCTTTTCTCTCTCGTACTCTTTCTCTCTATCAAGACCCCCCACAAGTTTAGTCTCTCTATCTTTGATCTGAGTCTTAGATTGTAATTACCGATTATAGTTGATGAACTTAATTTTAGTTTTCTCAGATTAAGTAACCGGGAGTTGTAATTGGTTTCGCTTGTTGCGTTGAATGTGAAAGATTGGTCTCTTCTGTGATACAGGTGGAGCCGTTGCTTGTGCTTCTGTTCATGTCGGTGAAATTCGGCCTGGTGGTGTAAGAGGGAATCACAGACACCATTCTTGCAATGAGACTTTTATTATCTGGGGTGCCAGGACCAAATTCAGGGTAATCTTCCTTTTTGCTAGATGTATTATTATAAAAAAACTGAGGTCCTTCTCGATATTATACATGTTGAGTGTGTAAGCATTTGGTTTTCAATAAAAGGCTGTTTTGCACCGCACGCTAGCTAAGAATGGATATAAGAGCCATTGCTTAAAAGTTTTGTTTGCAACAAAAGACTGCCTGAAATGGAAGCAGCCTACTCCTTTGCAGAGTTACACGTCTTTAATAATGCAAGCGAAGGATCATACTTCTTGCCGTTTTACGGCAACATAAGTGCAAGTTTTTAGTAAAGAAATGGTAGGAGAACATTGTGGTCCTGAACTTCATTTTCTAGCACTTTAAGAATTTAAGGAATGTATTGATATCTAGCTGATTTAGGCATCCTGATTGTGATGAAAGAGGTACTACAGTATTAATTAGCAAATCACTGGATGTGTTAGGTGGGTGAACTACCCCTGGCATTATACAATCGAAGAAGTCGTGAATCCTTGAATTTAAATGCTTCTACTCCATTCAAAACGTTTAATTTCGTGTTCTTTCTTAAGTTGTTTAGCTCTTCTAGTCCTATTTGCTGAGTCATTTGTTGCAGGTTGAGAACAGCCAAGTGGAGAAAGGTTATGGTGAAGCTGTAATTAGTGAGTATGAGATTGCAGTGGCAGCCAGCCCAAGTGGGACAGCTCATCTCTTGATCAATGAGGATCCTGTAAGAACTACATTTTTCCTAGGGTGCCAAGATACCTCTATAACCACTAATACCTCGAACACTGATTACAATGTCTGGAAGCATTTTTAGCTACTTGTCTTTTGTGGCATGTTTCTTTTTGAGATACTGACATGGTAGATAGTGAATAGACCATGTTTGATGTATACGTGTATAGTTCCTGCGAGTCAGTTGAGACATTTTTGAAGCTTGTCTGTGATGTTCAGAAGGGATCTTCAGCTCCTTGCCTCAGGATTTGTTTGTACACAACTTTGTGAATGTGAATGACGGACATTGTAAATATAGCATAGTACTTTTTCATCAAATTTTGTGTGGACCCCTTGAAGTGCGATGAATAAATTTTAGAGCCCCTGCTCCACACTCTTTTCAGATTAAAACTGTGGTCGCTTGTGTTTGTTATGTTATCCATCATCAAAGAAAGCTGTATTAACAGAATTTGAAACAAATGCTTCTGTTTGATTGTGTCATTGAAATGTAAAGCTGCGAATTGCAATAGTTTTCTATGTTCTTTGATTATCAAGTGGTTTTTTTTGGATGAGAAAGGAAGCTCTTTCTGTGATGGCTGTTGATATCTTGACTCAACAGCCAATTTAAGCTCCATGGTAATAAGCAAGATAACTTAATAAGGATTGAGTAGGAAAGTTTCTCTGTAAAATGTTACTATGAAGAGCAGACCTGTTCTTTCGCATGCTTTTTTAGTTGCACTTTTGCTCCTATCATTAGCATTATAGACAAAACTCAAATTACTTGCACCTGAGCATAAGCATAAAAGAACCAGCCTTAAGGAATATTCCAACTTCCACCAAGGAATGCTTCAGATTTGCCTTGAATGTAGAGTTAAGAAAGTGTTAAGGCTTTGGTTTAAGGTTCATTATAAGGCTCTATATAAACTGAATATTCGAAGAGGCAGGGATTGTGCCTTTGAGAATCCAGACTCTGTTTTGCGTCAAACATGGAAATGATGAGAAGCAAGAGGATGGCTCTCTTGGTTGGTTGCAACTACGCAAACACCAAATATCAATTGAAGGGATGCATCAATGATGTTCTGTCCATGCGGGAAGTGCTCGTGACCCAGTTCGGCTTTGACACAGCTAACATTGAACTCTTGACTGATGGGTCTGAGTCTCCAACTAAGCCTACAGGATCTAACATCAAGGGAGCCCTTAGTTTGATGATTAATCGTGCTGAGCCAGGGGATGTTATTTGTTTCCATTTCAGTGGCCACGGGACAAGGATTCCTTCTAAGCAGTACGACCACCAACAGGATGAAGCCATTGTGCCTTGTGATTTCAACCTCATCACAGGTGATTTCTGTCTCCTTCGTCCTCTTTTTTCCCTCTGTATGAACAGTAATTTGACCTATCAAGACAATGGAGGGTTATTCGCTGCTAGATGCAATTTTTATGTTCATGTGAACTTTGCTTTCACCTAGAAGACAATTCATGTCTCTTTGACTATCTTGCGTGGTTTTAGTTTCACTTTACATAGTTAAATGCTAAATTGGTGGTCACTCTTGACTGACATATTAGGGAGAGGAAAAAATTGATTAAATGTGTATGAGAAAACAATTACAGATGTGGATTTCCGGGAATTAGTCAACCAACTACCCAGCGAGACCAGCTTCACCTTCCTATCAGATTCATGCCACAGTGGTGGCCTCATTGACAAGGAGAAGGAACAGATTGGTCCTCACTCAGTCCCTGAAACCATGAATCATGCTCTCCCACAACACCTCCAGTGCCTGAAGTGTATTCCGTACAAATCTCTGCTCAAACACATCTCGTCCTGGACAGGGCTAGATTCCCCTGACATCGGGACTCACCTTCTCACATTGTTGGGCAAGATGCCAGCTTGAAGTTCCGGCTGCCCTTGTCAGAACTTGAGTGCATGGAAAGGGTGAGGCCTGATGTTGGGATTCTGTTGAGTGGCTGTCAGGCGAATGAAACATCTGCAGACGTTAGAGGCAAGGGGCCCGATGGGAAGCCTCATGGTGCATTTACTGATGCCATGGAGAAAATGTTGAAGGAGAATGCAGGGATGTCGTTGACCAATCGAGAGTTGGTGAAGAAGGTGAGGAAAGGGATGATCGGGGAAGGAGTGAAGGATCAACACCCTTGTTTGTACTGCAGCGATGAGAATACTGATAAACTATTCCTTTTGTGGCCGTAGGGCTAGGAGAAAGACAACCAATGGAGGGCTGTTGGTGCAAATTGATCAAGAGGCCGGTTCTTTTGCCTCCGACATGAAAAATCAGTTATTGGTTATGGGCATGACTGTTTTGTTGAATGTTACATGCTGTTAGACAAGGGCACATTGATTGATAGAGCGGTGATCATCTTCAGATATGTCAATAAAAAACGCTGCTCTTATTAAGAACATGTTATGATATTTAGGCCCAGGTGTATGCGGAAATGTTGTGTGCAATTCCCACTTGTCTTATTCCTTCCCTTCCCACTTGTCATATTCCCTTAACCTTCTGGACTTCTGTTGTATCTTCTTTTTTTCACTTATGGTGTACTGTACATATACTGGGGAGCATTGGGTTTGAAAATTGGTGACCTATTGTGCCCAACGGTGGCAAATCTGATTGAACATCTTGTCTGTAATCTCGTTCCATAACTTCAATTGGAGATGTGATAATAAATGACCGAAGCCAATACTAATTGTACGCATGGTTGTATATATACAAGCCAACACGTGGAAATGCACACCATCGACTAGCCGCGTTAATATTGCTTTCACGGAACAAAACCCCATTATCACTGCTTCTATATGTTTATTATCACTTTTTCACTGTACAATATCCAGCGCTCATCTCAATTGTACAAGCGTACGCGAAGACATTGTGTAAAACTTATATTTTTGCATTATTAGATGACACTAGTTTAGAAGCAACCATCCTTCTTGTGCTGTCTTTCATTTAGCATTTTCTTCAAGCCAACATTTTGTTAAATGATGCAACACCGGATATCGCATCTCATAAGAGTATATCAGCAGCCAAATACATGTTGGCTTGACCTATCTATATTAAGTTATCAAGTCCAGTCATCTTTATTGTCTCTTATATATAAACGGCAAGTTCTTTGACATATCATCTTTGATGCTTTAGGTGCTTGATCTTAGGCTTTGATAAACTTACAATGTCAAAGTTGTGGAATTGTGGACGACAACCAAGAAGACACATGGAGCAAGGGAGGAGGACGAAAAGAATGGCTGTCTTAGTAGGATGCAACTATCCAGGCACAGAGACCCAGCTACGAGGATGCTACAACGATGTGGCTCGGATGAGAACTGTCCTTGTGGGGAGGTTCGGGTTCAATCCGGATAGCATTGAGCTCCTGACAGATGACCCTCATGGTGGTGGAGGAACCTCCATGCCAACTGGGGCCAATATCAAGGATGCTGTTGGGCGCATGGTTGACAGAGCTGAAGAGGGAGATGTGCTTTACTTCCAGTACAGTGGACATGGATTTCTCATTCCTGCTTCCTTGGATTCTAATGAATCCTCCGAGGATGAGGAGGCCATTGTACCTTGTGACTTCAATCTCATCACATGTAAGTTTACAAGGATATCCATGCTTAATCGTTCCAAATCATGTTGCATTCTTGATTAATATGATATAATATGTACACCTGTTGCGTGGGCAGCTAAGGACATTAGAGAACTAGTGAATCGCCTTCCATTCACGGCGAGCTTCACGATCCTTTCTGACTCATGCCACAGCGGAGGCCTGATCAACAATGAGAAGGAGCAGATAGGACCCAAGTCAGTCAAAGCTTCAACAGGCAGCAGTAACATCTCTCGTCACTTGCTCCCCAAGAGGATCCCACTCAATCTTGTGCTCGAGAAGCTCAAGCTTGGGACACGAATGAACTCTAGCGACATCGGCCACCATCTCAAGGCCAAGTTCAAGAGAGAAGCCAGCCTCAGCTTTCGGGTCATGGAAGGGGGAGACTCAGATGCTAGCCAGCCGAACAAGCTTGATTCGGCAATCTTGCTAAGCGGGTGCCAAACAAAAGAGTCGTCAGCTGATGTGAGGGTCAGGGATGATGGTGGTTGTGATGGAATTTCGTATGGGGCGTTCAGCCATGCAGTTCAGATGGTTTTGAAAAAGCATCCTGGAAGGTTAAGCAACAGGAAGGTTGTGATGACGGCTAAAAAGTTGCTGGAGGAAATGGGTTTCAGTCAGCACCCTTGCTTGTACTGCAGTGATGACAACATCGATGCACCATTCTTGTGGCAACCGGCTGCTCTGCTGACTAAAATCCAAAATGTGATTGATCATTTAATTTGTATGTAATTGCCTCCTGTCTGTCTATGGTCAACGAGAAGGATGTACAGATTGGGAGTTAATCACTGTAAGCCATTGATGATCCAAAAGGCTTGAATGATCAATTGTACGAAAATAAAAAATACAAACCGATTCCTGTACAATTACTGTCTTCTCTTTTCTATCGGTTTTCTTTATTCGTTTCAATTGGATTAGAAGTGCCAACAAATGGTGACCCAATTCTGCAGATCGATCATTGATTTTATTCATTAATTAGCTCTTTCTTGGGGACTAGACTACGAGTGTGTTTGACCTTTCCTCTCACTGCTATAACTGCAAGCCACCACCCGGATGAAGCCAAACACACTACTAGCCTTTTTATCAATCCAGTTTCAGTCTTTCCCTGATTCGAGCTACCTGAGTTTCTTGCCCGTTCACTAAGTGCTCATTGACCAGTTCACGTTTAATTCCTTTACTTGGAAGCAATCGAGATTGGTTATTCATACTAAAGATCACAAGCTTTTAGACATGCCAGCTTGTGAGAAGAAGCAAAAGAAGAATTTGCGTCTTCCGGTGAGATGACCAGCAAGGAACACAACCAAGGAGCGATTTGCAGTGACGAAGATAAGGTCCAGAAGTCCTTCTACTTGGTCAAGGTTCAGAGTTACAAGGACCCAGAGCAGGAATCCAAGATAAAAGAGAGGTTTCAGCTTATATAAGGCTGATACATGAAGCCCAATCTCCGATTGTCGAGGAACCGGAGGAAAGTAAGGTGCACAAACGTCAGTCAACTTTAAGGAGGCGTTTGTTTTGGGTAATCAGGAAACCTGCTGTTTGTTTTGCCAGTTTTTTCTATTTTCATAAAAGGGAAAGGGAATGAGATTACCCCAGAACCCTCTATCTTGATTCCCCACCCGCTACTAGGGAATGGGATTCCCTTTCCCCAATACATGTTGACCGGTGACATATGACCATTGACTGATGACTAATGACCATTGACCGGTGACCGGTGAATATTGACCGGTAATTAGTAACTGTTGACCATTGACCGGTGGTCGTTGAACGATTATTTATTTAACTCCCTCCAACTCAAACAAACAACTGGAAAAATCAAAGAGAATTATTTTTCACTCCTCTTCATTCTCTTTCCTGATTCCATTCCTTTTCCCCGCTCAAAACAAACGCCCCCTGAGTCTTTAACAAATAGAACTTACAAATACAGTAACTGTATTCCTTTTTGCTCAATTTTCAATTTTGGGTTTTTGGCAAAAAGATTGTGCTTCTGTGAGCTTAGATTTTTAAAATCAAGATAGTTGAAACTATGTTTGCATTATTATATATACTCATAGATTTGACTCAAGAAAGAAAGAAGGGGAATAATAAAGGATAAAGAAGAGGAATAATAAAGGATAAAGAAGGGAAATAATTCAAGGATAAAGTAGAGAGTTTAGACAGTAACCATTTAAGTTAAAATAGTTTTCTTTATGTTTGAATAATTCCTTTTTTTGGTTTGAACAATTAGGCAGTAACCTTTTCCATTTGAATAGTTTCTTGTTACATTTAAATAATTACCTTTTCTATTTGAATAGTCATAGTAGACATAGGAAGGGGAGTTATGCAATAGTGCCTGTAAACAAAGTAGACATGAAGGGTAGAGCGGCATGAAATTACATGTGAATGTTCTTGTGTAAGTGTGTGTAAGTGTTCTTGTGTTGCCGGCCCGTAGCGTCTAATCTGCCTTACTTAATAGGTGCCCTATGTATAACAAGCCATTAACCAACTTATGTACATGATTATTTAGAAATATACTACAAGTGTTTTTGAATTATAGTAGATTAATGATATAATTAATTATGCATATGTTTTATTTGGATCAAAGTGTTTCTACTTTTATTGAATACACTTATAATATAAATTTGATATATTTAACTATGAAAATGTTTTATTTTGAGTGAAGTGTTTCTATTTTTATTGAATATATTAATTAATATACCTTTAATTTAAGTTTATTTATTTGTTAATATGTTTATGTGATGAATGAACTAAATTTACTATCATATTTCATTATATTGCCAAAAATATTTTTGTTCAAATAATTTCAAAGGTTTTCTCAATTGTAACTAAACAAATGAATATCTTATTCTAGGAATCCTATTTCAAGAATAAGAATTCCAATAATCAAACATGCCACAATAACTTGTAAGTAACACAAAACACTATATTATGAAAGTCAGAAAACATCAGTCGAAGTTCAGGACAACACATATCAACATCCAAACATGTCATATCTGCACTGAACTCTCAGCAATTAGACAAAGAAAGCAACTATATCCACATATAGTCAACTTAATTGAGTCTGATAGAGCTTTATTTTACTATACCATATCATATTTGACTGAAATGGGCATGAAAGGGGAAAAAAAGAATAGAATTTGCGGCGAAGTCAAAAAGGACTTTATTATTTGTAAAAGGGGAAATTTCATGAAATATTACTATATTTTTTGCTACTACAACTAGAAAAAAGAAATTCATAAAATGTCATTATATTTTCGTAAAAGACCATGAAAATACTAAAAATACCTCTACTAGTTAACAAATTATTTTTAAAGTTCACAATATACTCTTAAAAAATTCACAAAAATTCACAAAAATGTCATTATATTTTAATTCATATTGACGTTGTACACATGTAATAATGTGTGGCTGTGTTTTTTTTTTCCAAAAATGATATCTGAAAGTAAATTTTTTGAAGTAGTTTGTAGTTGATTAGTAGCGCATTTTACTAGTTACTTTTTTGTTGGAATCGATACAGGAACCTTTTTTTTGTAAAAAAAAAGTGTTGGATTACATTTTTATGTGTTTATATTATTAATTTGACTTAAAATTAATTTGTACTGCGAATAGCAAAATACGTTACTATTTGCAGTACAAATTTTTTTTGTTCACCAAACTTAGTTGAATAAGTATGAATGTTACGGGGAGACACTTTTTTTTGAAATAATAGACAATTGAATGACCAATATCCAGTCACAATGAGTAAAACAACAGAGTTAGAACAACTAAGTTAAAGAAAAACAAAGTTACAACAACTAGGTTAAAGAAAAACTAAGTTACAACAACTAGAATGCAGTAGCTGTGTACAATGTCATTTCGTACCTTGTATAGTCCTATAAGGAATATTATGGGTTGGCTCACTCTTGTCAAATTAAGACACTAAGTGAGCTCACTCTTGTCAAATTAAGACACTAAGTGAGCTCACTCGTGTTAAATTAAGACACTAAGTGAGCTCACTCGTGTCAAATTAAGACACTAAGTGAGCTCACTCGTGTCAGATTGAGACACTAATTGGCTCATATATCGTTCTTCGGTTTCATATAGCGTTCTTCGGTTTCATATAGCGTTCTTCGGTTCATATAGCGTTCTTCGGTTTCATATAGCATTTTTTGGTACATGTTTGGACGTGGAATAAACGTGTTGTTATACTTTTCTGGATTTATAATCATTGGTAGATGTTTGGACGTGGAGTTTTTACATTTTGATATATTTCAGTTATTGTGACATAAACATTACATTCTAACCGCTTCGTAGAGTTGCCAATTCCTATATTTCATGCTTCACATGTGACATAAACATTACATTCTAACCGCTTCGTAGAGTTGCCAATTCCTATAACTTGATTTCGAATTTATGTCAGACACCTACGAAGACTGCTGGTATGGTTGATATGAAAGGGTTAGATGCATCTACATTTCTCTAGTAGTTTGTTTCAATATTTTATGTTCAGTTTCTTGGAATGTAATTTTCGTTTGTATGTTGAGGGACAAAAGACAAAAAAAATGACGTTTACCTTTTAATAATGTAGAAGGCCTCTAATGTGATAGTTAAAGAGAACAAGAACAATTATGGAGCAGTCTCCTTGGAGCTTAGAATGCCTGGAAGGATGAAAAAACAAGGCAGTGAGTGGAGTTTTCTGAAAAAGGATGGTGATTTTAATCTCGTTGCTGATACTTTTATCCTTATCCTAACAAACTAGGTATCAAAAATGTTCAAAAAGCTTCCAAAGGAAACAAGAAAGAAGTTTGAAAAGAAAGGGTACTTCCCCCAAGATGGATACATCAGCAAATACTTGCCTGTTCCACCAAACTGCTTATCCATTCCAGATGTATCTGATGGAATAAGTGTCATGTCCTCGGTAAGTTATGGTGCTACTCTTTCTGCCATGCCCTTTGTTACCTTTTTTTCCCAATGTTTTCATTCTTGTTTTCTAACTTATCTGCAGGATGTGTCTTCAGCAATGCTGAAGAAGGTACTAAGGAAGATCGAGGAAATAAAGAGTTCACGATCAGGTGAGCCTAACTTCCAAGCTCATGAAGATGAAGTCAATGCTTTATAGGTGGCTGTAGCTCAGTATCTTCAAGTGCAAGGCATTGAACAGAGAATTAACATTTAGGAGCAATGAAGAGCAAAAGTAACGGTGCATTTCTAGAAAAATTTTGGCATAGTCTCCCCTGTTTTTCTTCTCTTCCCCGGTTCTAAGAACCTCCACAAAATGAACCAGAAGGTGATGACCAGCAATTTCAGCAATACGGTAACAATCACCATGTCCACTAGAAAATAACTATATCCATACTGTATCTTAAAACAACAAAAACATAAAATCCTAAACTATACCCCTCCATACTGCTGATAGTACGAATCCCATATAGTCAAGGTACTGAGAATCCCTTCTAACCCCTGTTCAGTTTGCCTCTGTTCCTCGTGCGGCATCTGCTCACGGTAGTAACTCCAGTCCCAGCTACGATTCCCAGGTAATAAAGGCCTACCAGCCTCAGTTGCCTCATGCATGAGCTGTAACATAATATTATAAAGTTAGTCTAGCATTCATAAAATGCTATAATCAACTGAAATTATACAAAGGAAGAGATCAACTTACTAAGGCGGGATCCGGCCGATGAACGAAGGTGTTTTCGTATATGTCAGGATTCATGATCTTCGGATGGGTGTGTTTGACGTACCAATCCAGATAATCTTCGTCACATGCATGTACGGCCGCCCGTGTCTTAGTCAACCCCGGAGTAGGTCCACACTCACGTGTGGTGTCCCACACACTATACATGGGGGGGTACACACATCTATAGGGCTTTCCTTTTCTCCCTCTTTTTTCGGATCTATTGTTCGGTCTAATAGGGGGAGGTGGGATACACTGAACATACCCGAATTGGCGAAGACAACGCTCTGGCATATATGGCTCATTCACGGTCATGTACTGCAAGGTACCCCTGTACCAAGAGCGGCCCCTGTTCTCATTCACCTTCTCGCGACCGTAGGGCAACCAATCAATCTGCATTGGATCACAGGGAAACATAAGCATCAGTAATAAACAATATAGTAAATAATACAAATTGAAATTGTTGTACCACTTACATTTCTTGCTGTCAGAGCATCTATATGCTTGCGGTAGCTCTCTAGTGAATTTTGATCTTTCTGCTGGGAGGTGGGCCTGACCCATCTCATAGCCCACGGTCTATCATCCCCATCACGCCAGTCAGCACTAACTGCTGGTCTAAGAGTGGGGAAGTACGCATATATCCAGCACTACATAAATTTTAAAAAGAAATTATGCCAATTATTAATGTGAATTCATGAAAATTTATTACACATTGTTGTACATTAAAACACTTACCTCGAGAAGGGTCAAAGAGCCAGCAATGCTATTACAGTCAGCACGAGATGCTACCCCTAGCTGGCGATACAAGCACGCAAGAGTACCTGCTCCCCATGCGAACCTCTTTAGCTTCGTATTTTTACCCATGGGAGTAACTAACCAGAACGGTAGAGGACTCATGCGTGAATGGCCCTTGTTAGCAAAGATGGTAGTGGCGAGAGCATAGTAGAGCCAACCGCACGCCTGCTTCATAGGTACCCTCTGGCCGGTCGAACACCACTCTATAAGTGGACATATCTGAACAGCACCAGTATGCCACATGAATTTCATCATCTGGTCAACACCCTCCTCAAAATCTAACAACTTAGCCATCGCCTCCTTAAGCTCATTGTTTGTCGGACTCCCCAGAATCGGATGACCAACGATTGGGATCCTCAGTATCTGCCACACATCATGAAGTGTGATCGTCATCTCTCCAAAAGGCATGTGGAAAGAATTGGTGTCCGGCTGCCACCTCTCCACAAAGGCCGATATCAAAGACATGTTGTTGAAGCCCCATGTGACATCTAGCAGATGCTCCAACGCTGAGTACTTAATCATATTTCTTGCCCTTTTGCAAGTAACCCCGCTAAACGGCCAGTTCGTGATTATAGGTTTTCGGGGTTTAAATCCCAAAACACCCCGGTCCTAGACAATTAACACAAATTTTACACACGCATGAAGAAATAGTTAAATCTACATGCCAAACTTAAAGATAAGATAGTATATACCTTAGTCATTGACCAAAGGTCAATGGCGACATGCCCACCAAAGCTGGTGATAACACTAGTCAGCAGTGGACCACCGGGTACTGGCACTTCAGTAAGCCTCCAGAAAGGGGGAATAACGGGGTCCATAGCGAGAGCAGCTTCCTCATCAGTCGCGCTCTCCTGATCAGGGTCATCCTCGTCTAGGCCCTCATCCTCAGATGTCTCCTCAGCCTCCTCCTCCTCCTCCCCCTCCTCATCTATGTCCATGTCAACGGGTGCTGCAGCATCCGGAGGGGTCCGGGGGTCATGATAGCTACACCCAGCAGATGTCTGTGCCTCTGCATGCTCCACACGGTGGTCATGATAGCTACCACCAGCATGATCGCTACCACCAGCATGATAGCTACCACCAGCATAAGTCTGTGCCTCCACATGCCCCTCCTGGTGGCTACTCTGACCCGATATATTGAAACTGGAGCTATGGAGTTCGGCCACATCAGCAGATGACCAATTACCTGCAGAGGATGAAGGTTCAGGCATCCTTCTCCTAGGTATGTTGAAAGCGACTGGGTCGGAATCATGGAATGACTGCGTGGATGGGTCCATGATGGGCTGCTGCTGTGGGTGATATGACGAGTGACGAGGCGGCTCAGCATGACCCTGCTGTGGCTGGAAAGAAGAGTGTCGTGCAGGCTCAGCATGACCCTGCTGTGGCTGGAAAGATGAGTGCCGTGGAGGATCAACTGCGGCAGCCCGCTCACGACGGAACGAAGCAGTCATTGGCTGCTCCACATTCCTGTCCTTCTTCTTTTTTTTGCTGTAGACGTTCTTCACAATATTCTTTATCTTATCCATCACTGCACAAGTTGAAGCAACCCAGTTAAGATTAGTTACACAAGTAAGTAATAATAAATCAACAGAACAACTATAGTATAGCCCCAAAACTTTCCAAATTCATCATTGTAATCCTTAACTCTTATCTAACTTAGCCAAAACTTATAATATAACATATTAGGTCAATATTATCTCTAAATTACATAAGACTTTTGGACCTTAAATTATCTCTAAATCAAAAAATTGCATAATTAACTCTTGTCATTGTAATCCTTGACATTCGATTTACTACACTTGTTACTTAGTCACTTAAACTTTATTTTAAAAATTGCATTTTCCTTTTGTACCTATAAGCCCTTTAACGCATATTAATGCTTTAACTTGGCTGTAAACAAATTATAAACTTAAAATGCAGTAAATAAAACAGTAGGCATTCGGCTTTAATTGTTACAACACCAAAACAATACTCTTTAACCCGAAAATTTCATAAACTTGTCATTTAAGTTCTTAAACCTTATTTTAACTTACTCAAAATTATGATATAAGTTCATAAACATAAATATATCATTATAAACACTTTCATACAGAAACAATTCAGCCCTATACATAACTAACCCTTTAGTTTTCAAAAATTGCATTTTAGCCCCTTTTTACTTATCCTTTTGCACCTATAAGCCCTTTAACTCATATTAATGCTTTAGCTTTGTTCTAAACACATTATAAACTTAAAATATAGTAAATAAAACAGTAGGTATTCGGCCTTAATAGTTACAACACCAAAACATCATAAAAATGACATTTAACCCTAACAAAGGAGTTACCTCCTAATGCCCAAATGTTGATTTTTCAAGAGGCTTGTAGCTTGAAGTTTTCCTTGCTCTTCGGCCCTATTACAGAGGAGTTTCACTTAGATTATTGGTACAAATTTCAAGCTTAGCCAACTCTTTACTTTCAAGGCTTAGTTTAGAGTTTTTACCTTCACAAAGATGGACTTTTCCACACTTGTTTCCCTTGTTTTTCTTGGCTGTTTCAAGGGGCTCCCAACCTCCAATTTCCTGCCATAATACAAGGACAAAGAAGGTTAAAAAATAGAAGTATACACACCCCATAGTCCATGGTAAAAAATAAAGGCACAAAGATGGGTTTTAAGCTTGGTTTAAGTAGTTAAACCTAATTTTAACTTACTCAAGCTTATAATATAAGTTCATAAACATACACGTATCATTATAAACTATATTATACAGAAACATTTCGGCCCTATACATTTTAGTTTTCAAAAATTTCATTTTAATCCCTTTTTACTTATCATTTTGTACCTAAAAGCCCTTTAACTCATTCTAATCTTTAACTTTGTTCTAAGCACATTATAAACTTAAAATACAGTAAATATAACAATAGATACTCGGCCTTAATAGTTATAACCTTATTTTAATTTAATCAAACTTATAATATAAGTTCATAAACATAAATATATCATTTTAAACTTTTAAAAACATTTACAATAAAAAAAAAACAAGTAAGTCGCCCCAATAGGTGGGGCGACTGTAGCTGCTTCGTGTCTTGCCCAGGGGCGACTGCAGCTAGGAAACCACCGCCGCCAGGATGACCACGGCTAGCTCGTGTCAACCAGGAAGGCGAGTCTTCTGGCTCCGTTTCTTCAGCCGGGGCGACTTCACAGGGGACGTGTCTTCAGACGGGGCGAGGCGCCGTCGTCTTCCGGGTCGCGGCGAGCTCAGTGGAGGCGTGTCCACAGCAAGGGCGAGGCATACCAACTCGCCTCAGGAGCAGGGGCGACCTCCGTCTCTTCGTTCCAGAAGCAGGGGCGACTCGGTTGCAGTAGTGTCGGAATCAGAGGTGACTGAACTCCATTAATGGAGTTTCAAGCTTTTTTTTCCAGATTTTTTTTTGTAGATCTAGGCTAATTTAATGTGTGTTTCTAAATTCTAACAACATATTTGAAATCACCACATCAAGATCTATAACTTGCAAAAAAAAAATCGAAAAACTCACCGGAAATTTTTTCCGGCGGTGGTCGGCGGTGGTCCGACGGTGGCTCCGGCGATCAAGAAGAGAGGATTCCGGCGAGGTAGTTTGTAGGAGAGATGGTGCGTTCGTGAGAAATGAAGATACCGAACACATCCCGTTTATATATAACGTGCACGTTTTGGAGCGTTTTTTCAAAAAACGCTCGTTTTGACTCGTTTTCAACATATTAACATCGTTTCGTACTAAATACAGTAAAACATCAATAACTTAGCATGTAATCACAATTATAACATCCAAACACAATAAAAACGGGTTTAACGACTTTTACTACAACGAGAGCGTTTTTTACCCGAAATTGGCGTTATCAACTACGTTTTCAATACGACGTTTCTGAAATTGTGACAATGTCTGCAATTTAATCAATCATAACGTAAAACGTCGTTTACCAATGTCAAGTCCCAATTATAACGTTCAAACACAATAAAAACGGCTTTAACGATACAATGAGAGCGTTTTTTACGGTTCACGGTGACGAAATGCATATTTTCAAAAACAAAATTTACGACACGATGTCACTACATGTGTACAACGTCAATACGAATTAAAAAAATTTTGTACTGCGGTGATTAGTAATTTTGTACTGCGAATAGCAACCCAGATAAATAATTTCATTTTTTAAATTTATTCAGTACCATAAAAAGAATATTGTGTTCTAAAGAAATAATTTATACCAAATTTTCTACCAATTTAAATTATTTTTTTCAAAATTAATATAGTGACATTTTGTGACTTTCTTTTTTATTGATATTTCATGAATTAATCAAAAATGTTTTTGGCATTTCATGAAATTTCCCCCTTAATGAAGCAACAAAAGAAGGTCAGCGTGACAGCTAGACGAAGAATCCAACAGAATAAGAAAATTTTGGTTATGGAGCATTAGTTGCTTTGAATACCTATGCAATAGCCTATGAGGGAGTAGTTTGCTGTAGTTTGAGTGGCGTTAAAATTTGGTTTAATTGATGTACAGGAAACATAATCTATTAGAGAAAACCTATCATTTTTAGAAAAATCTATACAAGGCGCGATGATACATTTCATTATCAAAAAATAAGTCAAGATGAATTAGTAAAACATGATGAAGCTTGGGGAGGATTACATATTTAGCTATCATCCGTGAAGCCAAAAGAGTAATAAGATCACTGTAATCACACTGATTAAAAAACTCCTTGATTACATGATAATAATTTGTCTTTAGTCAACCATTTATGTTAGAAGAAATCCGTTTAATTTAATAAACAATAAAATAGAGAAAGAAGGAGCCTCAGCAAGAACCTTCTTTCCTTGAGCTGCAAGACTTTTTGAATTCACCCTTCCCTGCAAATATGTTCTCCACACAGAACAGTGCACAGTACTTTATTCTCCCCTATATTAAAGAAAACGAAGAATGCGAGTTTTTCTCTTTGAATCAACGTGGAAAGCTTCTTGTAAAGGAGCTCAAGGCTCTGAGGAAGGAAGGTGATAAACCTTTGATACTCTTACAACCCTGAACTACCAGCTACTTAACCTAAATTACAAGATGGAACGCATAAATGTAACTAGACTAAACGACCGCTGCACCGTCGTTTCAGACAAACACAAGTAAGAATAACAGCTAACATAAGAATTATGGGTTATTCTAACACCCCCCTCAAATCTGAGAGTGTTAAGAGTCTCAGATTTGGAACAGAAACAAGAAATTACGAATGAAAAGCTCAAAGGAAGTTCAAACTGCTCTCTGCTCCAGCCCCATTCTTTTGACTTGAATGGGATAGGCCCTTCCCGCCAGTGGCTTTGTTAAGACATCATCAACCTGTTCCTTAGAGCCCACAAACTTGACCACAATTAACCCTTCTTGCAGCTTCTGTCTGACAAAGTGCACGTCTAATTCGATGTGCTTGGTCCTCTCATGCAAGACAGGATTTCTAGCAATGTAGATTGCAGACTGGGAATCTGATCTGACTGGGACTGGAAGGATGTCCTCAACTCCCAGCTCATGCAAGAGTCTGGAAACCCAACTTAATTCAGCTGTCACACTCCTTATGGCGCGGTACTCCGCCTCTGCTGATGACAAGGCCACCATGGATTGTTTCATTGACTTCCAGGAGAGTGGGCTGCCTCCCAACTGCACAAAGTAGCCACTGATCGACCTTCTAGTATTGGGACATCCTGCCCAATCGGAATCACAGTAAGCAATTAGGTTGAAGTCATCCTTAGCATTAAACAGCAGTCCATAATTCTTAGTCCCACGAATATAATTAAGTGTATGTAAAGCTGCCTTGTAATGCTCATCAGTGGGACAACACAAAAACTGGCTAAGGAACTGAATTGTAAAACATAAGTCAGGTCTACTATGGGCCAAATAACCTATCTTAGGGATTTTTAAAGGGTTTCCACTTTCCTTTCTAAGTTTCAAACTGGTGTCCAAAGGACTAACTGAAATCTTTGTCCCTGTTGGATCAAACTCATTAAGGAGGTCCTCACAATATTTATGTTGCAGTAGGATTACTCCCTTTGTGGTATGCAGGAACTGCATGCCCAAGAAGAAGTTTAAGACACCCAAGTCCTTAATTTTGAACTTCTTATCTAGACAGTCCTTTATTTTCCCAATAAATTCATAATCATTTCCAGTGATAATAATATCATCCACGTAGACAGCCAGTAAACAAGTTTTATCAGCCTTTGTCCTAACAAACAAAGAATAGTCATTAAGAGATTGTTTGAACCCAAAAGACTGTAAAAACATACTCAGTTTATAGTGCCACTGCCGAGAGGCCTGTTTCAAACCATATAATGATTTCCTCAGCTTACACAATTTTCCAGATCCTTCCTCATTGTGACCTTGGGGAATTTCCATATAAACATCCTCCTCAAGGTCCCCATGGAGGAAAGCATTATTAATGTCTAGTTGGCTAACTGTCCATCTCCTTTTTGTGGCAACTATGATTAAGGCTTTAATGGTAGTGAACCTAACAACTGGAGAGAAGGTTTCTAAATAATCTATTCCCCATTTCTGAGTATACCCCTTAGCAACGAGTCTAGCCTTAAATCTCTCTATGGTTCCATCAGCCTTAAATTTTACTTTATAAACCCATTTACACTTCACTGGTCTCACCCCTTTGGGAGGACTAACTAAATCCCAGGTCTGATTTTTCTCTAAGGCTGCAAATTCCTCACTCATAGCCTTCTGCCATCTAGCATCCCTAATGGCTTCTTCGAAACAACTAGGCTCAGTATGTTTATTTAGGTTAGAGTGGAAACAATAAAACCTGTTTTTCTCATCAAAAATAACCCCTACTGTGTGTAGCAGCTTATCTTCTTTAATAATGCTATCATCATCATCATCAAAATCCATAGTACCAGAGGACTTATTAAATGCAGATGAGTCAGTATATGCAGAAGCTGTTAAGATTCTTTCACTCAGAATATTAGAGAAATGATCAGGTAAGGGTGACTTATCTGGTTTCATGGCAGAGGATCCAACTTCATAGTCTTGCAAATAGCTGGGTGGATGTCTGTTTCTCACAGATCTTCTCAGGTTCTCTCCTTCTTGGCCACCAGCTGGACCTTCTGTTTCTGCATTTTGCTGTTCTGTGGCCATTCTATCTGTTTCCTCCTCTTCCTCTTGTACAGTGGTGCTGGGCAGATTGCTATTTGTGTTTCTTCTTCATCATTATGATCCTGCTGTCTTAAACTCATTTCAGTCATGTCAGTGTCATTATGCATTGTATACTCCCCATTTGTAAAGGGATCCTCCTTGTTGTTAACATGGATGGGTGCTCCGGAATTCACATTGAAAGGGTAAACATTTTCGTGAAAAACCACATCCCTATTGTAGATGACCTTGTTGTTGTCAAGGTCATAAAGCTTATACCCCTTTTTATTCAGACCATACCCAAGCAGAACACACTTAACAGATTTCGATTTAAATTTATCATGTTGCTCTTTGTTTATGTGGGCAAAACATAAGCATCCAAAATTTCTCAAAATAGTGTAATCAGGTTTCTCCCCATAGATTATCTCATAGGGTGTTTTGAAATCTATACTAGAGAGAGGCATTCTGTTTATCAGGAAGGTGGCAGTAAGGACACTTTCTCCCCAGAAAAATCTTGGAAGAGAAGAGTGGAACATGAGGGCTCGGGCAGTTTCTAGGATATGTCTGTGTTTCCTTTCAGCAACACCGTTTTGCTGTGGTGTATATGGACAGGAGGTCTGGTGTTTAATCCCCTTCAACCTAAAATACTCTACCCCAGCCTTAGAGGCTCCAAGTTCATAGGCATTATCACTTCTGATGCATTTTACCTTTTTGTTAAATTGTCTTTCAATCATATTGATAAAACCTACTATGAGCCCAAAACTTTCTGATTTGGATCTAACCAGTTGAGTCCATGTGGCCCTACTGTTATCATCTACTGTGGTAAGAAAATAAGAGAAGTTGTCATGAGTATTGATGTTGTAGGGTCCCCATAGGTCTATGTGAATGAGGTCAAAGATGTTTTGGGTTTTTGTGGAGCTAGAAGGAAAGGCCAGTCTGTGACTTTTGGCTCTATTACAGGGCTCACAAACTAGGTTTTTTTGTGCATTCTTTCCCTTTAAGAACTCTAGTCTCGACATCCTATCCTTTGACAAGTGCCCAAGTCTAGTGTGCCATAATTCAAAGGAAACCTGGTTAGTAATGCTTTGGTCATTTATAAACATTTTATCTCTATAAACAGCTTGGGTTTCAGCAGATATAGAATTATCTAAATTAAACTCAGGGGCATTATTCACAGAAGCAGGAACACTGACAGAAACAGAAACATTAGGAGCATTGTTCACAACAGAGACATGTCTAAGATGAGGATTTCTATTCATATCATGTTGTATAACAGCAGACTTATTGACATTGCACTTGAGACAATTCTCTTCAGATACAGACACACCAGCAATTGTTTTAGAGGATTTTCCCCCTTTTTTTTTATCAAATTTCTTGTCTAGAACATATAGACCCCTATGCACACGCCCAATCTCCAGGTCTTCATTGTGATTATAGGCCTGGTAAGAACAGCAGGTTGGGTTGAAACTCAAATTAACTCTCATTTGACTAGATAACTTACAGAAATCAATCCAAACCTAAAACTGGGAACATAAAGGACATCTTTCAATATCATTAACTCATTGATTTTGACAGTACCAATCAAGTTCACAGATTGTGGATGCCCGTCGGGCATTCCAACAGTATGAGGCATGTCAAGAAAAATAACATTACTAAAAACAGCAAGATTACCACACATGTGATCCGAGGCTCCACTATCAATAATCCATTCTAATTCCTCGGATCTCAGACTACCAGATATATTAAACATCTTATGCATATCACTCTTTAAATTACCAAAAGGATAAGAAGAGGAAGTACCTACAAACCCACAGTTTGATTCAGCTGATTGTGGGTCTTTGCTCACTACCTTTGACTTACTGATATAGTTCAGAAGGCTGTTCACTTGATCCGTGGTTAGAACCCCACCATATGGATCCCTTTCCTCTTCATTCTTTTGGTTAGCCGCACCATTGGCTTGAGGTTTCTTGTCCTTCCCAGTTCGCCAGCTTGCAGGGTAACCATGTTTTTGATAACACCGGTCTTCGGTATGCCCAGCCTTGTGACAGAAGCTACACTGAAGATTGCTTCGCCTTCCATTGCTCCCTTGGCCGTGACCTTGTGATTTTCTTGGTTGATTGACTGAGAAGGCAATTGAGTTTTCTCCTTCAGTCGTGGATTTATTTGTCAACCCTTTCTGTCGTTCTTGGTGTATAAGGGTTGAGAAGGCTTGTTCAATTGATGGTAAAGGGCTGATCATCAAGATATTCTCCCTGGCGGCCGCAAACTTCTCATCTAAACCCATTAGGAACTTGAGCAATCTTTGAGTCTCGATATATTCCTTAAAGGCTTTGTCAGTTGAACATTCGCAGCTGGGCAAAGATGATGTAGCATCAATTTCATCCCAAATGGCTCGAAGGTTAGTAAAATATTCACCAATCGAGTTGTCTCCTTGAATGGTTTCAACGAGTCTCTTCTCCAGTTCAAACATTCGGGTGGCATCGACCTGCCCATACCGTTTGCATAGATCCTCCCAAATCTTTGCTGCGGATCCCCGAAACAAGACGGAGTCGCCGACACGTTTCTCTAGGCTCATCAATAGCCACGCGAGAACCATGTTGTCACACCTAGTCCATGCCTCCGCCTTCTGTTCATAATCTGTCGGCTTCTTTAGGGTTCCAAGAACAAAACCCAGTTTATTCTTGGAAGCAAGAGCTATTTGGACTTGGTGTTTCCATCGGGGAAAACCTGGCCCGCCATCATATTTAGCTGCGAGGGTTTGCCCAGGGCTTTCGGAACTGGCGAGGTAAAGGGCATCTCCAATTTGTATGGCTCCATTATCAGCCGCGCCGGTTTCTGCCTGATTTTTCCCATCGTCTCCCTTCGGTGTCTCGCCTAAAATTTCGCCGCTCATCGTGTATAAGGGCGCCTTCCGGAAGCGGGAAAGGAAGAACTGGAACAAGAAGATCTATTGCTGGAAATCAAACAGTAGAGGTTGTGGAAGAATTAGGATAGATGATGCTGGTGCCGCAGCGGAGGAAAGAAATAAGAGCAAGATCCCTTGATCGTGTTGCTCTGATACCATAAAGAAAACGAAGAATGCGAGTTTTTCTCTTTGAATCAACGTGGAAAGCTTCACGTGGAAAGCTTCTTGCAAAGGAGCTCAAGGCTCTGAGGAAGGAAGGTGATAAACCTTCGATACTCTTACAACCCTAAACTACCAGCTACTTAACCTAAATTACAAGATGGAACGCATAAATGTAACTAGACTAAACGACCGCTGCACCGTCGTTTCAGACAAACACAAGTAAGAATAACAGCTAACATAAGAATTATGGGTTATTCTAACATATATCTGACTAACATTTCCTCTCTTCTTAAGTGTTAGCGCTAGTCAAGCCCCGGATTAATTTCTCCCCAGAATGAAGATTGGAAAAAGAGACATGGAGGCAGGTTCTGAAGCAAGTCCAATCGCTAAAGACATGGCAGCGGAAATCTTAAAGACCAAAGAGCTGATTCATAAGCTGCATGAAGCTGAAAGATTGACCCGAAAACAACTGAAGAATGCTGAAGTACGCCTCGAAGAACTCAAATCTCCCTCGTTTTTCTGTTATCTTTTGCCACTAAATTTGCACATGCCCATGCTACCATATTTGCATTTAAGTTCACACACGTTACAGATTTCTTAAGTGCAATCCAGTTTATAGCTTTGTAGTCCGTACAAAGCTTATAACAACCTTGCAGCTGCAAATCAGCTCAATCAAGCATACTTCACAGGTTGTATACATTATTTGTGCTGACAACTTTTCTTTCTAGGAGCTGCTGCGCAAAACTAATGCCAAGATCCGACAGATAAAAAAGCATCGCTTAATTAAACTTGTGGTCGGAAAACTGATGAAAGAGATGAACTACCTAGAGAAGTTTCCCGATATGCTACGCCCTCCCAGCAACGTAAGATGAACCTTTCTTAGTATTGGAGAATTAATGCAGATATACACTAGTCTCAATTGATGATTCTTCCTTTTACAATGGCCTTACATGGCTTCAGCTGGAGAAACAATGTATATGGGAGAAACCCATTAGTACACTTACATCTAAGTTGCAACATGGCAATTCGAAACTGGCAGCAGAAAGGAAGAAGCTTAGGGAGATTCAGCAACTTGAGAAGAAAAGGGAGCAGTGCACCCATGATGAATGTCATGAAGGAAGTGACAACTCCAAGGACAAGTACTACACAAGACCATACATATATGATTTGGGTCGGCTGGTCAAGGCTAAACACAATGAAGATATTCATAGTGCTGCGCTAAGGGTAACACATCAACATTTCATAGCTGGCTAATTATCCTTACTACTATTGATACGGACTATTACATACACAAAACCTAGCTGTTATGTGCTATCTTTTGTTGTAGGAATGGGCAGCAAGAATCAAGCGTTTGAGTGAACTAGTAATTGACAACAAAAAGAATGCTTCTTGTAACTGCTCCTACATGGAACTCTTTAAATTGGAGAATTTAAGAGTGGCGTTGTATATCATGGTCAGCGAAGTCAACAGGGCAAAGTTACAGCACTGCTGGAACTTGAAGATGAGAGATGTCCAGAATATGATACTAGTATGATTCACAAATTGAATTATATATGCATACTAGTTAATGTTACAAATATTCTATGATTTTTATATGGCTAGTTTGCTATAAGTACTCTGCTTGTGAGATATGTATATGTTTGACAGATATGTTCTACTGTATCCCACACTATCCTGAGAATTTTGTGTACCTGTCATGATCACGCAGCACTTCCGGAGTCTTTTTAGCAGACTGATGAAAGGAGCCGGAGAGGAGGAGGACAATGCAGAGCTGGAACGGCTGGGGGAAAAAGTGAAAGCTTATTCTAGCAGTGTGCGGTTGATTAGTAATAAGCTGCAGTATGAAGTGAAGCTGCCCAAACGCAGAGCATATAGACTCCTAAATCAACTTCAAGAGAGGCTAAAAATTTATCAATGATCTTAAAGGAATTAAATCATTTAGGAAAAAGAAACCGCAAAATAAGGGAAAATATTTCTCCAGCTGAAAGCCTGAAACCCAAGTTGCATGCTCTTGTGTTGTATTGTGGGATTATTACTTCTCTGTTGTATGTTCCTATGCTTTTGTTTTTGCCTTGATTGTGGCCTTATAATGTGGTGAAATGCAATTCATTATTTGGTCACTACATTTTCTCATCAAGCACTGCAGCAATTCCCCATTAAACCATGGATTGTTTTTTTAATTAACAAAGCGGTATATCGAAGTTCATCATAACATCATATCCAAACCAGCAACACCTTTACCGTTCCAATTTATGAACCCCTACAAAATCCAACATAACAGAGCCAATCCAGAGCTTTCCGTCCCTCTCCTCCACCTCACTTGGAAACCTCATATTCCTCCCATCAACATCTTCCAAAACCTCTATAACCTCACCTTCTTCCCCTAGCTTCAAAATGGTCGCATGAGCCCTACCTGTCACCAACAAAACATGTAACTGCTTGAAACTGAGTGGCAGCTTAAGCAACATCTTACCCACCACAGGAGATGAAAGAATCCATTCTGCAACCACACTGTTCTTCGCATGTAGAGCCACCCAGAACTCACCGTTCGGGTTCCTCCTTATGTTGTCTGGGAATCCAGGTAATTTTGCAAATATCTCTTTCGTGCCTGCCTTTGCACCCACTAACCAGTACCTTAAGATTTGATAGGCTGCTGTCTCCGCTACCAAGAGGAATGTGCGGTCCTTGTTCAGTGCTACTCCGTTTGCAAAGGCGAGACCTGTTAGCAGGACTTGGGTTTCTTTGGTTGTTCTATTGTACTTCAACAACCTTCCTGTCTTGTCTCCACTGAAGACAGATGAGATGAATTGCCTACAATTCCGCATCAACACAGTTCTCAGAGAAATGGCATAAACAGACTGCTAGCTACATAGTTCTTCCTAACCTACGGCTATATCACACAGATAATAATCAAATACCTTCTGCGGAACATGGTGCTTGTATCAGTGAAGTAAATTACATCCTCTTCCTCGTCAATGTCCATGTCATTGGTAAAGTAAAGCCGTTGACCATTAACTTCGTCACAACTGGCTTGGCCAACCCTCCTCCTGGACCCACAACATGAAGTCCAAGGTAGGCATCAGCTATGTACAAATCCCCATTTTTCTTATCAAATCGGATCCCTAAAGGTCTTCCACACACATGCTCTTTCTCAGGTGCAAATGGGAGAGCACAATCCTTCCTGTAAACCCACAAATTACATGCCAAGGAAAACATATATTAATTAGAGATCACTGTCAACTCTAACAAGTAATCAAGGATAGAGTCTAATATCCAATCATTCTATCAAAGTCAAATCGATATTTATAATCGGTGAGCTGTGAGCATAATTGTCACATATATGCCTATAAGGTTATACCTCTCGGAACTGGTGTAGGCGAAATCGACCCAGACACTCTTATCAGGAACCCACTTGAGAACCCGACCATCAGCGACGCCGGTGTAGGGTCCGCCACCAATCGGGTCAAATGCTAAGCTCTCTGGACCAACTGCACCGGGGATTGGGATTATCTCGGCAGAGGATAGGGCGTTGTTGGAGCCGGGAAGTCTAGCTGGTAGCAAGTAGCTGGGTAAGATGAGAGCTAAGAAGAGCGAGAGGACTGCGACTGCAGCTGTAGCCTTGGCTAGCTCCCACGCCATGGGCTCTCCGCTTTGGATTGCTCAGTAATTGTTGCTCTATTGTTTCTTGTGGATGGTTGTGGCAGAGTTGGGGGTAATGAAGTGTCGGTTTGCGCACGTGGGGACTGGGGAGAGGCCCGTTGGGGTTCGGTGAATCGGAATTAACAAGGTTGGGTCGTTTCGCACACGAATCGTTTTAGGAATGTGCAGGTCATAGTCATTCCCAAAAATCACTGCACCCGAGACATTATATACAAATGTCACATATTTACCGGAGAAGGTTTGTATTGTATTCCACCATGCCTCTTGCCTCACACCAAAAGTAGTAGTATGAAATTGATATCTGCGTTTGGATTTTGTTTCAAAACTAAAAAGAAAAACGAAAAAAGAAAAAAGAAAAACGAAAAACGAAAAAAGAAAAAAGAAACAAGAAAAAGATATCTGCGTTTGGATTTTATTAATGTCGTCGCCGAATAGGTCAATCATTGGTAATGCAGCAGTCGAAGAGGACCGTCATTGATCTTTATAAAAGTCAAATCTCAGTCGTCCACTATAGAGAACGTACCGGAATCATCATGAATCATTATTCTGATTTTTAACAGGAGGGGGAGTCATCAATGGACAGCTTTTTCCACTCTTTATCAACAAATACAATTGGAAAGCAGATACTACATGCACTCACGGGGAAAAAATTGGTACGACATTTAGGCATTGTTCGGTAGCGGCGATTGAAATGGAGGCACAGCATTCAAGACACCGAAGTACACATGTCACAAAGTTATTGATTTATTTTTCTATTGGGCCCCATCTCTTGTCTCACAAAATGAGATTATTCTGAACGCAGGTTTATCTGCGTTTGAAAATCTACTAGCTTAATCTACTTGGCGAACGGGCTCACAATTTTTTAAAAAAATGTTCTTATATAATTCAAAAGATTGATTTAGTAATATTCAATACAAATGATTTGAGCGTGGTACTTTTTAATTTTTTCGTTCATTTACAATAACTTGATAATTACCTATAATTCTTATAGAATAATTAATCAATTATACCAAAAATTTATATGACTATATACACCTATATATTGACCTTGTATAATAGTTTTTTAATCTTATAATATTTCTTGTTTATGCATATATGCAATTTAAAATACATGTCTTTCCAAACTAAATAATTTTTAAAAAAAAATTCTAATACTAAAAACACTAAGCTAATATTTATATTTTCTAAATAAAAAAGTGACATATAATGCTTTTAAAAAATATTGAATGTAAAAATCCTTGAGTATACATGTTATCGTGCATACACAAAAATCAAAGGTTAAATACGTAAATTTCACTTCAACAACTTAGTTATCGTTTTCAAACATATATAGCCTTATGGCTTATTAATCAATCTAGCTCGGTAAACTGAAAAAACGTTCATAAAATATTCTTATTCCCAAGATTCGATATGAACGACCAAAGTAAAAAATATATAATACTTAGTATCATCTGTTCTATAATAGTGATGAGAATGATCATAGAATTGTGTATAGTCAAAACGTTTATAACCTATCATGGACACATAAAAATTAAGGTTAATTAATATATGAAATCGAACCCAACAACTCAGTTTATCATTTCTAAAAGTTTATAACCATAAAATTTATAAAACAATTAAGCTCTGTAAAGTGATAAATGCTATTATAGAACAGATGATACTGAGTTGTTAGAGTCAATTTTACGTATTAATTTAATCTTGTTTTTTATGTATCCATGACAATTTATAAACGTTTCCACTAATTATTAGAAACATGTACACAACCTTCCATAATCGTTTCCATGACTATTTTAAAATAGATGACACTAACTGTTATATATATTTTTCTTTGGTCGTTCTTATTGAATAATTATGTATATGAATAGATTTTATTTTACTATTTATCATTTAATGGAGCTTGACTGATTAATGAGCGTGAAGGCTATACACATTTGGAAATGATAAACTGAGGTTTTGAAGTCAATTTTATGTATTCATTAAACCTTGATTTTTACGTATCCATGATAATTTATAAACGTTTCTACTGATGATTAGAAACATGTACACGACTTTATATAATCGTTTCCATCTCTATGATGGAAAAATGACACTAACTGTTATATATCTTTTCCTTTGGTCGCTCTTATCGAACATTGGGTATAAAAATATTTTCTTAGCATTTATCAATTTTAAAAGCTTAACTAATTGATAAACCTAAAGGCTATAATCATTTGAAAACGATAAATTGAGTTATTGAAGTCGATTTTACGTATTATATAACCTTAGTTTTCAGGTATCCACGATGATTTATAAATGTTTCCACTGATGATTTGAAACATGTAAACAACATTATATTATCGTTTCCATCACTGTTTTAGAAAGATGACGCTTTAAGTACTGTTATATATCCCATCCCTTGACCGTTCTTATCAAATCATTGTGTATAAAAGTATTTTTTTAGTATTTATCAATTTTACAGAGCTTGGCTGATTGATAAACGTGATGACTATAAACGTTTGGAAACGATAAACCGAGTTGTTGGAGTCGATTTTATGCATTCATTTAACCATAGCTTTACGTATCCACGATAATCTATAAACGTTTCCACTCATGATTATAAACATGTACCCAACCGTCTATAGTCGTTTCCATCACTCTTATAGAAAGACGACACCAACTGTTATATATATTTTCCCTTGACCATTCTCATCGAATCATTGTGTATAAGAATATTTTCTTAACATTCATCAGTTTATAGAGCTTGACTGATTGATAAACTTGAAGGCGATAAACGTTTAGAAATGATAACTGAGTTGTTGGAGTCGATTTTATGCATTCATTTAACCATAGCTTTACGTATCCATGATAATCTATAAACGTTTCCACTGATGATAATAAACATGTACCCAACGTTTTATAATTGTTTCCATCACTCTTATAGAAAGACGACACCAACTGTTATATATCTTTTCCCTTGGTCGTTCTCATCGAATCATTGTGTATAAGAATATTTTCTTAACATTCATCAGTTTATAGAGCTTGACTGATTGATAAAACTAAAGGCGATAAACGTTTGGAAATGATAAACTGAGTTGTTGGAGTTGATTTTATGCATTCATTTAACCATAGCTTTACGTATCCACGATAATCTATAAACGTATCCACTGATGATTATAAACATGTACTCAACCTTCTATAATCGTTTCCATCACTCTTATAGAAAGACGACACCAACTGTTATATATCTTTTCCCTTGGTCGTTCTCACCGAATCATTGTGTATAAGAATATTTTCTTAACATTCATTAGTTTACAGAGCTTGACTGATTGATAAACCTGAAGGCGATAAACGTTTGTAAACGATAAACTGCGTTGTTGGAGTCAATTTTACGCATTCTTTTAACCTTGATTTTTACATATTAATGATAATTTATTAATGTTTCCACCAATTATTAGAAACATGTATACAAACTTGTATAATCGTTTCCAGCACTATTTAAAAAATGATGATACTAACTATTATATATATTTCCTTTAGCCGTTCTCGTCGAATTATAGTGTATATGAATCATAGTGTATAATCATTTTTTTCATATATATAAAATGTATTATATGCCAACTTTTTCATTTAGAAAACATATAAAAATTAGCTTTAGTGATTTAAATTGGTAATTATTTTTAAAATAATTTTTTTAAGTTGATTAAGATACGTATTTTGAATTGATATATACTCCATTATTTACATTTATATATAAAACAAATATTGTAATATTAAAAAACTATTATACAATAATCATCAGTATAATTGATAAATGTTTTTATAATGATTTATTAAAAAAAGTACGCATGCAAATTCCAAGACTTACAAGTTACAACCTCCTACAATATATAAAAAAAGGAATAAGATTTTTGTCCGCTACCGACTTCCGTCCCAGACGGAAAATTATGTTCCGTCATATAACCCACGCCCTGCAGCAGTAGCTCAAGGTTCGGTTGGCAAAAAGGGTGAACTATCAAAATTTGACCCACTCTAACACCTACTTGTCTGACCTGAAATATTAAAACATTTAAATATAATAGGGAAAATTCACAAGGTACCACTGTTTAAGTTTCTAATTCACAAAATATTACTATTTTTTTCGTAATTCAGCTTTAAACATGTTTAAACGTTGGCCAAAATTGATGAAACTTTACATGGACGATGCTAAAGTGTTATAACATGTTCATTAGGTCCCACATGTCACATATGAGCTTAAAAAACTTCAAGTTTGATAAAGGACTAAAATATAACACTTTAGCATCATCCATGTAAAGTTTCATCAATTTTGGTCAACGTTTAAGCATGTTTAAAGCTGAATTACGAAAAATAGTGGTATTTTGTGAATTAGAAACTTAAACAGTGGTATCTTGTGAATTTTCCCAAAAATTTATAACGCGAAGAACTCACGAAAAGTATGAGATAGAGAGATAGAGACGTGCGTGAACTCGGGAAGACATAAGTCACAAAAGACTTGATGTTTGTGTATTAAAAATTTGAGAGAAGTCAAATGAGATGATATGTTCTCTGTTAGTCGTAAATCATAATTAAATATACTATAAAAAGAAAGGTATAAAATTTCTCATCCAGCATGTTAGATTTAGTTGTTAGAGTTGAGACAAGAGAGTATATCGTAGTATATAGTATTAATTTTAATATTCTCAAGAATAAAAATTATTATAACTTAGATTTTAAATACTAGTATAAAATATTATCGATTAACCCAAAATAACCGAAACCTAAATTTATTTCAAAATATTATAACCAAACCCGATTTGACCCGAACCAGAAATCACCTAAAAATTTATTGACCCGAACAGGTTATGATCCGAAATAATTTGACCCAAAACTAGAATGGATAACCTGTTTGATAGGTTTAGTCTGAACTCCTACACCCGCAAGATTTTAAGTGGACAAAGTGGGAGGGAGACACACCGTAGAAAAATAAATCAAAAACATGAGCTGAGGTGAAAAAGAGACTTAAGAGTATGATTATTAATGGATCCACAACAATAAAAATGGATTCCACCCACAAATTAATACCCCTCATGTATTTCGTTAGATGATTTTTTATGTATTGTCATTTTTTTAACAATGACCAGTCTTGGCTAAAGGTGGATGTAGCTATCTTGGCTACATATGTGGTAAGTTTTGTAATTTACAAGAATTAAGAGAGAGATACGGAAGTGAGGGACGCGCGAGCGTTAGTTTTTTGTTTCTTTTTCTTTTTTCTTTTTTATCACAAAAACTTTAAATTGTTGTAACTTTTAATATATAAGTCCAAATGAAAAAAAAATTATATCATTGTTCACCTAAATTCAAGCTCTTCAAAACAAGACCAATCATGGATATATTTTGACAACTTTTTAAAAAAATATTTTTACATGTCTAGTGCACATAACGTAAAATAAAACTTGTACAGATGGTCATACAAACTTGTACAAATGTTCACTAAAACATGTACATCCTCACGTAAAAATATGTACATCCTCGCATTAAAAACATACAGATGGTCACATAAATCTGTACGAATCATTAAATATGTACATTCTTAGATTAAAATCTATACATATAAGGGAGAAAACTTGTACAGTAGGTCATACAAACATGTACAGATGTTCATTAAAGAACATGTACATTCTCACATTTGAACATGTATATCGCAATAAAACATGTACATTCTCACATTAAAATATGTACATACATCCTCACATTAAAGTATATAATGACTTATACATGTAAAAATAATTTTTTTCAAAGTTATCAAAACATATCCATGACTGGTCTTGTTTTGAAGAGCTTGAATTTAGGTGAACAATGATATAATTTTTTTTCATTTTGGACTTATATATTAAAAGTTACAACAATTTAAAGTTTTTAAGATAAAGAAAGAAAAAGAATAAAAAACAAAAACAAAAACAAAAACAAAAACAAAAATAAAAACAAAAACAAATGCAAACTTTCGCCTCGGTCCTTCATACGCGCGTTGGCTACCGCCACTGCTGAAGCAACTAGATTCAAAACATTTTGGTTGAGTTAGGAATTTCTCTCAAAAAAGCTCATGTCTTGAAATGCGATAACTTGGGAGCTACTTACCTCGCCTCTAACCTAGTGTTCCACAACAGAGCAAAGTACATCATGGTAGATTTCTTCTTTGTTTGCGAGCGTATCAAGGGCAGTGCATTGAAGGTTGAATTTCTCTCTACGAAGGAACAATTGCAGATGCTCTTATTAAAACCCTAGACAGAAATCAATTAGTGTTCTTTCGCTCCCAACTGTCTCTAATTTTGGACATGTTGGGAATACGGAAGGACAACAGCCAGTATAGTGGGCCTCTAGTTATTGTTATATTTGGGCCCAATATTGTATTTAGCCTACTACAACTCTGTATAAATACATTCACACCCTAATGCAATACAAGAGAGCCGATTATTACATTCCTTTCACTGTTACATTCACTTTCTATCGATCTACTAGTGTTAACTAGGTGGAATACAACATATAATAGCGGACATCAATATGAATATGGATGATTTAAACATATATTTGTACACTCTGGCTTATGAGGATTGGATGTCATATCTTTACCTTCATTGAGATTTGGGATCATTTAGAGGAGCATGTTGTGCACCTTGACCGCACTCTTAAGATATGTGACATTGTGGTCCAAGAATTTGCTATTGTATAAATGTTCAATTTTGTGTAAAAGTTACTCAAATGAATAAAATACGTTTGTTTGAGATTAAAATGATTTATATCATTCTGTAACATTTTTTATAGGAAGTTTAATGAAGCAATCGGTCTGTGGCCTCTTTTTTTGTTGGGAAATTTCATGAAATGCCACTATATTTTTGGCTAATTCATGAAATGCCACTAAAAATAAAGAAAGTCACAAAATGTCACTATATTTTTTGAAAAATCCATGAAATGCCACTATAGATGGAAAAAAGACAAAAATACCCCTACTAGTTAACAAAGTACTTTTAAAGTTCACAATATGCCCCTACGTGTTAAAAATTAACAAAAATATCAAAATACAATAAAAATATAAGAAATAAAAAATTATAAAAAATTTAAAAAAATTATAAAAATTAAAAAAATTTAAAAAATTTAAAAAAATTAAAACAATTAAAACAATTGAAAAACTTAATATATCATTAAATATTAAAAAAATCATTTTTAAATATTTATTCAATACCATAAAAAGAATATTGAGTTCTAACAAATAATTTATACCATTTCTACCAAGTAGTACCATAATTTATGCCAAATAAGATCATAATTTTATCATATATTTTTAATATTATTACCATCAATTTATAATTAATTTAAAGTAAATAATTTTGTTTATATTGCTAAAAAATTAAAAAAATAAAATTCTAAACATAATAATTATTTGAGATAGAGCGACTGAGAATATATATTATTATATATATAACATACATATTAAATAGTAAAACTTGTTTGAAATGAGAATAAAACGTTTCAAAATAATAATATGCAACTTATTAGGAGCAGTAATGATAATCTAAGAAAGAATAAGTTGCATATTATTATTTGGAAAATGTTTTATTCTACATTTCATACAAGTTTTACTATTTAATATTGTATGTTAATATATATATATGTATAATATATTTATACAGGTCGCTCTATTTCCAATAAATTATTATATTTAGAAATTTTAATTTTAATCAGGAATATAAAAAAATTTCCTTTGAAGAAATAAATTATCTAAATTGATAAAAAATAATAATTAATAAATGTATGATACAAATATGGTATTTATTTGGTATAAATTATGGTACTATATTGGTAGAAAAATTGGTATAAATTATTTGTTTAGAACTCAATATTCTTGTTATGGTATTGAATAATTTTTTTAAAAGGAAATATTTAATTTTTAATAATTATTGATATTTTCATTTTTAAATTTTTTTGTAAATTTTTATAATTTTTTTTAATTTAATAATTTTTGAGTAAATTACTCAGAACCCCTTGAGGATTCGGGATATTACAGTTAACCCCCTTGTGTTTATCATAATTATTGGTAACCACCTCAAGGTTAAGGTATATTTGACTACCAGCCCCCGAACTATAATTTTGTGATCAAAAAGTTAACATGTGTTGACCTATTAGCTTACTCACATTAATAATGCGAGGCTGGACAATAAAACAACTTAATCAACATCATCTAACTCTCTCTCATCCCACTTTAGATGCATTTTCAAGGAAGGTTTGATATTTTTAGGAAAATAACAATGTAGATAAGTAGTGTTTTTGTCTAGTATGACCTTATTAATATAATTAAGCTGATAGGTTAACACGTAGTTAACTTCCTGATAACAAAGTTATAGTTTGGGGGCTCGTAGTCAAAGATACCTTAACCTCGAGGTGGTTACCAGTAATTATGATAAACACAAGGGGGTTAACTGTAATATCCTAAATCCTCAAGGGGGTTCTGAGTAATTTACTCTAATTTTTTTATATTTTTATTGTATTTTGATATTTTTGTTAATTTTTAACACTTAGGGCATATTGTGAACTTTAAAAAGACTTTGTTAACTAGTAGGTGTATTTTTGTCTTTTTTCCATCTATTGTGGCATTTCATGGAATTTTCAGAAAATATAGTGGCATTTCGTGACTTTCTTTTTTTTAGTGCCATTTCATGAATTAGCCAAAAATACAGTGGCATTTCATGAAATTTCCCTTTTTGGTTTTTAATAGTTTTTACCATCGATTTCTGTGCCGTTCTTACAATTTCTAGTCTATTTTATTCAAATAATTGCCTTTCAAAGTTTTTTTTACCCACGGAAATTTCCGTAGATAACTAATGCAAAACGACACCGTTTAATACAAGTAATTGTGTGCACTTAGAACACTTTTACCCACAGAACTTTCCATAGGTATTTAACCAATAGACTATTTTCGTAGGTACGGCTGCATTTTATAATTATAATTCGATATTTGTTTTCTTCTGCAAGTTTCTATACTCATCTGCTAATTCGATTCATGAACTTCTCCTGTTGCTCCCGTCTGCCAAATCAGCTTCTCCTTCCCCTTCCATGCTTCTTCCTTCCTCAATTTTTTTTCGCACATTGTAGGTAAATATTACAAAATGACTGGGGACATATCTATGCGCATTTATGTAAATGCTCAAGAGAAACTTCAACTAGGCTTAATAGATATGAGGATAGCCACTTGAGCTCTTATGAGCAAATGTCTTGTTTTGATTTATTTGACATTTGGATTTTATTCTAAACAAGACTCTAAAATTTATGTCTGCGTCCAATAACAGTTTTATAAGCCGGTGGAAGAAGGATCCTACATCAAGATGATTGATATGGTCACTGGAAAAGGAGGACAAATACAGGTATTAATTTTATTGCACTTAGACCTCCAAACATTGCCAAACTTGTTTCGCCGTGAGGAGAGACTAGATGCTCGAATGGTGTATTTATTGTCTGTTCTGGGTTCATTAGAGTTTAGTTTCTTTTTTCAGATTCTGCAGTTTTATGATTGAACGGGTATTAATCCTAGATTGAGAAGTTGATGCTGGTTGGAATCCTTTGCTCTTGTCAGTATGGCATGAGTGAGATTATATTGGGACACAGTGATGATGGACGGTCGTAGTCCCTTGTGAAGTTGACGAAATCAAGCAGATAGATATTGTATTGCACTTAATGGATGAGAATGGGTGTGGATTTCTCTGTTGAGAAAACTTGACTATAATGAATGAAGGGCATTTAAAGTTTACATCATGTGATTCTTATTTAATATCATTATTGCCCTTATTCTATAGACACTAGCTATTTAAGGGAAACTTTTTTTTTCTACTCATGGGCTCTCGATCTAATAATGAATGGGGTTATTCTGTTTTTGTATTGTAGCTATATGTGTATTGTTGGTGTTTTAGAATGGTAAAGATCGATCCTTTTTTTTCTCACGTAGGTATGTTGGAACAAACATGGAGTTGTTTGTCCTTTCCTATCCTGTCAAATTAAAGGTTCTATATGAGATGTGGGGATAAATCTTCTTTTATAAAATTTTCATCTTCTTCTAAATGGTCATTAAGAGAAGTTTCTCTTTACCTGTTGCCGATGAGATTAAAATGTTTATGCTCATGTCATAACCAGCTTAAGGTTTTGTCCTTGAATTGATCATCCAGGTTTTTGGAGATTGAAAAGTTTCACAATCAACCTGTATGTAACACGTAATATGGAAGGTGAGGAGGAGACTTTTGATGCTTCACTTCTTGGACATGCAGATGAAGTTGTGGAGGACGTGTTGCTGATGATCAGGGCCGGCTGTTAGGCTGTGCACTTTGGGCAACGGAACAGGGCCCCCTAATTTTGGGCCCAATTTTTGTTTGTTTTTTTAGATTTTTGTCATAAAAAATTTATATAAGGGTCTAAATTTATCTTGAATGAAACATATTTTAACTTTATATTTGAAATATACAAATATTATAAATATAAATTTATAATTTGATTTGATAATTTTTCTATTTATATAATTTAATTTTATAAGGAGTCTCATTTTAGATTTTAGCATGGGCCCTGAAAATCACCAAGATGGCCCTGCTGCTGATGATGTCATTATGATAAAGGGAACCAAGTGTATAAGTGCAGTAAGTGATTTAATTAATTCTCATGAGTCTTTGTTTAGGAATTCATGAGAGAGTGGTGGTGTTTTCTCTACTAATTCACATCAAATGCAGTCATCTGTTATGTGTTCGGCGTTGGATAACCCTAACTTGGGGTTTCTTCAGACAGTAGTACCAGGTGATGATCACTTTTTTAATCTTTTATAGTAGTAGGAGTAGTTCCTTATATTTACAGCTGAAGAAGTATGAAGCTGATTGATTTCATATTGTTCTGTTATTATTATATCTAATGTCTTTGCATGCATATGAATAAAGTTTTGGAATAATAAAAATTCAAATTAAAATGGATGGTTTCTGCACTAGAACAAGAACTAGAACTTTCAGATGATTCGTTGCAACAACCATCATTATTCCGTCAATTAGGGCATTAATCCAATGAACCTTGTAAATCACGCATGCTTGATTTTGTTCCTGAATTGATCATCCAGGTTTGTTGGAGATTGAAAAGTTTCACAATCAACCTGTATGTAACATGATATGGAAGGGGAGGAGACGACTTCACTTCTTGGACATGCAGATGAGCAAAGTGAAGATAATACCGGTTTTGAATTCAATTTGTGTCTCTTCAGAACCGGATTTCTAGTGAGATACTGATTGTAAGTTGTTGACGTTTGTTAATCTTTTCTAGTGAGACACCGATTGAGATTACGACGATGAGGATACTGAACTACTTGAGATTCCGGTCTAAGGAGAAAGGAACACCTACTCTAGCTCCCATTTCAAAAGCAGAGCAAGAGAGGATTGAGAGGACTGCTGCATATGAACATTCAGAAAAAGACATTACCAAGTGGGAGCATTTGGTTAAGAGAAACAGAGAGGCTTCAACAATCACCTTTGATCAAAATGTTAATCTGGGTTTTTCAACCGTCGGTGCAATTGCTTCAGAGTTTAAACCTAGAACAAATTTTGAGAAGATGATGGCTTCCTTGGTGCAGAATGATCAAGTTGTTGAGGCTGAGAGGAAGGATGGAGCCAGGATTCTCGAACTGAACAAGGTAACGGTTGAAGAAGTGAAGGACCGGTACTGGCAGAGCGGGATGGCTAAAATGAGAAGCCTTTTATTTCGCCATGAGATGAAAGCTAAACATCTAAAAAAACTTGAGATTATAAAGATTTGTGTTGATTGAATGTTTGATATTTGGTGATATCGGAAGGTTGAATAAATAAGGTTTGTATCTTATGGTTAAATTTATTTGTCATATGCTTTTGTCCAGTAGAAAACAGCTTTGGTTTTGGTAAATCTAGCATTTGCAATGTAGGTTTGCTATAACATTTTTTTTAAAAACATGTAAGTTTTACCCACGGAATACCTACGGAATTATTACGTTGTAATCTGTCTCGTGGGTATTTCGTGGGTAAATCACATGGCATTTAAGAGTCTTATTCTGTTGGTTTTCTATGGGTGTTTACCTATGGAAATTTCCGTAGGTTAATTATCAGTGGGTATTCTGTGGGTATCCACGTGGCAACATAATATGAGTGTCGTTGGTATTCATATCCGTAGGTAATTACCCACGGACTTTTCCGTGGGCATTTAATAGGCAATTACCTATGGGAACTTTTATTTGTTAGGTAATTAGTTTACCCACGAGGTGTTTACCCGCAGAACGGTTCCGTAGGTATTCCGTGGGTAAAATTGAATACCCACCACTTACCCGCGGAAATGTCCATAGGAAATTCGTTTTCTCTAGTAGTGATGCAATCTTAAAGGATTTACATCTCTAAAGATGTAGGTTTCAATGAGCATGAGTTTCCTTTTTCCTCAAAACCCTCTTTGCCTCCTAACCCTGTTTCAGACCAAGAATCTGTTTCTAACCTTCTTATCCCTTTGGTTATCTACACTTCCCCTAACCTTGATTCCTTGCCTTCACCTTCATCTTCTACCTCTGTCTCTTATTCCTCCTAATACAAACCCCATAAGCACCTTAAACACCACAAACAATTCCTCCAATGATCCCACAACTACCACAAACATTCCCTCTACTGGCCCTTCTTCCTCACGTTTAACCTCACACTCTTCACCTACATCTGTACCCTCCCCTCCTCCACCAGGCATCCTATGATCACTAGAGCTCAAACCAACTCTCTTAAACCTAGGGTGCGTACAAATGAGACTATTCAGTGGTTACATACCAATACCACTCCTCACCTTAACACTATTCCAGATCAACCCTCATTTACCGAGGCTCTAAAACACTCTATCCGAATTGCTGGTATTCAGCAGGAATATGATGCTCTTATCAGGAATGACACCAGCTGGGATCTTGTCCCTTATTCTCCTAACATGAACATTCTAGGCAATAAGTGGATCTTGAAAACAAAAAGAAAGGAAAATGGAGATATTGAGAGAAGAAAAGCACGTTTAGTTGCTCAGGGCTATAGTCAAGAACATGGCGTTGATTACTTAGAGATTTTCAGTCCTGTGGTTAAGGTTAGTACTATAAGACTAATCTTAACTATTTCCACCTCCAACATAAGCCAATCCAACAACTAGATTTGGACAATGCATTTTTACACGGGGAGTTGGAAGATGAGGTTTTATTAAGTAGCCAACGGGTTTTGCATCAAGCAATTCCCTAATTTTGTTTGTAAACTTAAGAAGGCTTTGTATGGCCTTAAGCAAAGTCCTAGAGCTTGGTTCTCTCATTTGAGTTCCTATCTCATTCATCTTGGTTTTACCTTTCCCAATCCGACCCATCCCTCTTTATCTACAAAAAAAGCCCTAATATACGCGCTATGTCCTAGTCTATGTTGATGACATAGTCATCACTAGCTCTTCTGCCTTCCTTCTCCGGCAACTTATTTCCTCTCTCTCCCATGAGTTCCCTATCAAAGATCTAGGCCCTATCCACTTTTTCCTTGGTACTCAAGTGACCCGCAATCACTCTGGCCTCAAATTATCCCAAAAATAGTATGTTACGAACCTTTTGACTCGCCTAAACATGGCTAATTGCAAAGTTGTTGCTACTCCTATGCAAGACTACTCTATACTCTATGACTCTAGTTCTCCACCATACTCTAATGTCACTCAGTATCGAAGTGTAATAGGGATCCAACAATATCTGGCCTTTACCAGGCCAGATATCAACTATGCAGTCAATCGCCTTAGTCAGTATATGCATGCTCCAAAAGAAATTCATTGAGCAAGGCCTAAATGAGTATTGTGTTACCTGAGTGGAACCCTATATTTGGGTTTGTTCTTCTCCACGTCCCCTTGGGTCAGCTTCGCATCTTCTCTGATGCTGACTGGGCCGGCTCCCATCTTGATCGTCACTCCACCTCTGGATTTCTCATCTTCTTTGGGGACAAGCTCATCTCTTGGAGCAGCCATAAGCAGCGCACCGTCGCCCGCTCGTCCACAGAGGCTGAGTACAAGGCGTTGGCTACCGCCACTGCTGAAGCAACTGGATTAAAAACATTTTGGCTGAGTTAGGAATTTCTCTCAAAAAAGCTCATGTCTTGAAATGCGATAACTTGGGAGCTACTTACCTCGCCTCTAACCTAGTGTTCCACAACAGCGCAAAGCACACCGCGGTAGATTTCTTCTTTGTTCGCGAGCGTACGAAGGTCGGTGCATTGAAGGTTGAATTTCTCTCTACGAAGGAACATTTGCAGATACTCTTATTAAAACCCTAGACAGAAATCGATTTGTGTTCTTTCGCTCCCAAATGTCTCTAATTTTGGACATGTTGGGAATACGGGAGGACAGCAGCCCAGTATAGTGGGCCTCTAGTTATTGTTGTTATATTTGAGCCCAATATTGTATTTAGCCTACTACAACTCTGTATAAATACATTCACACCCTAATGCAATACAAGAGAGCCGATTATTACATTCCTTTCACTGTTACATTCACTTTCTATCGATCTACTAGTGTTAACTAGGTGGAATACAACATATAACAGTGGACATCAATACGAATATGGATGATTTAAACATACATTTGTACACTCTGGCTTATGAGGATTGGATGTCATGTCTTTACCTTCATTGAGATTTGGGATCATTTAGAGGAGCATGTTGTGCACCTTGACCGCACTCTTAAGATATGTGACATTGTGGTCAAAGAATTTGCTATTGTATAAATGTTCAATTTTGTGTAAAAGTTACTCAAATAAATAAAATACTTTTTGATTGAGATTAAAATGATTTATATCATTCGGTAACATTTTTTTATAGGAAGTTTAATGAAGCAATCGGTCTGTGGCCTCTTTTTTGGTTTTTAATAGTTTTTACCATCGATTTATGTGCCAGTCTTACAATTTATAGTCTGTTTTATTCAAATAACTGCTAAAGCTTTATTTGAAAGCTGGCCATGGACACGATTTAGTTTTAAGGTCTGTTCTGAGTTTTCCCCATAAAACTAGTTTTGGAAGCTTTATCATAAAGTTTTGTGTGGTTAACCAATGTGAGGTTGACAAATTTGCTTTTTTATATATTTGGTCAATACTTTAACCAATAAAGAGTTAACATGTATCACAATCTCAAAGAATTGATTAATGTGCTCATAGAACGCAGGCTTAATTGCTTGGGAGCCAAGTACTTAACCTCTTCCGGTCAACTTTTGTGCCCCGCAAGGCACTCAGGGTCGTCCAACCAAACGATCACAAGTCGCGCTCATCCAACTAATAGATATGTTAAAATTTCGCTCTCGCCCTTCTTTCGGTTACAACTGTCGATGACTCGATGTCGCCATATTCAAAATCCAAACCGGATTCTCGAACCCCATTTCACTTATTTATTGGCAAGCAGTCGCTGCAAATTTAACACTGGTAAAGCGAATACAGCATACAGTAGGCAGTAGCTGCTCGCCTGGCTGGCTGGCTTGACAATAACGTCGATGGTTACAGAAATCGACCAGCTAGCCAGTGTAGAGGAAGAAAAGCTCGAATCTGATGAGATGGGCAGCACTGAGCACGACAGAGGCGCTTCTTACAGAGACGAGAAGGTTAAAAGCTACTACTTGGTTAAGTTCCACGCTTTTGATGACCCAGAACTTGAATCCGAAATACAAGAGGGCTTTCGGGTGCTTCGGGAGATATATGAATCCCGAGGTCCAATCGTCGAGGAAATCAGGTGGACTAAGGTGAGGATAGACACGAGCGTGAAAGGAACCTCTTTACTTCTAAAAAATTTGAATATATATTTGTTTTAAGTACGGGTTTCTGCATCGTGGGTTTGTCTGAACTGATTAGCTCTAGATTTTGATGTTGCGTCTACCTGTACGAAAACTTAGATGGATCAAGACAAATTGAGAGAGACTCTGTATAGTCGTCGCTGGTATTACCGTGGAAAATGGCCCGACTGGGGGTGCTATTACTACGATCGTCGACTTGCCTACCTGCAACATTGCCTCCAAAAGCTGACTGTATGTATCAAGCTGACTGAATGTGCTCTTTCCTTGCAAAGAACAAGGAGAACCATACACAATATCTAAATTTCAGCCGTCTTAACTTCCTCCACATTTGCATCTAGAAATCACTTACGTTTTTTGTTTGTTTGTTGCTTTTTCCTCTTCTTTGAAGGAGCTGGATAAGCAAGTTATGACATTAAGCCGCAAGTTAATCCATACTGGCAGTGGTGGTGCACCAAGCCTAAGAAGGGAAAGGGAGATCTACAGAGAGATTGATCTGCTTCAACATCCAAAGGAGGAAGTTGTCCTTACTAAAGAGGAGGAAAAAGCTGATGTACTAAGACAGTGGGGCAACAGCAGCACTGAAGAATGCAAACGAAGCATAGAACGTGAAATCAAAGTAATGTATAGCCTTTGCAATGGAATGATGTAAAACTAATGTCTGGGTGTAATTGACTTACAGAACAATAGTAGTAGAAAGGTTCTTTCATTTCTGATCTTCTCTGTCAAATTCTTTGACACGCACAGGAGATTAATTCCCAACGTGTGAATCCCGAGGATATTGCGAATGACGTTGCTGAAAAGAACAAAGAATACGAGAGACACTTGGCACAGAAGAATAGTGTCGATAAAGCTCTGTTGAAATTGAGGGGGAAACTGGTGGGCATGAACAGAAAGAAAGCGAGGGAGTACCAACGCATTCTGGGTGCACAGAAGTTGTTGGATGCAGCTAAAACTGTATGTTTTTCACTTGTTTCTCTCATGAAACTCTTCAAAATTTAACCCTACCAACTTAAAGGGGGCACCTTTTGGCAGAAATTTAAGTGTGTTGGGGCTTATTTATTGTTTGCAGGATTACAATCAGTATGTGGTGACAGCAGCTCGTGCCAAGGAGCTTGGTGAGAAGAATTGCTTAGATAATCTATCAGAACTGTCGAACAGAGAAGTACGCCTATAATACTCTGTTTTCTTTTGGATAAATATGATCCTTTCTTCTGGGCATCAGTCAGGATACAAAATCTAATTAATTATCATCTTGAATTGAGAATGGGTTATCAATGTGGTTTGTTTCTTTGTCAGATTGAAAGATTCATGTCAAGATGGAACAACAACACCACGTTTAGAACAATGTATGAAAGGAGTGTTCAACAGTCGTTACGTCAAAGAGGACTAAACCGAGATGGGCGAGCTAGGAACCCAGGTGAAGAGGAGCTTTGTGCTGAAGAACAAAAGGGGAGGATACTGTCACCAATTAATGGAAAGTTCAAGTGGAACGGGAGAGGGAAAAATTGGGTTTAGTAAAGATCAAATGTTAATTATGGGGGGATTATCTATCTGTTATATCATGAAGTATATATATATACTCCCTCCGTCCCACTCCCATTGTCCACTTCACTATTTGAGCTTGTCGTTTTGATTTCAATATTTAACATGTAAGATAATATATTTTTATAATTTTTTTTTATAATGGAATCCTTATGTGAAAAACTATATATTGTAAAAATTATTTTTAAAAATTATTTTATCTTATATATTTAATATTGAAGTGGAAAAACGTGCCAAAAAACAAATAGGACACTTATGACGGGACGGAGGTAGTATATAATAAGGAGTGGATCTTATACATCAACATCCGCTCATACACCTAACAGGACATGGTTTGAATTCCAGAAAATGTAGACATTAGGACATCTAGTGCTTGGTTGAAAGAAAATACATATAGGATCATGAACTGGTTTAGGGCCCTGGGCATGTATTAAAAGTCTAGTACCATCGTCGATTGTACGTTATATAGTGATTTTGTTATACATGTACAACTATGACTCAGATATGTAATCATGACAGTGCTTGATTATGCCACGTTCTTTTGTGAGCTTATGGAATTGAGTTTATCTAATCAGCTTACTATGTCACATATATTTCAATTTTTTTTACTTCTCACTTACATATTTTTAATCTTTTCTAAATTCATCCGAGAACATTTACTAGCTGCCAGCTTACAAAATAATGGTGCCCCTCCTATGTATGTTGAACTCACACTCTGTTGTACTTGCATTATGGTTTCCTTACTGGCACAGGATAGTCTTGAATCAACAAAGGCAGTTTCAAACTCTGACATCCTGACAAGAGAATGTTGATCTTGATGATGCAAGCTTTGACAGTTTTCTGTTTTGTCGTGGCATGACAATGTACATGCAGATTCAGTGGTGTGAATAACTTGTTTATCAAAGGGTTTGATTGTTTTGGTTGGAATTAAAGACCGTAAGAATTACCAAACTAAAATCACACAGCTTATTACAACGACAGAAATACAGTCAACAAGGAAGTGTCGGAAGGAGGGAAGGTTAACAAACTTAAGAGGTCCACGTAGAAAAGGATAGCTTAGTACTGCTAAGAAGATTACATTGTAAAGACTGGGAAGAAAAGAGACGAAGAATGTAGACGATGAATGTATACTGTTTCATTGATTTCAGTTGTATTATATTACCGTATATATAGAGTTGATAGCTAACTGATAATGGACTGTAATACATACTATTATTGGATCAATAATAGATTGAGCCTAAGGCCATATGGGCCAACAGAGTACTATCTTTAGTATGCCCCCGCGATCGGAACGGTGGCAAGGCCGAGTAACGATCGAAGAATAGTGAATCTAGGAGCAGGAAGAGACTTGGTTAAAAGATCCATCAACTGTTGCTCTCCTGCTAGATGAGATACCACTAGAGATCGAGATTTAACACGTTCTCGAACAAAATGGAAATCTAGGCCAACATGCTTAGTCTTATAGTGCATAACAGGATTAGCTGCAAGGTAAGTAGCACCCAATTGTCACAGTATATCACCAGAGGTTTAGAAAGAGGAACACGAAGCTCACAAAGCAACTGTTGAATCCAAATCAGCTCAGCCGCACTAGCAGCTACTGCACGGTATTCTGCCTCTGTGGTTGATCGAGCCACAGTTTCCTGCTTCTTAGAAAGCCAGGAAATAGGAGATGAACCCAGAAAAATGACATAGGCAGATGTTGACCGTCGAGTAGAAATATTAATGGCCCAATCCGCATCAGTATAACTATTAAGGGTAACAGAGGAATGTCGGGGAAGATTAACTGAAGGTTACTTGTCCCATTCAAATAACGAATCACTCGTTTTAAGGCAGACCAATGAATATGTGTAGGTGAATGCATAAACTGACATACCTTCTTCACCGCATAGCAGATGTCTAGTCGAGTGAGACTCAAATACTGTAAACTACCAAGAAGGCTGCGAAATAGGGACGCATCAGCAAATGGTGGACTAGTTGCATCCCACAGATCAGTAGTAGCAGCAAGGGGAGTAGCTACCGGTTTGCATGAGGCCATGTTAGCCTTGGCTACAATCTCTGCAATGTATTTAGTTTGAGACAAATACAGACCTTGAGCAGACCGATGCACTTGAACACAAGGAAAAATGACAAGGATCCCAGATCACGCACAGGGAAGAACTGCTGCAAGTGTTGAATGAACTTGACGATCAAAAGTCAGAAGAACCCGTAACAATTATGTCATCGACATAAATCAGCAAATACAACATATCCGCACCAGAGGAAAATACAAAAAGGGATGAATCTGACTTAGCAGCAGTAAATCCAGCAGAAATAAGTGTTGTGCTCAGTTTTTCAAACCAGGCACGGGGCGCATGTTTTAAGCCATATATCGATTTGTTCAACTTACAGACAAATGACGGTCGAGTCGCATCAACAAAGCCTGAAGGTTGTTTCATGAAAACATCCTTTGATAAGTCGCCGTGTAAGAATGCATTAGAAACGTCCAATTGACGAATGGACCAGTTGCGAATGGAGGCTAGGGCAAGAATCAGTCGTATTGTCACTGATTTAATGACGGGGCTGAAAGTCTCCAAGTAATCAAGCCCATAAGTCTGAGTATATCCTTGCGCAACAAGGTGCGCCTTGCGTCGTTCAATAGAACCATATGATTTTAGCTTCATTTTAGAATCCACTTACAGTCCAATATATTAGCATTTAGAGGAGGCGGAACGAGAGTCCAAGTATTGGTGGAGAGCAAGGCATCGAATTCCTTATTCATGGCCTGACACCATTCAGGATATTGAAAAGCCGGAGTAAATGTTGGGGCATCGGGAATAGATGAAGAGAAGAGGGAAGAAGAATGATATTCCAGGCAATAGTCTCATCCATACGTATTTTAGGCTTAGATATATTGGCTCTTGAGCGAGTAGTCATAGGATGTAAAGGAATTGGAGAGGTTTGCAAGGAAGTATTTTCTGGTGATCAGAAGGGCACGGGGTCACTGGCTGGTGAATCAGAAACAAGAGGAGCTTCTGAAATAGATAAAGAAGGCGAATCTGAAACTGAAACATAAAAGAAGGAGAAGCATGTGTGGAGGTTGTAGATGGAGAGAGTGAAGTATGAGTATATGTGGCAACATCAACAATAGGTTCAGTATATAGAGGAGGGAGAGAATGCATAGCAGTAGGCATGGTAGTAGCAAATGGAAAAACCTTCTCATCAAAGACAACATCACGAGACACATAGACTCGACCGATTTTGTTATCTAAACAGAATAAACCCCGATGTTTTTGACAATAACCTAGGAAGGTGCAAGGTTTACTGCGAAAAGAGAACTTGTGAGAGTTGTAAGGCCGTAAATCGGGCCACACTGCACATCTAAAGACCCGCAGCAGAGTATAATCTGGTGCCTTATTAAACAGAACCTCAACGGAGTTTTCATGCCAATAGGAACTGATGGTGTGCGATTAAGTAGATAAACCGCAGTAAATAATGCATAATTCAAGAACTTGAATGGAACTGAAGAGTGATACAGTAGGGAGAGGCCTCTATCCACAATCGTTCGATGATGATTCTTCACACTACCGTTATGGGCATGTGCATGAGGGCAAGTAAGTAACACGGTGCACAATAGCCATTTGCTTAAACAATGGAATCAGTGCAGAAAATTCTCCACCACCGTCTGTTTGAACAACGATAATAGAAACATCAAACTGATTCTTGACAAATGCCAAAAATTATTTAATAGCAGGAAGCACACCAGATTTGACAGACAAGGTAAAGATCCAAATATACTTGCTATAATCATCTACTATCGGTAGATAATAACGACAACCATCTGAACCAAGCAACGAAGCAGGTCCCCACACATCCATAAAAACCAACTGAAAAGGTTTGTAGATCTAGAGGAAGAGGGATAGGGAAGGGCATGAGTTTTTCCTGCTCTACAACCGGCACAAACCAGAGAAACTGGAGACTGTTTGTTATTACAAGCTAAATTATACTTATTCAAAACATAGCTAGTAATTTTATCAGAAGTGTTCCCTAGACGAAGGTGCCAAATGTTCCTGTCTGCTCTAGTAGAAGAATGAGCAGAATGTTGTCGAGATCCAGCTGAAGCATCAGTTTCGAAATGGTACAGTCCGTCCTTAATTCCTCCCATGAGCAAAATAGCCTGAGTATCCTGATCCTTCACAACAAAATGAGACGAATGACAATTAAAACTTGTTGAAACATGGATGGGAATTAATGTTTGAGTGCAGGAATTTAATGTTGTTAGTGTGGTATTTTGTATATGAGAGAGGGGTATATTGATATGACTATAAACAGGTGGTGTGGATCATTTATGTGAGTAAAACATTGTGGTGAGAGTGTAAAATTATAGGGGAGACCATGTCAAAATTGGTTAGGAATCTGGGACTGACTTAGTTGTGTAAGAAGAGGAAACAACCTAGGTAGTAACAAGGTGTACTTGGAGAGCTTAGAGTGCAGTTAACCACCTTGTAACAGAATTGAAAAGGAGTTGAGTGGGGAGAAGAACTAGGATGTAAAGGAATGCATTTTGAATGCTAGGAGTAGCATTAGTTGAAGGAATGTTGGAGGATAGAGATTAAGGTGAAAATCTGTAGCAAGAAGTATTAGATTTCATTGGAGGAATTAGGAAGAAGGAGAGTACAAGACTTAGTAAAACGAATGTTGGTGAAATACCCCAAATTAATAAAACATGGATTAAATATCTAATCACATTAATTAAGGCCTAAACACGCCTTAAAAGTCAACTGAGAACAACAGTGGTCAACACAAAACAAGATGTTGCACCCTTTGACTGTTAGGGTAAATAAATACCCAAATGAACTTCTTAGGACCTAAAAATTTGTCCTAAGTATATTAACATAATATTAAACATATTATAACCGTTGGACAACACTCCAACACGAAGAAAAAGCATTTATATGCTTCAAGGTCAAAAAGGGCAAAAAGGTGCTCTAGGAAAACCTTAAAAATCAAATGACCTCTAAATGATATAGAATTGGATACCATGATCAAATATCATGTAAGGAAGACAACAAAACCGTTGTCAAAGAAAACCAAGCTCAGAAACACCTTGCGACACAAAATGTGCACTAAAACTCCTTAAAGCACGTTTTTGTGTAATCGCCTTCTAAATTGGTTTTAAATGAGCTAAAAGGTTATAAATACCTTTAAATATGATAAAATATCATATTATATGATATTATGAATTTAATTCCAGAAATTTACGAATTTTTACAAATATAATATTAAAATATTAATAAAACCCTAAAAGGGGGCCCACATGAGTCAACATTGACTAAGATTGGTCAAGAGGTCAAAGTTGACCCCTTAGACCATGTGAGATCGGCATATACAGCTTAGGAGGCTCCCATTTCGTGGCTTACTAGTATAATAAGCAAGACACCAACATTTCTCCTTAAATCAGGGGCTTACTTTTGCCTTTTATTAGTTTATACACACTTTCACTCCATTATTTGAATTCTCCAGCTGTAAAAACGTGTGAGGAGCCTCTCCTTTCTTCAATCAGCCGGCTCCTTGCTCCCTCCTTATCCCCTTGATGAGTCACCTTCAATTATTAGACAATAAACTAATCTAAAGCACATTTTCAACCTAATAATACCAATTCTAGTCACTCTCTCTCTCCTAGCTGCATTCAATTCGATGAAGCAGCTCCTCCAAGCCCTCCCAAGCTCTCTCAACCGAACTTCTTCAGTTGGGAAGGTAAACCTAACTTCTAAGCTTCGAATTAATGGTTTAAGGCTTGTTTTTGGCTCTTTTTCTTCATCTCTTCACCACCTATGCTTAGATCTCGTGACTAATCAGTTCCTATGGCTTATTCTCAGTGTTATAAGGTTAGAACATCAATCAAATTCGAATGAAACAAGTTTAGAGACCAAGGTTGCTCAAAATCTCATTTTAAGGTAAAAATGTGCTTTAAGCTCATATCTTTTGATTCCCTTCAAGTTCGGCTGTGAAACTTTGGTCATAGCCTCATCTTCTTCTCCTTTTCATGTGGAATCTGTTGGTTAGCCATTTGGAGCAAAGGTGGCCGAGATCCAAAGGAAATACCCTCTTTTAAGGCATTTTTCCAAGGTAAAACCTAATAACAAGGCAGCTTGTTGAGATCTAGCTATTTCCTATGTCAATATAGTAGATCTAACACCTTGTGGGTGTTTTATTCAGGTCGAAACCATCTTGAACTCTCCTTGCATTCTTAAGGTGATTTTTGCCTTAAATCTTACATTAAATTACTTCTTATGGTTAGATCTTTCTTGGAGACTAACTAGGCCTTGGTTTCTGTTGAAAACATGTAAAACAAGCTGTGGAGAATTTCTCCTTAAGGTGGCGAACCCAAACAAGGCTTTACCTAAGCTAAATCAAGGTATAAATCACTTAAAACCATAACTTGATACATTAACACAAGTTTAAGTGTGTGTATATAATTGCCGTGAGTGAAGAGGTAAAATAAGGTCTTGTTTGACCTTAAAATGTTTAAGGAATGGTTTAATAAATTTTACAACTAATTAAACAAGCATAAATGTCAAATTTAAGACATTGTGTGGAAGTTTGGTAAATAAATGAAAATTATATGGTGAGGCCAAAATTTATATGTATTTTTGGGACATTTATGTGTAATTTATTTTGCAAGACAATGTTTGTAATAAGGCCATGTATTTTAGGCCATTTTATTTATGCATTTACAAGCTTTTATTTAAGTTTAGGTGGTATATAATTATTACCGAAATGAATAAGGGGTTATAGTGTAATTAAATTAAATTTAGGGACTTTAGAAAAATAAAGCCGAAAATTAGAGTTAAAAAGGAGTTAAAATAAAGTTTATAAGATTTTATAAAGTTTTAGGGTTAAATGGTGAATTTTAGAAAGTTTAGGTACTAAACCGTAATTATAAGGAATTGGTGGTCAAGGAAATATTAAGGTGGTCAACATTGACCATATGCTAGGTTTTGACCAAAAATAAATAAGTTAGATAACTTATTTAAGGTTTTATAATAGGTTATGTATTTAATGGTAATATTTTTATAACATATGTGGTGAATATGTTATTACCGAAAATTAAGGGTGTAAAATGGTATTTTAAACACCCATGGGCTATTAGGAATTTTTAGGAATTTATTTGGTGGATTTTGGAATTAAAATGAACTATATATGTATAATATATAGTTATTATGTCATTATGACACTTTGGAGAAAAATAGATGGTGGAATGGTAAATATCAAAAGTATATGGGTTAATAAGGATATTTATAACCCTTTGGTGGAATTTGGTGATTTTTAGAATTATTAAGAGAATTTATTAAGATATGTGTATAAAATATGGTTTTAATGATATGGAAGAACTATATGTTATAAATAGGGCCAAATGGCAATTATAGAATAGCACAAGGGCTGTTCGGAATTACAAAAAATAACCATAGGTTATACTCTTTTATAAGTTAGAAATGTTATATTAAATGGTATATATAACATGGTAAAAAGAAAGGGGTGATTTTGTAAATAAAGGAAACTATGGTTATGGAAAAGAATAAGATTTTCTTATGGTGCCTAAGAGGCAATAATAAATAGTTTTGTATAAAAACTATAGGTTATAAGTTAAAGGGAATAAAATATCACATAGTATGATATTAGTATATGGTATAACGTTACATAATGTTATGTGGTCAAAACGGAATTTAAATTAAGTTAAGGGCTATACTGAGTTAATAAGAGTTGAAAGATGAATTTTAGACTAAGGTCTATGATGTTATAAATGTTATGACAATGATATGGTTTAGATGGAATAATATAAGGAAGGGCACTCACATAAAATAATGTGACAAACTATAAATAAATGATTTATAAACTGAGGTGTTTATGGAATAAACCTTAGGAGTTGTAATTATACAACATAAGATGTTACGTGATATTAGGATAATAATCTTAATATAAGTTGTATAATATAATACAACTAATGGGAATAATCATCCAATAAAAGATGATAAAATGTAACATAAATACAAGAGTTTATGAAACTCATGAGAATTACCTACGTGGTAAAAATATATACATACACAAGAATAATGTATATAAGGTGGATAAATATATTTTGGTTGAAAACCTTATGATTTAATGGTGGTGGTTATTTGGAAAAAAATATAGTTACAAACTATAAGCTATGAATTTTGCTAAGATAATGGGTAATGAAATACAAAGAATTATAATGGATGATGATGGAAAAAATATATAATATAAGAATGCATGCATACATGCAACTATAGGTTACGCACCTAAACTAGATGTGGATAAGATTAAAGGAAATATAAGGAATTAGACTTAACAGTTGAAATAGTTTTGACGTACGCGTTTTAAGTAACAAAGCCGACTGTTTTAGAAAAACCTGTAACAAACAACTGTAGAAAACAGGGGTGAACTGTCGGGGTTACTTATTATTCGGAAATACCGGATGTAGTTACTCATGGAGACTGACTTATAGTTTTATTACCGTTTAGAGTATACTTCTGACAAGGACGCTTGACGAGCTAACGGACTACACGGAGCGTAGGATCTTGCTGATTCATACTCCACCGTAATACAGTCAGGGTGAACGGTATGTAAAGGGGTTTGATCCGAGTTGTCCTAAGGTTGCTCCTTGGGCTCGGATTTGGTTGATATAACTTGTATGTTGTTATGTGTCTCGGATTGTCTCTGAGGGCTTCCTCAGTTCAGACTTCTGTGTGATTTGTGATGAGATGGTTTGTCTGAATGTGATAATTAATATGCATGAATTGTATATTTATAGCTGCTTATTATTTACTGTTGTTGAGTTAACAGTACCGGTTCGTATATATGAACCATTATATATAAAACGAACTAGCGGCTATGGTGCTATCTTATATGAAATATAAGGAACGTAATTAAAACATTGTAGCACTATGATAATAACATATACATATTATCTGAGACTTTTATACGGAGCATTGGCCTTTCTATACGCCGCTCTCGTATCTAACACTGGATCCCGAGTTTACAGACTCCGGATTGGACTAATGACCTTAGTCTGCTGTGTTAAAATTTGGTAATGCGATGCGATGGTATAATTAATTAATTAATGGAATGGAAGTAAAGCCAAGAGGATGTGGCTCTTGGTGCGCGCTGTGATCACAAAAACGATACCAGGATGTCCGCGTACGGGTCCGTAAGTATCAAGAAAATTTCCCGTGAGCTAGAATGGCTCGTTGGTCGGAGACTCTACCGTTGGAGTGGCTACTGCCGTGGGTGACCCGCCATAATATATGGGTAACTAGAGACATGTCGTGTTAACGAGACATTGTCACTAGGTATAACTGAACAACTAAAAACAATTGAGACTTATACAGTGGCGAACAATACCATGGACGAGACCTAATACTTGTTTATTATTCTCGTTGTTTCGCTTTGTTGTTCATTGGTTATACTTGTGGTTATCTTATTGTGTGTTGATGGTTGGATGGAGCCTACAAGGCTAAGGTAAATTAAATATGAAAACTGTACGCTACGGCGAATGTACATTGTACATTATAGTGTATTGTTCGATACGTTCGATATATAATTGTGGATTGTATTGTTAAATGATTGTGGATTGGATGGATGGTTGAATATCTATGAATATTTGGATGGATGAGTTTGTATATTATACATGTTTATTACAGTATTGGTTATAACTGTAAAATGGTAAAGCATGAAACCGATCTAATAATAAGATGGTTAAAATGACAAGTGACCATTAGGGTCCAGGCCCGGCATACTCAGCGGCTATCGCTGATACTACACCATTACAGGTTGTTGATCATTGTCGGAGCTGAAGAGCAGGGACAGGGTAGTTGGAGCATTACTTTTGTCACCACACTTGGAGATGTTGTATAGCAATGAAGATGGTGAATTGTATTATGGTAAGGTTGTGTATTCAGGGTTGGGTAGGCGCTCACTTGTCGATGTTTATGGTTTATGGACTTAGTATGATGTATAGGAGTTTCTCGTTATCACTGCGGTTAGCAGTTTATTTGTATTGGAAGTTGGATGTAGTTTGGCTGCGTTGCTCGCATGGGCGAGTAACGGCCGGTGACACCCGAGTGAGTTTGTAATTGTTATTTGTTTTTCCGCTGCGAGACGTTTTATTTATTGCTACGTGAGAGATTATATCGTGATTATTGAGAGGGGTGTTACAGTTGGACTTGGGTATGGATGTTGTAATTGCTTGGAGATGTATTTGGGATGCTAGTAATGGTATGGGTAATAGGTGTATTGAGTGTTAGAGGTTGGAACAAAAATCTGTAGCATTGAAGGGTGAAAAAAAAAACTGTTGTAAGTATGGAAAGGAAGTGAGGGAATTGTGTAAGTTGTTTGATGGATTTAGCAATGGATTTGGTGGATGAATTAAGGTGATTTAGAATGTTTAAATAGTACTAAAACATGTTAGGATATATGTAGGAAGGTTGGGGAAGCAATGGGTGAAAATGGGAAAGAAAAATAAGGTCTGTAGCAATGTCCTGCTACCGTCCGACCCACAGCCTAGATCGGACGCTGGGTCGGACATGTCTTAAGCAACGAAAATAAATCTTTCTGGAACGGTCCGACCCAGGGCCGTGAGTCGGACGTGGGTCGGACATGCAAAAAAATTATGTTGTCGAAGTTTCTGACTCCGTCCGACCCAGAGGGTGAGTCGGACGTGGGTCGGACAGGGCTTGGACAACAGACCCGAAACAACCTGGAATGGTCCGACCTAGAGGTGTATGGGTCGGACGGGAATAGTGCTGGGTCGGACAAGGAGAATTTCAGAGGACGAGAATCTACTGGAATGGTCCGACCCAGGGCTTGGGTCGGACGATGGGTCGGACGACCCATAACTTACAAAAAAAAAAAACTATAGGGTTATAACTAGTATATATATATATATATATATATATATATATATGTATGTATGTACCCACCTATACATATGTATATATCTATGTAAGTAAACCATGGATAAGTAATGAAAAGAAAGTAAATGAAATATAAGGGTAAAGAATGCAAAGACTTAGCAAGTATGGATTAGGAAATGTAAGAGTAATCGAATTAAGTTCATGATAGTTAGAGTAATCATTCCATTACATGTATATCATAGGAACTTAATTTGTGAACACCGGAGGAACGTTGGGATACAAGTACAATGGTGAAAGGTATGATTTCTTCATGCCCTGTATCCTAATCTGGTTACCCCGATTTGTGTGCTTATTTGACCACCTAATAAGATAAACGCATGAATCGGACTATATTGCACTTACTTGTGCTTGTTTACATTGTTCTTGATATTTGTCTTGAACAATAGCTTGTATAATTCATGAAATATATGAATGATGATGATGTGTAATTGTACCTTGTAGTGTACTTGTATATTGTAATGTATTTTGTATGGATGTGTATATGAGCCTTGTATTGTATTATTGTAGCTTGAATGAATGACTTCTACTAGTTCCTAACTACCTAACTCCTAACTTAAGTGAGTAAATTGGAATGAGTAGAAGTCCGATATAGTTTCGGCCACGCGTGAGGATGAGGAGACACAAGAGGTTGGATCCGATTCCTGGTTTGTAAGCTGGTCCACGGCCCAAATCCCTTAAGTGGGTAGCATCCTGGATTAGTGAACCAAGTAAAGCCTGGTGGTGGGACGGTGTAGTCCCTGCCCAGAGGCCATACCGGCTTAACATGAGTAAGAGTAAGTATGTAAGTAAGTATGGATCAACAAGTATGTATGAGTATGAGTATGAGTATGTATGCGTATGTATGAAGTAACGAGTAAAAGAGTAATCTCCACCCGATTAACCCGGGTGGACCAATGAAGCTAACAAGTATTGTATACTGTGTATGTAATGAGTATGTGCATTCGGAAGAAGGTAAGTATGTATTGGATGGTTGTATTGCATTCCTTGTATGTAACGAAGTGTATGTATGTATGCTTGCGTAAGTATTATTGTATTATGTATAAGAGCATGTATGCACGTATGTTTGAATGAAAATGAACTGCATGTATTCGACCAAGTGGTCGGCGTACCCTCACTAGTACGCGGGGTATGCGGTTATCATGCGCAGCGAAAGCTGACCCCCTAGGGGGGAACGTTTTTAGTGTGCAGGTACCGAAGCGAATATGGTCAAGATAAGAGACCGGAGGCACACCTTGTACTTAGAAAGTAAGTAGTTGTGAGGAATGGGTAGATGTAGACTCTTAGTGAGTATGTATGGACTTGGAAGGGATATTATAATTGTATAAGGATCCTAGTAGACTCGGTTAAGTATATTGTATTGTATGAATTATGGAGGAGTAAGTATTGAATGGAGTATTGTTGTATTCGATTGATGAATGGAGTATGTATTATAGATGTGTAATACTCAGGATTCCGGTCCATCAGACCGATGCTGTATGTAGAAGTAGCAGCCTTGTTAGTCACGTGGGTGACTAACGCATTGTATCACCCACTGTATGTAAGTATGTAACCGTTGCGTGTATCTGATGTGTAAGGAGATTGGACGGTAAGCATTGGATTAATGGTAGGGGTGTTACAAGTATCCCACAACTCAGCTACAGTACACTCCACGTTCACGTGGGAGGGCAGATTAACAAAGTTACTGATTGGTTTGTCCAACAGCCACTTATCCTTCCAGAATTTAATTGTTTTCCCATTCCCGATCCTCCATTTAGCTCCTTTCTCTATGATTTATTTAGATTCTTTGATATTCCTCCAAGTACATGAGGCAGATTTTGTGTCAGGGTTTTGTACTTGTTCAAAAGAACCTTAGCCCAAAACCCATCTTGATTTCCCCGAGAGTTTGTGCAGTGTGTTGGTCCGGGACTTAAGGGCGGACCAAGTCCCGGACCACACCAAAATGTTAACCGTGAGGGTTTTAATGAAATCTAATGATGGGGAATTGAATGGTAATGGTATTTGAAGATGTTTAGGACTTGTTTGGTGACATGTAAAGGTCATTAGAGGTATAAACAAGTATGAGATTAAATGTGAAAGTGGAGAACTTAAGATCACATGAGTGAAGTTAAGATTAACGGGACAACAGGGTTAATTACGAGCGCATTAGTCGTTTACATCTCGTAATGCCTTAACGTTAATAAAAACATTTGGAATGTTACCAGTTGTTCGAGAATTACCCGAGGAGAGCGTGAGATGACACGTTAGAGTAATTCCATGGTGAAAAGTATGGTTTTCTTGCAACTTGTGTCCTACCGAGTTACACTCAGCTTGTGTGCTACTTGTTATTGTGTGCCGACCTAACAAGATAAAAGCATGAAAATGTTTATTGCATTTGATATATGTATCTTGATGCATGTTGTATGTGCTAACCATCCTTGTTTGAGTTCACCGTCTAACTGAGTGCTGTAGACCGACTAGTAATTGCATAATGTTTGGTTAGGGACTCATAGAAAGAGTCGAATCACGAAATGATTTAAACGTGGAGAAAACACATAAGAACTCTTAACTAGAGAACGATGATAGTTCAACTTGTGAACTTACTCGAAAAGAGAAAAGAGATATATGAGATTATTAAACCCTCTCTTAATGATTAGTCGACCTCCTATATGAGGATTCGACCCAACATGAGAAAAAACAAAACTTCTAAGTAATGGAAGCAGGGATGTCAATCTTGATCCGAACCCGAAACCGACCCGTAAAAATCCGGGTTCGGGTTGAGATTTTTGACCCGAAATGATTTTTGGGTCGGGTTCGGGTTGGGTCGTTGAAACCCGTTTCGGGTTCGGGTTGAACCCGCCAACCCGTAACCTGAAAAAATAATTAGTTAAAAATAGAAAATATGTTATATTTAATGATTAAATTAGTGTTTAATGATTAATTTATGACTAAAATAAATATTTAATTGACAAATTATGATTAATTATAATACATAATAATTAATTAATATTAAAAGTATTATATTTATTTATTAAATAATCCAAAATTTTAAAAATAAAAATATTTTTTAAAAAGCGGGTCGGGTTCGGGTTGACCCGCTGCGGGTTCGGGTTGAAGAAATATAACCCGCTTCGGGTTCGGGTCGGGTTCGGGTTGCCCTAAACCATTTTCGGGTCGGGTTCGGGTTGAGCTCAACCCGACCCAAAACACGATTTTGACACCCCTAAATGGAAGTATAGGGGCGACCCTTAAATCGGCGAATACAATGAATTAGGAAAACTCCCTAAGATTGTGAGATGACATCAAGAGTGATGTTTCTGACTAATATATATAAGTATATATTATTACTAACCCTGAGAGTGGGTTAGGGGATTGTGAATCACGCGTGCAAGGAAGAGGAAACAATAGAGCGATTGTTTCTGATTCCGTAGTCAAACTCCCTTGTCAGGGGCCGTGAGCCACATGGTGGTGCCAGTTGGGGCCGTGAGCCACGTAGTGGTACCCGTTGGAGTGAGATTGGCAGAGCTTATCCGTCTAAAGAGATAAGCTGGGTACTATGGTTTATAAGTGAAAGATGAACCAAGAGACTAGAGTATAAAAGCCGGGTGGTGAGATCTGTATGTGACTCTATCCGGAGGCCTGAGAGGCTTAACTTAAAAATTATTCAAGAGAAGAATAATTGAGAATACTAGATCGGGACCGAGAGTGTCTGTAGATCTAAAAGAACAAGTAAAACTATCCGATTAAGACGGATAAGTGTATGATTAATGAGAATGAGGCATTATTGAGGTAGAAACACTAATGGCCTAAAGAACAAGGTAATGTAAACTAACAAACTTAATGTGTTAGTCTTGTGGATTGTATTCCATTGTTGAATACTTGTGTTGAATGCGAGCATGTTGTGTGTTTACAGCATTTCATGTTTTGATTTAAATAAAATCAATCGCATGCTTAGACAACAATTAGTTGGGTGTGACCCGGTAGTAGCGGGTTGCACGACTACCATACCAGCAAAGATGCTGAGCCCCTTTGGGGTCACCAATTATTTTTCAGGTACAATAGAGCTGATTACCGTTTGAGAGTAGGACGGGGTTGCTGCTAGTATGGGTAGTCTATTTAATTACATTTGAAAAAGTTGTATGGTAAGACCGAAATGTTATCGGCAAATTGAGGATTGTAATAAACTAGGTATGGTATTTAATTTGAGGATTGTATTATGTGACTCGGTTTAGAAATGAAAGAGAATTGTATTGTATAGAGTACTCGGGAATTCTGGTCCATCAGATCGTTACTGTATTGAATTAGGCCTTGTTAGTCACGTGGGTGACTAACGGCATTGTATCACCCACTGTTTGTATTATGATTTCCGCTGCGAATGTAATGATGAAGGAAACAGTTTAAGAGGTAATGACGTGATTAGCGGTAGGGGTGTTACAGGTTCAAGGCCCCATCAAAAACTAGTAAAACTGTACTTTATTTAGTAATTATAAAGAAAAAAAAAATTACTTACATGATTTCGGTTAAACATAAAACCGGTAAAACCGCACTGAAAATCTAGTTAACCACTTCTAAATGAACCGGTTACGATTATCATATTTGACTAACCAAAAATCCGCTTAACCGGTTTGGTTAACAGATTATGAACACCGTGAAGAAATATAATACCCACCCATAAATTTTAGAAAATTACAATACTCACGTACGATATATTAAGAAATTTATCTTCCCCTATGAGATATTAGAAAATTACAATATCCACCCATGAGCTTTAGAAAATTATAATACTCATCATGTATTTATCAAAATGAGATGAAATCAAATATCTAAGTAAATTTATATTAATCAATTCAACAATGTACACCAATAAATAAAGCCCCAAGTTTACACCGAGCAATGTTAGAGTGATGAATTGAAGGAAAACGTGCAAAATTTACAAGGAATTGCATAGATGTTCACCTCTCTATTATTTGTTTTCTTAACTTTTTAGGTATTTTTTATTTATTTGACCTTCGAGGGGTCATATAATGTTAATTTTGGGCACTACTACATATAAAGGCTATGGAGGCAACTTTTATTGCCTCTGTAAATAAAAAAATTGCCTCTATAGGTATTTAAAGGTGACAAAATGGTTGCCTCTAGGTTGCCCCTAAAGGGTTGCCTCACTTGATTATGGGGGCGACCAAAACAAACGCCTCAGTTGATTTTACCTACAGAGGCAACTTTACTCGCCTCCATTGATCTTTAACAATTGAGGCAAGCAATAACTCGCCCCGTTCTTAAACTACTGAGGCAACAAACTTAACTCGCCTCCGTTGAGATGTGTGAAGAATACCTTCCACAACAAGCAAGCGAGGCAACAATTAGTACTCGCCTCTATTGATATAACACAAACGAGGCAAGCGTTAAATATCGCCTCCATTGGTCTATGTAGAGATTAGCAATAGAGGCAACCAAAGTAACTCGCCTCTATTGGTGTATTACAAACGAGGCAAGGCTTAGGACTCGCCCCCATTGCTTTGTGTAGAGAGTAAACAACAGAAGCAACCTTTGTCTTCTCGCCTCCGTTGATGTCCAACAAGCGAGGCAAAATTTTAACTTGCCTCCGTTGCTCTGTGTAGAGAATGAACAACAGAGGCGACCTGCATTTCTCGCCTCCGTTGATATTCCACAAAAGAGGCAATCGGGAAGTTGCCCCGTTGATCTTTTATTTTGAAAATTAAATTCGTACAGGGCGTTTCTTCACAAAATGCTTCATTTACAGAGTGCAAACGTATAGAGAGAATACAGGCAAAGCAGTGATTACGCAACGTTTTGTTGAATCTTCACATGATCTATAATGATAAAATTTCAACAGAACATTAATGTATAATTCATCCATACACAACAAGAGAGGGGTGCTATTACAATGGATGATTATCAGAGATTTGAGTCTTTATCTATTACAAAATTATAGTCACTCAGTCAGATGTGGAAATATGTGTGCATCATCATACATTGGAGAGCACCACGGGAATCATCAAAATCTGGTTGTTGACCTTGTGGCTTTGTATACTCCCTAACAAGCCCCATTTCCTCCCACATTTTCGCAAGAAGTCAATCCATATTAGCTGTTGTAATCAAACAAACCAAGACAGTCATTAGCTCGTACACCAACTTCAACAAATCAATTTTGTACCCAACATATTACAAGAAACAGAAGTGGTTTCCAGTATTTGACATGAAACATGAAAGCATTCAAGATATAATAATAATGTTCCGCACAGTAACAACCTCAGACTAGATTGGCAAACTCCACAGTTTTCCCTCTAAACGAAGAGTAAGTGCCATAAACTAGATTTATCAATATCTGAATATCCAACAGCTGGGGGGGAAAGTATTAGAAATTACAACAAATAAGACAAATGCATACCAGGCAGAAATCTTCTAGTTACCAAACAGCAGGAGAAACTTGACAAAACAGCAGTTACCTGTTCAGATCTTTCCTCAATGCTCTTCTTATCACCAGAACCATCAAGAATCACAGTCCACATCTTCTGCCACAATCAACAAGGGCCTTTGTTTGTAAAGTTTTGAATAATAACAAAATTAGCATACAACAAAATATACAATTTGATCCAAAAATCATTCAAATCTAATCAAATTAGGATCGAATACAAATATAAACATTCAACAAGTTTCAATACCTTCAATGCGAGCTCAAGGACCTTCACCACTGAGTTGATGCTGGATATCTTCTTCTCATGTATCAAAATTAGTGGGTCATCTAATTCCTGAAAGAATTGCACCCATGTACAACATAGTCATCAACATAGTCATCCAATAAAGAGTACCACATTGTTGCATAACATACTTATGGTATTGGAATTGTAAAGAAATTAATTGTGCACAGATGTACTGATTCTGGACAGTAAGTACCTGATTGGCCCCTTGGATGAACCCAGACAGAAAACAACAACAAAACGTGATCCTTCCTCATAACCACGAACTTCTGTCCTCAAATGTCTTCGGTTATAGTTCCTATCCCTTAAAACCAAAGCAATCGTATCTTAATTTTTAATTTCAACAGGATATGACCAACCGGTTGCCTCCAAACAGACCTGATACACATTAGATTCAAATTTGTAATAAGCAGCTTGACAAAGGGACTTGGAATAGATCAAGGAAAGGATGACCTTTCCCCTTTTATAGCAGGAGAACAAGTGACCAAGGAATACAAATATTGGGAAGCTGGTTTTTAATAAGTACGTGACATCATTCTGTAGACCTTCATTAGCTACTTACTACACATAAAAGATAGAAATAGAAATCCTTTTGATCTTTCTCTTATTATTTCTATTACTTCAATTTCTGGTTTACTTCTACATTTAGCATCATACATTCATTTATTTTAGTTTAAAAATTAGTTTAAAGTAATTTGTTGATTATTTTATTAATGCACAAATTATTTTATTATTTTGAATATTATTCACTATTATGTGAAAGTAATTATTGAAACATGTACTCCCGTAATCAATCTCCGTAATGGACACACCAAATATCATGAAGACCAATACATATAAAGTACCAGGCCAAAGTTTTGCCTGAGTTTCGGTTCCGTAAATGCACACACAGATAGAAATCAAATTCACAAATAAATGCCTCAGTCCTCTCAGACAGCAAGGAACTAAGTATAACAGAAATTCAAACACAAGCCATTGTTATTCATGTCATGCTTGGATTACAGAATCATGCATATAGAACCAGTATACCACCTGCAAAACCGTCCGTCCTCACATTATTAATCAACATGATATAATGCAGTTGCAGATTAGATCAAGACATGTTTAACATGTCGTATCACCACTTCATATTTCAAATACATGTCCTTATTGTATCCAAAAGACAAGTACTAAACCTTTAACATTCCTAAATGTGGGATAAACCAATTCCTCGTAACATGTACCTTGATTCTCCTTCGGATAAGTCATTGTCTCCACCAAGTATAATGCTTGTACAAACGCTGACAGAACAGATAAACAAAGTCCAAACAATTAGAAATCGGAATTTTAATCATTTTTAGCAAGCCAGTCATGGATACCTTAAGATTTGATCAAGTTTGTCAATAACTTGCGGCAGTCTAAGAGTCAGAATAACTAAAAGAGCCAAGCTAATGGCTTTTTCGTTGTGTAGAAGTGACATTATCCACCTGAAATGGACCATAAAGTATTTTAAAAGGTAGAGAAGATAACATTGAAGCATGCCAATATTTTTCCGGGATCATCATATTCTTGAGTCAATGATGAATGATTTGTACCAAAATTGTAATGGAAATTCCAAGAGTAAGAAACAATAATTTCTGCATCAAATTTATCTGACCTTGTCAAGCCAGACATCAACAAGGCAAAGAAGTATGTTTTCTTCAGCAGGAAACCCAGTTATGCGCCCACTGACGATAGTATTAGTGATTTCTTTTAAAATCAAGCATGTATATTTCAATATTACTTAAAGCAATAGGATAACAAAAATCATTTTTTAAAAAATGAAATAGAAAAAAATAACAGCTGAAAACATAAAGTAATTGGGTTGGTCCTTCAGAAAAAACAAGTATTGCAGCATGCTGCTAACTGTAAGAAAGAAAAATAGTAAGACAGCTAACCTGGTCGGACATATTCAAAAAGGCCAAAGTCTATGACCTTCATTGTGGCTTCTTCCTCCCTTGTTGTAAAAAGAAAATTCTTTAGGGAGACAAAAAGAACATGGTCAGAAAGATTTTCCACTTCTGTTGTATGAATTATTGTAGACGGCTGCATAACTGGCATAAACAAAATCCATACATCTTAGTTCGCGCAAAAGGCAAATCTGAAAATCTTGCAGCGGCATATATTAGGGATGCCACGGCTTCCTTACATTCTTCAGGACAGTTGCGGCAATTTTATAGTGAATGCCATAACTTAATTTCTAAGAAATGCTGGACCCTATTGAGCAGGTCCTGTTGTACCTCTGCTTTTGCATGGCTAATAAATGCTTCAATAAGATCTCACAGACATGATCTATGTAGTCATAGCACGAGGAAAGAACCAGCTCAGTAATAAGTCCTTCATCTTGTCACGGGGTAAATGGATTGTAAATCAGAGAAGGTTGGCGCTATCCATTTTAGAAAATGAGCATGTAGGCGGTTAACATTAATAGAGAAGTGGCTGCTGCTAGAATTATTTTTACAAGTATTCTATCAACAAGCCAGCAGTAGCAAAAGTATTCATGGATAAAGAGAGGCTTACGATATAGTTACCAAAAACTATTTTTGTGAAGCCATAAAACAAGGGCTCCCACTTAATGACTGATTGCCAGTGCAGTTTCATAACAAGTTACAGATGAAAGTTTATAACATGATAAATTTAACGGAATGTAGGAGTTAAAGCTTGTAATATCATTAAGTCACACCCTAAACAGCTTCATTGATATGCAGTCTGACCTCAAGTCCAAGAGGATCATTTAGTGTAGTCTCTGAAGTGTAATCTGATAACGCATGCAAGCACAACAGAAGCAAGATAATGACTTGCCATTTTCTCCAGCTCCTCTATCTTGTCAAAAACATGTAGCTGATATATATAACTCTCAAAAACATGCAATTAACATGACACTGTCTTAAATTATCAGCTGCTCGTACTGTATCAATTACCTATTTTAACAACAGAGGAGGTGGAGTGCTAGTGCTAGCGTTTAATAATTCTAATATTGGTGTTTTTTGACTGTTGAATAATCTGACGGTCAATTACCTATTTTAACAACAAAAAACACCTACTTATAATTTAAAGACTAAAGTTGTTCGCCAGTTAATTGACATATTAGTTGATTGATACAGAAAGATGAGACCATGTATTTAAACCGACTAAATGATTGATTCTTCGCATCCATTGATGCAAACAAACCATCAACATACTTCAATCATCAATGGAAAGAAGATACAGATCAATGCATTCATCACAAAAAAACAAAATTAATGCTTGACGGCAAGAATTGAAGGGAGCAATGAATAATTTAGGGTTCATACTCCAATACGGAAATAATATCAGAAGCAATAAAACAGAATTTTAAGCAATCATTAACCATCAACCTTCATTAAGTCAAAGAAGAGATCAGGATACCAGCGCAATTGTGCCGTAGGCCAAGATTTTGCTCCAAACTCTAACTTCTGCACAAGCTTTGACAAGTGGATAGCTTCTCCGCTGATGTGCTAACAGAGGGGTTTACGAATGGGTTGCGAAAGAGAGAGTGAAGAAATCATGGATGACAGGAAATGACTCAGATTAGAACCTACCTAGTCGATACTAGATGAAGAGGGCATGGCATGCTCTGAAAATCCGGAAAACGGAGGACTATTGGCACGGCGAACGCGGAGACGTTAGCAACCCAGCCCTAATTTCACTAATTTGCCCCAAATTTAACAAAGTAGTAGAGATGGAGATGGGGGGGATGGAGAAACCAACCGAGGTCGAGATGGATGGAGAAGGAGGTCCGAGATGGATGAAGAAAGGAGGTGAGTTTTGCCGGATGAGAAAATTTCGTGGATTGCTTAAGTTAAGAAAGAAGAGAGTGTGTTGTTAATCAAAATATAATACAACCGAGGCGTCTAAAGCAACATGCCTCAGTAAATATATCATGAGAGGCATGCCATAGTTGCCTCCGATTATATAGAACACAACCGAGGCGATTTAAAGTATATTGCCCCCAAAAATTGATCATTAGAAGCGACACAGACCTTGCCTCTAAATATATATGAAACAACCGAGGCGACATTAGTATGTTGCCTCTATTAATAATTCCTGATATTGGACAACGGAGGCGACCTTTAGATCGTTGCCTCTGTAAATATATCAACGGGGGCGACAAAAAGGTTGCCTCTAAATGTATAACGCTACTGAGGCGGCTTGAGTATGTTTGTCCCTATAATAATTCTTGTGATTGTACAAAGGAGGCGATCTAAAAATCCTCGCCTCTGTAGATGCATCAATAGAGGCGACCTGACTAGTTGCCTTCATTGATCTAACCAACAGAGGCAACTCCTGTTCTCGCCTCCTTTGATATCATTTTAGAGGCAAGTTTTTTGTTGCCTCTGTTGATCTTACCAAACTTGCCTCCATTGTTACATATTGTTGTAGTGGGTTTCTTTCAAATTCTTACAGTATTTTAAGTTGTTTTTTAAGGTAATTCATGCTCTACGTATTTGATTTCATATCATTTTGATAAATACATAGGTGGATATTATAGTTTTCTAAAATTCATGGGTAGACATTATTATTTCTTAATATCTTATTAGTGGACAATCTAATATTTTAAAGCTCATATGTGGGCATTATAATTTTCAACACAGATAGGGATGATTTAAACATATGTCTTTGTACACTTTGACTTACGAGGACTGGAGCTCATATCTTTACCTTCATTGAGATTTGGGATCATTTAGAAGAGCATGTTGTGGACCTTGACCGCATTCTTAA